>JADWQK010001513.1:0-600000 GCA_017933935.1 Sesamia nonagrioides | reverse complement strand
AGCCTGCAGGAGATTCAATTGGCCCTTAAACAGCTGAAAAACAACAAGGCGACGGGCGATGACGGAATAACGGCTGAGCTACTGAAGGCGGGTGGTGAACCGATCCTTAGAGCCCTTCAGAAGTTATTTAATTCCGTCATAGTCAAGGGAAAAACGCCACAGGCATGGCACAGAAGTGTGGTGGTACTCTTTTTCAAAAAGGTTGATAACACCCTTTTGAAAAACTACAGACCTATCTCACTTCTGAGTCATGTAAGTTGTTTTCAAGAGTCCTCACGAATCGTCTCGCCTGCAGATTTGACGACTTCCAGCCTCCCGAACAAGCCGGTTTCCGAAAGGGCTTCAGCACAGTAGACCACATACATACGCTGCGGCAGGTTATACAGAAGGCCGAGGAGTATAACCTACCCCTTTGCTTGGCGTTTGTGGACTACGAAAAACCCTTTGATTCGATCGAGACGGGCTGTACTGCAGTCTCTCCAGCGGTGCCAAGTAGACTATCGGTATACTGAAGCGCTGAAGGGTTTGTACGAAAACGCCACCATGTCAGTCCGAATACAGGACCAGACCTCGAAACCAATACCTCTGCAGCGTGGTGTCAGACAGGGAGATGTTATCTCCCCGAAACTGTTCACCGCTGCATTGGAGGATGTCTTCAAGTTTCTGGACTCGAAAGAATTGGGCATCAACATCAATGGCAAGTACATGACACACATTCGGTTTGCTGATGATATCGTAGTCATGGCTGACCACGATGGCGCGGAGGACCTGAGTACAATGCTCGAAGACCTCAGTAGAGCCTCCGAGTGAGTCGGTCTTTATATGAACCAAAATGCCCATGTTGTATCGACTCCTATAAAGATGGGAGACTCTGTTCTCGAAGTTGTTGACAGTTACGTGTACCTGGGACAAACTATCCAGTTAGGAAGGTCCAACTTCGAGAAAGAGATCAATCGTCGAATCCAACTCGGCTGGGCTGCTTTCGGGAAGCTACGTAAAATCTTCTCGTCCGAAATACCGCAGTGTCCCAAGACAAAAGTCTTCGACCAGTGTGTGTTGCCAGTGATGACTTATGGAATTGAGACGTGGTCGCTAACAATGGGCCTTATAAGAAGGCTCTCCATGGGCAATGGAGAGGGCTATGCTTGGGGTTTCACTGCGCGATCGAATCAGGAATGACGAGATCCGCAGAAGAACGAGAGTAACCAACATAGCCCGAAGAATTGAACACTAAAGTGGCAGTGGGCTGGACACATTGCCCGTAGGACCGATGCCCGATGGGACCGACGGGTTCTCGAGTGGCGACCGCGCACCGGAAGACGTAGCGTGGGGCCTACCCACGCTACGTCTTCCGGTGCGCGGTCGCCGACAAGGTGGACCGACGACCTGGTGAAGGTCCCGGGAAACCGCTGGATGCGTGAGGCGCAAGACCGGTCATCGTGGAGAACCTTAGGGGAGGCCTATGTCCAGCAGTGGACGTCTTTCAGCTGAAATGATGAGGATGATGATGAACCTACATATGCTTCGTTGATTTTTCTAAAGCGTTTCACTCCGTGAAATGGCCAACTTTATGGAAGACGCTTCTAGAAATGGGCACACCAAAACATCTCGTGCATGTTCTCAGGGGACTGGGTTCCATCCAGTGCGGGTGTATGACAGGGATGTATCCTACTCCTGTTCAATATCTACATTGAACTTGCGATGCGCATTACTCTGGAGGACTGGACTGACGGTGTAGCGATCGGCGGTTATGAAATTGCAAACCTGCGGTACGCCGATTAACGCCGATTACACGAAATTATTTGCGACCAGCGCGGTCTACATGGAAGGGCTGCTCCTCAAGATGGAGCGCGTACCTAAGTCTTACGTTTGGATTGAAAATTAATCATTGTAAGACGAAAATCATGATCGTTGACCGTGCTGTTAATAATTCGCCCAAGGTAACGCAGATCGTGAATTGTGACGTAGTCGATTCGTATATCTACCTGGGTGCTCTGTTTCAAACAATGGCGGTAGTGTGGATGAGTTTGAGTTTGAAATCAAGCGGGCAGCGGCGCATGGCCATGACAAGAGAGGCAATGGACAAGCTCAAGAAATTATGGAGGAATCGCAACATAACTAAAGCCACTAAGATCAGGCTCGTCCGAGCACTAATATTTCCCATATTTCTCTATGCAGCTGAAACGTGGACGTTACGAGAACTGGAAAAGAAAAAGATAGACGCCCTAGTAATTTGGCGTTGAAGAAGAATGCTTGGGGTATCATGTATCAGTTTAAAACGAACGTTTCTATACTCCAAGAACTCGGCATCAAACAGCGTCTTTCGGAAATAGTACAGTCTCGTATACTCGGATTTTTCGGTCACGTGCCAAGGCGCTATAACTCCATAGAGTGTTCGGTCGTCCAGGGCAGAGTAAAGGGGAACGGACCTCGTGGAAGGTCACCAATGAGGTGGACCGACCAAATCAAGTCGGCAGTGAGGTAGCTGTTAATGAATGCTCCAGACTGTCGTCCAACAGGGATAGATAGAAAGAGATCGTGCGGCGTGCGACATCAAAGTCTTGAATTCAGTCATAGTGACCACGAACGTTCTGTCAAGAGCGAAACAAAGAAGAAGAAGACCCAGATGCGGTATAGTTTTTAACGTAAACGCCAATCGGCGTGACCCGCACTTACTGAATTAAAAATAAGCCAATCGGCGTTTTCAGCACTTTGTTATGAATTTCAATTTATTCATTTCGAATTCATGAGATTTCTCCAGGAGTGCAATATAGTTGTTGCAATAACGAGTGTTTTAGCGAGTTGCAGAATTAAGTTGATTACTTTAGCCAATTTTATGTAAGATTCGTGAAGTATTTGATTCGTGAATTTGAAAAATAGGAATATCTGCAGTTTTTTTTTTGACGATCAGGGATTTAAATGGTGAGTTTTTATTCCTTTATTTGATAAGTAATTCTATTGTAATAAACATCCTTTTAAAAGCATAACAAATTATATGATTGATAACTCCAAATATTATCAGGGGTTGCAAACCATTTTATGTTTTCATTTTCTTATAATTAAATCTCAATTCATAGTTATTATAAGTATATATGTATAATAGAAGCGTACTTATTATTATTAAAATTATCGAATTTATTTAAACAAAATTCAATTACTTATAACTTGTAAACAATTGAATTTTGTTTATACATTTGATACTTATCTACAAATTATTGTGAATTGTCGGTCTTTCTCAATCTCATTAAAATACCTTCATAAATATACTAAACTACTACATAAACTACAACGAAACTACTAAAACTTTGAGAGTATGAATTTGTTTGTACTTACTAATAAAGAGAACATTTCAACGAAAAAACAACTCCCAAATAGCGGAGATTATTGGACCCAAGCTTAGAGTGTAATTGTACAGACGACAGCACATTAAGCTACTACAATCTGTCAGATTTCTTTATTCGATTTTCAACTTTATCTATAAAGTATTAAGGCTCAAGGTTGATTGGGAATTTATGACAGTTTCGGGTAATTTGACCTGCTGTCGTCCTTCTTTTTAAATAAATCGCATACAAAGTGGTGATGACAATACGACAATAAATTAAACATCGCGTACCTCAGCATTCTCAGTCTACCCATAAAAAAATCATAAAAATATATCCATTAGTTTAGTCACAGGAAATTATTTTCCAATTTTCACATTTTCTATATGATGTAAATGTTGATAATTAAGCGCTTACAGGTTGATGACTGCCGTATCCAGCGGTACCTACTAAACTTTAATAATAATTTATTCGATTTAGTTTGTTAACATTTTCATTTTCTTTATTTTTGATGTTAGGTTTTTTCTATGTTTTAGGATTATTCCTATGAACCAGCATTGTTCGTGTTTTCATTTATTGTTGTATTATCAGCACCACTCTGTATATTCAAGTATTTAGAATACTGCTAGTCCATGTCGACACATGGTATATATTTATGTTTTTAAAACCAATAGTTGTTGATCCATGGAACACGCCAATTGGCGTTTTCCGTACCAGAATAAGAAAACTCAACGTTTCTAGAACTGACCTATCCAAGAACCACGTGTACCGGGCATTTCGCTTATAAATTACAAGCACATTGGTCTATATTTTATTATTAAATTACGCCGATCGGCGTGGTCCAAATATAAGTATGATAAAATAATACGCCGATCGGCGTGCACTGCATTGAATTGGTTAATGATAGGTTTAACACGTCATAACATGGCAGATTTTTTTAGAAAATAACCAAAATAAAAGCTTTTTAGACTTCTGAACCTTCACAAAGTCTCGTCATTGGAAAAACTAAAATATTATACTTCTGACGTCTGTGTAGTGGCAATTGTCAGGTTGATTTCTGCTTTGCTGATAATAAAAAAAAAAACATGGAAAATGGGAGCACCACCGGGCAATGCTGAACAAGGAAAGAAAATCTTTATACAGCGATGTGCCCAATGCCACACTATTGACTCTGGAGGCAGAAATAAAGTT
The DNA here is from genome assembly GCA_017933935.1 of Sesamia nonagrioides. Classification (NCBI taxonomy): domain Eukaryota; kingdom Metazoa; phylum Arthropoda; class Insecta; order Lepidoptera; family Noctuidae; genus Sesamia; species Sesamia nonagrioides. Next base: position 595,489 of record JADWQK010001513.1, on the reverse strand, counting down.
GGTCCTAACCTATATGGTTTGTACGGCCGGAAAGCTGGCCTGACTCCCGGCTATACTTATTCAGAAGCCAATAAAAACAAAGGTGTTACATGGAATGCTGACACACTTTTCGAATATCTGGAGAATCCGAGGAAATACATCCCTGGTACGAAGATGGTGTTCGCTGGTTTGAAAAAGGCGTCAGAGCGCGCAGACGTCATAGCCTACTTAAAAGAAGCTTCCAAGTAACATAAATATAGAACAGTATTTAACGTAGAATTTATTGTATTACTTATGCATTAAAATATTTTAATAATGTACGCATACTTTGTTTCATAATTTAAAAATATCATCATCCATTATTATTTACTAGCTTTCTGCCCGCGGCTTCGCCCGCGTGAAGTTTGGTACGGCATTTCCCCTGGCCTGACTGGCTGGATAAAATACTTCCTGAGTTCCTGACTGAACGGTCCCTCCGAGTTGTTGTCAACGGATGCTCATCTGAGCCCATGTCGACTAATGCCGGTGATTCTCAGGGGTCTTTTCTCTCTGCAACTCTGTTTCTGCTGCATATTAACGATCTGCTGATTCCCGGTATCTATGGGTATGTAGATGACAGCACAGTTGTATAGAGATACCTGCCGGATGCTCGGGCTATTAGGGAATCAATCCGGTCCGAAAGAGAGGCTATGGTAGACTATTGCACTACAGGTAGTCTCCGAATGGCGCAATGCCAATATTGTCGCATTCAATGTCGCCAAAACAAAGGCGTGTCTTTTCACCGCCAAAAGCAGCCCATTCACCTTGGCTCCTACTTTTCGAAATGTATCCTTGGAGTGTACCGACCGCCTTCAGCTTTTGGGAGTTGAGATTTCCTCGAACCTAAACTTTGGGTGGTTCATTGAGTCCAAGGCCAAGGTGGCAGCCAGGAAACTTGGCGTTTACGCAAAGGTCCGGCGGTACTTCACACCAGGGCAGCTTCTAATGATGTACAAAGCACAGGTCCGTTCGTGTGTGGAGTACTGCAGTCACATTTGGGCTGGTGCTGCTAAGTGTCACCTGGCCACTTTGGATTCAGTGGAGAGGCGGGCGAAGAGGCTGATTGGTGATTTAACTCGAGACGGTCTCCAAAGCCTAGAGCACAGGAGTAGAGTAGCCCGCCTTTCGGTGTTCTATAGGATGCATTTTGGGGAGTGTGCAAGGGAATTGCATGATTTAATTCCCCCATCTCCGTTCCACCATCGGACGACCCGTCGTACAGCGAGTTTCCACCCTTACGTTGTTAACACTACTACGATCCGTACGAAGCGTTTCGCCTCCTCCTTTGTACTGTTAGCGATCAGAAGTGGTATTTATTAAAGAAACAAATCAGGACGTTCCAATGTTCGTGTATTATCCATATGAATTACAATTACAACCAGAACTTATTAATTAAGATAGGAACACAATAATAATCACTGAGCACACAACAATATGTCAAATGATAGCCAGCAGCTCTTAATTAATATAGAAAATATAGGTCTCACAGAATTTGCACGAAGTTACCAGTCCGAGTGTCCGTTGTCGAAAGAGAGACACGAGCAGGTAGGCAGCGCCTTTTATAGTGAGCTTGAGGTGGGGTTGCCGGTCTTGGCTAACACGGCCTCTCCTGACACTCTAACGTCCTCGTCAGATCCAGAAGATGATCCCGTTTGATACGTAGTTGTGCCTTCCAATAAGACACTCGAACCCCGAGTCTGTGCCATCTCCATGCAGCCAGTAGCACCCTTATCCGAAGCACTCCGCAGCACGTCGAACGGCCACTCGCCAACCTCGTCTAGAGTGGTGGCGGGCACCCTCGAAGTATTAGCGGGTCCGGCTTCCCAGTGTTTTGGAATCCTTGCTGACGAACCTGCTTTAAAGTTTTCAATTAGGCTAAATCAGTTAAGGTCTTCACTTATCCATGGTTCGGCCTATCATGACATCCATAATTTATCTTTTATCTCGCTATTTACAGAAGGTCTCAAGATACCTTTAGACTTAGGTAGCTTAAGAACTCCGTAGGCAACAGATTAGGTATCACAATCACGCACCGCATTTCTTATAAGCCGTGTGATTTATTAATCTTTATTTATTGTTCTTTAGTTTTAGATGACCACTGTGATAAATGTTTCTTACACCCCCTTGATCGAGAGAAATGTCTGTTCTAGTTTTTACTCCTTTTTAGTCTTAGGCAGTGACTGTTTCAGCCCATTCTCTCATGCCTGAGTAATGGTTATTATTTATCACTGTAGCCTCCCAGTGCGTGATTGATACAATCTCCTGACATAGTTACACTGTGGTAAATGTTTCTTACACCCCTTTGAGCGAGAGAAATGTCTCGTCCCGAGCAGTAGATGGCTGTGTCGTCTGCGACCAGAGCGAGTTGAACCTTACTGCTTTTCGGGATATCGATAGTAAACAGCGTGAAAATGAGTGGGGCTAGTACAGAGCCCTGGAGTACACCTGCACGGATGGGGTGGGGAGAGGAGAGCGCTCCTTCGATTTCATAGCGAAAGGAGCGGTTTGACAAAAAGTCCCGTAGGATGAGGACGAGACGGTCACGCACTCCGAGTTGGACAGCTTATAGATTAAGCCGTTGTGCCAGACGTTGTCAAACGCTTTCGCTATGTCGAAGTAAACTACGCCTGCATACATACTAGGTACGTAGGAACCCTGCGTGTATATTTTCAGTTATATGTTGGATCTGTTGCGGACAGGAGTATTGGGTACGGAACCCGAATTGTTCATCTATACTAATATACACACATCAAAAGTGTCTAGGGATCAACATATATTTTTGCAATAACTTTTCTCCTGATTGATATTAATTAAAATTTTCTTTAAGGATTCATCAAATAAAGTGTTTTCGTTTGTCACAGTAACGATAAACCAAGTCACCTTTGCATTAATAAAGAAATTTGCCATTTTCCTAATAAAGGGATATTTGACATTTGAACCACTAGCACAAAAGTTCGAAAAAAAGACTGAAATAACAGTTTTCTCTAAAATTTTATTGGGTAACTTAAACAATTAATAATCCGTGTTTCTACTGCGAACACTAACAACACAAGAACATCGGTTTGGCATACTCAAAATGAGTTCATCCAAATCACGCTGTGGAATGGCTGCCCATGTTCGTTGCAACAACAAAAAAAGGTCTTCTTGCGACTGGATACCCTCCATATTCGGCAGAGCTCTTCTCTGTAGCATATCCCATGCATGCTCAATCGGGTTCAAGTCTGGCGACTGAGCAGGCCAGGGCAGGACATTGATGTTAGCTGCGGCGAGAGTCTGTCTTACAACTCTTGCGGTGTGCGGTCGTGCATTATCATGCATTAACTGAAATAAGGGACCTATTTGCACTTGTAGAGGAACGATGACGTCTGATACAATCGTTTCAGCATAAATTTGAGCGTTGAGGTTGCCTCTGATCCAAATCAACTCAGTTCTTCCGCCGATCCAAATACCCGCCCATACCATGATGGTTCCACCACTATAAGGATGGACTTCCTGGCAGGATTTTAATCGCTGTTGGCGTCCAGGGGTTCTCCAGTGTCGTATACGTCTTGTATCCGGTCTCATACCAAAACGAGACTCATCAGAAAAGCACACGAAACGCCATTGTTCTTCTGCCCAATTTCTGTGTTCAAGAGCCCATTGATATCGAATCCTACGATTGTGCATTGCTATAGGTGGTACCCGTAGCGGTCTTCGGGAATGAAGGTTCACTTATGCAAGCGGTTTCTGACTGTTTGGTCGCTAATTAAGTTCCCTGAAGAGTGATGAAGCCTCACGGCTAACATCATGGCGGTTATTGTTGGAGCTCTTCGAGTTAAGATTTGAATGTATCGGTCTTGTCTCCGTGTGGTGCAGCGATACCGTCCTCCATGGCGCTCAGCCACGGTACCAGTGCTTCGGTAACGTGTCCAAAGTCGACTGATAACACTCTGACTTGTATTCAGAGCTAAAGCCACAGTACGTTGCCGGGAACCAGCTTCTATCATTCCCACGGCTCTGAGCATTTCTTCCCTGCTTAAATGACGTCGCCGCTCCATAATAACGTTGGTTTTAATCAGTAGTAGGGAAACAGTAGCACTAATAATGTCTTCAATGCGTTGTATGTTTTTATAGGGAAAATATTGACAGCTGATTTTCATCTTTTACTCGAATTTGATTCACAGTTCCTGATTCAAATTATGAAATGCACCAAAAGGATCCATATAAATTTATAAAATCATAAATTTATTACAAAGCCACATCTCAATCTCAAGAAATCCGCATAAAAATGCTTGATCCCTAGACACTTTTGATGTGTGTATTATAAAGCTGAAGAGTTTGTTTGTTTGTTTGAACGCGCTAATCTTAGGAACTGCTGGTGCGATTTGAAAAAATCTTTTGGCGTTAGATACCCCATTAATCCAGGAATGCTTTAGGCTATATAACATCACGTTGAGACCTATAGGAGCGAAGCGTATAAAAAAAACTTATCGCCCTACGCTACGCGGGTGAAACCGCGGCGCGCAGCTAGTTAGGGATAAGGCCCTTATTCTCGGTGTAGGCTCTGAGACGCTTCTATGTAAGCCTGTCATAGATCTTACCGAGAACTTTCAGCAAGCTGATGGGACGATAACTGGATGGTTCGGCTTTAGGCTTGCCGGGCTTGGGAATGCCTATAACGGCTTCTTTCCACGTTTGTGGAAATATCGATGGTCCCTAGGTAAAGTATCGAAAGTGAAAAATGCAACTTTACAGGAGAGCGATTTAAAGTTTATTTTTTGCGTAATTTTGCCTTGAATGATTAAATCTTTACAAAAATTAGGGTAAAGAGTTATGTTGGCCTTACAAAATATTACGTGAAAGCGAAAATTTAAAATTATGAATAGTTTTCGAGAAAATTGAGTTACGATAGTATACTTCGTAACTGAACTTGCTTTATGTATCGAAACTGGCACTTTCAATTATTTACATGGAACCGCATATACAAATATTTATCGGATCTGCCTATTTCGATATCCTACTTTGGATTAATTTAGAAATATATTATTGAAGTATCACTTTCGATTAATAACTGCGTAATTTGCTGATACTTACCATCATTTTTTTATTATAACAACAAAGGAATTTACTTGAAACATCTTTATTAAGATATAAAATGACACCATTGGCCGATTAAAAGGTGAAGGAAAACATCTTGAGGAAACCTGGACTTTAAGTCTGAAATCGCCAACCCACATTGAGCAAGTGTGGTGATTACGCTCAATCCCTCTCTTGAAAGGAAAACTGTGCCCAGCAGTGGGACGATAAAAAGGTTGATGATGATGATCTTTATTAAAATATGTATATATTTTTGTATTATAAATTGTCTTATTCTCTAAGTGTTTATTATGAGCCTGTATATGATTTTCTGCCAGAGACGTATTGTTAGCATAACTATGGCACTTATCACAGATATCCTTTTTAGGAATAAAAATCCCAACGTTCATGTGACAATAAAGGCGTCTCTGTACTGTACTACTCGCGCGAGTTAACTGTGCACCTCGCTGGAATGCAATTCATATGTATCAATTTAATTACAAAACGTCATGAGTAAAATGACCTAGTATTATGACGTTTTTTCATCAAAACGACCTTTTATTAACATAAAAATATGTAATTTATATTTTTAACATGATTCTAATTTTTTACAAACAGTTCCGTCCGAATGGCGTCACAAAGCGAGGTCAGTTAAGTCGCGAGAGTTATACGAAGGGTTTGTGCTCGATTGCCATTGTTTGAAAGTTGGTTCCATTCTTATAGCGAAAATATCCTGTTCATATTTAAATGATTGTCCAAGTACCGCTGCATATTCACAAATAGAATATCATAGAATACTCTTTATTATGTACACCATATAGATTACAGAACATAAATAAAAATCAACCACCATCATCATCATCTTTTAAACATTGCAGCGTCTATTACATTTGGATGATTGGAGTGTTTGCCCCTATTATCCGTTAACCTAATCCCTTCTTGGCTCAATTTAATATTAGTAGTGCGCAGAAATTGATCAGTCAGTAAAGTGCGTTTTCCTTTGTTTCCTACACTACTACATGGAGAATCACATTCCGATACAACTAATGAATCTACACTTGGTGTAGGCTCAACATAATTCTCACCTAACTGGGCTGAAGGCACGCGATCTAGTTCTTCACTTTGACTGGAGGTAATGAAACTAGTATTATTGTTTTGCATGGGAGGAGAACCAAGGTTTAACTTTGGGGCAGATGCTGGGGTTGTTTCTCTGCTGTCCATGATAATAGATGAACTTTGCTCCGGACTTTCTTCGATGATAAACGAGTTGCATGGTCTTACGGACGGCATGTTAAATCTGAGTTCCTCTTGCGCTGAATTTCTATCCGAGGAGAGTTAATTATCCACCAGCTCCTTTAAATTATTCCAATTGGAGTCATCAAAAGCTCAGCTCGCGGGTAGCTGTGACTCTAGAAAAATAGTAGGTAAATAGGTAAGTAAACACAGAATAGGCAATAAAATTAAATAAAATATCGTTAAAAATTAAATAAAGATCCATTAAAAATGAACAAAATATCTATAAAAATAAATAAAATTTCATTGATAAATTTTTAAGATTTCATATAAAAAGATGAATAAAATAAATGAAATTTCATAAAAAAATTAAATTAATATGTCATTAAATAATCCAGGTTCATCAATCATAGGAAATAAATAATAAAAAAAGTAAGTTGGTATTTCATTTTTGTTAAGGAATAGGTGCCGAATCTTTCCAAAAAATATGTAAATTCCATCCAAAAAAATCAAAAGTGGCATTTTCAGAAAAGATTTAAATTTATAATACCATATTAGAGTATCGAAATAGGCATTTTCGATAGAAATGAATTATGGAATGACAACGTATATAATCGAAACTGGCACTAACGATAGTATTTGGAAATGACAATGCGCCCTAAACAATCGAATCTACCCGTTTCGATAAGTTACGCGGTAAACACTTTTAATGCTGGTGGATAGTGCTACTGGATATAAATAATGTAAATTAAATGGAATGTAGGTAACGTATAGATTAAAATTAAATTAAAGTGTTATTTATTAATGTTACGATTATGTATCTGTAAAATAAAATATTTAAAGTATTAGATAAAACTCACGTGGATTTAAAATAACTGATTGTTTCAAGGTTTCGTTGTTCTTCATTCCCACTGTTTATTTGCAGTAAACAACAATTATCCTCGATCTTGAGTGCATTTTTAAGGGCAATTGACTCATTACACAGTATTTTTACTAGAATAGGGTTTAAAAATTATGAATAAATGACTTAATATTGCGGAATTTCAATGCCGGACGCGCATGAACTGTTAGGTGCGGCGCGGGTGCCGCGTACACTCGCGATAGTGGCAGTTTCGTCCCCTTCCCACTCTCGCCGATGCAGCGTAAGCTCGCGAAAGTTTACATTCGTTGATATACTCCGGATAAACTATTACGTTTCCATAATATACGTCTCTAAAAAGTGGGTAAATAACGAGATTTCTTAATTTTTGAAGTTGTTTTAAAAAAATACCTTTATTAAGAGCTCAAAACAGTAATAAAAAAAAATGCCATTTTGTAAATTCCATACTTTACCTAGGGACCATCGATATGTTGTTCCCCATTGCACCATTAAAGATGGTGGTCAAGAGGATGACCACATGGGCTGGGAAGAGACGGACAACTTTGTTGGTGATACCATCAGAGCCGGGCGCCCTCATGTCTAAGGCATGTCCATGTCCATTAGTATTAACAAACTAACAAATATGTGTGTATGTGTGTGTATGTTGTGTATGTATGTGTAATTGTACTAACAAATATGGAATAATCCGAAATAAATGAATTATTATTATTAGTATATGTGGATGGGCTAGACTCAGTCGTGGGTCACGAGATGACACTGGCGTTCCGAAAATCCGAATACTTAGGTGCGTATTCCAGAAGGAAACTCAAGCATTGATCTCTGCTTAAGCATTACTTAAAACTAGTTTCAACCAATCAAAAGGCTTGAAACGAGACTTATGTAGAGCTTGAGTTTGAGTGACGTTCTGTAATACGGACCTTAGTCAAACAAATGTCTCCGACTTAATAAACACAAGTCCGGGTTTCCGTAAAATATTCCCTTCACCCATGGTAGTTCCATGGTAGTACCACGAAGCCGCGGGCGGAATACTAGTTTAGTATATTTAACAAAAGTATCATAATTATACGTGATTCATATAAATATCATTCTTCAATTATAGTATTTATGTGTATATAATCACAATCATCGTATGACATTGAGATAACCTAAATTTATGCTAAGTTTGTAAGTTAAGGCGAAGCCGCACCCTAATCGCGTAAAACACCATTACTATAAATTGGAATCATTTTAAGCCTATTGCTAATTCATTGCTCCAAATGTTCGAATAATGTGTCTTTTCAACAACGTAAATAACGCAATGAATGTTATTGAACTATCTAAATCAAACCCATTGCTACTGCCAGCGTGTTTGGTAATTACCCTGCCGATCTTGTGAAGACGGATATTTGACCTTAAATTTCGCACGAGGCGAATGTTTCTACACATCCGCCTATTGTAGCTTGGCCCTTTTTACTTTTAGATTAGATTATACAAGATTTCTTTTTTATTGCTGGCTTTTATGTTTTTTTTTTTTACATTAAGCATTCTAATAAGCCGTCCTATTTCAACCATAAAACAAAAAATAGCCCTAGGTTTGATTACGCGCCAATTTATTATGTCTTTACCAAAAGGTAATTGAAAAATGTATCTTATGACTTTAGCATAATAGTCAAGTCAAAGAGGAACGTCAAAGGTCGTCAAATAATAATGAACTTCTAACAATGACGTTGATCATAGCTTTATAAACAGTCATATATTCGTCATAAATACGACTTTTGTTGTCTATGGTCCTACACTGACAGATTATTGAATGACATTTCTTCTCTCAGTCATGTTGTACTAAATCTTGTAATTTGTAAATTTTGTTGCAACAGTATTTGCTTCAAATGATTATAACTTTGAATGAAATTCATTTACTGTTCTGAAAGCAAATCTTAAAACTTCTATTTAGAGATCTGCTATCCAGAGACCATAGATTTGTGTTTTCATTTAAAACCAGTTTCGCAGCGCCCTCATTTATTTTCACGACTTTATAGACAAATTGTACTTAGTACATAATGTTACGGGCTAGGGGTTCTAAAATGCCGGTTAAGGGTTACGAAGTTTATTGGCAACGAAGGCACAGTCGATTGTAGGCAAGGACAAGTAGAATGTAGCTGATGTCGCACCGAAGTCTTCCCTTATGTCCACGAAGTCCGTGTCGTAAACACACAATAACTCTGCAGATGTTACTTCACGCAGTACTCACAGTTCTCGTTACAGTTGTCGCAGTAGGTATTCTCGAAGATCGCTTCTTAACTGTCGCTGTTTTCGTATCGCTAGTCGAGTGTAGACTGACTGTGCGCTGGCGTCGCGGGCTATATATAGCCCAGCTGATCGAACATTCCAGATTCCTCTAGACGTAATAATAATAGCACATAACTTCGAGGTCACTCGAAAGTACCTACGGTAATTCCCGGAAACGGGTTTCTAGAAATTTCGATGGCGACACTTTGTTGACAAAACTATTGAGACCTGTACCATTCGATAGGCCGTCCTAAGTCTAGCAATGCGTTTTATTATTGTACCTAGAAAATGTCTAGATCTGAAGAAATAGGGCTTAAAAGTGACTCACTGCATGTCACGCGATATTGAACCTTATGCCATCGACATAAGGTCCATTTGTAACAATAACGTTTATTGTAACACTAGTTGTGCCCGCGACTTCGTTCGCGTGGTTGTCGAAATTAAAACAACGTCGTTTAGATAAGAGTAGGCTATATACATATATATACTTCATTCAAGAAGGTGACATAGTATTTTTTTGGACAATAAAGAATTTGCGAATAATGATACCTGACCTTGGTATAGTTGATTACGTTAATGCTTCTCTATATATGTTAGCGGTGGAATTACCCGGAGCACATACAAATTCTACGCGAGATTGACGTTGTTCTACTGTTTCTGCTCGTCTTAGTACGATACGACGTTCTATCCCTTTCAAATGCAAAATAACTTCATTGTTTCTTTGTACACCTACATAGTTATGTCTAGCTATTTGTAATCGTTCTTCTCTTTGTGAGAGAGATTGAAACTCGCGCGAGAGAGCGTGACGCTTTCGGTCAGAAGACAGACGTGCTTGGCGTTCCTCAATAATATCTTGGGAGCGCAGATCTGCGGTCCGAGGTTTTTGCGAACTTAAGCGTGAATCCCTTCCGGTGAAAGTCTCGGACTGTAGTGAGAGTACCTACATTACTCTCTCGAACAGCTGGCAGCCGTACTTCGCGTTCCTCGGTGCTTTCTTGAGACTGCAAAGTCGCGGTCCGTATTCTTTGTAAACTTAAACGTGATTCCCTTTCGGAGATAGTTCTGATTCACGTGAAAGAGCGATGTGCTCACGGTTAGCAGATAACCGTGCTTCTCGATCTTCTTCTGATTCCTGAGACCTACTAAGTCTCATCCTTTTCGCGTTTCGACTACGTAGCGAAAGGTTTGTTTTTTTATTCTCTGAGTCATTGTCAAAGAAAATAGGAAAGCAATGAACAAAACCAACAGCACTTGTGACCGAATAGCTTGCAAACTTAAAACAACTGTGCGTCGAACAGTCCCGTATGACAACGAATCGTCTGTTCGTGGTCGCGACTCAACGAATTGGCAATACTAACTGTAAAACGATTGGCAACTATTCAAAATCAAAAGTAAATACTACTTGAGTACTTGTTTCAAATATCAAGGTGCATATTTACTTCGTCCTTCAAACCAATGACCAAACGTAGGTAATCAAAAAGCCAATACTTCTTTTTCGACCAGTTTAGAATATGGATAATTTTCCAAGCAACCTGCAACCAAAGACCTTTTACGACACACTCAAGAACTTTTAAGACCCCTAACGAAACCATATTTTTCATGTAACCACGGCCGGGGGTGATTCTCGCGCGGAAAATCTAACACCGCCATTCAGAAAATGACACAATTTTTACAACGCCATCTATCGGATTTAGATTTCAACTATCAACATTAGTTCTATTTTTAGTTTCAAGATGACGTTGCAAGTACCTGCTATATTGAATTGCGTGTTGTAATATTTTACTTCTTCAACTCACTAAATTAATCATATCTTTTGATAGAGTGAACCGATTTCGATAAAACAAAAACTAAGTTATACCTCAAGTTGTGTGTAACTTTTGTATATAAACATTGTCTGCATTAAATTAGTACATAAGAGAACAAACAAACAGACAAAAATTTCAAAAATTATGGAAATGGGTCCTTTTAGTTTTCCTTTAACACGCTGGCAATTCTTTTTTCAATTTCTTCAATGTACAAAAATTACCTTTATGCAGATTTATTATATGTATCGATGTACCTATTAATCAAATCAAACTATCAATCAAAAATATGATATAAACACTGGAAATCAATTTCTAAATGAAGTCGTTGAGACGCGCGAGCGGGCTATTGCTAACGGTTATAGCAATAGCCCGCTCGCGCGTTCTCCTTTGTGACTGTGATTCGTTGTTGTGTGTTGTTGATTCGTTGGTGGGAGAAGTGGTGGGAGGCGTCCGACGTGACGGCGCAGTGGTGACATGCGCGTGAGCTGCGCGCGGTACTGGAAAGTACTTAGATATTGCAACATTATTTTATTTTCCTAGCCTACGTTACTCCTTATTACATAAGCTATCTGCCAGTGAAAGTCCCGTCCAAATCGGTCCAGCCGTTCCAGAGATTAGCCGGAACAAACAGAGAGACAGACAAAAATTTTAAAAATATGTATTTTGGTATGTGTATCATATATACATTCATATGAATGTAGTAGAAAACGGTTATTTTAATATTACAAACAGACACTCCAATTTTATTTATTTGTATGTATTCGGCTTGAGAATCGTGATATAGTTGCTCTCGCTTATACGTGGTGAGACAATACTTTTTCACGCGAACCCATAATGCAGATGCTTTCAAAGAGGCATTTATTTCATCTGCCGGCGGCATACCCCTAGTAGTATGACCACCGTCCCTCCCATGATATCTTGGTTGCCTTTGATGTCCCCCATTGTGCGATCTAGTGCTTCAAATGCCCTTTTATCATCACATTCATCCCAAACTAACAACTTACACTGCTGTAACATTCTTCCGCGCTCACTGCTTTTACTAATATTGCATTTCCTCATGAGCTAAGTTCAATGGTAACTGAGTGCGCTGTTCCTCCCGTCCGTCCGAAAAAAATTTAAAAGAGCTGAGTTGATATAAAATAAGCGCCTGTTAAAATAATGGAAGCAATATCGGAAAAGGCTGCATTTTGGGGAGTGTGCGAGGGAATGGCATGAGTTAATTCCCCCATCGGACGACCCGTCGTACGGCGAGATTCCACCCTTACGTAGTTAACACTACTACGATCCGGACGAAATATTTCGCCTCCTCCTTTTTACCACGTACATCAAGGGACTGGAACAACTTGCCGGCGACGGTGTTTCCGTCGGACTACAATTTGAGTGTCTTCAAGGCTAGAGAGAATAGGCTCTTAATAAACTAGCGCGCTTTACCATCAACGATCGCATCACTGCTTACCATCAGGCGGGATTCCGGTCAAGCGCTGGTTTATAATATAATAATAATAATAATCATTTTATTTCAGACACACGTCCATAAATTACACAAAATGAGAAAATGGAAATTAATAACATTCAAAAAATTAATAATCATCAAAATGTCAAAAATTTATAAAAATAATCAATTATCACAAAATCAGAAGTGAAAATAAAAATCAGAAATCAAAAATAATCACAAATCAAAATTTAAATAACAATTAGATAATAATTAAAAACTAAAACCACATTATTAAAATCACATTTAATGATAATCGCAGGAGCTAGCATGCAACTGCAGCCACCTCCTTAAAAAAGGCGAGTCCCACCGCTCGGACAACACCCCCAGAAGCCCATTCGAATTGCCACGGGTACGGCGCAGAAGCGACACACTCCGTTTTCTTATGATACCGTGGAAATCCACGGTTCTAGCCTGAGCAAACATCGATGATGCGCTACAAAACCGTGGCAGCCCCAACAGAATCCTAAGCGCATTGTTGTACTGGACACACAGAGCGTTGTACGCCCGCTGAGTAAAGTTGGCCTACACGTGTAGAAGGTCTGGCAGTACGCCTGAATTACCTTCACCTGCGTAGAACAACGCGCAAACCTGCGAGCCAACATGTTGCAGCGGACCGACAACGCCCTACGCTCCCGCTCAATATCCGCAATACCCCGTTCACCGCCCGTTCACCTTGGCCCCTGCTTTTCGGAATGTGTCCTTGGAGTGTTCCGACCGCCTTCAGCTTTTGGGAGTTGAGATTTCCTCGAACCTTAACTTTGGGCGGTTCATTGAGTCCTAGGCCAAGGTGGCTGCCAGGAAACTTGGCGTTATCGCAATGGTCCGGCAGTACTTCACACCTGGGCAGCTTCTAATGTTATACAAAGCACAGGTCCGTTCGTGTGTGGAGTACTGCAGCCACATTTGGGCTGGTGCTGCCAAGTGTCACCTGGCCACTTTGGATTCAGTGGAGAGACGTGCAAAGAGGCTGATTGGTGACCCTGATCTGACTCGAGTTGGTCTCCAAAGCCTAGAGCACAGGCGTAGAGTAGCCAGCCTTTCGGTGTTCTATAGGATGCATTTCGGGGAGTGTGCGAGGGAATTGTATGATTTAATTCCCCCATCTCCGTTCCACCATCGGACGACCCGTCGTACGGCTGGTTTCCACCCTTACGTTGTTAACACCACTACGATCCGGACGAAGCGTTTCGCCTCCTCCTTTATACCGCGTATATCGAGGGACTGGAATAATTTGCCAGCGGCGGTGTTTCCGTCGGACTATAATTTGAGTGTCTTCAAGGCTAGAGTGAATAGGCTCTTAATAAACTAGTGCGCTTTACCATCAACGATTGCGTCACTGCTTACCATCAGGCAGGATTGCGGTCAAGCGCTGGTTTATAATATGTAAAAAAAATATCAGACAAATCCTCAGTGACCCAGTGACCCAGATACTTAAACTGATCCACCTTGGTCAACAGTGACCCACAAAGAGTGACCGGAGGCACAGTTGAGTAAGTTTTAGCCCCGACTTTAAAGACCATGTATACACTCTTCCTCGGATTATATCTTAGTCCATGGGCCTCCGCGTAGGATTCACAAACGCTCAAAAGTTTTGCAGTGCAGAGAGCGAGGGACTCAGTAGCACCATGTCATCCGCGTAACTCAATAGAATAATCGACTTTAGTGCTGCCAAGCTCCCCAATCAACTAGTTGAACAGGTTGAAGAGACGTGGCGAGGTTAACCCCCCTGCCTCACCCCGCACTCTAACCTATATGCATCCGAATAAGATCCGGCCCATCTGACACTATTCTGCTGATGACTGTACCAATACTCAAACAATAATATGACATCATGTGACAATGTCGTCTCGTGTCGCAACACTCGCAACTTGTGCCATAGCTTATCATAACATACCATGTCAAAAGCTTTTGACAGGTCTAAAAAACATGCGTACACAGGTGTATTCCTAGATGTGTAGTACTGAACAGTTTGCTTAAGGCAGAGGATGGCACTCTCAGTCGACAGACCCGGCCTAAAGCCAAATTGAGCGTCATTCAGATTTAGGTGCTCACACAACTGTTGATCAAGCAAACTATCCAATACCTTACCTATGACTGTTGCCAACGAGATGGTTCTATAATTAGCAATATCGGTAGAATCACCAGTCTTATTCATAATAACAGGAACAATTACAGCATATATTAAATCGTCAGGCAAGTAACTATGACTCATACACAGGTTGAAGAATAAAGCAAGAACTCTTGGCAGATGTACACCAGCGTACCTCAGATGCTCGATGCTGAGCCCATCATGTCCTAGAGACTTACCTCAAAGCATCTCCTTAATAGCTACAGCCACATTCTTGGCAGAGAATCTAATGGCAACATCCCCAGGACATGCTCCAGCATCCAGCACCCGCGACGCCGATCCGAGCGGTGACTCGACCTTGAAATGTCGCTGGAAGGCACAGGCAATGTTCCGGGGCTCAAGTGCATTACCAATACTCACAGGAAGGCTCGACTCTGGATTCAAGTACTTTGTACATTTCTAGAAATCCCTGAAGTTCTTGTTTTCATGATGCTCAGCTATGTTGTTCATTATAATAAAAAAAATATAAAAAATAAAAAATGTGATATTCCCGAGGGAAATCTAAAAAGCGCAATATAACCGAATTCCACGCGGGCGATGCCGCGGGCGGAAAGCTAGTTTAGTATATTTAACAAAAGTATCATAATTATACGTGATTCATATAAATATCATTCTTCAATAGTATTTAAGTGAATAAAATCACAATCATCGTATGACATTGAGATAACCTTAATTTAAGAAGTTAAGTTTGTAAGTTAAGGCGAAGCCGATCTTGTCAAGACGGATATTCGACCTTAAAGGAGATGTTTCAGAAATGTATGGAGCCTGGGCCAGCATATTGTACACTTAATGCTAGGTATAGTTACGCTATTTTTAACTGTTTTTAATGTTAGTTTCCTATATTTTGGTTTAGTTTACAGATTTAATTTAACTCGGCCAAGGAGTGCAACACAACTACTACGTGTAATAAATATGGTGGTCAGCAATAAACAAAATAAGATTTTGACAGTGACATTTGATTGACGTGTCATGTATCTAAGGCTATCGTATCTTTATTAACTAGGTACCATATGACTGCGAAAAAAAACAAAACATGAATTCCGAACATACGGCCCATTAAGTAAACACAATCAACTCAAATCAACACTCGACACGAACACAACGGGAATATAGAACTGTCAAAGTCGGCAATCAAACGTCATAAAAAGTGTCATGGCCTACCTTAATAAAGGGTCATCTCACTAAAAACGTTTCAAATAATTAATTATATACTTAAACTTGTATTTTTATTCAAATTAATTTAGTAGTATTTTTATGAAAATCTTATTCTTTTTACCTTTTTATCTATATAGCGTACATAGTGGTGGCACAAAATGAAACATCATCTTTCGCACATGGCGCCTGTTTCAACACATCAGCGTATTGTAGCTTAGCCCTTTTTATTTTTGGATTAGATTATACGGGCTCCTTTTTTATTGCTGGCTTTTATGATTATTATTTTCTTTTTTACATGAAGCATTCTAATGAGCCGTCCTATTTCAACCATAGAACAAAAAATGGCCCTAGGTTTGATTACGCGCCATTTTATTATGCCTTTACCAATAGGTAATTGAAAAATGTATCTTAAGACTTTAGCATAATAGTTAAGTCAAAGAGCTGAACGTTAAAGGTCGTCAAATAATAATGACCTTTTAACAATGACGTTGATCATAGCTTCTTAAACAGTCATAAAGTCGTCGTAAATACGATTTTTGTTGTCTATGGTCCTACTCTGACAGATTATTGAATGACATTTCTTCTCTCAGCCATGTTGTACTAAATCTTGTAATTTGTAAATTTTGTTGCAACAGTGTTTGCTGCAAATGATAATAATTTTGAATGAAATTCATTTACTGTTCTGAAAGCATATCTTAAAACTGCTATTTAAAGTTTGTTACATTAGAACGTCACATCTTTAGTGTCCTTAAAGGGAAATACTTGGCATCAAAATGGCCAAGAAAAAAGTGAAATCGAAGGCGAAACAACCTCCTAAATCTTCATTTATACCTGAGTCTATAAGCTCAGAAGTAATTGCCGAGGCATGCAGTGCTATGGCTCCACCAGTTTTCATGAAAGTTTGTAGATTGTGCGAGGGTAAAGATGGACCGTTTCTCAACATTTTCGACGCTGATAAAGTCACGGCGAAAAAGATCGACGAATTGATGCCTTTTGGGGTAAGATAAGTTTGTTGTATATTATTTTTCGAACTAGGCACTCATAACTTTATCCTGTCCAATCTCTATCTACATAAATTATTATTAATAATAATATGCTGTTTAGCTTGTACCAAGGGTTGAAAACCCTTAGTACAAGCTGGTAAATCTGTCTTAATATCCATTTCAGCGTGTTTAGCAAACCCTGTCATTCTTGTCCAGCCTGCCATCAACACGAAGTTATTTGTTTTCCTTCATAATGCTTACAATACCTAAATAATTGTATAGTAGGTTTATTCTACAAAATTTTTGGAAGATAGCAACAAGAATCCATTCAATTAACATGTAAATTTTTATGTTTTCGGGGTTTTTGTGTACCTACATGGAATAAATGATGATTATACTTGGACTTACAAGCTACTTTAACAAAGCATCATTGCAATACATGCTCATTTTACATTAAAAACATCTGAACCGTTTGGTTGTCAAAAAAATGTTACAATAGAACAATATATATCTATGAGTGATGACAATTGAACTAGCTTATTTTTTATTATGTGTAAAAGTATTTTTGATATCTAGACATCATAGAATAAACTATTTCTTTAATAAGCGTAAATCACTATAAATTGGTGACTGGGCTAGCGTTTTGGGGGACTGTCTTATGTTATTTTGATATCCAAAAGGTCAGCACATTTTGGATGGAGTAAGGTTCAAACATAACACTAACAATTTTTTAAATAAATTTTAAGCAAAAATTACATTAAATCAAGATAGTTAATTTACATGGTGAACCTAATGCACCCTACCCTCCAATATGGCAAAGGGTTAGACCAATAAATGACATTCCAAAAAAACTTGAAGATTTCATGACATCTTCCATTTTGTCATGTCCATCTCCAGATCCTGTGAAAACCTTGCCCCATTCATTCAGTTTGTAACATATTTAGAATATTAGAATGGAGTGCAAAGTTTGATGGTTTACATAGCTGTATGGCTGTCACCACATTGGTGTAATGGTGCATATTGTCTCAGTCAGTAGCCCAAGAAAAAAAAATATCAACAGGTTTATCAAGTTACCAATCAACATAATGAAAACGTTTAAGAAGTAATGATATCTAGCAAGCCTCCACCTATCATCCTAAATGGAATAAAATACCTGAATTAAGTAACTGAGCTGTTAGAACCAGTCACTGAAACAGACCAATTCACATACACATGTATGTAATACCCTCAATAGTTCAGATGTTGTGGTAAACAAGAATACATGAGACCCTACACTTGGTAACATAAACCTTTGTCTATCTACATGCACTTGTCAAGGAAGAAATAAAGGCAACAGGGATCATATTGTGGAACTAATCAACACTGAATTCGGCTATGAAATTGCAGGCCCAGATAACAAAATGGCGAAAGACCTAAGGCTCATCTATCTTCCATCGATTGTCATTGATGACCTAAAGAACAGGAAATTGGGTGTCCAATGCCAGCAATGTCAATAATATGGATATTCAAAAAAATATTGTATGTGGCTGTATTATTTCCTAAAATGTGTGTTAACTCATTAAGACGGAGTCAAAATCAAAATATTTTTATTTCACATAAATCAATCAGTGGGCTTACTCATAAAATGTCGGAAGTTCGGTGCATGGTTCACAAGCTCATTTCATTTGTTACTTTTAAAAAATAGTTGCTTTTACAATGTTTTAAAATAGTCTCCTAAGCGGTTGGTATGCATTTAGGAGAGTGTACGTGGAAATTATATGACTTAATTCAGACATCACCACATTATTCCGTCATCGGACGACCCGTCGTACGGCAAGTATCTACCCGTACGTTGTTGACACCACTACGACGCGGACGACGCATTTCGCCTTGTCATCTATAGCGCGTGCATCGAAGGAATGGAATTATTTGCATGAGACTGTCTTCCCGTCTGATTACAATTTAAGTGTTTTCAAGGCTGAAGTGAATAGGCTCTTAACTAGTGCGCTTTACTATCAACAATAGTATTACTGCTTACTATCAGATGAGATCACTGTCAAGTACTAGTTTATAAAATTAAAAACGAAAAATTGTAAGTTACGGAGACGTTTGATGAGGGTTTTGTACTTTCCATTGCTAAGTACTGTAACTGGCCTTGGGAACTTGTTATATAAGCCAGGCTGTTTATAAGAAATGACTAAATGAGTGCTAAACGCTTGATCATCTTACCCCCGCAATATGTGCTTTTTGGGTCCCCTTCCAGCAAATTACTAAAGATCTGTTAAGACACTTATAAAAAAATAAATAGTTCGAAGAACTAGAATGCCTTCAATAAACGTATAAAAGCCAGAAAGTTCTTAATAGTGGTAATAGAACTTATAGCAATATGCGTGGCAGCACTACCAAGGGGAGAACTTAAAGCGTCAAAACTACATACCACATAAAGGCCAGACCTAGCCCAACCCCAAACTAGCTACTCCATAAACAAACTGAAAAGTATGAGTACTTCCAACAAATGAGTAATCTAATAAATCACATCACCAAACTTGTTGATTGACTTATAAAACGATTGCTCTAGGAATAGTTACCTGGAACAGAATAGTTTACTACCAAACAAGAGGTTGAGCTTCTAAAACTTACCTGAAAGAAATTCTATGCAATTAGAACAATGAGACATTAAAAATTTTATTTTATTTTATTTATTTGGGACAAAAAACAGTTATATGTTACAATATTAATAGTCGGCTAAGGTATAATACATAGTAATCAAACATATAACCCACACCAATGTCCACGGAATCACATTGATTATTCAATACATAAGGAAACGGTCGCATACAGAAGGGGACAGTGAGATAGTAACGAATGATAAAACTAAAACTAAACCCTAAAAATCACACAAACCAATTCAAGATAGTGTGCCCCGTCCAGATATGGTCTGTGGGCACAATCACGTCACACCATATGAAGAAGAATAAAGAAGAAGAAGCAGTAATAGTTAAGGATTACTAGAAAGTAAATTAATAGCCACTTTTCTAAATTTGTTCTGATTAAGAGCGAAAATATCTAAATTTGCAAAATGTGAATTGTAAATTTCTAACAATCGGCGAAGAGGAGCCCTTTCCCCAGCATTTGTTCTACATTGCTCTGTGTAGAACAGGCTGGTTGCTTGTACTTCACGCCTACTAGCAATTCTAGGTACCACATAACATATTTTATTTACAAGCTCCATACAATTAAACCTGTTGTTGCATATGCCAAACAGCATGATAACCATAAGCAGTGTACGCCTGTGCTCCAAGCTTAATATTTTGTACCGTTTTATCAGATCCGCATAGGAAATCTTAGTGTGGTAACACTTATAATTTGTAGTGCGAAGAAATTTTTTCTGTACCATTTCTAGTCTGTGCTTGTACTTTCCGTAAAATGGGCTCCAAATGGGCACCGCGTATTCTAACTGAGAACGGACTACAGTTTTATACAAAAAGAGAAAAGTGGAAGTCTTTTTGAATTCTTTACAAGATCGCATTATAAAACCATACATTTGAAAGGCTCTATTAATAATATTGTCAATATGGATGTTAAAATGTAACTTACTATCAAGAAGTACTCCAAGATCACGCGTGCAATCGGTTCTGTTCAAATTTATGCCACTCAGCGTGTAGGAAAAATTTATACCTGTTTTGTTCTTGGTAAAACAAATATCATGACATTTTGGCACGCTGAGGTGAAGTTTATTTCTAAGACAATATTGCGAAAGTCTGCATAGATCATCTTGTAATAGTACGCAGTCCTGCATACTTGTGCAGGATTTAAAAATTTTGATGTCATCGGCGTACATAAGGAATTTAGAGTTAACTATACAAGACTTTATGTCGTTAATGAACAAGATAAACAATAAAGGACCCAAGACCGAGCCCTGGGGCACGCCGGATTCTACAACTGCGTATTCGGACTCGTATCCATTGATGACAACTTTCTGTGTTCTGTGGAAAATGTACGATACAAACCATCTGAGCAGATTTCCTCTAATGCCGTTGAAGGCGATCTTGTCTAAAAGCAATTTATGGTCCACCTTATCAAAAGCCTTCTGAAAATCAGTATAGACAGCATCAACCTGCGTGCCTTTGTCCATGTTTTGGAATAAAAGAATAAAAAAATTTGTAAAAATCATTAAGTTAGTGGTAGTAGACCGCGACTGAACAAAGCCATGCTGTTCGGGAATAATGTGATATCTAAGATGTGGAAACAAATTGCTGTGCACTAATCCCTCGAAAAGCTTAGACAATGTGGATAGAATTGAAATAGGGCGATAATTTTCCACGTTGGCTTTATCACCACTTTTATAGATTGGAGTAACAAAGGCTCTTTTCCATATATATAAAATAATATCCTATATATTCCATATATAGGAAATAACCCCTCATTTAAACGTTATTCCTAGAAAAACTGCCGAGCCCACAGTTTCAAGCACTTCTTTATCTAAAACGATGAAGGGTCCTAGATTTCTAACGTTTGGCAAGGGGAACATTACACATTTCGTTTTCTTGTGTATTTAGAACTAGGTTATTTGACGTAAACCAATCTGTAACTGTTGAGAGTGCACTGTTTATTTCGTCAAAATCTTGTCTATTCCTGTCTGCTTTAAAAATTAGAGAAGTATCATCTGCAAACAGCACAATGTCACAGATGCTAAAAACAAGAATGGACCCAGTATTGAGCCTTGCGGTACACCTAACTGAACTGGTAGCCCAAAAGATTTCACAACATTTATATCCACACACTGGAATTTATTTTGTAAATAAGAAATGATTGCGTCGAGAGTTTCATTTTGGACACCGTAATGGCGTAGTTTACGCAAAATTCTGTCATGGTACTCAAAATGAAAGACTTTGGGCGATCACAAAAAACCTCTCTTAATGTATATGTTTCAGTAGAGCAACACCAACATCCATAGTCGAACGGCCCTTTGTGAAACCATGTTGTTCACCATGTAGGAGATAATTCAAATTAAAATGTCTTAGCAACTGCTTAAGTATTAATTTTTCAAATATTTTGCTGAATGCAGATAAGATAGAAATGGGTCTAAAGTTGCCAATGGCGCGCGTCTGTTTTATTGCCTGATTTAAATAATGGTATAACTACTATTTTTCATTAGGTCAGGAGTAATCCCTAAGTCAACACATTTATTGAAATTATCAGCTAGATAGGGGGCTACGATGTCTATTATATTACTTAATACTTTAATGGAGATGTCCCGATAATTAAAGGTGTTTTTAGACTTAGTGTGTTAAAAACATTAACTACATCACGCGCGGATACCATGTTCAAAGCGAAACAGACTAGTCGAGACCAGTCAGTTGGAGCACCAACTGGAGGCTTTTAAGAGCTACTGCTTCAACGAACTATTTATTGTCTTTGGAGATTAACTAAAATTAATAACAGACCTCATAATCCTAGACCTCCTATTAAGACCGCTTTAGAATGGGCGCGGTTATCCTACGAAAAGGTAAACGTATATGCATGACACCTCATAGTACTCCAAACGAAAACAATGCTTTGCAATGAGAAACTAGGAAACTAGTTGAGAACGATGTACAACAAGATTTCCAAATGTCACCCCTGCACCCTATTACAGTATGTAAATCTGGCAGCATATAACAAAGCTTCAAGACAAGAAATGTCCCGAGTACGAACCCCTCACCAAAAAATACTGAAACAGCTGCCCAGAAAACCATTGTTACGTATCTCGTTTTTCAATACCATTTTGAGAACCCAGTACTTTATTTATTTTATTATTTATGTACACAATAAGAGTACATAAGGCAAAGACAAAATAAGATCTGAGTACAAAGGTGCTGCTTATTTCTTAAGAAATTTCTTCCAGCAGAACTGCGAAAGGAGAAATGTAAAACAGAAATGTAGACAATAGTGAGTAAGAACAAGGAGGAAATAAAATATGAATATGATATGTATAAGGAGTATATTACATATACCTAAACATATAATCCAAAAATAATGATATAAGTATACCTAAATAAATACGTAATACTAAAATATATAAATATGTATAAATAATAAACAAATTCTCACAGTATAGAAGAAAAGTAAATGCTCTTTTAATCGACGTTTAAATTTAGAAATAGTGTTTAAATCACGAATGTTAGGCGGGAGTGAGTTCCACAATCTTCACTTTCCGCTGGCATGGAAGGTTTCCCAAATCATAAAATAATAAACCAAAAGATATGTAACTCTCCAAATGAAGTAGCTTCATACAGACTGTTTGACGCCAATATTTGATATCATCACCGCTAAAAGTAAAACTAAAAGCGGATCAATAAATCCGAACCAAAAAAAGTATCTAAACGATATCAAGACAACCTTATTCCGCGGTAACATGAACTTGTACCCATGAATTCAATCCGGACGAACTCGACCCCCGAATCCCAGAATAGTGAGTGGACCCTGACCAGTCGACTTCGACATCGGAATGTAAAAAATGTGTGTGTGTGTGACATTGCCTTACCGCCATCAGTTCACATAGAGGACTGTAAGTGAGACCGCAAGTAGAAACAGTTCACTTTTAATTTCTTTTTTAACTTTTCTTTAACTTCTATTTTATCCTCCATGGAAACTGATAGCGATATATTAATGTTAGTGGGAGAAAATAATTATTGTTATCATTATCAAGTCAGAAGTCCGAGTCGTCAATTTGTCAGAGTCGAGTGGTTGTGGTCGAGATGTTAGGCTCAAGTTGTCGAAGAATCATATAACATTCTTTACCGCCTATTTGGAAATCAATCCTTTTATTTTTTAATTTTTCAATTCTGTTATTGGTACAATCTACTTTTAAAAAATACGGCATATGGTTTAAAATTATATATTTCTTTACAGATCGCTGAAAACGATGACCTTCCACACAAAATATGCTTCCGGTGTTCAGCAAAGTTGGAAGAACTTTACGAATTTATACAAAAATGTATCAAAACACAGGAAAGTTTACGGACGGCGGTAGGTAAGACTGGCCCATTTCTTAATAAAATTAAAACTAGAAAAGCTTGGGAAGATAAATTAAATAAAACGAATATGAGTAATGATGATATCTGTGATGCTTTAATAAAAAAAGCAATGGCGGGTATTAAAGATATCCCTCTTAAGTCACCAAAAGAAGAACCAACCCCACCAAATAAACGAGTTACTAGAAGAACTGATTCAAAATCAATTAAAAAAGAAATAATTGACAATGATGATAATGAAGAACTTAACCTTAATGAAATAAAAATGGCTCAGGAAAAGAATAATGGAAAAGCACCCTCAAATAAACCACCTAAGTCTAGTAATAGTACCCTTTCTAGTAGTAATACTCCTGACAATATTGAACCACCACAGACAAGTGAAAACAAAGTGAAGAACAACACTCAGATCAATAGTTTAAGCTTTGATTACGGTGAAGAAAAATCATCTAGCGATAACGATGTAGAAATTAAAGAAGCTGTTGATACTAAACCATTTAACATCATGGATTACATCAGCATGATAAAAGTAAATGGAGTGGGTGTACTATTTCAGTGTAAACTGTGCAATAGAAACTTCCTTAAAAAAGAAGTAGTCGAATCTCACAATTGTGCTAAAAATGGAATCCCTAAAGTAGCTGTTCCTAAGGCAGCACCGATGCCAGAACCCCCGAAAGTCTCCACGGTCAAATATATAACAATTGAAGGTAATATGAAAAAACCGCACTCATGGAAATCTAACTTGGATAATGAGAACAGTCCAAAAACTAATAGCAAAAACGATAAACCAAGTACAGACAATAGTCCAAATAAAGTTGACGGTCCTGCCACAGATCTCAATAAAAAACAAGATCACGTCATTCAATCTCCTCTACCAGCAAAATCTAAGCCAAAAATTGGACCAGCTAGCAAAACAAGACGCAGAGAAAATAATCCGGATCCAGGAACATCTCAGAATACTTCAGATTGCCAACAATCGGAGTCGTCAAATTCTCAGACACCATCTGTGCACATTCCTTCTGCCCCTAACCTGAATGGTCGTTTCAAATTAGTTCCAGGTCCAAATAACATATTCACTTTGGTTGAAGATACAGTACAAGTTGCAGTAACGGAAAACCAAAAAACAGCAAAAAAGCGCAAATGTGAACCAGAGAACGAAAAAACAAAAGAACGTAAGAAAGATACTCATGACAAATCTTTCGATAAAGTGTCGGAAGTAATAGACGTTGAGAATCAATCAAAGCCATACCCGGTTGGATTATTCCAAACCGTTGCCCATTCTGGACATCTTTACGAACCACCGCCTGCTGCATCTCCAGCTCCTTTCACTACACCCGCCATGAAAAAGCAGTCTTACACTATAGTTCAAACTGGAAATCCCAGCAAATTACTAATATCAACGAAAGCGATAGCTCCCCCTGCCGAAGTGCATAAAAAACGCCAAAGAAAGTCGAAACTTGAAGTGAGAGATGAACCGGATGATAAAGAGCCTTTCAGAGTCACGTTAGAGGATGTTGCCCATCCAAAAGACTCAGGTTTCTTTACATTCATCAATGTAGATCCACTGTTGCAACCATCGTATGTTTTGCCTACTGATAATATCATCCAAGAATCACAAATTTCAACGTCTACGGCGGCTATTAATAATGCCACAGAAAGCACTAAAGAAAGTAAAGAGAAAGACAAATACAAATGTAACATGTGCGGAGAATCTTTCTCAAGGGAAAAAAAGCTATTATCCCACATACAGTCACATTATTCCAAGATGGACGAAGAAGATATGCGGAGGGCTGAAAAGTCTCCAAAGAAAAAAGGGAGAAAATAATATAAGCGTTTTTCATATATGAAGAGAAAAACTGAAGTGGTGTTGAAATGAAGATATGTGTCTTAAGCCTTGGCTAGACATTGTCTCCCGCAGTTCAATTTGTTTGGCCTAGAAATTGGACTTCTAAAAACATAACTCTTTTGTGTAGACTGGTGGGAAAATGATGTAGGGCTCCCTGAACACAAAACCATATCTCAACTCAATAGTTGAGATGAACCATATCTCAACTCAATAGTTGAGATATGGTTTGGTTTACAGGGAGATGGACCTGAATAAATTGCAAAGAACCCATTGACCATTTGCTTAAAGGTGTTTATTGAAATTTCCTCAGCATCGCATGTTTAACGAAATACGAGATAGTATTTATGTACAGAGTGGTGCTTATAATGCGACAATAAACGAAAACACGGACAATGCTGGTTCATAGAAATAATCCTAAACCATAGAAAAAGCCTAGAATCAAAAATACAAAAAAAAAAAAAATTTCAAACAAACTAAATCGCATAAAATTGTAAACGGAATAGAACATCCTTTAAAATATTGGTTCACTGATCTCTACGGCAGCGCAGTCCTGTATCTAGGTACTTGCTTTTTTCGCGCCATTATTATTAAAGTTTAGTATCTACCGCTGGATGCGGCGGTCATCAACCTGTTTAGTAACGCTTCCTTATCAACTTTTACAGTAATGGTCGAAAGTGGAGTACCACTTTTAACAATTATTGTTGGTGCAAAAAAGTTCAAAAGTGGTAATGCATTTTTGACCCTTACTTGTAAATCATATAGAAAATGTGAAAAATAATTTCCTGTGACTTACAACTAATGGATATATTTATATGATTTTTTATGGGTAGACTGAGAATGTGTTAAGGTACACGCTGTTTAATTTAATATCGTATTGTCATCACCACTTTGTATATATACCGCTAAAAACCGTTGTTAAAGGAGTGTGTAAATAGTATCTGTAAGGTTATTAGGAAATATTTTTTTTTGTCTTATTTGCGTAACTGATCGCAAATGTTGTTTTATTCTTTGAATATGACTAATTTCGTATAGGTTTACCGACGGTTTGTAACTAGTGTTGCCAAATTAAAATAAATAGGTTAAAAAAAAGAATGGCCCGAAATCACAACATTAGTTACAACCGCCAAAACTGTGTTCTAGAGAGGTCTTACATGTATTTTTTTTTAAATTAACATTTAGGTAAGCATTTACTTAAACATAATTCTTAGAATGGTAGGATATCCTTAGTATATATTCGTGTTCTAAGATTAAAGTAGTTTAGAAGTTAAATGTTTAATTTGTTGATGGTGTGCCCAATGTGATACTGATGTATCATTCCATACTATGTACTGTACGTTTTTATTTACATTATTCCATTGTTCAGAAACTAAACTAAACTTAAGTTTAGTATATCTTTTTCTTTCCAATTCATAAAGAAAAGGACAGAAGATAAAATCTTAGTTTAATCCTGTCAAATTAGTCCGCGCCTAATGTAAATATCGAGAGTTGACATTGGCAGAATAGTCGACATCGGCTTCATTTGCCATAAATAAAAATAGAACGTAAATTGACGTATTTTTGGCCGCCATGTTTATAATCGCATCCGCAAGCGGGTAGACCAAAGAAGTGCTGGCTTGACGTTGTAAGAGATGACATGCGTGCCAACAATCTCACACCACAGGATGCTAGAGGTCGCGTGAAATGGAGGAAATCGAGCAGGAAAGCGGACCCCGGGCTCCAACGCGAAAGCCGCGGACGCAACCGGGATAAACGCTGAGATGATGATGATGATGATGATGTTTGTAATCGCATCTTAACTGTCTGTGGAATATCTAGGTAATTTGACAGGATTAAACTAAAATGTTATCTTCTATCATTTTCTTAAAGAAATAGAAAAAAAAGAAGCACATAATTTAAAATTAGCTTAGTTTGTGAACAAGAGAATCAGCGCCAATATTATTGTTAATACCAATTTTTCAATGTCTGTCAAAAAATAATGTCAATTGATTGTGTCCAAGTAAAGCGTGGAATTCACGGTTTTGCACGGCGGTTCTGTGGTGTCGAAAACTAGCCACTACACTAGCAACAAACTAGCTGTTGACATCTTGTTAGATACAATGGCGGGCACCTTACCAGGGAATATACACGAGGCCGGACCAAAACAATTGTCTTAGATGGGTTACATAACAGGTGATTCGAAAGATTCTGCCCACGTGCACGGACTGTCGTAAGCATCAACCAGTAGGCCTGGTATGAGTTTTCATTACAAAACTCGATCGTCGATATCGAGCACGTTTGACTCATCGATTGGCCCGTTTCAAGGTTACAATATATATTTATTTATTTATTTGTAAGAATATTGTAGTTACAAGTTGTTATATACAATTCACGTCCAAAATATTCTGCTGTCTTTCAGCGTACAAACATTTTTAAGCAGTAAAAATAAATTGATTAAAAATTAAATAATTAATGAATTTAAGAACTTTGATTGTAAGAACTCTCAACCAATGAGAGCGCCAAACGCGCTCGATATTGACGATCGAGTTTCGTATTGAAAACTTATACTAGGCCTACAGAACGCCAAACGCGCTCGATATCGACGATCGAGTCTCGTAATGAAAACTCATACTAGGCATACAGGAGGCTCCGGCGGGCTAGACCGTGAGTGACCAAGCTTTGACAATTTCGTTAATTCATAAATTTATCAAATGTATTTGTTTTTCTTTATAAGCTTTTTTGTATTACTGTTATAAATAAGTGAAATATAAATGAAAGCTTGTGCTAAACACAAGTATTACTTATAACGAAGTATTACGTTTTGTTTTATTTTTAGGTTTTATTTCAACACTGTTTAGTCCTACTGCTATTTAAAAATAAACCATAGATAGCGAAGTCAAAGTTAAGTGTTTGATTGAAACACGATGAAATATTTTCGATAAAAAATCCGAAATTTGTAAGTGTTAAACAAAAAATTGAGCATTGCTATTGAATTTCCATGTTTGGGCAAGTACAGGCTTGAATAGAGACATCAAGCTATCACAATCTGTAAAATTTCTTCAATAATATTTCAACTTTATCGCTACAGCATTAAGGTGCTGCCAAACTGCTGTGTAAAAATGTTCATAAACATTTTCTAACAGACTACTAAATGTTAGGAATTGTTACATTCTGTTATGAATCCTTAATCCCAATTCACCGATTGACAAAGTTTACAAATATTTATACCATTTAAAACATCGGCCCATTTTGTTATATATATATAAACAGCAGTCAGCAGTGTGGCAGCACCTGTAGTTTAACATTTGATTGGGAAAATTCACAGTCTCGGTTAGTTACATGTCTATAAAATTATTAGCGGCTGTTCTGAGGTATCTATTCGATCTCAACATAGCTGGAAAAGGTAATTTTAACTTTGTGTAGGTATTTGGTTTCCTATAATGGTTTTACTTTTTACTTTAACTCTCATAGAATATTAGCTGACCCGGCAAACGTAGCAGTGCCACGTAAGAACCCCAATAGCGTCCCAAACACTAACAAAGTTTCATTACAATCCGATCAATGATTTCTGAACGGATAGAGGACAAACATAAATATTGTTTTGCTGTATAATATATTAAAAAAAACCACTATCAATAGAGATTGATAGTGGTTTTTTTTTATGTATATTCAGAGTGGAATTTTTTGTGTATATTCAGTAGATTTTCAGATCTACTGAATATACACAAAAAATTCCTTAAAAATCGTTCAAGCCGTTTCGAAAGAGTTTGGTTACAAACATTGATGCAGACAGCATATAATAAAAAAAAAAAAACTGAATAATTTTTTATTGCTTTGGAAAAAAAACCAGATTTTTATTGCTCTGGAATATTTTTGGGTAAGCTTATCCGAAAATAGTACGGGAAACATTAACCAATGGGGAAGAAAACTGACAAATCTCGCCACTAGAGGCGCTGCTATCGTTTGACCCAAATAAACTGTCAAAACGCATTGTAATTTGTTAGAGTTCACGTTGTTTATAAAAAATATGCCGCGTTGTGTAGCAATTTTTTGCAATAATAATGGAAATCACTCTTGCCCTAAAGATACCTATGTATTTCAATTTAGAACAGAATATATAAATAGATTTCAGTAAAGATTATGTTGATGTCTCTATAGCTATCTGGGGGCGGTAAATCAATTTTTTTCTCTTGAATTTCTTGTTCTTGAGGAAGTAAAGAAGTAAAAATTTCGGTCATACGATTCAAGTCTGGATAATAATTTTAGGATAGGGTTGAAACTTTCAAAATGTGGCAATAATAAGTACATTAATTTTTACTTAAATATAACTAAAGAAACATTAAACCTAATACAAAATTAATGTAACTTAAAACACTAATAAGTTTGCATTCAGTTTAAAGTCCGGGCATTGTTATTTGCCTGGTAATTAGATCAGCTTTTCGTCCTTTTACTGAAGCTCCTCTAGACTTTTAACTCCTTTTTTAACTAGAAACAGTCCATGTACAATACATTGCTCTGCTTTACCTAAAAAAAGTTGTCAAACACAAAAAATTAAACTCAACATAAAACGTGATACGACTGACAGCTAATTGTTATGAGTCAAACGCCATCAGCGACATCTGCAAATAGCTTTGCGTTGTCTTCCCCATTACATATTCACATTAAATTCGTAGATAATTTTGATTATCGTCTTATGAATTGTACGAAAAAGCAATAATACCTATGAAACTCAAGTGCCGCCGAGTCGAACAATCTGGATTTGTGTCCTGTCAACACCTACGTATAACGTAATGGCCGGTGTAACGGTAACTGTAACAGTATCCAAGTTCGTAATATTTGGTGCTAATTTTGTTATTTATTACTAGCGATCCGATCTTTTGCACAGTTTCTACGACTTTACAAACCCACAAGATTTACACTTTGACAGTTTCGAGTAGCTATACACATGCTTATTGCTTAATACACTATTATCTACTATCAATATAATTCTTTTGAAGCATATTGCTTCAGAAGTTACAAAAATTTGTTCATTAACGTAATCAACGCAGTAAATGTTGTTGAGCTGTCAAAATCAAACTCATTGCTACTGATGTCTGATAATTTGTTATAAGCCGCACCAATAATGAAACTAATCTAAAATGGCGTCTGCTACTTGCAGTGATAGATGGTAAGGTCAACTAAAAAGCAATGTGATGGAATAGCAGCTCTCAAAAGTTTTGGAATAAACCTTTCGGAACTGTGGAAGTCTGATAATTAAATATTAAAGGTACGTTTAGCAAGTGATTATAGCTTTTCCATTATAAAAAAAAGATTAAGTTTTCAGTAAATTCTTTATTTTGAATACATTTATTAATCATTTTAACACTCATAACAAAATAGTAACAGTAACGACAGTTAACAAAAACAAGATATTAATATCAAAAACACGAAAGTAATAACGAAAACAAAGAAATGATAACTTGAAGAACCAAACGCGGCAAGACAGCAAGGGAGCAAAAATCCTGCCGATTTTTTTGTATGCAGTAGATACGGTGCTGTGTGAGTAAAGATAACAATAGTGTGCGAGTGAGAGAGAATAACCGTTGCCGCCATTTATGATTCGTTTCTTTATTGGCGCGGGTTATACGCAATTACTCTGCAGTAGATTCATATAGTGTGTTAGTGTGAACTTGTCCTACGTAATCTCTAAATAATAGTGAAAAGGACCAAACAACTAAAAACCAACACACCAATAGAGACTTTAACGTTTAGTATGTATGGATAAATCCTGTCAGCAATAATGATAATAAGGAATGGAAACGTGCTCATGTGACGTCGCGGCCATCTTGTTGATGTCGGCTAGCTACTGTGCTAGGTAGTAAAACTTTATTAAGCGGTAACAAATCTTCATCACAATAAGCAGCCACGATTCGGGTTTGAGTTTAATCCTATAATGTGTTTGTCTGTATTGTATCAGCATACAGTATGTTAAATAACAGAGGGCGTTCCCTTAAACTCGTTAATATATATCATTAATAGATTAAAATAAAAATATCAGCATAGAAAAATAAGCATAAAAAAATCCGAATAAAAAAAAATTCTAATTGGAAATAAATTTGAAACCTCCTGTTTTAAATCAAAATAGTAGTCGTCATGTATAAATAAATTGCGACGTTGCCGTCTTTCATGTTCGCGTGTACAATGTGTTTCTTTTACATGTCAATTTAAAATTTTTATTGAATATTTTCTTATTGGAAAAAATTTTAAAACATTTTGTTTTCGAATGGAAATATTTTTTTTTAGCATGTATGTATGCTATACTACTTCGGGTTAACGGGAACGCCCTCTGTTAGTTAACATACTGTATACTAAAAATATTTAGATTTCTTGTGAAACCAAAATATTTTTTAGTTTAATATTATTAGAAAATGACGCCGATTCCCTTGTACAAAAGATAAATTAGTTTATAGTCCTGTCAAATTAGTGAGCGCCTGAGGTAAAATGAAGTATTTTTAGTAGCCATGTTTTTAATCGCATAATTTGACTATGGAGTATCATAATTTGACAGGACTAGACTAATAAGTGTCTTCTGTCCTTTTTTAATGAAATGAAAGAGATACACTGATATAATTTTTAGTTTGTAAACAACAGAGTCGGCGCCGTTGTCTACTTCCGAAATTATAATTCCATAATGAAAATTATACAATGTTGTAACTTATACAACGTGTAACATAAAGGGTATATACATAACAAAGGCATGGCATCTTTACATAATATCAAACGATATTGGAAGGGTTTTTTAAGTCTATCTCTCTATGTTAGGAAGTTATGAGGAAAAACACCGCCTGTGATAGGCTACTACCATACTAGTCGCACAGAGTTATTGAAGGCATTTATCGGATTTTGGCAAGTAACGTGACGTGTAACGAGTAGTTATTAACGTATGTAGTGTGGTGCCACGTTCGTTGTGATTTGATTTTAAGAAACACACGAAACCAAAAGTTTGGTATCAATTTTTTGAGTATTTTATTTTGAGTTGAAACCCTTCCGATATCGTTTGATATCATCTAAAGATGCCATGCCCTTGGTATGTATATACCCTTTATGTTACACGTTGTATAGTGTTAGATTTATAAATCTTTGTAAATAAGCACTTACATTCAAATACATAATTAAGTAAATTTCTATTGATTATTATTTCACCCTTTGATTCGATTCTTTTTTGTATTGAAAGATCTACACTCCAAAAAAAAAAAATGGTTGGAGTGTATGTGTAAGTGACCTTTGCAATATTTGATGCCAAAGTTTAGTTTAACCATAAGTTCACCATAGCACTAATATTTGGAATATTATTATTATATAGGAAATATACCGGGCACACTGTACAAAATAGAATATCTTCAATGGAATACTAGTATTCCAAGTAATAGTGAAAATATACCGGGCACACTGTACAAATTAAAATAAAATTCAATATTTTTATTTGTATACCGTGTCTATAAATTCGTGAAAATGGATCTTTCTGAAACTAACAATTTTAAAAGTACGACAACACTAAATCTGAGTAAATCAAAGAAATTATATTAAAAGAATTCTTACGAGTAATAATAATATCTAAACAACAACATTAAAAAAAAAAGTGTGTGTGTTAGCTCCGACGCACGACTGGAGTTTACTCCATAAGTACGAGAAAAAAAAAATATTTTACAAATCAGAAAATAAATCATAAAAAATTAAAAAAATTATAAATGCATATTTATGAAAATTTTAACCAATTTTAAGAAAGTTGATAATTTTTTTTTTTATAAACATTTTTTTTAAATTATTATAATTTTTTTTTTTAATATAGCATTATCTTGATAACTAAAATAGTAACGCTTAAAATTCGTTACTCGTTAGTAGGTTTTACCCCTCGGATTTTTCTCATACCGGGCGCCTTATATTATATGAAAATCGATTCTTAAGGAGTAAACTCCAA
The DNA here is from genome assembly GCA_017933935.1 of Sesamia nonagrioides. NCBI lineage: Eukaryota > Metazoa > Arthropoda > Insecta > Lepidoptera > Noctuidae > Sesamia > Sesamia nonagrioides. The sequence continues at coordinate 561,701 of JADWQK010001513.1, read as the reverse complement.
TAAACCTAATGCTTACTCCATAAAGCTTATTTTGCCACAAAGCTTACGCATAGATACCTAAAGTTCCGCATGAGAGGCACCGAAAGACCCCTGTGTCCCTTTCCCGCAGACTGCCAGTGTGAAATTAAACTACTATTTGGTAACTTTGATACATAAACTTCATCCACTCGTTTTGGTATTTACGCTGATATACAATATTATATCAGTGACTCGTGATTGTTTAAGCATTAAAATAGCTAACTGCTTAGCTCAACATTTAATCAATGCCTTTATTGTGATCAATAAATAAAAATAAAACAATATTAGCAGATAGTATGAACTATTTAATGGCAACACCGATGACATATTGGGTTAAATAATCAATATGGTCATGCAATTTTTTTTTGTGTAGGATGAGTATAAAGTTCTGTAAAAAAGACAAGACAGCTGAACAAAGAAGATCTTCCTTTTTTAAGTTTGTTAAAAAAGTGAAAAGACTTACTAGAAACAAATTGTATATTTTCTTGAAAATTTTTATATGTAGGTACCTAATATGTCCTAAAGAAAATGTAACAAACAGCGTATCAGTGTAGGTATGTCAACTATCTGTATTAGCTATACTTACCTTACACTTTTACAATAAGTTTAACCTACTTGAATAACTAACTTAACCATTTTATTATTATTATTTTTTCGCCAAGCGATTCGTCGTTTTCCGGCATGATATTTGGTGAAGCCGTACGGAGGACGGGTCTGAGCAGTTGTATTGCGATGTGTGCCGGGTAGGATGCGCCAAATGTTGTTGTGTCGGAGGTTTGGTCGTGGAGAGTCTCCAGATCAATCTCCCCTGGCGCAGCATCGTTGGTCGTGTTGTTGGGTTTAACATTGCATCACCTCGCTCAACTGTCGTCATCCTTCCTATTCCTAAGTTTTTTAATTGAATAGGCTTAATAAACTATTGCGCTTTACCATCAACGATTGCATCACTGCTTACCACCAGGCGGGATTGCAGTCAAGCTCTAGTTTATAATAATAATAATAAAAAAATATATATATAAACTAGCGCTTGACCGCAATCCCGCCTGATGGTAAGCAATGATGCAATCGTTGATGGTAAAGCGCACTAGTTTATTAAGAGCCTATTCATTCTGGCCTTAGAAACATCGCCGGCTGGCAAATTGCTCCAGTACCTCGATGTATGCGGTATAAAGGACGAGGCGAAACGCTTCGTCCGGTTCGATATTTATTGATTGTTGGTGAACATAATTTTCTTGCAGTGTTCCAAGTGATGATGGAATTCGAGAATAATGGCATGAAGTTATTCCAGTTGAACCAACAACTAAAACAAGGTTTTATACATTTGCGGTATGATGGTTGACAATTTTTTGTCTTTCAAAGTGTATTGTATTTGTTACGTCTGTAACACTTTGTATAAGTAAATGTGTTGATTTCTTGAACATGCCTTTTGTTATTTTTTAATTATATTACGCAGCGTAGCGCGCCGCGTCGTCCACTTATCACAACGCTACGCTTAAACGCTTAAACTAACGCTTAAACTACTAGCTAGACTGCTAGCTAGAGTACCGAGAGGGCACCCGAATTGAGGCGCGTAGGCGTGGGTATGACTTGCGTTCCAAGCGTTTCTATTAAGTCAACGTACTGAAAACCTTATTCACTAAATTCATTTTACATTTTATATATATCAATATTGCCTTTTACAGCATGTAATTTAATAAATATTTTCGAAGATATTACAGAGACATAGAGGCTGCGGCGCACAGGGGCAAAGCGAGCCCGTAACTGTCCCTATGTATGTTTAAATCCATAAAACTAAGTAACAGGATGCGCTTTTCTTTAATAGATAGAATGATTCAAGATAAAGTTATATAAACCTAATATAATACATTTATTCGAGCGAAGCCGAATCGGGTCGCTAGTATACAATATAAATAAAGTTCATGTTTTATTTTGTAGCTACCTCTTACTGTTATTAGATTTTTACTAAAAAAATTTTTTGAAGTTTATTAAATGTCCCAATTTTCTTATGAACTGTGTACACCCTACTAGAAAGGGATACAGGGGTCCTTCGTGCGTTTCTCTTTCTAGGAACGCCTTTGCCGGCTCGTCAGCGTTCTAGGTATTTATACAATTTCTTTGGAGTAAATCAAAGAAATTATATGTCATCGGCAGTCATCGATTTGTTTTGAAACTTGTTATTCATTGAAAGGAGATGTTTTATTTTGGGCCACCACTATGTACGCTATATAGATAAAAAGGAAAAAATAAAAGATTTTCATAAAAATACTACTAAATCAATTTGAATAAAAATACAAGTCTAAATAATTAATTATTTGAAACGTTTTTTAGTAAGATAACCCTTTATTAAGGTAGCGATGACAGTGGCTATGACGTTTGATTGGTAACTTTGACAGTTCTATTTTCCCGTTGTGTTCGTGTCGAGTGTTGATTTGAGTTTATTGTGTTTATTAATGGGCCGTATGTTCGGAATTTATGTTTTTCTTTTTTTTTCGCAGTTATATGGTAGATAATATAGATGCTACTAGCTTTCCTCCCGCGGCTTCGCCCGCGTGGAGTTCGGTTATATCGCGCTTTTTAGATTTCCCTCGGGAACATCAATTTTTTCCGTGATAAAAGGTAGCCTATGTTCTTTCTCAGGATCTAAAGATTGTCTGTGCCAAATTTCATCAAAATCGGTTGAGAGGTTTAAGCGGGAAAGCGTAACAGACAGACAGACAGACAGAGTTACTTTCGCATTTATAATAGCCTTAGATACATGACACGTCAATCAAATGTCACTGTCAAAATCTTATTTCGCTTATTGCTGACCACCATATTTATTAGTAGTTGTGTTGCACTCCTTGGCCGAGTTAAATTGAATCTGTATAAAAACTAAGCCAAAATATAGGAAATTAACATTAAAAACAGTTAACTATAGCGTAACTATACCTAGCATTAAGTGTACAATGTGCTGGCCCAGGCTCCATACATTTCTGAAACATCTCCTTTGTATTAATTTTCAATTCTATTTAAACAAAACATCGAAGAAAATGTTTAAATATGAGAAAAACAAACCGGAGTGGAGCTCGGGAAAATATTTTAAAAGTTTATCATCAATGTTTGTTCGTACACCAAGCTGAACAAATTTTATCAAATAAGGATGATATTTATGCTTGAACAGTTGCTAAAACAGGTATGTAATCATGTTACTGTTTATTTTAATCTACTAGATGTTTCAAATTTACTAAGTAAACGATTTTAAGACTAAAATGAGGATTAAATAAATATATACGAACAAATCACACATATTAAGCTAGCCCCAAAGTAAGTTCGAGACTTGTGTTATGGGATACTAACTCAACGATACTATATTTATAATAGATAAATACACACATCAAAAGTGTCTAGGGATCAACATATATTTTTGCAATAACTTTTCTCCTGATTGATATTAATTAAAATTTTCTTTAAGGATTCATCAAATAAAGTGTTTTCGTTTGTCACAGTAACGATAAACCAAGTCACCTTTGCATTAATAAAGAAATTTGCCATTTTCCTAATAAAGGGATATTTGACATTTGAACCACTAACACAAAAGTTCGAAAAAAAGACTGAAATAACAGTTTTCTCTAAAATTTTATTGGGTAACTTAAACAATTAATAATCCGTGTTTCTACCGCGAACACTAACAACACAAGAACATCGGTTTGGCATACTCAAAATGAGTTCATCCAAATCACGCTGTGGAATGGCCGCCCATGTTCGTTGCAACAACAAAAAAAGGTCTTCTTGCGACTGGATACCCTCCATATTCGGCAGAGCTCTTCTCTGTAGCATATCCCATGCATGCTCAATCGGGTTCAAGTCTGGCGACTGAGCAGGCCAGGGCAGGACATTGATGTTAGCTGCGGCGAGAGTCTGTCTTACAACTCTTGCGGTGTGCGGTCGTGCATTATCATGCATTAACTGAAATAAGGGACCGATTTGCACTTGTAGAGGAACGATGACGTCTGATACAATCGTTTCAGCATAAATTTGAGCGTTGAGGTTGCCTCTGATCCAAATCAACTCAGTTCTTCCGCCGATCCAAATACCCGCCCATACCATGATGGTTCCACCACTATAAGGATGGACTTCCTGGCAGGATTTTAATCGCTGTTGGCGTCCAGGGGTTCTCCAGTGTCGTATACGTCTTGTATCCGGTCTCATACCAAAACGAGACTCATCAGAAAAGCACACGAAACGCCATTGTTCTTCTGCCCAATTTCTGTGTTCAAGAGCCCATTGATATCGAATCCTACGATTGTGCATTGCTATAGGTGGTACCCGTAGCGGTCTTCGGGAATGAAGGTTCACTTCATGCAAGCGGTTTCTGACTGTTTGGTCGCTAATTAAGTTCCCTGAAGAGTGATGAAGCCTCACGGCTAACATCATGGCGGTTATTGTTGGAGCTCTTCGAGTTAAGATTTGAATGTATCGGTCTTGTCTCCGTGTGGTGCAGCGATACCGTCCTCCATGGCGCTCAGCCACGGTACCAGTGCTTCGGTAACGTGTCCAAAGTCGACTGATAACACTCTGACTTGTATTCAGAGCTAAAGCCACAGTACGTTGCCGGGAACCAGCTTCTATCATTCCCACGGCTCTGAGCATTTCTTCCCTGCTTAAATGACGTCGCCGCTCCATAATAACGTTGGTTTTAATCAGTAGTAGGGAAACAGTAGCACTAATAATGTCTTCAATGCGTTGTATGTTTTTATAGGGAAAATATTGACAGCTGATTTTCATCTTTTACTCGAATTTGATTCACAGTTCCTGATTCAAATTATGAAATGCACCAAAAAGGATCCATATAAATTTATAAAATCATAAATTTATTACAAAGCCACATCTCAATCTCAAGAAATCCGCATAAAAATGCTTGATCCCTAGACACTTTTGATGTGTGTATATAGATAAACATCTAAGACCCAGGCCAATCAAGAAAAGATCGTATTCCATCATGACCTGGCCGGTGATCGAACCCGGGGCCTCCACGTCGCAGGCAGGCGTGTTGACCGCTGCGCCACGGAGGATGACATTGTTTACATTTCGCATTTATAGGTTGGATTGGAAATATGTTTGTGTATGATTTGCAAATGTTGATACTGTAGGTGATTTAATTTACCACTGAATTATATCATGTTCGGAATTAAAATTAGTGCTATCCATCTTCTGAAAGAAATTACATATTATTTTTAAATTTCAGGAAAATGTGAGAGTGAACCCTATATATAGATATAGATGAGTCAGTTATTCGCCGAAGCGAAGGTAGCAGGCTGATGACAGCAGTAGCGGAGACGTTGTTAGTGACGCAGCTGGCAATGAAAATACTTTTTAACGAAAAATATTTGTAATCAGATGATGAAAGCAATTATTATGTTTTGGAATACTTTTCATTGGCAAAAACACGTTTAAAAATATAATAATAAATATGTGTATTTTTTTTTGTTTTGCTCATTTTATTTAAACGCCAGAGACCATAGATTTGTGTTTTCATTAAAACCAGTTTTGCTTCTAGTACAAATAAATGTGCTAGTATCAAAATGATATCAGACAAGTCAACAGGGTTGCTATATGCACGACCGCAGCGCCCTCATTTATTTTCACGACTTAAAGTCACCTTTCTATAAAGTCGTGAAATCTGGTAAATTGTAGTATCTTGATATGCTGTCGTCTATACAGACGACAGCACATCAAGCTACTACAATTTGCAAGATTTCCTTATTCGATTTTCAACTTTATATCTAACGTATTAAGGCTCAAGGTTGATTGGGAATATCTGACAGTTTGGAATAGCTTGACCTGCTGTCGTCCGTACATTCTGCTCGGTATATTTTACATTTGTCAAAATGTATAATACTAATCCAGGCCTCCATTTATTTAATGCAAGCATTGATTTAATATGGTGTGAACCTAATTAAAAAAAAAAAAATATCTGCCAATCTGCAGAGTAGTGTTTTGTCACGTCGGCGAAGCCGTGGTCATAAGCTAATATGACATGGTCTTAGTCTATGCATTTCCATCTATGAGGCTTTCACAAAACGCAATAAAAATAAACTTCTCGATTTTATTTGTGTGATATACTTGCCGACGACGATGGACGTGTACCTTAGTCCAGACAGAAGCATTTGCTTGGCAAACGGTAATATAGAATGTCAAGGTTATTTTGGAACGTGACCAAAATCGGAATTAACTCGTGTCATCTGGTTTTCTCAATACCTTTCAAAACAATGTCCCACAACAAATTTTATTAAATCTATGAAGCATTCTGTACCTACACACGGCTACATATCAAGCTATACATTTTTAGTTTTAGGTTTTAGCTGACCTCTCATTGATTTTTCATATAACCAGAAATTAACTTATATTTAAGCCCTAGCAGTGTTCTCCACACAATTAGCATACATAAGACGTAACAAGCGGTGTGTTTATGCACAAAAAAAACTCAGGTCCGTATTACAGAACGCTCTCAAAACTCAAGCTCTACTTAAGTCTCATTTGAAGCATTTTGATTGGTTGAAACTAGTTTTAACTAATGTGTGAACAACCAATGCTTGAATTTCCTTCTGGAATTCGGACCTTTCCTCCTTCCTTTCCTTGAAGCCTAAAGGCTGATTTACACGGTGTCATTTAATGGCCTATGGCATACAGTAACATTGATGCTACAAATGATTTGTATTTTAATCTTGTTTCAGCTTAATTGAGCCCACAGGCAATTAAATTGCACCGTGTAAAGCAGTCTTTATACATATGACCGACTCTTGCCATTAAAACCTTAAAACCCTACAGTTACACTTTGTCTACAAAGTCATGAAAATAAATAAGGGTGCTGCGGTCATGCATATAGCAACCCTGTTAGTGTGACTGTTTTCATTTTGATTCTAATTTATTTTGTACTAGAAGCAAACCAGCCCCCTAATCGGCGAACACATTTTTGTCAAATGATTGCTACTAGTTGGGATCGTTTAGACCGAAAGACCAATGGGCGGCCCGAACGATACCAACTGATCCCAACTAGTCGCAATCATTTGACAAAAATTTGTTCGCCGATTAGGGGGCTGGTTTTAATTTTTTTAACTGGATAGAAAATACATGGGTGTAAAGTCCACAGATCTTTTTTTTTTATAGTTTGGCACTAGTTATGACTTTGTGCCAATTTCAAGTAAAATAAAAATCTTCAAAAGTTCTTCTTTTTTTTTCTTTTTTGACTTGGCACGGTTTATACATTCAGTGAATGTCACGTAATTAGTTATTCATGTCGAAAAAGACGGCTACGAGGTAGGTTTGAGACAAAGTCATGGTGTGGCCACTATGCTGCTATATTTCACTGTTCTTTATGAATTATTTACTGAATGCACTTTTTACTACATAAATCACGCACTTTTATTTAGTGAACGACATTACAAATCATTTTAAAAGTCCAATGAAAAATGAGCGTGACTCTCACCTTGACTTTCCCGCCAAAACTCCTCCCATATACAGAAAACATAGATAATGATGTGACCTTCGTTATAAATAATAATACCAGCCTATTACTGATAAAAGTTGAGCAGTTGTTACTCTTGGGCAAAGCCTCTTCTCAACTGAAAAGGCACGAGCATTGGTCATGGTCACTATGCTTGTTCAAGACGGGTTGGCGATTTCAGACATATAGGTATTAATAATAAGGCCAGCCCCCTAATCGGCGAATACATTTTTGTAAAATGATTGCGACTAGTTGGGATCGTTTGGACCGCCCATTGGTCTGTTCGGTCCAAATGTCCCACTAACTTTGACAAAATGTGTTCCCGATTAGCAGGTTTCCATACGAGCGGTTTTCCTTCCGAACTTCATTAGTTTGCATAAATGATCAGGTAGCACAAATCTATGGTGTCTCTGGCGTTCAAATAAATATAGTAAAACAAAAAAAACATATTTATTATTGCGTGTTTTTTACCAATGAACAACGTATTCTCTACCGCTGTCATCAGCCCGCTATCTTCGCTTAAGCGAATACCTAACACACAGTGGCGTAGCTTGGGGGGGCGATCCGCCCCAGGTGTCACCTTTTTTGGGGTGACACCCACCTAGTCTCTAAAAATACCTAAATCGTTAGCACAATTTTTTTTTCCAACGATTCCTCTAGCACTAGCTCAACTCTATTTATTAATCGGGGATTCCCGCAAAAGAGCCTGACACTGTCGTGGGAGATTCCCCGTGGACTATACTTGCGATTGTGAAGTATGTTGTGTTTGGTTGTCATAAATTGTTAAACGTGTATTATTCTATAATCATAGATAATAAAAAGAAGAAAACATATTTTCTATTATCATATTTTTTAACATGGGCTGCCGGCAGAAGTTATCACCCACCAGATAAAGTCTTGCCGCCAAGCAATTCGTCGTGTTCCGGCATAATGTCTGGTGAAGTCGTATGGAGGATGGGTCTAAGCAGTTTTGTTGCATTGTGTGCCTTGTACAATTCGCCAATTATTGCTGTGCCGGGAGTTTGGTCGTGGAGGGTAGCGAGATCCGAAGCACAGTGTTCCGCTGGCCGGTACAGGTCCGGTGGCAGGTATTTGGGGGCCTAATTACGAAGGACGATTCGAATATTTGACCACCTCAGTGAGGCTGCTGACAATGTGCTGCACCGGCACCCTGACACACAGTTCGTCGCTCTGGAGGACTTCAATGCCTGCCACAAGACTGGCTTTTCCCATACACAGAGGATCGATTATGCTGGTTGAGAAGCGACTACTTACTTACAAAGCGAGGGTGCCTGATGTAGTTGGTCATACCGCCAATTGTTTCGTCCTTCTGCTGACCACTAATCCGGACAGATGTGTTGTAACAGTTCTCTCACCGTTAGGAACTTCAGACCACTGTCTGGTGAAATCTGTATCATCCTTCGCCCCACTAGATTGCGACTCACGTGGTGAACGGCGACTGTGGCGATACAATTCGGCAGATTGGGATGAGATGCGCCACTTCTTTGCGTCTTATCCCTGCTAGTTGGTTCGCTTCTCTTCTGACAATCCGTAGAGCTGTGCGGACGCTATATCCGATGTGGTGCGTCAAGCTATGAAGTATTTTATTAGGCCCCTTCAGTGATGTTCCCGTCGGTGGCTCGACTCGCCTATGGTTCAACGCCAACGGTATTCAAGCGGAACAACGTAAGCACACGGCATTTCTCACCTGGGTTAAAGCTCGGGACCACAGAGCTCCTGGCCATAGGGCCTTTGATCGTGCTGCCAAGTCCTACAAAAAGTCGCTTAAGAAGGCTTGCTTCGACCGCATTACTCATATTGGCAATAAGCTCTCTGCGCAGCCATCCGGTAGCAGACTGAGACCAAGACCAAGACCTTTCTGGTCCCTTGCCAAATCGGTCGAGGCGAACTTCTGTTGGCCCACACTGCCTCCGCTGGTTAAACCTGATGGAGCAGTGGCTAATACGGTGAGAGAGAAAGCAGGTCTCTGCATCTTTGCCACAATTCGCGTCTTGAAACTAACAGTGCTACTCCACCCAATTTTCCTCATTGCGGAACTTCAATGCCGGAGGTTGGCATTAGGAACAAGGAGGTTCTGAGAGTACTGTGTCGTCTGGACGTTAATAAGGCTAGTGGCCCAGATGGTATACCAGCGATTGTTCTTAAGGCATGTGCATCCGAGTTCTCTCCTGTATTGACGCGCTTGTATCGCCTCTCATTTAGAACAGGTATAGTGCCCAAGTCTTGGAAGCTTGCCAACGTGCAGCCTGTGCCCAAAAAGGGTAGTCGTGCCGATCCTGCCATCTATCGGCCGATTTCAATAACCTACGTACTCTGCAAGATTATAGAGCGCGTATTGAACTCGCGTCTCTTGGCTTTCCTGGAAGGTAACGATCCCCTCGGTGACCGACAGTGCGGGTTTTGCCGCAATCTGTCAACTGGGGACCTACTAATGTATGCCACTCACTTGTGGGGCGAGGCCCTCGAGAGAAATGGGGAAGCGATTGCTGTCTCCCTTGATGTCACGAAGGCCTTCGACCGGGTATGGCACGCTGGCCTTTTGAGTATGCTTGCAGCGTACGGCATTTCCCCTAGCCTGACTGGTAAAAGATTTCCTGACTTAACGGTCCTTCCGAGTTGTTGTCGACAGATGCTCATCTGAGCCAAAATTGATTAATGCCGGTATTCCACCGGGGTCTTTTCTCTTTGCTACTCTGTTCTTGTTGCATATTAAAGATCTGCTGCTGCCCTGTATCTTTGGGTATACAGATGACAGCACACGCAAATTGACCAATTTATTGACTAATTTAGCACAGTTGTGGAGAGATACCTTCCAGTTTTTTACTTTCCATGGGGTGACACCACCAACTTCCGCCCCCGGGTGCCACCCAAGCTAGCTACGCCACTGCTAACACACACATATATGTATATACGAGATATAGATATAAAGTTGAAAATCTAATAAGGAAATCTGGCAGATTGTATTAGTTAGTAGGCTCACACCACATTGAATCAATGCTTTTTAATTATATTTCTTTTCATACTCACTTCACTACAGCACTTAATTCAATTAAAATAATATACAGAAAATATTCAAGACTATGGTTGCTTGAGTGGTCGCAAGTGCTAGAACTGGTATCCACCAAAGCTGAGGAGAGGAGACGAGAGCAGATATGTTTGAACAAACCAATCCGATTTTATTATTTAAGAATAGAATACTCTTTATTATGTACACCATATATAGTACAAAACATAAATATAAAAATTTTACAAAGGGTGACATAATGGGCGGTCTTATAAAGAATTCGGATTAAAGAAGAAGTAAAGACTCAAACACATCTCTCATCCCGTCTCCACTTCCCTTTGGTGGATAGGTACTGGTCCACATTGCTGATTCTTGGGTTGATTTCCAGGTCGGGCAGCTTTTTTGGGTATTGCCATCAAGGATTTCTGAGTAGCAATCTAGAGTGTGGATTAGTGGTTGGTGGCAATTGGCTATTACCTACATGAGATTTAATCATAACTGGCGTAAGATAGGTGTACACGTCTGCCTAAGTGTTTAAGGGTTACAGGCATGAAGTTAAGTCAGTATTAAAGACTAGCTTGTCTCTCTTGCACTTTCGTAGCGTCTTCAAGGTTTGGTCAAAGGTTAAAACAGATATATGTATAATCGAAATGAAACCCCAATTCAAGATGATTCATTTATTGGTTTGTTATTTAAGAACAATAAGCCATTTATACTTACTTCAAAACACATAATATCATCTAACAGAGTTCAAAGATCGCCATTTTTTGTTAAATATTTAAGAGAATCCGACGCAAGTTAAAATTAATCACTTATATTTCTAAAACCATTGATATTCATAGAAATTCACTTATGCTAACTACATGTAGTTAAAATAGTAGGTAATATGAATTTTAGATCTAACGGAGAGAGAATATATTTACTACCGATAGGTACACACTGAAACATTGTGATTGAGACTAAGATTTGGCGATTGAAATACTAGAAGATCTATTTAATTGTGGTTTAAATAAACTTCTGGCAAATACAGGCTGCATTCAAATATTTGTTCTGGCAACATTGCGTATTTCTAACGGCCATCTTTGTTTACTTTCCCGCCAGATGTTTGACTTTACATTGTGAGTTTAGAGCTTTATTCTAAATACTGTGGCTGCACTGATTTTTAAAGTGCATTATCATTTTTATTGTTACAATAAGCGCTATTTTTTAAACAACTTGCCCTTGAGTATTTTCTATGTCAATAAACTCTCAATATTACATCGTGTACCTTACTCTTCCCATGAGAAATTATTAATAATTCGTTGTCTTTTTAGCCCGCATTTGACAAAAGTTCTATCATTACAACACCAATAGATTTAAGTTGTTAAAAGTGAGTGACAATATAATTTGGACTCTAATGGGTTCAATTTTAATATCTACGATGTTAATTCATGACTACGTCTTATTCTAGAATAAGTAACATACAATAAATCTAACATTTATTTAATAATCACATTAATTTTGATATGTATCTGGATTCAAGTGCAGCACCGTTATATCTAGATATGCTTTTTTATCTTGTTATATAGTTTTTTTAAATGACGAAAAAGTACATACTAAAAGGGTCTATAAAATGTCGTACACTACAATACCGATCATATTAAAATAATTGTACTTTATTTGCTACAGATTATCATCTATGATATGTAACTTTTACCTACGTCTAAGTTTAAAATGATATGTTTCCATGGTCCTATTCTGGATTTTTCCAAAAGCCAGATATAAAGCGTATGCATTCTTTCAACGATTCTTATATTTTTTTTTTATTAATCTAAGGACACACATTTTTATATCAACCAACTTTTAGCTTTATATCTCGCTTAGAATGGACGCTTGACGTTTTAATGGAGTCGCCTCTGATATAAGTCCAAGTTAGGGAGGATAAATTTTAGGGGAGGGGGCGACATTCAATAACCACATACATTCTGAAATTGTTATCAGGGTCATCATGAAGTGGAATGCGACAATTAGCTTAACTTTGACAAGTATTACACTACAGTCACAGTCTTAGCCTCTTTCCATTTCACACTTAATGATAGACGCGAGTGTTGGGCCCTGATAACCTCTTTGAATATTAACCTAAAAAGGGTTTTTGGTTTATAACCTAGAGAAGCATATGTTTATAAAAATATACCTATCCTATTCGAAAATTAATACCCTCGTTCTCTTCCTAAAGTTTCACTGTAAGCTAGTGTTAGCCGAAAAAGAAATGATTTTTGTAGTCAGAAAAGTCTACGTGGCCGGTTGTAGAAGTCAATTCTGAATTCCAAAATCATTTCTCGAAAGGTTTTTGAATTACATAATATCCAATCATTCAACAATCGCACGGGTTAGAAGATAAAGGTTTACTTTCTCCTATATTTAATGGAGTCGTAAGGAAGGTAGCTGTAGAAGGATGAGCTTATCGGGGCAAATTGGACGACGTGATAGTAATCAGAGGCAGACTCCGGTCCTATTCAATCCAGGAATCCTGTGTTAACAAGCTTCTCCAGGAAGAACTTGACATCTCCGAGTTCAGAGTCCTTGATGCCGAGAGATTTGAGCATGCCGAGATCACCGTTCTCCACCGCCATGAATACCGAGCGAAGGTGTTCGAGGTCCGACCTCATCAGATGTAATGCGGCACCGAAGTCTTCAATCGTTTGAGATTCTGAAAATGAGACGTTGATTGACGCATTAGATATTTCATTCATGGAGAAAAAAGTTGCTTTTTTTTCGAAAGTCTCGAAATGGCGGCTAATAAAGGAGTATCAACCTCGAATAATTTGAAATAAGGACAGCAAAGTAATGATAAAGGACTGATTTTTACATAGACAGATAACTTATTCTAAGTTGCCACTAATATATATATGAAAAGTAGGTCATTTTTGAGGATGATTATCTCTTAGTTTTTATATTCCTGTTTGTGTTTGTCACTCAACGGTAGTACATAAGGCACTCAACAGGTTAATTAAACTGTTCTCGAACCATTAACATTTCTTTTTGTTTTTATTATTATTACATTTTTATTTATAATGAACCGGTTCGGTGTCAGTTGTGATTGTTTGCTCTACCGGGTGACGTCTTTACGTCGACGCCGGCTGTCGCTGAAAACCAGCCCTGGGTTCTGTTTTGCATAGGGTCGCAGCATGATGCTAAACGACAGCCGTTTTGGGTAGATGTGACGCATGTTCTCTCAACTATTTCTTATTCTTTGTGTTTTGTAAACTTTTACGTCATGTTTACTACAATTAAACGTTTTTCATTTGTTTCTTTCTTTCCGTTTCACATAATTTCTATGCAAAAGGTGCCCAACCGCGATATTTATTCCTTAGATTTAAGTTATTTCGTCGTCCTCCATGGCGAAGCGGTCAACACGCCTGCCTGCGACGTGGAGGCCCCGGGTTCGATCCCCAGCCAGGTCATGATGGAAAACGATCTTTTCCTGATTGGCCTGGGTCCTGGATGTTTATCTATATATGTATCTATTATAAATATAGTATCGTTGAGTTAGTATCCCATAACACAAGTCTCAAGCTTACTTTGGGGCTAGCTCAATCTGTGTGATTTGTCCCTATTTATTTATTTATTTAGCCATTGAAAAGAGAACCCTTAAATTAATTTTGACATCACTCTGAACTGGCGCCCAACTGGGGTTAGGAGTCCCAGTTTGGGTGCCATTTATAAATTACGACCAATATTTCAAGTAAAATGAAGTTGTTGGAAAATTCATCCTTTTAGGATATGAAGCGGAAAACACATTTCTCTAAGAGTATAAACATATTTGGAGGAGCCCTTGGCGGTCGTAAAATGAAAAGAGGAAAATTACCTGAGAGAGCAATGGCAACCTTTTCGACGCCGCCCAGTGGTTCTAGAGCGTCCCTCGCCTTACTGCCAAACAATTTCTCCAGATAGTTGGGCCCATGGGATGCCAATAGCGATTGGAGAAAGGATGCCGTCTCTTCAACAGGTGGCCTCTTAGCTGTGGAAGGGAAAAGGTATTTTATTGACAATTTATGTATTATTCCTGTAATGCGATGTGGATTTGTAATCTGTGTAGGGATGACAATTTATTAGCTCAGATACTTTTTACCGAATTATCAATGGAACCTAGCTGTAGAGTCTCAATACAGCTTTTCTTTGTGTTTTCGCCTGTGCATGTTCAATGCCATGTTTTATCGACGTTAGCATTGCGAAGCGACGTAATGGCCTCATTGAAACGTAGTACCTATGGTGCAATGAATCGATAAGGTTTCATTACTTTAGCCCCAGTCTGACCAAAAGATTATTTATAAAAAGTTTAACCTTCGTAAAACTAAGTAAGTACTTTTTGATAGTATTGTACAATCAGCAGTTGTTAATTTTTTTGTTTCTTTTTCTGCTAACTTTCCCAACACTAACCAGGGTACAAGTTTTGTAGACTGCTTGCAATTGATTTTTCGATCTATAATGAAACTTACTACTTATTAAATAAGAAAAGCTAAATACAAAGAGTAGGTAGGTACATTCCTATTCGTATAGGAGAGAGCGTTGAGTTTTCAGCGTTTAGAAAGCGAAAATAACTTTCAAATCTTATTGTTTTTAGTTCTGCTATTTTATTTGGCTAATTTTTGTAAATGCCAACATAGCTCAGTAAAAAAAAAAGTTGGTCTGTCATCTTGGGTATGCCGCCATGTTGTATTTAGAATGACGTCACACAGGTAACCATGCATTTACATCGAAACTGAATGTGTATACTTTCAACTCAGTCGATTTCAAAATTGAGTTGCATTAAACCACTTGAATATACACACATTGCAAATTAAATAAAAGCTTGTAAAATATTTAAATTTCCGATGTCTGTCATGTTTCTGTTTTATCTAGTTTGCCTTTTTTAAATCCTTTGCTGTTATTATAAATGTATCCGTTTTTCTGGTTCACCCTAAGCGCCTACTTTTCCTTTTGTTTTCAATGGCAACCAGCCCCCTAATCGGCGAACACATTTTTGTGAAATGATTGCGACTAGTTGGGATCGTTTGGACCGAACCGACCAATGGGTGGCGGCCCGAACGATACCAACTGATCCCAACTAGTCGCAATCATTTGTCAAAAATGTGTTCGCCGATTAGGGGGCAGGTATATAGGTGTGTGAAAGGCTCTGTTATGATTTTCGCGCTTATTTAAAGATCGTCGAGCTGGGTAATTGTGTAACACACTTTCAAGAGCACTGACTTTACGATTTTAGATTGGTTGGGTTGATTTTGTGTGAATAAAGGTGAAGGGAGTGTGAAGTCAGCACTAATTCCTACTAATGCTAGGGATTGAAACTATTGATAGCTCACTCTGTTCGGTGATGTTGTCACAGAATCATTCTGCAGAATTTCATTTAAGTATATGTTTTTCACGCTCCAACCATTTCGGACTTTAGTACCTATCTAGTCTACAACAATTGCGTTGTATCCTAAAAAATAATTTAGGTAATGTCCATCAGATAGATTTATAACAAATATTGAAAACGATTTTTTTATTTCTTCTTTCATTCAAATACTTAAGAAGATACATATATTGATTTGAAATGTCGCATGACGTCACGCCGTGGTACAAAATATACCACGGCATGACGTAATTAGCCCCCACTCCGTAACTTTAATACGCTATATCTCACTAGTTTTTGGTAATTTCGACAAAAAAAATACAGGTCTTATTTTTTTCTATCCATACTAATCCATACTAATATTATAAATGCGAAAGTAACTCTGTCTGTTGGTATGTCTGTCTGTCTGTTACGCTTTCCCGTTTAAACCTCTTAACCGATTTTGATGAAATTTGGCACAGACAATCTTTAGATCCTGAGAAAGAACATAGGCTAACTTTTATCCCGGAAAAATTTGTTGTTCCCGAGGGAAATCTAAAAAGCGCGATATAACCGAACTCCACGCGGGCGAAGCCGCGGGCGGAAAGCTAGTTATCTATAAAACGGACTAATTATTCTTTTGATTTTCATACCTTGGACACATCTCTATTGTAGGCAAAAACCTTGCAGCCTATAACTTGAAAATTTGTAAACACAAATCTACATAGACTGGCTGACTAACCCTATGCATTCTACAAGGTCACAGTTTCATTAAAATCATAAAAAAAAACTTTTTTATACTCTCTTCTATAACGCTAGGAAGTTGCCAGAGATTTTCAAATGAAGCCCTTTGAAAGCAGCTCGTGAGGTTGATTTGAAGTTGGAAGCGAGTCTCAAATAGAAAATGTAGGCCATAAATGTACGCTGCAAAGTTATGTACCGTGAAAGTTGTTAAATTTTAATGTTTCCGATACGTTACGATCAACACGAAAAAGGATCAGAATATAAATATTTTACGGCAAATTTTGAATAAAAGAATCCATACTAATATTATAAATGCGAAAGTAACTCTGTCTGTCTGTCTGTCTGTCTGTCTGTCTGTCTGTCTGTCTGTCTGTCTGTTACGCTTTCCCGCCTAAACCTCTCAACCGATTTTGATGAAATTTGGCACAGACAATCTTTGGACCCTGAGAAAAAACATAGGCTACCTGTTATCCCGGAAAATTTGATATTCCCGAGGGAAATCTAAAAAGCGCGATATAACCGAACACCACGCGGGCGAAGACGCGGGCGGAAAGCACACAATCTTTAGACCCTGAGAAAGGACATAAGCTACCATTTATCCCGGAAAAAATTGTTGTTCCCGAGGGAAATCTAAAAAGCACGATATAACCGAAATTTACGCGGGCGAAGCCGCGGGCGGCAAGCTAGTAGTTAATAAATATCGAAGTTTAGCCAAAACAGCAGTTAGACTGGTAAAGCGGACCCCAGACTCCAAAGCTGACAAAGCTTCGGATGAGACTAGGATTAACACTGAGATGATGATGATGTGAATAAAAGAATAGCTGATTACTTAGATCACATCCGGTTTCTGTACTGTTTCTAAACTTGAAATTGAAAACTTGGCAACTTTTACTTTAGCATTGGGTACAATGATATTTGCAATTTGTTTAGGCACAATGTAGAGATAAGAGTCGCTTAGTTTTGTATTTCATCATTTTTCTTTTTACTTTTTAATAAAATTTGGTTTACTTTTTTGAATGTTTTCATTTTATTTTTATTATCTTCCCATACGAGGCACAGTTTATACCTTTTTCCCTTTTGTCTTTGCGAATTCACTTTCTAAGATTTGTTAAAAGAATTACGCGGTTTACATTGAAGGATACATAGTGTATTAGTTGTTGCCCACAAGTTCATCTGCATTCCAGTATAAAAAGCTTATGTCCGTCTCCAAGTCATGGTCTACTCATGTGCCAAATTTTATTCAAATTCGTACCTACAGCTGTTTTAGCGCGAAAGCGTGACTAACAAACAAAGTTGCTTTCGCATTTGTATTATTACTAATTACACCCCGCGGCATAAAAAATAAAAGCATAGGCGTGGTGGCCTAGTGGTTAAAACACCAGCCTCTCAAGTATGAGTGTGCGGGTTCGAATCCAGGTCAGGCAAGTACCAATGTAACTTTTCTAAAGTTATATGTACTTTCTAAGTATATCTTGGACACCAATGACTGAAGGTGAAGGAAAACATCTTGAGGAAACCTGGACTTTATAAGTCTGAAATCGCCAACCCGCATTGAGCAAGCGTGGTGAATATGCTCAATCCTTCTCGGTATGAGAGGAGACCTGTACCCAGCAGTGGGACGATAAAAAGGTTGATGATGATGATGACACCCCGCGGCTTCATAAATGACGTGTGCGCCAAATATCATCTAAATCCGCCCCCTAATCGGCGAACACATTTTTGTCAAATGATTGCAACTAGTTGGGATCGTTTGGACCGAATGGACCAATGGGCAGTCCGAACGATTCCAACTGATGCCAACTAGCCGCAATCATTTGACAAAAATGTGTTCGCCGATTAGGGGGCCGTTCAGTACTATTTGCGTGAAAGAGGTAAAAACATCCATACATACAAACTTTCACATTATGATATTAGTAGGATTGTAAAAAGTAGAGAGTAGTAGAAGTAGTAGTAGAATAGATAACTATGATCTAATGCTAAAGTAGAAATTGACAAATTCTCAATACAGTAACCTATCTAACAAAAGCTTTAACCATATTCTGAGTTACTTTTAACAATAACCATAGCTCGCGCTGTTACTGTGGCCGGGGCGATATACTGACGAAAATATTGGTAGGGACAGAACGAAATTCAATATTTCAAAACGAAATATTGTGTGTCACATTTAGAGCAAATAAACTCGCTCAGACACAATAATATAAAATGTATCGTAAAAGAAATGTTTTGTAATAAAAGTTACGGCAAGACAATATAACACATTAGTCTATAAAAAATTGTATGGAGTCTATACACACGGCTGCACATTGAGTTAAAGATAATCAGTATACATAAGCTGACTTCTGATTGTATGAAAAACCTATACAAAGTGAGGTCAGCTAAAACTGAGTATCAAGTATCAACTCGAGCCGTGTGCATTTTTCTTTTAAGTTTTAAAATCAAGAATAACGATAAACTGTTTTCAATAAAAATCATTCAAGTGGTGAAAAAATATAAGGAAAGGTAAAACAATGAAATGAAGAGACAGAATAATGAATGAGGTGAACTTTTTGGCGCGTGACCGATATCGGAACTGAGGCCGCCATCTTGAATTTTTAATACATTTTCTGTGTTATTTTTTTTTACTTTTTTACTGTTTACCAATGTCATTCAGGCCTCAAATGTCATGTCAATGTCAATCAGGCGTCAAATAAAATTAATGATTCCCTATTTCAAAACCATGTTTATTCCGCATCTATCAGCAGAACAATGAACTAAACCGCGCCAAATGAACTCTGAAGTTGTTCTTGGTATTTGAACCAATATCGCCTATTCTTCCAGCGTCACGTTTAGACGGAAGTGTAGAGGCAAGCCGTCGGCTTTATGTTCTGTGGTTGATCAACAGATGTTAGTAGCAATTACATATCAATCATGTATATTGTTCAACATTTTTTTTTACCTGAACATGGGATGACTTTGTGGCGGTATCTAGCAACGCCACATGTGAACAACGTGTCATACTGACGTCACACTGAGTCTACATCTCGCAAGCAAAGTTTACCGTGTGCAACTAGCATATATACACAATTTCCCAACATCAGACGTTGGGCAAGTGTGCGCCAGAGCATAACACTTGTCTGGTCGGTGGATCCTCCCTTTTCTATAGAGAATCATCATCATCATCATCATCATCATCTCAGCGTTAACCCCAGTCGCATCAGTAGCTTTTCAGCTTTGGAGCCTGGGGTCCGCTTTATGAGCCTAACTGTTTGATTGACCTCCACAACCCGAAGGCGATATCTAAGCATTGCAGTTAGACCAATTGTTAGACTTTTGAGGGCTCCAACAACCCGTAACGACTGCCACTAGATGTTTGTATGGCAACCGGGACCAACGGCTTAACGTGCTTTCCGAGGCACGACCAGACCTTTTCTATAGAGAATGAGTGAACTTTACTCCCTGCTTCTGATACCTCCATAACATAATTGTCATCTCGTGTTCGTATAAAAACGTAGTTAAAATTTTGATAATTTTTTTGGCTGTCAAAATATTCCAATTGACGATTGACAATCGTATGTGGTATGATTACGCAGGAAAAAATAATAAGGTTAATTTAGAATTCGATCCTGAAAGTAACCAAAGAAGTTCCATGTACAGTCCACTTTGAGGACTAAGTGCGAAAACTAAACTCAAACTACTAAACTAAACTAAAACATAGTTACTAATTAAGTCAGAATTAGTGCTCTAATGTTATTTTAGGACAGGGCAACCTTACAATAACCGTGTAGGACCACCTATTACCTACGCACAGGTAACACGTTATATTAAATAAAAAGGTTTTAAGTAAAAGCTCTTTTCTTTCTTTAATTCTTATGTAGCTGGCCACTGTTTATTTTATACTCATTCAAAATGTGATCTTATTCATGAATGAGAACGGTAGAAATTAAAGTAGACCTTCCATACTATGGTCGTGTTTCTTTTTAAACTATTTTTAATTTTCAAGTACAATTTACCTAAATATGAACGTTTTTAGAATTATGTGAATATTTTTCTTAACGAGTCCAGCTTAACCTAAAAAGGTGTTTTTGAGGGTGCTTAATATAATGTTGGGTTTAGATATTTGAGATAGATTTTGATAACTATATTACCTACCTTTTTCATAATTATAAACTAGCGCTTGACTGCAATCCCGCCTGATGGTAAGCAGTGATGCAATCGTTGATGGTAAAGCGCGCTAGTTTATTAAGCCCATTCACTTAAAATATCTTAGTGAATAGGAAGGAAGACGGCAGTTGAGCGAGGTGATGCAATGTTAAACGCAACAACACGACCAACGGTGCTGCGCCAGAGGGAGATTGATGTGGAGACCCTCCACGACCAAACTCCCGACACAACAACATTTGATGCATCGCACTCGGCACACATCGCAACACAACTGCTCAGACCCGTCCTCCGTACGGCTTCACCAGACATCATGCCGGAACACGACGAATCGCTTGGCGGCAAGACTTTGTCTGGTGGGTGGTAACTTCTGCCGGCAGCCGATGTTATGGCCTACCAGCATCTATGGGTGCTGATGCGTATTTTAAACGTATATGATACTGCTCAGAGATATAATTCACCACTTGTTTGATTTATTCTGCAATGTTCTACCTTTCTTTATTTGGGTAGATATTTTTTATGCAGAGGGAAATGAAACTGTTGCTTTCCTTAACTAAAATCTCTTGAAATATCTAATCAAGTCAGGCAATGTTATTCTTTTCTTTATATAAATTCTTATTCAAATATGTAATTATTTCGTATTCGAGACTGTTTCAATGCCTGACGATTACTTCTAAATTACTGAAATCGGACATTCCATTTAAAAGTTAGAAGGTAGAAGTACAAGTTTATCTTCTCATAGGTTCCTTGTTACCTAAATGAACCTAGACCCGGCTACATGAAAACTTTCTTAACAAATTAATCGTCAAACTAAATTTAATGAACTAAGTAGATTATACTCGGTGGTAGGCCATAACATCGGCTGCCGGCAGAAGTTACCACCCACCAGACAAAGTCTTGCCTCCAAGCGATTCGTCGTGTTCCGGCATGATGTCTGGTGAAGACGTAGGCAGGACGGGTCTGTGCAGTTGTGTTGCGATGTGTGCCGGGTACGATGCGTCAAATGTTGTTGTGTCGGGAGTTTGGTCGTGGAGGGTTTCCACATCAATCTCCCTCTGGCGCAGCATCGTTGGTCGTGTTATTGGGTCTAACATTGCACAACTTCGCTCAACTGCCGTCTTCCTTCTTATTTACTAAGGTTTTTTAAGTGAATGGGCTTAATAAACTAGCGCGCTTTACCAACAACGATTGCATCACTGCTTACTATCAGGCGGGATTGCAGTCAAGCGCTAGTTTATAATTATTAAAAAAAAAAACCGAAATTTAGGTATCTAACCATAAAGTAAGAGTCGCATTGAACGCTTATTTCAGAAAACATTGTGGCGCAAAAGAAGCCATTTTTGCCATCGCATATAAAATGTTCATGAATCATTCAGCAGAGAATTTATTACATATTTGAGTAAATGCAGAAAATATTTACCACATTCAAACGATTTATAATGCATCAAGTTTCTTGAATTTGAAACAAGGAAAATGGCTGATAATAATGATAATGTGGCAAAAGGAGGAAAGGTAGACCATAGTAGATGGAATTTCCTGAACAACCTCATGGGACGAAGACGCGAGACTATCCAAACTACTCGTAATAGAAAAATTAAGTGTTTGTATTTTAGTTTTTTTATTTGAATGTGCTAATTTCTGGAATAGATGTTCCAGAAATTAACACGGCTTTGAAAAATTCATTTCGTGTCGCCATAACTGTTATTAGTAACGTCGTAACGAAACGTTTTCCTTGCTGGCCATTCTTTGTTATGATTATAGGTTATGTTGCATTTTATATTAATTTTACTAACATAAGTACATAAAATATAAATTTTGTCCATTGTGTGCAACAATAATGCCTAGTCGACCCTTTACATTGAGGGACGATCTTAAAGAGGAGAAGGGTATCTCACCAGCAGTGCAGAGCTTGGAGTCCTCGTCGTATCCGTCGATGCAGTCCGGGGCTCCATCGCACAGGTACTGGATGGAGATGCAGTTGCCATCCACGGGACACTTGAACGGCTCGTACGGGTGGCAGTATTCTGGAAAATATAATAATAATCTTATATATAAAATTCTCGTGACACAGTTTTCGTTCTTACACTCCTCCGAAACAGCTTGACCGATTCTCATGAAATTTTGTGAACGTATTGAGTAGGTCTGAGAATCGGCCAACATCTATTTTTCATGCCCCTAAATGTTATGGGTAGTCCTCCCCTAAACCCTTTTTAAAATTTTTTAGATAATATTTTTAGTTTCTATTTTTTATGATACAACATACAAAAATACATACAATCCTAAATTTTCACCCTTCTATAATCAACCCTTATTTTTTTTAATAGCCATTTTAGTAATTTAATAATTTTTCATCTCCGGTCGTAAACTGATCAATCGTCATTTCATTAGTTTTATTCACGAGGGAAATCTAAAAAACGCGATATAACCGAATTCCACGCGGGCGAAGCCGCGGGCGGAAAGCTAGTAATAATATCTATATTTATTAATCCAAAAAAGTAAATCCGTTACATAATTTATTTTAGCTACTTAAAATTATGCTTAAGAGTAAATTAAAAACAATAATTGGGTTCAATTAGCATCTGCTGCCGAACTAGGTTTAAACCCTGTAATTGTAGCCTAAAATGGCGGTAAATCATGTGATTAATGGTCCAGACCAGGGAAACGTGGACAAACTGGAGTTAGGTCATATCCGGCACTTCGGCAGTGGGTGGAACAAGACTCTCAATAATAACGCGCTGTGATGGTCCTCGTCACCGGGCTGCAGGCAGTCCAGGGAGGCCATGCCATCCCTGGATGACAGGCTAACCAAAAGATTGCTACGCCTGGATAGGAGGAACCTACGATTGATGACGGGGATCATCACGGGCCACTGCTCGCTGAATAAGCATCTCCACACAATAGGCATAACAGACAGCCCTCTGTGCAGAGCCTGCATAGAGGCTGACGAGACAGTTGCGCATGTACTCTTCGAGTGTACAGGCGTTACCCAAATCAGAAACAAAACCATAGGAGCACCAAGATCTTACACAGATGTTCTCAACAGGCTAGGAGACCTGATGGGCTTCTGGAGGGAGGTGGGTTGGTTGGAATAACCGCCAAAGGCCGCCATGGTCCACGCACAATGGTCCGCTGGAGGGACTGAGTGCGGAAACCAAACCAATAACATAACATAACAACGCGCTGTGATTAAGTAGGTATAGTTATTTGCCGGCTGCAGGATCGAAAACCACAGGGTGCCGCTTCATCATCATCATCATTTCAGCCGAAAGACGTCCACTGCTGGACATAGGCCTCCCCCAAGGTTCTCCACGACAACCGGTCCTGCGCCTCCCGCATCCAGCGGTTTCCCGCGACCTTCACCAGGTCGTCGGTCCACCTTGTCGGGGGCCTACCCACACTGCGTCTTCCGGTGCGTGGTCACCATTCGAGAACCCGTCGGCCCCATCGGGCATCGGTCCTACGGGCAATGTGCCCAGCCCACTGCCACTTTAGTATTGCAATTCTTCGGGCTATGTCGGTTACTCTCGTTCTTCTGCGGATCTCCTCATTCTTCATTTAATCGCGCAGTAAAACCCCAAGCATAGCCCTCTCCATTGCCCTTTGAGTGACTTTGAGCTTTCTTATAAGGCCCATTGTTAGCGACCGCTTAACGTGACGTGACGTGACGTAATTTATACATGTCCTCGAATAGGTAATGGTGGATGAACAATTGATGAAACACCTTATGGATTTAAATGTTAAAGGGTCATGATATAACTCTTTGCGTTCCCCTGGCGAAATATATTTTTTTTATTAATTATAAACTACTGCTTGACTGCAATCCAGCCTGATGGTAAGCAGTGATGCAATCGTTGATGGTAAAGCGAACTAGTTTATTAAGCCTATTCACTTAACCCCTCAAATGTTAGGGGCCCCTATTGCGCAACTCCGCGGGTATGTCAGAGTGCGCCCGGCCGAAATTGTGTTCACTAAAACTACGATACCTCTGAAATTAAAGAGCGCAGCTCGACACACCGTATGTCACTGAAATCGTTATGAAATAAGCTATGATTTTCTATAGTTTTGTACAGTTGAAGGTAGGGTTAGCTAAAAGTCGTAAAGACGTCATTTTAAAGAGTTGAGTTAACATACGCCCGGTTAAAAAACTTAAGAATAGGAAGGATGCCGGCAGTTGAGCGAGGTGATGCAATGTTAGTGAAGTCGTGGTGGCCTAGTGGTTAAAACACCAGCCTCTCAAGTATGAGTGCGCGGGTTCGATTCCAGGTCAGGCAAGTACCAATGTAACTTTTCTAAAGTTATATGTACTTTCTAAGTATATCTTGGACACCAATGACTGAAGGTGAAGGAAAACATCTTGAGGAAACCTGGACTTTAAGTCTGAAATCGCCAACCCGCATTGAGCAAGCGTGGTGATTACGCTCAATCCTTCTCTGTATGAGAGGAGACCTGTGCCCAGCAGTGGGACGATAAAAGGTTGATGATGATGATGCAATGTTAAACCTAAGACCAACACGACCAATAATGCTGCGCTAGAGGGTGATTGATCTGGAGACTCTCCACGACCAAACTCCCGACACAACAACATTTGGGGCATCGTACCCGTTACACAACGCAACACAACTGCTCAGACCCGTCCTCCGTACGCGTCCGTATTTGCATGGGGACAAGTCATTTTTACGTCCAACTTTGGATAATAAATAAAAACTTTGTTTTCATTAATTTATATTGATTATTTTTATATATCCTAGGTCAAAACCATTTCTAAATACTGAAAAAGTGGAAGAAAATATACGTTGTTAGGATAAGTAGAAACAAAAAATAAGAAGGATGAGTAGTTAGGTACGGAAAGGTATAAAAGAAAGCTCTTTCGTATTTTCCAAGTCTTAAGAACAATTAGATAGTATTAATTTGAACCTTTCAGGGGCTAATCTTTATTGACGGATCCTAAACAAACTTCCTAAGGGCCTCCCAGAATCCCTAATGGTCTAGAGATTAAACAAATTTGGAAAAACGAAGATTGCCGAATTTATTTTCTTGTGTTGGCTTGGTACCTGTACCTCCTTTTACAAAAATCAGCGCTACCTGTAGATTATTACAATTTCTTGTTACCTTTTTTACGGGTTTAACACCAACATTTTGAATTTAACGTGAATGTGCAGTTGTGTGCACAGAAATGATTTTTTTAAATGCTTTAAACTGCCAGTTGACCGCGGTTCCACCTGATGGTAATTCATCATCATTATTATTTCAGCGTTAATCCCAGTCGCATCCGTAGCTTTCAGCTTTGGAGTCTGGGGTCCGCTTTACCAGTCTATCTACTGATTTTGGCTCAACATCGATATTTTCCGTGAAGCGACTGCCGTCTGACCTCCACAACCCGAAGGCGATATCTAAGCATTGCAGTTAGACCAATTGTTAGACTTTTGAGGGCTCCAACAACCCGTGACGACTGCCATTAGATGTTCGTATGGCAACCGGGACTAACGGCTTAACGTGTTTTCCGAGGCATGACCAGACCAGTGCAAATATTCATATCGGGATCGAACCCGCGCCTCCTTGCGCAATGGCCGCGTTCGCTACCGCTACGCCACGGAGGAATAAAAAAAATGGTAATTGTTATTCAGTCTAGCCTTGAATATTTACTTTAATTACATTTAAATTGCAACCAAAAGCTAAAAATGCTGCAGGAAAGTTGTTATAAAAGACGAGGCGAAATGTAAGTACCTACAGATTTATAATTATTAGAATCATCTTGCTCATCTGTTATAGCCCTGACAAAAAAAAAAATCTTTTGTATTTATTATGTTGAACTCTTGATCAATGGCCTCTGTGGAATAGATACCACAGAATAACAGAATAGAAAACACAGGCGTGTCTTTTCACCGCCAAAAGGAGCCCGTTCACCTTGGCTCCTACTTTTCGGAATGTGTCCTTGGAGTGTTCCGACCGCCTTCAGCTTTTGGGAGTTGAGATTTCCTCGGACCTTAACTTTGGGCGGTTCATTGAGTCCAAGGCCAAGGTGGCTGCCAGGAAACTTGGCGTTATCGCAAAGGTCCGGCAGTACTTCACAACTGGGCAGCTTATAATGTTATACAAAGCACAGGTCCGTTCGTGTTTGGAGTACTGCAGCCACATTTGGGCTGGTGCTGCCAAGTGTCACCTGGCCACTTTGGATTCAGTGGAGAGACAAGCAAAGAGGCTGATTGGTGACCCTGATCTAACTCGAGTTGGTCTCCAAAGCCTAGAGCACAGGCGTAGAGTAGCCAGCCTTTCGGTGTTCTATAGGATGCATTTCGGGGAGTGTGCGAGGGAATTGCATGATTTAATTCCCCCATCTCCGTTCCACCAGCGGACGACCCGTCGTACGGCTGGTTTCCAACCTTACGACTGGAACAATTTGCCAGCGGCGGTGTTTCCGTCGGACTACAATTTGAGTGTCTTCAAGGCTAGAGTGAATAGGCTCTTAATAAACTAGTGCGCTTTACCATCAACGATTGCGTCACTGCTTATCATCAGGCATCAAGCGCTGGTTTATAACATGTAAAAAAAAAACACAGTTTTGCCAATAACCATGGAGCAATTTGCTCCATGCCAATAACACGTGTAACAAATTATAAAAATTCTTTGAAAATTTTATTTCACAATAATGGCGGATATCGCCAATGACGATGAAACTGAAGACTGATGAAAAAGACGGCCGCGTGAACCGTCTATGAGGGAGGTTTGAGGCAAAGTCATGATGTGGCCACTTGCTGCGATATTTCAATGTTCTTTATTAATTATTTACTGAATGCACTTTTTACTACATAAATCACGCGCTTTTATTTAGTAAACGACACTATAAATAATTATAAAAGTCCAATGAAAATGCGCGTGACACTCATCTTAGCTTTCCCGTCAATGAAATCGATTTATTATGTTGTTATGGTCTTACAGCGCGACATTGTCATGCCTGACAAAGCTCTCGAAATAAAGATTAAAAAAAATGCAATCTGACACTGATCTGAACTGGGTAACCTAAAAAAAAAATACGCGGATTACAACTGAAAGAATGAAAGAGTATTTATTGAATTTCATACAGGAAAGGAAGGTCATAAAACTACACTAAACAAAATAAATAAAAATACAACTTACATAGAGAAAAGTTACAAAAAATCAGAAAAAATAATAATACCTATATGAAGCCAGAAGGCTTCTATCAAAGCACGATTTTTCGACATAGAAAAAAAGTCGCAGCGCATTCACTATTCAATATCACATTATTGTTAATTTTTTTTAATAATCGTAAAATAGCGCTTGACTGCAATCCCGCCTGATGGTAAGCAGTGATGCAATCTTTGATGGTAAAGCGCGCTGGTTTATTAAGCCCAATCACTTAAAAAGAACTTAGTGAATAGGACGGAAGACGGCAGTTGAGCGAGGTGGTGTAACGTTATACCCAACAACACGACCAACGATGCTGCGCCAGAGGGAGATAGACGTGGAGTCCCTCCGCGACTAAACTCCCGACACAACAACATTTGACGCATCGTACCCGGCACACATCGCAACACAACTGCTCCGACCTGTCCTCCGTACGGCTTCACCAGACATCATGCCGGAACACGACGAATCGCTTGGCGGCAAGGCTTTGTCTGGTGGGTGGTAACTTCTGCCGGCAGCCGATGTTACCTACCACCAAGAAGAAAGATATAAAGAAATATAAAGAAAATAAAGAAATAGAAATAAAAAGTATTGCACACACGCACACACACACACACACACATATTCTGCCAAGTCTTAAAAACATTTGCAACTAATTTGTACCTTTCAGATTGAAATCTTTCCTGACGGACTCTAAACAAACTTCTCCATTACCTCCGAGACTCCTAAAGGCCCACAGATTTCAATAAAAAAAGAAAATTGTATTACTTGGGACAGCAATTAAGCATGTCCGAATCCGTAATGTTCCTCGTTTATGAGATAAAGGAATCCCTCCGTTCGGGGGAGTATTATTTCTAATGGCTGCTGCTGATTACATCCGTTATTAGGCCCGGTAAGCGTTAGTGTAATCTGAGCAATTTCACACTGAAAGAAAATGTCAGAATGGGACGATCTATAAAGTATACCTGAATAATGTTTTGCTAATCAATTCCGTAAAATTACCACCGGTAATATGATTTGCATTACCATTTATGTGCACACGTATATAAACAGACAAGAAAAACAGATAGAGAAAGGTACAGAGGTAATGCTTCTTCTTCTACTCAGTCGATAGAGGTCCCCTGCTGGAAAAAGGGCTCCCCTAAGGCTTTTCACAATGACCGGTCTTGTGCTGCCCGAACCCATCGATTTCCCGCGATCTTCATCAGGTCAGCGGTCCACCTTGTAGGGGGCCATAGCATAGGGTGCTGCGTCTTCCAGTACATGGCTGCCACTCCAGAACCATACCGCGCCATCGGCCACTGGTTCTACGAGCAAAGTGCCCCGCCCACTGCCACTTTAGTTTAGCGACTCTAAGAGCTATCTCGATGACTTTGGTTCTTCTCTGAATCTTCTCATTTCTGATTCGATCGCGCAGAGAAACTCCGAGCTAGCTCATAGCTCTTTCTATCCCTTTGTGTGACCTTCGTACGAGGCCCATTGTGAGCGAGGTAATGCTTATTTTATATGACATCTCTTCTAACGTACAATTTGACAATAAATACCTGCTAAGAGTTATTAATACCAGGTGGGTTGGCAGCTTACTTCAGCTTAGTTTTCACGGTAGGATTTTCATAGGGTAGACGGATTATTTAAATATTCCTGGAAAAACTGAATAAGCTTTGGACACACGATCCGTATTGCGCTTAGATTATTGGAGAATGTTAGCATCTGCCAAGCGTTTTCCCAATTTTCCCAACTTTGTTAGCATCGGCTTCATATCTAGCTGGATTCAGCTGAACAAGATTATTTTACACGGAGCGACTGCCCATCTCATGGAGCAGTAAGGGTCTGGAGTGGCGGCCACGTACCGGAAGACGCAGCGTAGGGAGGCCCCCAACAAGGTGAACCGATGGTGAAGGTCGCGGGAAGCCGATGGATGCCGGCAGCACAAGACTGGTCATTGTAAGCCTTGGGAGAGGCCTTTGTCCTTTGAACAGTGGACCTCTATAGGCTGAAGAAGAAGAAGACTGCCCATATTAAATTCACTACCTAGTTACCTACGTTTTCATTAGTTACGTTTTTATTAAATTTTCCACATACGTACTACAATGACAGGAATTTTATGAAAACCTTACGAACTAATCTGATGAGGTTACGATTGACTAGTACGCGTAGATGTTTAAGTTATCCTTCCTATTCTTTCGTTAGTAAGATTCAACCAATCTACTAGACTAGTCAGAGAGGAAAAGCCGATCTTATCCTCATCGTATGATTGACGTGTACGAGGGTTTTCTCAGCCACAAAGAATTATCGAGAGTCACAAAGAATGAAAGAATAAAGAAATAACAATACTTGGTATAGTAAGAACAATATTAATGTAGCTAATCTGTTTAGTGTCACAACAGAGGGACAGATGTAACATTTACCAGACGGCGTCAGACATGAGATATAGGGAACATTAATAACGTAAATATTTTTTATGAGGTCTGTCTTATTTTTGTGCGTAGATATTTGTTTAGGTAATGTAGCTAAGTGGATTTTTTATGCCAAAGTAAAGAAGGAACTGAAGAAAAATATATTCAAATTAAGTAGATGGACCTCCTTCGAGAAGGAGGCAAATAGAAGGATCCAGCTGGGATGGGCAGCATTTGGTAAACTTCGTCGGGTATTTTCGTCGCCCATACTCCAAGGTTTGAAGACTAAAATCTTTAACCAGTACGTCCTACCCGTCATGACTCACGGAGTCGAGACGTAGAAACTAACGGTCAGACTAGTCCATAAATTTAAAGCCGCTCAACGAGCTATGGAGCGGGCTATGTTGGGTGTCTCTCTGAAGGACCACATCCGAAATGAGGTGATCCGACAAAGGACCCAAGTCACCGGCATAGCTGAGAGGATTAGCAAGCTGAAGTGGCAATGGGCTGGTCACATATGCCGCAGGACCGACAACCGTTGGGGTAAACGAGTCTTCGAGTGGAGACCGCTTCTCGGTAAATGTAGCGTAGGACGCCCTTGAGCGAGATGGAGCGACGACATCAAAAAGGTGGCTGGTAGTGGTTGGCGGGCAACTGCTTAGGATTGAGTTTGTTGGCGTGCCATGGAGGAGGCCTATGTCCAGCAGTGGATAAGTAGAGGCTGATGATGATGAAGTAGATGGACGCAATATTTAAATAATTATTACATAGCAAAGTAATTTATAGGGTGGTCATCTTTCTTCCTCAATCATTCATTTATTTTCTGGTCCCCAAGATACAGGTGCGGCCTAGTTTGGGGACCGCTGCGTAAATATCTAAATGACGAATCGCCATGACTACTTATACAGGGTGACGGCGACAACGACGCGCAAACTGTAATATGCACATAGGTATGTACTGAATCCAAATAATATTTTTTTCTTTAGTGACATCGAGGAATGCTTTATAACTTTATTGTTTTCGGATTTAGAAATTTCTAGAGTCTAGAAATTTCCAAATCCGAAAACAGTAAAGTTACAACACAGACTCTAGAATCAAACAGTAGACTCTAGAATCTAGAGTGATTGATCAGAAACGAGCTCATCTAATGGTATAGTTAAAGTGCGAAGTGCTGCATAACCTAGCCTAGGGTGGGGGTGTCTTCATATTATTATACTAGCTTTCCGCCCGCAGCTACGCTCGCAGCTTCGCTCGCAGCTTCGCCCGCGTGGAATTCGATTATATCGCGCTTTTTAGATTACCCTCGGGAATTTATCAAATTTTTTAATTAAAGGTAGCCTATGTCCTTTCTCAGGGTCTAAAGACAGTCTGTGCCAAAGTACATCAAAATCGGTTGAGAGGTTTAAGCGGGAAAGCGTAACAGACAGAGTTACTTTCGCATTTATAATATTAGTATGGACTAGCTTTCCGCCCGCGGCTTCGCCCGCGTGGAGTTCGGTTATATTATGTTTCCAAGAGAACTCTTCAAAATTCCGGAATCAAAACTATCCTATGTTATTTCTCAAGGTCAACTCTACCTTTGTACCAAATTTCAATAAAATCAGTTCAGTGGTTTAGACGTGAAAGCGTAACAGACAGACAGACAGACAGAGTTACTTTCGCATTTATTATTATAAATGCGAAAGTATTAGTATTAGTAGTAGTAGTATTTTAGTAGGGATTAGGTACGTATCTACGTATGGATTAGGTGTATTTTTTTGGCATTTTTACTATTGAATATGTTACTAAAATGTTTAAAGTTATAATGTAAACTGATTCATCATCATCATCATCATTTACGATTTTGTTTTAATTATCATCATCATCATTTACCATTTTGTTTTAATTTTCATACGTTAACCTTTTTATCGTCCCACTGCTGGGAACAGGTCTCATCTCAGACAGAGAAGGACTCTCCTTCTCTGTAACCGAACTTCATTGTGTGGGAATTGAATTATTTTCCCAATTAATCCAAAATTGTGTACATTTTTTGCTAATAAATCACGCACACAATGTTTTCTATAGCGAGCGCTTTTAATGCGCACACATTTTCACATCGTTATCCTATCGTTAACATGAAAGAAGTAAAAAAATAACTTAAAAAAAACAAAATTTATAACTTGAAAGTTAGAAGTTTTATTCCCGTTCTTTCCCATATATCCTTACGCCTTGGAATTGGCAACCAGCTTCATTTCTGCGATTAACCGCATTATGCCTATGTGTCGTTCATCTATCCATACTAATATTATAAATGCGAAAGTAACTCTGTCTGTCTGTCTATCTGTCTATCTGTCTGTCTGTCTGTCTGTCTGTCTGTCTGTCTGTCTGTCTGTCTGTCTGTCTGTTACGCTTTCCCGCCTAAACCTCTCAACCGATTTTGATGAAATTTGGCACAGACTATCTTTAGACCCTGAGAAAGAACATAGGCTACCTTTTATCCCGGAAAAATTTGATGTTCCCGAGGGAAATCTAAAAAGCGCGATATAACCGAACTCCACGCGGGCGAAGCCGCGGGCGGAAAGCTAGTACTAATATGAAGCTGAAGAATTTGTTTGTTTGTTTGAACGCGCTAATCACAGGAACTACTGGTCTGATTTGAACAATTCTTTTTACGTTGGATAGCCCATTAATCCAGGAAGGCTTATAACGGCTACATAACATCATGCTGCGAAAAATAGGAGCGGGGCATATAAAAAAAAACAGCGAAACTTACGCGGGTGAAACCGCAAGGCGCAGCTTCTTTGAAATAAATGTTTTGGTCAGATTTGATTCAGTACACCTGCAGCGACAGGAGCCGCTACCGGAGCGCTAGCTTTGTCTCAATCTCACTTCTACACACAGATTTTGGTATAAATCGTAGCTAGCATTACAAAGCATTACTAAGACGAAGATGGCGGGACGAGCTTGACTCGCACCGTGAGGATTAAGGTCATAGCACACTTAAACGACTCTGCTCCCACCAGGCAAAAAGAATATTATTCAAATATGGGCTTTAAATATTGCACTTTAGATATATTTTACATTGGTATCATAAATTAGCAGACAGCGCGCTGTCAGCGAGCTTACCGCCATCAGACTGCTAGGTAGTTGACGCCTCGTTGGCCGCTCGTTGTAACCGAGCGGTCGGCGCGGCGTCCTCGAGTAGACTGCTAGCAGTCGGCACTCAGTCCAAGTACTCTGTGGCTCAGTCAGTCAATATCTACTAAGTAATCCACTCCCTCGATCTTGTAAAAAAGACGTGAATCGGGACATTGTAAAAAAGACTAGTTGCTTCAATAGAAATCCATCGCAAACTGTGTCAATCGCGAATAGCTAGAGCGGGCGACGGGTGGACAGTTGGGCGTCTGCTAGCAGTCTCCACGTGGACCGCTGGGTGCCTGCTAGCTGTAGCCGCGTGGATTGCGAGCAGTCGCCTTATTTTAGGGCGGTGTTGGAGTCGTTTAAGTGTGCTATGACCTATAACCAACATTTGCCAAAGACTAAAATGGCATTGAAAGGGTAGGCGAGTTCTTTGCTGTACAGTAGAACAATACTGGCTATTTAGATTGGATTAGCTGGCATAATACCCACTTTGATCGAACTCATTGAATTACAAACTAGATCTACATGAACTCCACTACTAATTTTCATGCTACCTTTCTGGAATACATTAATAAATCCCTGACAATAACGGCTGTGAACTCTATCAACAACGAATGTAAATTGTCAATTAATTTGACCCTAAATCCTCTTCATCAATATTCTACTAGCTCATCCTAACCACTCGGCAATTAGCCTAAGGTAAAGACTATTTCAAATGTTTTTCAATTTATGTTCTTTCAAAGTTAATAACTGTCCATACTATAATATTATAAATGCGAAAGTATCTCTGTCTGTCTGTCCGGCTTTCACGCCAAAGCTACTGAGCTAATTGTAATGAAATTTGAAACACAGAGAGTCTAGAGCCTGAGAAAGGACATAGGCTATATAACGTCCTGCTATGACCAATAGGAGCAGAGCAGTAATAAAAATTGTTGCGAAAACGGGGGCAAACGCGGACGTACATATTGCTCTCATTATTTTAAGAGGCGCTTATTTTATATCAACACGCGGACGGAGTTGCGGGAAACAACTAGTCAACTATTATATAAGAACAATTAAGTTGATTACAGAGTGACAAGTACTGTTGCAAAGTTATAAAAAAAATTGAAATTGTAACGCAAACTGAACGCTACTGTGTGGGAATTAAAGTTATTTTTGTTCGCACTTTTGGCCAACATACCGTGAATGTAGGATAGGTTATAACTTTCCCGGTTATTATCCGAACCTTCTGAACAAAAGAGCCCGTATACCGTTTATTACAATACAATTTACTGACACAGCCATAAAATTCGTCGCATCACGCTCGTTAAGTGTGGACAGGGTGTGCTGAAACTTAATTTGGAGTTTACCTCTCTTGGTAATTACGTGAAGTGCCTGTTTGTTGGGTCAAGTGGAAAGTGGACAGTGGGTCAATAGCGAAAGATTTTGTGCGTTTTTTTTCATTATGGGTGAAGTTTTAAATATGAACCCAACCACCTGCTGCCATCACATACAACTACGTCGACGGCGTGCTTACGTGCCCTCAGTGTGCACGAAATTTCGCCGCCAAGATAGGCTACATAAGCCATCTTCGGGCGCTTGAGCGCCAAATCATCGGCTAGGAGTCGAAGTGGTTGCCGTGGCCGAAATCGATCGGGATCATCATCATCATAGTTTATTGTTGTTTGGATAGTTTTATTGTTTGAAAGATGAAAAGTTAAGTGTTTTGAATGTTTTATAAGTTCTTGATCATTATAAGTGGCAAAGAAAAATATTGGTAGGTATCATTGATATAAAGCAGTTTTTTTTTTTTGTTATAAGTTATAAACAAGCGCTTGACCGCAATCCCGCCTGATGGTAAGCAGTGATGCGATCATTGATGGTAAAGCGCGCTAGTTTATTAAGAACCTATTCACTCTAGCCTTGAAGACACTCAAATTGTAATGTGACGGAAACACCGTCGCTGACAAATTGTTCCAGTCCCTCGATGTACGCGGTATAAAAGAGGAAGCGAAACGCTTCGTCCGGGTCGCAGTGGTATCAACAACGTAAGGGTGGAAACTCGCCGTACGACGGGTCGTCCGATGGTGGAACGGTGATGGGGGAATAAATCATGCAATTCCCTTGCACACTCACCAGAATGCAACCTATAGAAGACCGAAAGGCTGGCTACTCTACGCCTGTGCTCCAGGCTTTGGAGACCGATTTAGAGCGATTGTTGGACTTCTGAAGTTCTGAAGGCTCCAACAACACGTAACGACCATTAGATGTTCGTATGACAACCGAGACCAACGGCTTAACGTGCTTTTCGAGTGCTTTTCAGACCAGTGCAAATATTCATATTCATGCATAAAAATATTTACACTGCGCGGGATCGAATTCGTGCCTCATTGCGCAGCGGCCGCGTTCGCTACCGCTGCGCCACGGAGGCTGTCAAGATTGGAAATCACATATTCATAAAGTAAACGAAATTATCCAAGTTTTCATACTCCGACCCTCCGAGAAATCAAGAAAACAATCAGACCTCATGTATGCGTAATACAGATATTACGCATACGCGTTTGCATGGCTCAAATATTTCTCGAATATGGGGAAATAGTAATAAAAATATATATAATAAACTTTCTCGGCCATAACATCGGCTGCCGGCAGAAGTTACCACCCACCAGACAAAGTCTTGCCGCCAAGCGATTCTTCGTGTTCCGGCATGATGTCTGGTGAAGCCGTACGGAGGATGGGTCTGAGCAGCTGTGTAGCGATGTGTGCCGGGTACGATGTGCCAAATGTTGTTGTGTCGGGAGTTTGGTCGTGGAGGGTCTCCACATCAATCTCCCTCTGGCGCAGCGTTGTCGATGCTCAACTGCCGTCTTCCTTCCTATTCACTAAGGTTTTTTAAGTGAATGGGCTTAATAAACTAACGCGCTTTAACATCAACGATTGCATCACTGCTTACCCTCAGGCGGGATTGCAGTCAAGCGCTAGTTTATAATTATTAAAAAAAAAATGATTATAATTTTAGTAAATATCAAAGATACATACCCCACTTTAAAGTTTTACATACACTCCTCGATTCTACACCAAAAGGGGAGATATCCAAACAAAAATTGCACTTAAACATTAAATTTGATTCCATTCTTACATACTTAATCCATACTAATATTATAATTGCGAAAGTAACTCTGTCTGTCTGTTACGCTTTCCCGCTTAAACCTCTCAACCGATTTTGATGAAATTTGGCACAGACAATCTTTAGACCCTGAGAAAGGACATAGGCTACCTTTTATCCCGGAAAAATTTGATTTTTATTTTTTGAAAAAAAAAAAAATGATATTCCCGAGGGAAATCTAAAAAGCGCGATATAACCGAATTCCACGCGGGCGAAGCCGCGAGCGGAAAGCTAGTTAATAATAATTCCGATTATTATTTTTCATTAACGGGGGCGGCTTCATTCTCATCATCATCATTCCAGCGTTAATCCCAGTCGCATCCGAAGCCTTTTCAGCTTTGGAGTCTGGGGTCCGCTTTAACAGTCCAACTGCTGATATGGCTAAACTTCGACATTTTCCGTGAAGCGACTGCTGTCTGACCTGCACAACCCCAAGGCGACATCGAAGCATTGCAGTTAGACCAATTGTTGGACTTTTGAGGGCTCCAACAACCCGTAACGACTGCCACTAGATGTTCGTATGGCAACCGGGACTAACGGCTTAACGTGCTTTCCGAGGCACGACCAGACCAGTGCAAATATTCATATTCATGCATACAAATACTTGCACTGTACGGGGATCGAACCCGCGCCACCTTGTGCAGCGGCCGCGTTCGCTACCACTACGCCACGGAGGCTGTCAAGCGGCTTCGAAGCGGGCGACTTCATTCTCTCTCCTATTAATAATAAAAATACTTTGCTGTGCCCGATAGGGTCTATAATTTATTCGATATTTTAATACACCAACTATTATGTACACATTATGGAATGTAATAATTTGTTGACTATTGAAGATTTATTGAAAGAGACTGTGGGCTTATCTTACTCCGCAATCTGAAATAACCATCATAACATTATATAATCAGCCTATATTGTTCCCACTGTTGGGGCCTCCTCTCGGTTATAGAGTGGGCCGTAATCTACCACGCTGGCCCAGTGCGGGTTGGGAGATGTCACACGTCTTCAAATTTTTTGGCTCTAGCACATGCCGGTTTCCTCACGAAGTTTTCTTTAACGGTTTTGAGAGCAGTGGTGATGAAATAATATACACAAAGCGCCTGATGGGGTTCAAACCTACGACCTACGAAGTAACGATTAATATTTTTTTTTTATATTTACATAATACATAACATTTACCTTTGATTACACTACAAGAAAAAGGAGAATACAAAAATATCTATTAACCTGCAATCTTGAAAAAATCAAATAAATGATTAAAATTTGACATCTGTAAGTCTTATAAAACACCTACTGAAAATGTGTCCTTTTAAAATCAAACCGACATAAATTGAAATAAAAAAGTAGGAAAGGAATCACCAAATAAAACGGTAATTTCAAGAAAAAGCTTAGCTTATGTAAAGAGTCTTGACTAATCTTCATTTCAAAATTGTTCCGAAACATTACGCTTTAATAAAGCGCTACCTTAACAGCGGACTCAGGACTTAACACGATTACACACTCGTCCACTCAAACGAACACTCTGCGAAACGACCGGGTAAAGAGAGCGAAAAATTTTGTAAATGTCATCTTAAAATACGGCGACATTTTACGGAGAATATTTTAAAATTTCCATTTTATGAAAGGTCTGAAGGGCGTCGGTGATAAAATATTCTATGTCAATGGGTTGTATGAATAATTAAATATGTTAGGGATACTGTGGCGGTTTGACAAATCAATAGATTATGTATCAGAATTTAGGACTTTTTACATCGCCAGATGTCCTATTCGATGGACCCCGAGGCGGAGGTGCGCGCTAGTGTCGGCGCGCGCCTCTGAGGCGATGCGCGGGGTAGTTTAACACCCCACTACCCCGTGCAGGAGACGAGGCCCGGACAGACCGGGCCAGCACGAGAGTGTGGAGTCTAAATTCACCCCGAGCCGGGGAAGAATTTAGACTCCCACAGTCCCACGCGCGCTCGTGATAGAAGAAGCACCGGGGTGCTTTTAGTCAGTAAAAGTCTGACAGACCCCGTCGCCCACCCCAGGCCGGCGGACATCCTATGAGGATTTCCACCCCGAAAAAAAAAATAAGGCTAGCACGGTTGTTGTTGCGAAGAGAGGCCTATGCCTTCGACGAAAACAGGCGTTTGAAGTGAGAAAATAATAGGCTGGTATTATTTTCTTTATTATGGTCATTCTGAAATTCCGATGACTTTTATGTCTGTTCTTGGAACGTAAAGCTTAATTACTTATATAGTCTAATGTAAACGAAGCCTAATGGTAGCATTAACCACATTAATATTACCCGAGTACCAGACTCCACATTAATGTACAAGCTTGATTAAATTAGGACAGGATTTAGATGAAAGTTGTTTCTTAGTTATATTCATATTATATCAGTATGTAGGGCAAAAGGTGCCACACATATGTTCGAGACAGCAAATGGTATGTTCAGCACAGATGCGACATAATATGGTGTTGTACGTCTGCAGTTCGGGAGAAGCCCGACTTTTGCCAGGGTGACTCGAACATAATTCAGTGAGGGTTGATGTAGTTTGAAACACTTTTAAATATACTGAATATAGATGGGACAAAGTCAAGACAGCCTCCGTGGCGTAGCGGTAGCGGACGCGGGGCTGCGCAAGGTGGCGCGGGTTCGATCCCCGCACAGTGCAAGTATTTGTATGCATGAATATGAATATTTGCACTGGTCTGGTCGTGCCTCGAAAAGCACGTTAAGCCGTTGGTCCCGGTTGCCATACAAACATCTAGTGGCAGTCGTTACGGGTTGTTGGAGCCCTCAAAAGTCTAACTGCAATGCTTCGATGTCGCCTTCGGGTTGTGGAGGTCAGACGGCAGTCGCTTCACGGAAAATGCCGAAGTTTAGCCATTTCAGCAGTTGGACTGGTAAAGCGGACCCCAGACTCCAAAGCTGAAAAGGCTTCGGATGCGACTGGGATTACCGCTGTGATGATGATGAGATGGGACAAAGTGAACCACATCATATTCTATACACTAGCTAATATTACTTATATTATCTACAAGTCATCACATCTCGCTTAGTTTTATGACATGCAATCGCATTGAGTGCAAAGAGAATAATGTTCGAAGAATATATTGTGAGCACAATGTACGAATGTGCTGTAAGGCATTTATTTGTTGGGTTAGTCTTTTTTATTAACTTGATTGTGCACTGGCTGTTGAGAGTATGTCATGCTCACCCAAATGTCTCGCTGATGGCGGCGTGTGTGTTGGGTTATTAGGTTCCCTTCAATATGGTTGAGCTGAATGATGCTGATCCATACGTCATGTTCGTGAACGGACGCCGTCAGAGGGGACAGGTCATCTCTTAGCTGCCATGGCGTATTTTAATTTCTGAATTGATTTTTGTGTGTTTTCCATAATAGACGCTCTCAGCGTACAATATATTTCTGCATCGTTCTCACACGGTTGATTTCAACATGAATGATGTAATCAAATATTTGTAACAATAGCTTGAAAATTTAAAAGAGTGTCCATGGAGTTTCTTGCCCGTTCTTCTCCATAGGTACCTACTCTTTGGAATGGGCGACTAGCTTCATTTTATTGACTGACCGACCTTCTGACAATTCAAAAGTGCCTGTAACTGGTTTATTTGAAATAAATGATTTGATTTGATAAATCGGCTGGCCTTCCTAGGGTTTTAATTTTGTAAGTGACGTATGGAAGTGTTTAATGTTTTGTTCCTTCGATGCATTTCAACGCATTGCATCGCTTGGCCATGCTATTCATCATCATCATCAACCTTTTATCGTCCCACTACTGGGCACAGGTCTCCTCTCATACAGAGAAGGATTGAGCGTAATCAAGACGCTTACTCAATGCGGGTTGGCGATTTCAGACTTATTTCCTCAAGCAAAATAGTATAAAGATAAAGGTTTTTTTTCTATTTCGTAATTTTTTCTTAAGTTAGGTGTACCTAAGTTTAAAATATTGACGATGCCTCTGAAACTTAGGATCAGTTTTCTTTGACTATTCTTATGATAGCCTCTTAATAATTATTTGCCTACCGCCAAGGGCCGAATGTGTTCATTTACTTAAATCGCTTCGGGTCGGCATCAATATTCACAAAATACTCCCGAATCAAAAGTGCCAACCGGGACACGTGTGTGGCACCCTTTCTGCCACATTAACCCCGGTGATCGTTGAAAGGTCAGGTGTGAGTAATATTATACGCCCACGACGGGGTTTAAAGGTGTTAGGTGTCTAAAGTAATACGGTAAGCTTGTAACTAATACCCTTTGTCAATTTAACTGACACGATAACGAGGCAGCGTGCATATTTGGAATTTCTCGGAAATAATATTGAAGCTAAAATTTTCAGGTTATTTATGTAGAATAGAATAGCTTACTCTTTTTTATGTACACCTTTTTGACAGCCTCCGGGATGAAGCGGTAGCGAACGCGGCCGTTGCGCAAAGAGGCGTGGATGCGATCCTCGAGCAATGCAAATATTTGTATGCCTATTTCTTAATGAACACGCATTTTTTTCAGTAAAGGAATTCTTAGACTTGAAATGACTTGACTGTATTGTTGAGGTTTGATTGAGTGCATATAAATGTGTTAATAAATGTTTATTTCTTTTTTTCTTCTTTTAGTTTTTTTTTCTGTACATTTTATTTGGTTAATGAATTTGTGTGCCTGTGAGGCAGATAGCAAGAACTCAATTTGTATTTGTAAGACCTGTGATATATACCTGTGTATCACAAATAAACTATTTGATTTTATTTGAATATGAATATTTGCACTGGTCTGGTCGTGCCTCGGAAAACACGTTAAGCAGTTGGTCCCGGTTGCCATACGAGCATCTAATGGCAGTCGTTACGGGTTGTTGGAGCCCTCAAAAGTCTAACAATTCATCTAACTGCAATGCTTCGATATAGCCTTCGGGTTTTGAAGGTGAGACGGCAGTCGCTTTACAGAAAATATCGAAGTTTAGCGAAAATCAGTAGTTAGGCTGGTAAAGCAGACCCCAGACTCCAAAGCTGAATAAAAAAGCTTTGGATGCGATTGGGATTAACGCTGAGATGATGATGATGACTCTTATGTACACCATATAAATTACAGAAAATATGGGCAGTCCTTTCACTAAGAGCGATCTTATATATAACGGTGCATGACTGGTTAATTTTGAATATTGTGATCTGTTTTATGTCAGTATCAATATTCCGTATATTAATCTACTATTTTTTGAAGTCGATTAATCGATTGGTATTCGGATAAATTATGATTTTTTTATTAAGAGCGGGTAACACCCATGGAGCGAATGGTAACAGCGACCGGAGTTGCGTTTGACAAAGCGATCGACCGTTAGCGCGGGCAGTCTTTGCTACATCGACAACACAACTATCCGGAACCTTTGGTCCCGCCTTCGCACGGTCTTCCCCGTCATATAATTATTTACTAGCTTTCCGCCCGCGGCTTCGCCCGCGTGGAATTCAGTTATATCGCGCTTTTTAGATTTCCCTCGGGAATATCGAATTTTTTAATAAAAGGTAGCCTATGTCATTTCTCAGGGTCTAAAGATTGTCTGTGCCAAA
The DNA here is from genome assembly GCA_017933935.1 of Sesamia nonagrioides. Lineage (NCBI taxonomy): Eukaryota > Metazoa > Arthropoda > Insecta > Lepidoptera > Noctuidae > Sesamia > Sesamia nonagrioides. Next base: position 519,583 of record JADWQK010001513.1, on the reverse strand, counting down.
TTTCATCAAAATCGGTTGAGAGGTTTAAGCGGGAAAGCGTAACAGACAGACAGAGTTACTTTCGCAATTATAATATTAATATGGATTTATGCTTTTCGTACAAAAGAGGTACAAAATTGAACTTAATGCTTTAGGAATTCCACCTGCCAACCAAGGTGTAAAGAGATTAGATGGCAGGTGCTTTGCTTGAGAGGAACAATGATAAACAACAAAATTTTTAAATGAAGTCGTTTTGTGTCGTCATCATCATCAAAACCTTTTTTTTTATCGTCCCACTGCTGGGCACAGGTCTCCTCTCATACAGATAAAGATTGAGCGTAATCTCCACGCTTGCTCAATGCGGGTTGGCGATTTCAGACTTAAAGTCCAGGTTTCCTTAATGTTTTCCTTCACCTTTATATTAGTCATTGGTGTCCAGGAATACACAGAAAGTATGTATAAGAATATTTAGAAAGTATATATAACTTAGAACAGTTACATTGTTACGTGCCTGACCTGGAATGGAACTTGCACACTCATACTTGAGAGGCTGGTGTTTCAACCACCAAGCCACCGTGACTTGTTTTGTGTAATTTATAAGTATAAAAAAAGCGTGTGGTGGCGGCGTTCTGTAGTTTCCTCCTTCTTGCTTCTGGGATAAGGCGAAAAGAATGACTCCTTCTCGGATGCTTACTTAATCAATTGTTTTTCCTCCTTTTTTCATCATCATCCTTTCAGCCGAAAGACGTGCACTGCTGTACATACCACCCACCCAGGGTCTTTTTTTTAAATAATTATAAACTAGTACTTGCCCGCGATCCCGCCTAATGACAAGCAGTGATGCAATCATAGATGGTAAAGCGCACTAAAAACTTAGGAATAGGAAGGATGACGGCAGTTGAGCGAGGTTATGCAATGTTAAACCCAAGACCAACACGACCAACGATGCTGCGCCAGAGGGAGATTGATCTGGAGACTCTCCACGGCCAAGCTCCCGACACAACAACATTTAGCCCATCGTACCGGGCACAAATCGCAACACAACTGCTCAAACCCGTCCTCCGTACGGCTTCACCAGACATCATGCCGGAACACGACGAATCGCTTGGCGGCAAGATCTTGTCTAGTGGGTGATAACTTCTGCCGGCAGCCGATGTTATGGCCTACCACCGATTAAAACCACGAGGACCGGTCCTGCGCCTCCCGCATCACTAAGTCATCGGTCCACCTTGTCGGGGTCGACACGCACCGGAGCCTACGGGTTCTCGAGTGGCGACCACGCACCGGGAGACACAGCGTGGGTAGGCACGCCTGCCCGGCCCACTGCTACTTTAGTGTTGCAATTCTCCTTTTTTGGGTACACATAAAATTTTATATTTTGATGTGATTAACAGCCAGACGCAAAATCTTAATCTCTTTATTACCTCTAGGTAAGTGTACCCAGGTGGGACATTTATCCAGGAACCAACCAAAACACCATTTAATTTTTGCAACTTTCGCGGATAGTAATCTTGGGAAATACACTTCGCATACACTCGGAACTTTATGATCATGAGGTTACGGCAGGTAAATTATGTACGAAATGTAACTGCCACAGCCCTGTAAGTATATAAGTGTACGGAACTCGTAAATCTTTGAACAACACGTACATTCATACATATTAATCAACACCTACATGAATTTCGCTTGCTATATTGCGTGTGATGTCTGCAGTAACGCTACGTTCTTAGGAACATTTTATGGAATTTTTATGTAAAGGATCACGTGATGTATTTACATTCAAACTATTTCTGAGCGTTTTCTCGTTTTACATGCTTTTTATTAGCTTCACTTGTGTTTGTTTGCTTGTTTGTTTGTTTGTCCGTCTCTAACTCGACTACGAGTGAGCGGCTCATTACTATAAATTGTCCCACCGTTTTCAATACGTTCGTTTTTTTTTTTAAACAATATCGAACTGAAAAGTTGAAAATAAATATAGTTTAAAAAACTAAAAAAGCATGCTTTTAAAAAATATCAAACTAAGAAGTTAAAAATAATTAATAATTAAAAATAATTATGGCACAAATCGCCTCACGCTTTTTTAAAAATTATTTTTAACTTTTTAGTTTGATATTTTTTAAAAGCATGTTTTTTAGTTTTTTAAACTATATTCATTAAGTTTCGTGTTTCCGAGACCCTCCACGACCAAACTCCCGACACAACAACATTTAACGCATCGTACCCGGCACACATCGCGACACAACTGCTCAGACCCGTCCTCCGTACGGTTTCACCAGACATCATGCCGGAACACGATGAATCGCTTGGCGGCAAGGTTTTGTCTGGTGGGTGGTAACTTCTGCCGACAGCCGATGTTATGGCCTACCACCGAGACGAATTTTAGGCAAAAGATCACGTGATGTATTTACATTCAAACTATTTCTGAGCATTTTCTCATTTTAAGTTTCGTGTTTCCACGGTAAGTCATGTGTGTAGACAGTTATTGTTTTAAATGTCGTAGATAACGATATCCGACATACGACATACGACGATATACGACAGCCTCCTAGGCGTAGCGGAAGCGAACACATCCACTGCGCAAGGAGGCGCGGGTTCGATCACCGCGCAGTGCAAATATTTGTATGCATGAATGTGAATATTTGCACTGGTCTGGTCGTGCCTCAGAAAGCACGTTAAGCCGTTGGTCCCGGCAGTCGTTACGGGTTGTTGGAGCCCTCAAAAGTCCAACAATTGGTCTAGCTGCAATGCTACGATGTCGCCTTCGGGTTGTGGAGGTCAGGCGGCAGTCGCTCCACGGAAAATATCGGAATTTAGCCAAAATTAGCAGTCAGGCTGGTAAAGCAGACCCCAGACTCCAAAGCTGAAAAAGCCTTGGATGCAACTAGGATTATCGCTGAGATTATGATGATAATGTTGTGTATAACGATATCATTTTAATAAAAGTTGCTTATCTAATTTATGTAGTAGTGGGGCAAACACTGTGACGTTATTCTGCAATGGCGGCACGTGGACATAAACGTTTTGGAAAGTGAGGATCGAACGAAAAATCTCTTCGATCGAAGAGACTAGGTCGAACGGTCTCGGGCGTAACATGTCGGTTTGCCTATTCAAATTGTTATTGCCAAGATTGGAGGGTATATTTACACGTCGTGATTTAATCCAAAACTCACGAAATGGAAAAATATATTTTTTCTTACCCCTCCGCTATTTTTTCTGAATAATTTCGTTGCGGGATCCAAGACAGTTGAATCGTTTTTCCGGGACTCGTCGAGCTTCATTGCTCGGCGTTTTTCTGGCGGTCTCCACTGTTGATTCTGGCTTTCAGGAGTTGCACTGGGTGGGATAATGTGTGGCGGGTTTTTACGAAATGAAGCCTCCTTTTTTTTTAAATAGGACAAAACCCGCCACACTTTTCCCAACCCACTGCAACTCCTGAAAACCAGAATCAACAGTGAAGACCGCCAGAAAAACGCCGAGCAATGAAGCTCGACGATTCCCGGAGAAACGATTCAACTGTCTTGGGTCCTGCAACGAAATTAATCAGAAAAGAATAGCGGAGGAGTAAGAAAAAAGATATTTTTTCCACTTCCCTCCATAACAAGCAGGAGACAGAACAGAACTAGGCCAATCGGCACAAAGGGACATTATTGCAACTGGGAGAAGCCCAGATTGCCAAGCACCACGGAATAAAATTTGATTAAGTTAATGGGTCCTAAGTAGGTATGTGCTGTTACAATTGATTCCAATAATAGGTATGGCAAAAGCGCCTGAACGCACGGAAATTGGTTCTAGTTTCTACAAGGTCCGTATAATAAACAACTCCGGATGTAACTTGTAGACTATCCAACATAATATTGCATTCATTCTGCCAAAGAATACACTCCCACAAGATGTGATGTGCGGACTGTTCAAATTCACAGTTCGATGTAGAACATTGACACAAAGGCGAAGGAACAAGTTTAAAAGAATACAGTTTACTTTTAAAGTTGCCATGACCTGTGAGAAATTTGGGCAACGCAGTGGTCAACCTTCAGCCATGTCTTAGCCAGCCGATCGCCAACGGATGGAAAGAACAGATGGAGGTGCCGGCCCTTGATGGAATCATCCCACCTACTTTGCCATTTGGATAAGAGGTCCTCCCAGACGTCAGTCTGAGGTTTAAATAATCTAGAAGATTAGAAGGTCGCGTTGTGTAACAAAGTTAGTGTCCATGGCCTCCCCCCTAGCGGAGTAGTACATTGAAGCACGTCGTTGTACTTCAAGATCGAGTGGAAGTACACCTGCCAGAACGGGTAAGGCTTCAGTACTGACTGTTCTATACGCCTTGCATAAAAATATCAATGCCAAACGTTGGCTTTGAAGCAGTTTACGTCGCGCCGCCCCTATGCTGGCCCTATCGGTCCAAACAGGTGCACCGTAGCACATACATCCTAAGTAGGTAGCTCCATATATAGTTTTTAAAATTAGGAATGATAGACCCCAAGTTGCTTTGTATATTCTAGTTAGGGCATAGAAGTTCCTTTTAGCGTTTTGCCAACTATTTTTATATGTTCGATAAATGAAAAATTCCTTTCTAAGACCATACCAAGGTAGCATACAGATTGCTGTTTATTAACGGTAACATTATTAAATTTAATAGTAGGCAATGATTTAAGATTATCTTTTAGTAGAAGTTGATAGGTTTTATGCAGCGCAAATGCTAGGCGGTTACGATCACCCCACTGAGATATTAGATTTAGGCAAGTATGGGCCAAGTTCTCAAGTTCAGCTCGGGTACTTGACTGAATGAGCAGTAGGCCATCGTCCGCGTAACCAGTAAGTGAACAGCCGCAAGGAAGCGGGACCGCGAGGAAATCATCAAAACCCAAATTCCATAAATAAGGCCCGACAACTGGACCCTGAGGACACCCCATGGTTAGTGCTTTAGTACTAGAAAAATGACCGAGCTTAAGTACCGCGGAACCGTTTATAAAGTACGAGTAAACGAGATTATATATGTTTCTATAGCAACCGCGGGTTTTTAATTTTAACAACAGCATAGGCCACCAAGCGTCATCAAAAGCCCTAGAAATATCCAAAAAGATACCAATCACGTACTTGTGTTCCGATTGGTTAACGGTTCTTCTGACAGAAGTCTGTTGATTTATCGATGGTGAAGCCATATTGATTACTATGAAATTTTGGACCGTTCGGTAGTAAACGTGGAACGATGAGGTGCTCAAGAAGTTTCCCCAATGGAATTGCATGATTTAATTCCCCCATCTCCGTTCCACCAGCGGACGACCCGTCGTACGGCTGGTTTCTACCCTTACGTTGTTAACACCACTACGATCCGGACGAAGCGTTTCGCCTCCTCCTTTATACCGCGTACATCGAGGGACTGGAACAATTTGCCAGCGGCGGTGTTTCCGTCGGACTACAATTTGAGTGTCTTCAAGGCTAGAGTGAATAGGCTCTTAATAAACTAGTGCGCTTTACCATCAACGATTGCGTCACTGCTTACCATCAGGCAGGATTGCGGTCAAGCGCTAGTTTTTAATATATAAAAAAATAATAAAAAAATGTGTGATAGGCCGATTAGACTCGGATCATCGGGTGGTTTATCACCACACTTTGGTATTATTCGTATGAAACCGCGTCGCCATTTACGAGGAAAAACGCCTTCAGCAATGCATCGTTTGTATATAGTTAAGATGGATGAAATGAAGCCCTTACCACCATATCAAGATGGTGATGACCCTATCGCTCCGCCGTCGCTGACGTCTTCATATATATACAATATGTAAAGAAAACCCTGTCCGATCCGTGAAGGTATTGTTAGATATCCATAACTGATTCTACTAATGCCTACAAAGCCGCGCTAAACTTAAAAAAAATACCTTTAAAAATAGATATTATTTCTAAAAAGCGAGTTAACTTAATACATGTGCGGTAGGCAACACGGTAGGCTTACATGCGCGGGTAAAGGGAGGCAGGGCACGCGGCACGTGGTCGCATCACTCATAATATTATTGTCTAAAAAGGTGTTACCACTTTTTTAAAAAATACCAAATTTTGGGGAAGTTGGAATTAATTCGCGGAAAAAAGATTATTTAAAAATTCTTTACTATTGTTACTATGACGATTACGTAAAATTTATATTTTGTTTGGTCATGTGTATGCCTAATCTCTGTTATCCTTTTGGGTCGGATGGGGTTTTCTTTACATATTGTATATAACATAACAAACATGTAGGTAAAGCGGTATTATGTTTGAGAATATTAGTTTTGTTTCATGTTATAATCATAATTTTCCTGTTATGTTACCCAATAATAATGTTTGGTTATGTGTGGTAATCCGAGACATGTTATATATAAGTACAGTTCCTCGTAACCTTTCGGAGAAACCGTGTGTTTTGATGAACATTTTTCAAAATATTTTATTCGATAATTATAACAAATGTTTCAATAATAAATTAATTTCTCATGAACGTTACATACTGCGCGTTCTTTAGAAAGATATTTAATGGTTTATTTCACTCTATATTTTTCTTAGACAAAGAAATACATGGTGTAAGTAATTTAGAACTTAAATTCATGACAATATGGTAGAAAAACCAATCGTCAATCTTTAATAATTAAAATGAAAAACTCTTTTGCGTGTTCATTTCTATTATTAAAGGGTCGTTGTATAACTGAATATCTTCATTGTGTACCTATTATTTAAACAAACAAAAAGCCCTTACGTACTATTAAAACTAAACGACAAAAATTAACGTGCTACGACGTAGACATATCGTGCTACGACATTGCTCAATTCGTGCTACGGCGTAGCTCAATACATGCTACGGCGTAGCAACTTCTATACCACGGCGTATTTAGCTTTCTATAACTTTTAAAAATTTTTGCTTTTACCGAAATTCAGTTTATTTCTCAATAACCATGAGTATTTATGAAACGAATGCTCGGTTCCAAGTAAAAACCTTTAATTTTTTTGTGGCTTCTATTCGAACCGAGCTATTTCTTTTGAATGTTATCGTTAAATACCTATACCTATATCGTTATCGTTAAACCTACCTGTACATACCTGTTATCGTTAAACCTGAATTTTATATCCTAAAGCGGTGTCCAAGTTATACACACTTTTTACAACATTCCCTCATAGAGACATTCCCTCATAAAAACCGTCGGATGAATATGTATGAGTACAAACGGCCTACTATAAGCTGTCACAAATAAATAATTGATGTCATAATGTTCAGTCATGCGTATTTTACCCTTTATTAAGAGGGGACTCTAGTGGCGTTTTCTCCATATAAACATATCCCGCTGTTTTCTTCGTGAATAACACTTTTAGAGCAATGTTGCACCTCGATTATACGCGCCCCTATTATTTGATTTTTTCAAAAACTTAATTAATAAAAGAAATATGATGTTTCAAAGTCCTTAAAAATAACCCATTTTTACCGCGATGTTCAGACAACTATTACACAAATGTGATAAGTTTTTGATAAAAAAGAAAATAATAGAGGCATAAAAATAAATGAAATCTGTCGTGTTTTGAAAAAGAAAACAGCGGAATACGAAACATCTTTTGATGAACGTTTTTGTAGGTGAAATCAGCCTGAGTTGCAACTGTCCCTTTCGCACTTTACAGGGAAAGGTTGAAAGCGGCGCGACGGCAATAGTTTCTTCAAATACATATTTTTTAAATTCCTCGGCGGTAGAGTCCACTTTTAAGGTCCTGGTTACCCAGAGGTGCCATTAAAGGTGCACCATATGTGATCCTATTACATGGGTATCACATATTTGGGGTTTAACGAAAGGCCGTGTATGTTTAGGACAAAACATTCCGTGGTGATGATAAAATACAGGTTTTGTCTAAGCCAGAGAGAGAGGGTTGTAATCCATTATGCTGGCTCAGTAGGGGTTGGTCGATGACACGTCTTTGTGTTTTTTTTGTTTCTTGGGCATACCGGCCGCTGGAAGAAGGAGTTATAGCAGATAGGGATGCAACCGCCTTTTGTTGCGAATGGGAAATCATTAAATTACCTCTCCTGCTCTGAGCGGAGCGGATGGGAGTGTCTGACTTTTACTGACTAAAACCTATCAGTATGTGGTGAGTGTACAAGGGAATTGCATCATTTGATTCCCCCATCTCCGTTCCACCATTGGACGACCCGTCGTACGGCGAGTTTCCACCCTTACGTTGTTGACACTACTACGATCCGGACGAAGCGTTTCGCTTCCTCTTTTATACCACGTACATCGAGGGACTGGAACAATTTCCAACGGCGTTGTTTCCGTCACACTATAATTTGACTGTCTTCAAGGCTAGAGTGAATAGGCTCTTAGTAAACGCTTTACCATCAACGATCGCATCACTGCTTACCATCAGGCGGGATTGCGGTCAAGCGCTAGTTTATATTTATAAAAAAAAAGAAAAGAAAAAAGCGTTCCTTCACTTGCCTATGCACCAGGATCACGGTATCTATTTCAATCACTGTTCAAGACATAATTTCTTGCAAAGTTGTCGGCGTGCTCGATAGATGGCATTGGCGTCGATTTAGAAGTCGCTATGGTTTCGTTACCGTGTGTAGTATATAAGTTAAGTTTTTAATTTAATAAATTAGACCCCATCATGACATACGCCTGTGTAGTCTTCGCACACGCCAAGCCCAGTCATATCCATAGGATGCAGACACTCCAAAACCGCTTTCTTCGCAGAGCAACAAACGCCCCTTGGTTCGTCCGAAATGAGATCCTCCATCTAGATCTCAAAATCCCCACTATCCAGCATTTCATGAAACGCCTCTCCAAGCGTTTCTTTGACACAGCCGCTGTACATCACAACCCTCTGGTTGTTGCGGCAGTAAATTACTCCCCCTCCAAAATTAGCAAGCTTCGCCGACCTAGGCACGCTCACACCGACCCTGATGACCCCATTACCCTCCTCCAAGAGGCCAATAGGGCCACTAGTACAAAACACAAAGAACCGACCTACCGACCTCGCCGCCGAGGTCCGACGCGACGCGTTCAACGTAGTAATCGCCCCCCCCGTCCCTTGTCCGATGTAGGCCAGCCCGCGCCGCAGCTGAGCCAGTAAATATAAATTCCCAACTATGACCTCTGAGTTTGTTTCGGACGTTTCTTCTCAGAGCTAGTACTAGGAAACGCCGCGGTCATCAAACCGAAATAAAAATAAAAATTCGATCCAGCCGTCCCTTGCTGTTCTTCTAGCGACACCCTAAGCCGAGGTTCGTACCCCACAGGGGGTGCCCTTAGCGTGTAGTCGCTTAGCTTTTAGTAGCCCTGGCTGGAGGCTTTAAATTCACTTAAGGCAGCCACAGGATAGTCCGGTTAAGTAGTACCGGCCTCTCAAGGTCAACTACGAGATGCCATATTAAAAAACAAATTAATAAATTAGAGAGAGATAAAAAGAGAGACAGAGACAGAGAATGAGATCGAGAGCAATGTTAAATACCCCGATGGTATTTAGGGAGGTTGACCTGTTGGTACACTAGTGAGGGTTGTAAATAATACCACTGTGTACTGATCTGATTTGATTGCTCTCGATAGCTCGATTTCTGTCTCTGTCTCCCATTTTATACCTCTCTTTTATCGAATCATAATCGTCAAAGCCGTAGTACAGCTAGGACTACGGCTTCTGTTACGAAACATGCCTGCGAACCCTGATCAAGCAAGACTCGAACAGTTTGAAATTCACCAGAGCGTGCCTCAGCTTTTATTAGCGCTGTAGCTAGTAAAACTTGTCTGGGCTTGGAAATATTACCTGTCGATAGGCACGAAATAATCGGACTAGTATTACTATTAGGTGAACTAACAATGTCGATAGCCGGTGATGTCGAAGGTTGCTCTCTTTTGTCCGACTCCTGACCTAAATGCAACAGCGAATGATGGCGCCTCTGACAAACCTTACAGGTAGTAGGTTTCCTGCATTCAGAAACAATATGATTGCCGCCTAAACAGTTGAAGCAAATTTTATGTTTGGCTACAAAATCACGCCTAACTTCAACTGCCTGCTTTGAAAACTTCTTGCAGAAATATAATTTGTGTCCAGAAGGACACAAATTATATTTCTGCAAGAAGTTAGTAGTTAGTAGTTCACATTTTATTGATGAACTCGTAGCCATCATTGCTTTTGGAATGTGAGAAAATGAATCTTTATTACTGTTGTTGCCCTGATGAACTGGTGCCCTTATTGGCTCTAAGCACTCTAACGCACGAAACCGATTTTCTATAAAAGTTTGAAATTGATTAAAATTGGTAAGTCATTATTGGAGTCATTGTTGCATACATAAAGTTCCCACTGTTTACGCGTTTCGTTGTCTAATTTAAAGGAAATGATGTGGATGATTATGACGTCCCATGTACTCACGTCGATTTTCAAATTACTTAACGCATTAAGACAATCGCAAGTGGTATCAAGCAAACCCTTCAAGGCTGTAGGTCATTCCGCCTGCATACGTTTTTGACCGAACAACCTCCTAAAAATACAGTTTGTTAAGTATTTCTTATTGCTATAACGTTTTTGTAACTGAGTCCAGCACTGAATATAATTAGCATCAGTTATAGGAGTCATCATCATCCCAGCGTTAATCCCAGTCGCATCTGAAGCCTTTTCAGCTTTGGAGTCTGGGGTCCGCTTTACCAGTCCAACTGTTGTTTTGGCTAAACTTCGATATTTTCCGTGAAGCGACTGCCGTTTGACCTACACAACCCGAAGGAGATATCGAAGCATTGCAGTTAGACCAATTGTTGGACTTTTGAGGGCTCCGACAACCCGTAACGACTGCCACTAGATGTTCGTATAGCAACCGGGACCAACGGCTTAACGTGCTTTCCGAGGCACGACCAGACCAGTGCAAATATTCATATTCATGCATACAAATACTTGCACTGTGCGGGGATCGAACCCGCGCCACCTTGCGCAGCAGCCGCGTCCGCTACCGCTACGCCACGATGGCTGTCTAGCATCAGTTATAGGAGTATGACGTATAATTGCTCTGCTTCGCCAGAAAGATGTCCTTTTAAATAATGAAGCTTTTGCACATTATCCAACGTATCATTTTTGTGTACTAATGATGTAAAAAGATCATGAAATGTTGTCCATTCATCTTATTTTCCTGAGAATATTGGAATAGATATTTTGGGCAACTTAACAAAAGAACCACTTGACTTATTTATACTAGTTGAAGCATTATCGTTTTGCTGTACAGAACCCTTAGCTAAAAGAATTTTATTAACAGCTGTTTTTATCAAACTTTTATTAATAACATAAGTGACTTCTGTCGCATTGTCAACCACTTTCTTTACTATATCTTCTGCTCTATAACGTTCATATAATTTAGTATTATTTTCTTTAAACAATGCCCAATCCTTTTCCAATGGTTCTTGCTTTGTTTCTATGTAGTCTAGCGTTAACCTATCTTTATTACATTTCTTAAAATTTATCAATCCTTTTGTGATAACATTCCGTTGATCTTTTAAAACGTTAATTAACCCTTCCATTATTATGATCGATTTATGTACTATAAAATGTATAAAATATGTTTTAAGTTGTTGATAATATAACTACTTTCTCAAAAAGATAACTAAATTCTAGATTTCTGAGTGATGCAAACCAAACTTATAATTGAACATAACAATTAAATAAAATTTTCTAAGTTATAAATTTTATCGAACAAAATAATAAAACTCCCAAATCACTATTTAAAATTTTACAAGTTTTTAAGTTAGAAACAAAATCTGATGGAATTTGGGCATAGGTTCACCGTTCCTCCGTTTTCTATAAAATATTCTAAGTCCTTATACTAACATGCACCCAAATTGGTTATAAACTAAAAGTTTTCTAAGGTTAAAAAGGTTTTTAAAATTTTATAAGTCTAAAATTACGAAATAATTTTAAAAGTCCAAACTTCTTCACTATTGCTTAAGTTAAATTTCTTCTTGGAATAGAGTTCAAAATTGTTGACTTGCACTGTTTGTCCAATTCGTGAACAAGATAAACAAGATTGCACTTCACACAAACACCGTTTTCAACCTTCAAGTGGCGCCCTCTGTGGCCGCTATCTGAACTGTGCGTGATGTCACGTGTGACGTCGTGTGATGGCTGCGTCTGCGTCACCTTACTGTCCTCCAGTGATGTGTTGAACTGAGTGTCGCCCTCTGTGGCCACCCCTTGAACGTCTCGGCCAACGCTGGGCGAAGCTGGTCGTGTACCTTTCTGCAGCGATCCACTGCAAGTACACGGGACGAAAACAAAAACTGTCCAAGAGACCCGGCTCGTAGGACTAATGTCTTCCCGGAACACAGCATGGTGAGGTAAGTATATTGCCACTTCCTTATTTTTTAATTGTAAATATTCGTCTATTACTTGTTTGTACTTTTCTTTAGATCTGTATTTCTTTCTAGCCTTTTTTCTAATGAATTATATCTTTTTTCAGCGATAGCCCGAGAATTATCTTGCAGCCACGGAAGGTAACAGTCTTCGTGGACCACATCACGATGCATTGCGGGTTGGCTAAAAAAGAAATCGTGGCCCTGACGCATAGGCAAGTGAAGAAAGACGGGTGGGTATTAGTCAGTTAAAGTCTGACACGCCTTTCCTTTTAGGCTTGGTACTGAGCTGCTCGCTCTGCTAAGCATTTTTATTAACCAATATGCGTAATTATGACATTTTAACACTGTTTTTTTTTTTTTTAAATCAAGTAAATTATTGTAAACTTTTTCATTTTTAATGCCTGGACTTGAAAAAAGACGATGATCCTTGAGTTTCTTTCGACAATTTTTTCTCAGAGGTAGTCAGTTAGGAAATGCCGGCTCCATCTAGTTTGAAAAAATATGACATGTAAAAGTGATCAGTGATCCTACTTGCTTAATAAACGATTTCATTTCATTTCATTTCCACTCGGCCTAGAGCGGGAGAGCTCATTTAATGATTTCCCATCCTCAACAAAAAATAAAAAGCCGAAATGATTCGTGCGGATCGTTATAAACGATCCGCGTTATAACGATGTAAACTATACTAGCCTTCCGCCCGTAGCTTCGCCCGCGTGGAATTCGGTTATATCGCGCTTTTAGATTTCCCTCGGGAATATCAAAATAAAATGCAGCCTATGTCCTTTCTCAGGGTCTAAAGATTGTCCGTGCCAAATTTCCTCAAAATCGGTTCAGAGGTTTAAGCGAGAAAGCGTAACAGACAGACAGACAGAGTTACTTTCGCATTTATTATATTAGTATGGATTGTACACCAAAAACATATATTGATATATACATTCAACACAACACAATACCTACACAATGGGCGGCCTTATTCCAGGTAACCATATTATTTAGTCAGAAATCCTTCACTGTCTAGATTTACATGTCTCATTATATTCAATGAATAATATGTTATTACGGAAAATTTGTTCAAGCGCGAGAATCTGAGAGTACCTACATTCTATTTATTGATATACAAGCTTTCCGCCCGCGGCTTCGCCCGCGTGGAGTTCTGTTATATCGCGTTTCCAAGAGAACTCTTCACAAGTCCGGAATCAAAACTATCCTATGTTATTTCTCAAGGTCAACTCTATCTTTGTACCAGATTTCAATAAAATCAGTTCAGTGGTTTAGACGTGAAAGCGTAACAGACATACAGACAGAGTTGCTTTCGCATTTATAATATTTATAGCTTTCCGCCCGCGGCTTCGTCCGCGTGGAACTCGACTATATCGCGCTTTTTAGATTTCCCTCGGGAATATCAATTTTTTAAAATAAAAGGTAGCCTATGTCCTTTCTCGGGGTCTAAAGATTGTCTGTGCCAAATTTCATCAAAATCGGTTGAGAGGTTTAAGTGGGAAAGCGTAACAGACAGACAGACAGAGTTACTTTCGTATTTATAATATTAGTATGGATAAGTAGGGATTGACTTGGTTAGCTATATGGAAAATAGTTTAATTGGAGGTTCTGTATCTCGTAATAACTGTTTCGTATGCCTACTATAGCATAGAAGCAAATTTTTGTAACTGTACGACAGCTGTGCTGCTGGGAGTTAGTTGCTTCATTAATCTCCAGCGAAAGTGCTGATTTGGAGCCTACTTTGCTAGTGAGAAATGCTATATAACATCTTCTAATTATTTGAGCAAATCAAAACCCATACATTACGTTGAAATAGTACGCCTTTCATCATCATCCCAGCGTTAATCCTAGTCGCATCCGAAGCCTTTTCAGCTTTGGAGTCTGGGGTTCGTCTTACCAGTCCAACTGCTGATACGGCTAAACTTCGACATTTTCTATGAAGCGACTGCCGTCTGACCTCCACAACCCGAAGGCGACATCGAAGCATTGCAGTTAGACAAATTGTAGGACTTTTGAGGGCTCCAACAACCCGTAACGACTGCCACTAGATGTTCGTAGGGCAACCGGGACCAACGGCTTAACGTGCTTTCCGAGGCACGACCAGACCAGTACAAATATTCATATTCATGCATACAAATACTTGCACTGTGCGGGGATCGAACCCGCGCCACCTTGCGCAGCGGCCGCGTCCGCTACCGCTACGCCACGGAGGCTGTTGAAATAGTACGCCTTTATGCGTATCTATATATGAAAAGACAAAGAAAACCGAACAGGTAACTAAACCATTGATTTCCTCTCCCGCTGTTCAGAAATTGTAAGCAAAACAATATTAACTAACCTTTCGACAACGTTGTCAAATAACTATATAGTTTCAGAAACTCCGGTACCCTTTTGTTCCGTTTCCCTTAGGTACAGTAATAGTGAATAAACCAAATTATTGGAGCGTGAGAGAGGATGGTGGAGTACCACAGTACACCCGTTGAACAAAAAAACTTTTTTTACAAAAAAACAACCGACTTTCACTACAAGGTGAAAAATAACTGATTTGGGAAGTCAGTGTCTTTGGTTTTTGTATATTCGTTTTTGCCAGCAACTTCCGAAATTAGTTATTTTTCACTTTGTGGTGGAAGTCGGTTGTTTTTTTCGTAAAAAAGTTTTTATTTTACACTTTTTAATTGTTAAAAGTAGGTACTATGTATTCAGTTGCATCCGGTCACGACGTAATTTTGTTTACTTTAATTTTACCCGTAAGTATTCCCTCAACTGCTCAACTGGTCTCATCGATATAAATGAATTAGCAAAGTAGCTACTGTAAACCGTTAAGGACTTCCCGGAACTGGCCTTTGTCTTTGTCATCAGAGCTCTTATGACAGTGACAACCCATCTATCTGTAAAGTTCTTATCAATACAAATTAATCGAGCCCAAACACAAGGTAGCTGCTGTGAATTGTTGAGGAGTTGAGTTGAGCTGATATCCTTATCATGGGACCACCTTGGGAACGTCTTCTTTCCAACAGAAAAACAATTATCAAAATCGGTTCATAAACGACGAAGTTATGCGCGAACAAACATAAAAAAAAAACATATATATGGTCGAATTGAGTAACCTCCTCCTTGTTGAAGTCGGTTAAAAAACAGACTTTGGTGAATAACAAGTATATAGTGATTACCTTAGTAAATCTATATTAATACTAGCTGCCGGCAGTGACTTCGTTCGCGTGGAGTTAGTTATTTGAACATATCATACTCCGCTCCTGTTAGTCGCAGCGAAATGTTATATAACCTAAAGTCTTCCTGGATTAATGGGTTATCCAACACAAAAAAGAATTTTTAAAATCGGACCGGTACTTCCTGAGATTAGCGCGTTCAAACAAACAAACAAACTCTTCAGCTCTATATATTAGTACAGAGTATAGAGTTGTAAGAAATCGATACACTACACTATGGTATTAATAGCAATAATTTTCTTATGATTACACGATAAAAAAGTACAAAAGGTTTGTACTTTTCTATCGTGTAGCTCATTAGAAAATTGTAGTAGAAAATTAAGGTATTTATAAACGGTGGTTACTAATAGCTTAAAATGGTCTCCATAGCCTGGAGCACAGGCGTAGAGTAGCCAGCCTTTCGGTATCCTGTAGGATGCGTTTTGGTGAGTGTGCGAGGGAATTGCATAACTTAATTCCCCCATCTCTGTTCCACCATCGGACGACCCGTCGTCGTACGGCGAGGTTCTACCCTTACGTTGTTAACACCACTACGATCCGGACGAAGTGTTTCGCATCCTCTTTTCTACCGCATACATCGAGAGACTGGAACAATCTACCAGCGGCGATGTTTCCGTCAGCCTACAATTTGAGTGTCTTCAAGGCTAAAGTGAATAGGCTCTTAATAAACTAGCGCGCTTTACCATCAACGATTACCATTAGGCGGGATTGCGGTTAAGCGCTAGTTTATAATTTATGAAAAAAAAAGGTGAGTTGTAGTCCTATTTTTCTACTTAGCCAGAATCAAAGTGTGAAGTAAGTATTAATGCCATCATGATGCCAGTGCTAAAAAGGGATAGTGCTATCGACCATCTTTAGTTTCGCCTTTGTCTTACACTAGAATCGTGACGTCATAAAACCGACATAATATGGCACCCGATCCTTATCGTTTCCTGAGTGCATGTGTGATTACAGGATTTCAGGAGACAGGAGAAGTTATTGTCTGTGTTCAACTGATTTACTAATTCGAGTTAACGAACGCTGGAGCTACCAATTGCGTTGAATTATAGGGTGGATGGTGCATTTAGAAGAGATCAGCGATGAATGGGATTGCTATATTGTAACACTTATATTAAAAAGGCGAAAGTTTGTGTGTGTTGGTATGTTTGTATTTTTAAATAAGAACTAACTTTCTCTTTGTACGGTGTAATTAGGGTTGCCAACTTTTTTGACAAAAAAAAAAACGTATAAAGTGGTTTGGATAGGAAGAAAATAAAGTATTAGGAAGAAAAAAAAAGTATTTTTCAACTTTTATGTTTTTATTGCTTTAAAAACGTATTTTTGTGTGCTTTTAGCACATGCTAACAATTTTTTGTTATCTTTAAATGTTACAAAGCTTGTTTGACAATCAACATTTAAATTTAAATAAATAAACAATTCGTTTTTGATTAAATGTATTGATGCTCTATGTCGTGGTGGCCTAGTGGTTAAAACACCAGCCTCTCAAGTATGAGTGCGTGAGTTCGATTCCAGGTCAGGCAAGTACCAATGTAACTTTTCTAAAGTTATATGTACTTTCTAAGTATATCTTGGACACCAATGACTGAAGGTGAAGGAAAACATCTTGAGGAAACCTGGACTTAAGTCTGAAATCGCCAACCCGCATTGAGCAAGCGTGGTGATTATGCTCAATCCTTCTCTGTATGAGAGGAGACCTGTGCCCAGCAGTGGGACGATGAACAGGTTGATGATGATGCTCTATTTCTCTCTTCTCGCCACTTTAGATTCATTACAGAAAAAACTCTTTCATTGAAAGCTGAAGTGGCAGAATGGAGAGTAGGTAAGAAATATTTTTTTAATATTTAGTAAGCTATCAGATGCATTTTTTAAGTATATATTGCCATTTTTCTACTGTACTTTTCACTGAAAATTCTTTATCATCATTAGTGAATTTTCTTTTGATTTCTTTAAGTTTTATAGATTCGGAATACACATCGTCCATCTTAATATTTAATCTGTCTTGTAATTTGACCTTTGTAATAACCATTTCAAAATCTTCAAATCTCACATTAAAGGTTGAAAATAAAGTATTTTTGCATACTTTATTTGTATGTAAAATAAAAACTTTTTTACAAAAAAACAACCGACTTCCAAAAACCACTACAAAGTGAAAAATAACTAATTTCGGAAGTCGGTGTCTTTGGTTTTGTATATTCGTTTTTTGACACCGACTTCCGAAATTAGTTATTTTTCACTTTGTAGTGGTTTTTGGAAGTCGGTTGTTTTTTTGTAAAAAAGTTTTTATTTTACACTTTTTAGTTGTTAAAAGTACTATGTATTCAGTTGCATCCGGTCAGACTAGAAGCTGACGCAAATATAGTTGGGAAACGACGTAATTTTGTTTACTTTAATTTTTACCCGTAAGTATTCCCTCAACTGCCTATGGTCTTCATCATCAAATTTACTGCAGACCCTTATTTTAACCCAATGGGTGCAAAGGTCTCATAAATATAAATGAATGAAGTCCAACCACAAAGTAGCTACTGTAAACCGTTGAGGAGTTTCCGGAACTGGCCTTTGTCTTCATCATCAGAGTTCTTATGACAGTCACAACCCATTTAGGTGTAAAGTTCTTATCAATACAAATTAATCAAGCCCAAACACAAGGTAGCTGCTGTGAATTGTTGAGGAGTCCCTTCGAATGTCTCCCAGCTCCATCATCAGATCTACTCCAGACCTTTATTAAATTGTAGTGCTTTAAAATACATAATGAAAATGCTAAGAAATGCACTAGTCGCCCCTGCAATTTTTGAAAATTCCCCCTGTTTTCTCTGGTCTACCATCATCAAACCCTGATATCCATATCATGGGACCACCTTGGGAACGTCTTCTTTCCAACAGAAAAAGAATTATCAAAATCGGTTTATAAACGACGAAGTTATGCGCGAACAAACATAAAAAAAAGCATATTGATATATACCGATAGAGTCCTAGCTTAAAAGATAGTCTACTAAGGCATAGTAATTATAAACTTTCCTTTCACGTAACAGTGTAAAATGCTATATATTTATTGTGAAACTAGCTTTCCGCCCGCGGCTTCGCCTGCGTGGAGTTCGGTTATATCGCGCTTTTTAGAGTTCCCTCGGGAATATCAAATTTTTCCGGGATAAAAGGAAGCCTATGTCCTTTCTCAGGGTCTAAGGATTGTCTGTGCCAAATTTCATCAAAATCGGTTGAGAGGTTTAAGCGAGAAAGCGTAACAGACAGACAGGCAGACATAGTTACTTTCGCATTTATAATATTAGTATGGATAAATACTTATTATTATTATTATTTCTTCACACTCAAACTACTCGAAAAAAATTATTAAGATTTATCATACAGATGGTTAATAACTAGGGTATATGGTAATATAGATTTTTTATCCTGAAATTTTCATAAGATCGGAATTTGTGCAGGAAACAGTGAGGTACAGCTAGTGTAACATTACTAACGTAAGATTAATTATTTTCCTACCCTCATTCCAATTTATTTGCGGTTGGCCGAACATGTCTTTAATTAACGCAGACATATACCAATTAAAGATTTGAGTTAAAATAAAACCGTAATGCTTACAATGACAAATAAATTATTTTTAAAGCCTTGCTGTCTGTACTTGTTATCCTGTATGTTTCCTTTAATATTTATCTTCTGTGTTTCCTGTTACTTGAAATAAACTAATAATATTTATTATTAAGAAAAGTGTGATGGTAGCATTTTTTGTTTCTAATTACGAGTCACATTAGAAATGTTATTTTAGTTGAAATTTTTTTTTTTCACATCGATCACTGTATTTCAGATATTATTTAAAAACTGCTAAAACTAAACATCCGTAGCCCACCGGTATCGGGAACAGGGTTCAAGCTACCAGCGGTCAGGGCTCCAGAGAGAGGAACTTCCGGACGATGCGAGCCGTGTCCAGCAGTACCTCTTTCTGAATCAAGCCCTTGATCCAGCCGCCTAACGAGAGCCTCCTGAGGTGTTGGACGAGGCTCTTGGCTATTAAGCCATTGGCTGTCACGACTATCGGTACAATGATTGCTGAATCCACTTCCCACATGTCGACAACCTCGTGAGCCAAGTCAAGATACTTGATTTGTTTATCTTTCTCGGCTTTCACGAGGTTCTCATCATGCGGGATGGTTATGTCAACAACCATTGCACGCCGCTCTGATCGATCCACCAGCACTATATCAGGCTTATTGGCAACAATAGTCCTGTCAGTGATGATGGATCGATCCCAGTACAATGTGATATGGCCATTTTCGAGAACTGGGTCGGGACCTGTAGTACGGCACCTCCGATTCCACAAGGTTGTATTTCAGAGCAAGTTACGCAACATATTATTAGTACTTTTTACATATTAATATTAAAACAAAAACTCCTAGTAGCTAGTATTTAATTAATAATAATAATATTTATTTCATCATGAAAGGATCAGATTTCAAATAGTTATACATATAACTGATCTGTACACCAAAAGAGGAAACTCTGCCTCTCAAACTAGGCGGTAGCCTGTATCTTGAGAGAGTGATTCGTTGCCTTAACTAATTATTATTAATACAATAGTGGACTGGGTCGTTCAATATGAATGATTGGTCGTGATATAATTAAAATTCATTTAAACTTGTAAAAAATCTGCCTCTTAAAGCACGTTAAGCCGTTGGTCCCGGCTATATTTGTAGATCTTTAACAGTCGTTACTGGTCGTCAGAAGACCGAAAGTCTGACCATCAGTCTTACCAAGGGGTATTGTATTACCCAGTAACTAGGTCGTTGAGGTCAGATAGGACGTCGCTCCATGAATACTGGTATTCAACTGAACTGGATGAGACTGGAAGCTGACTCCAATATACTAGTTTAGACAAGCTAGTCAGATTTTTTTTATTATTGTTTTATCCATACTAATATTATAAATACGAAAGTAACTCTGTCTGTCTGTCTGTCTATCTGTCTGTCTGTCTGTCTATCTGTCTGTCTGTCTGTCTGTTACACTTTCCCGCTTAAACCGCTCAACCGATTTTGATGAAATTTGGTACAGACAATCTTTAGACCCTGAGAAAGAACATAGGCTACCTTTTATCCCGGAAAAAATAGATGTTCCCGAGGGAAATCTAAAAAGCGCGATATAACCGAACTACACGCGGGCGAAGCCACGGGCGGAAAGCTAGTTTTTTATAAAACGTTGCTCTGCTCTGGGAATTTCTCCTGTATCGTGGGTGCGTTTACAAACATATAAACTGACATACACAAACAGCCAGACCCGGAACAACTACTTGTAGGTCATACAAATATTTGTTCCGTGCGGGAATCGAACCCACGATACGCAGCGCAGCAGACACTTAGTCACTAGCTTAACCACTGCGCTAAACGGGCAGTATATGTATGCTTTAAAATAAAATTTAATTTTCTTTGGCTTAATCGCGATGTGTATTGCAGTCGCCGAAAAAAATAAACACTTCAAATTTACAGAAATTGCTTCAGTCGTCAATTATGAATATTTTCAGAACTTGCATTTATTCTCAAACACCTTGTATGTATTCTCACGATCGCGTTTGTTAAATTATTCATAGCATATCTGCATACGTAAGCCAAGCGTGTAAGTATAAAATGCTACAAGGAACTTTTGACATTTGAATGACGTTTGAAAGCGGGGCCTTTGGTGGTAAACCATTTCATTCTTTCTTTTCTTTAAATGTATTGAAAAATAAGATGGCGGCGTTATACCCGGAAAGCTCATGCAAATTCGTAACAGGTGTAAATATATTCAAATAGATTATACCTTAGCTATTAGGTACACCGTTTTTGACAGATGACACTAATGAATTCAGCAATATACAATAGATAGATTAATACATGTAATGTACAATCAGCTGTAGAAGTCCATTCCCACCTTAAAGACTACTGTCGCCTGCGCTAAACCGGCCACGCACACTAACGCATTATTTTTATTATCGCAGTCTTCATCTTTCTTTAAAGTAATGCAAAATTTCGTTACTTCATTTGAAGTTAAGTTAGCGGCCGCACTTAACAATGGTCTATCATAAGCGAACGATTGTGGGTTCGATCCTTACTAACGGCAAATCTTTTTGTTGTTTCATATAATTTAAAATTATGATAACTGATTTGTATTTTAAAATAAAAATGTTTGCAAATAATATTTAAACGAATAGGAAAATTTACTGAATATTTATACCAAAATAGGTTTTTATTATATGTTTTAGTTTACTATAGATGTAATATAATAAATAATATAATGCAATATATTATAAAGTTATATATTATTCGGTATAGATATACTTATATTAATAAATGAAACAAACGTTGAAATGGCAGCATTGTAATATTTTACATAACAGTAATCCTTGACAAACTTATGATATTATTATGGTAAAAAATATAAAAAACATTTTTGGTTTTTAGATATGAAAGTTATAGTATTACATGTTATCATTAAAGAGGTTATAGCTTAATTATTCATTTTCTTAAAGAAAAGAGGATTGAAGCTTAACCTGAATATTATTACAATCATAAAATAATCTATACTTAGAACACAAAACAGTGCTTATTACATTTACAATTTTTTTGCGTGTATAGCATGCCATCCTGCAGTGCCTTTTTTCGGAGTTTGAAGGCATGAGATTATAATCTTCAAGCGCTTTCTTAGTTCAAAAGTAAACGAACTTATTTCTTATCGAATTCCGAAATTATTGTTTTTATAATTTACCAAAAGTAATTTGTATTGAAATTGCAAAAGGCGACTTCTGTTAGCCATTAAGCCAACCGAACATATTACTGTCACTTAGCTAAATTACTTTACGAGTTGGTTTAGAGTCCGTTATTACGATACATAATGACATATATTTAAAACACTTTGTAGGACACTCCTGCACTGTGATTGTTATAAATTGTTTTTTTTTTTTTTTTGTTTAGCTCGATAAGTCTCCACCAGTATCGCCAGTTTATTTTTAAACCACAAATGCAACCTCTCTTCTTCGCTAGATTCAAAGGTTTATTCAACGGTAAATATTGTTGTTTCGTTCCACTTGTCTCGACACATAAGCCACCTTCGTCCTCCAACCTCTTGACTTTGGCTTACAGTAGTTCTCTAAAACAATAACAAATTTATTACACACTTTCAACAAGAGGTGGTTTGCACCTTACCCAAATAATAATAAAAACAACTTACACAAAAGCCGGTTTCATATTGATTAAAAAAGTAAAACTAATAACACGAACTCGTAACTATATGTTCACCAACCAACAACAGCTAAGTAATATTATTTGAGTTATTGTAGTTAATAATAGTTATTGTAGGTAGTGGAATATTTTTTGTTCAGTTTGTTTCAAATCTACCGTCATCTTTTTATAATGACTCTAATATAGAAAAAATCTTAAAATAAAGTATCATCGTTAAGTTGCGGATCGGTATTTTTACATATTTTTGTTGTCAGCATTCATAACTCACCAATAAACATTTCAAAAATATTTTGTAAGTTATTAGATTTGAACTCGAACCACCTTTAACGCCAATCAAGATGAGAACCTCTAGGCTATTTAAACACTTACTGTGAGCGTTGAAATTAGTAAGTAGTACCTAACAATCATAAGCGGGCAGCAAGTTGTATAAGTGTGTATCAAACTTTATTATAGAAGAAGGTCGTAACTACAACTAGTATTGCTTGGCCATAGTTTTGTGAGATTGTAACTCGACTTTTGGTCTTGACTGTACATCAAATTGTATTCTATTATGTATATTCGTATTATACAAAATTATGTTCATACTACTGTTATTAGACAGCACATCACGCTGCTACAATCTGTCAAATTTGTTTAATAGATTTTAAATTTTAATGCTAAAGTAGTAAGGCTCAAGTTTCTTTGGGAATATATGACAGTTTCGGGTAGTTTGACTTGTTGTCGTTCGTACATTTTAAGGCAGCTGACAAAAACACGTTTTCATCATCATCATCATGCCATCATCGTCATGACTTTCCCACGTGCCTAAAAAGCCTCGTTCAGCTGTAGTTACTAGACTTATGAATGTGGTGATCAGGTGCTCCTACATTTCTTAGGTACATTAAAAACAAACACACCAGTGGGTAGTGATAATATTTGTGCTTTTGATTTTAAAAAACCCCTCAGAGAGTTACCTAAATTCACGTTTTCATTAAATGATAAAAATGTAGATTTATACAAACTAATTAGCAACGGAAAAATTTAAATATTTTTATTTCATTTCATTTGATTAAATTAACATAAAATTATCTTGTAAAGTGTAAACAAAAATAAATTTCACGTTTCATTGGACAAGGGGCCTCTTTATTTGGGTTCTGCGCTGAACATTAAAATGCCTCTTCAAAACAAAATGGCGGGCTCTCAACATTACCCAACAGTTTATTCTTACAGCAAATATAATTTAATCTTGTCACCTTAATTTAATTAAGAAGAGGACACTAATTTCATTTGATGGCAGCACGTCAATTATTAAAGAAATTCATGTAGCTTATTGTTAATTATGGCAATTTTTTCGAGTTATTTGGAGTTATTTTTTCGAGTTATTTATTTATTTATTTTTTTTATTTATTTGACTGAAGTCTACCGAGCCTCTCCAGAATGATAAGCATTGACTGTGAGAGGAATATTAAAGGGTAGAAAAAACCCGTAACCTATTTCATTCTTCTGGAAAGTTCGACTCAAAAAGACTTTGATCATATGATTTATTCGGAAAGTGTTTCGATGTTCATGTTTTAGTTATCAAGTTTTACAGTTGAACGGTTTGTATTACATAAGTGTAGACGTGGCATAAACGTGCTGAAACGTGGTCGCTCACAATGGGCCTCATACGAAGGCTCAGAGTCACACAAAGGGTAATGGAAAGAGCTATGCTCGGAGTTTCTCTGCACGATCGAATCAGAAATGAGGAGATCCGCAGAAGAACCATAGTCACCGACATAGCTCTGCGAGTCGCTAAATTTAAGTGGCAGTGGGCAGGGCACATTGCTCGTAGAACCGATGGCCGATGGGGCAGTAAGGTTCTGGAGTGGCGGCCACGTACTGAAAGACGCAGCGAAGGGCGGCCCCCAACAAGGTGGACCGATGACCAGGTGAAGGTCGCGGGAGACCGATGGATACGGGCAGCACAAGACCGGTCGGCGTGGAAAGCCTTGGGGGAGGCCTTTGTCCAGCAGTGGACATCTATAGGCTGAAGAAGAAGAATACGTGGCATAATCAGCCTATGACATGCCCACTGTTGGGACAAACACCTCGTCTCTGTGAGAATGGCCCATAGTCCACTTCAACTTCATATGTCCACTTCACTTTCATATGTCGTTGAATTATTTCCAGGATAAGCCGGTCTCCTTACGATGTTTTCCTTTACCGTTTTGAGAGCAGTGCTGATGAAATATTTGTAGGCTAGTTGTAGAAAATAGGGCTTCATTAATGCTTTGTGTTTTGTGTCTGTTTTTCATGAGTAGTGCGGTAAATGTTTAGTAATAGGCTGAGTACTTACCACTTAGCGTATGACCTAGGATAGAAAAACACAAAATTAATAAATAAAAGATAGTCTTTAGAGTTAAAAATTAACAATTTATATTCGTTTTTAGGACAGATAGTGTAAAAAACCGACCAAGAGCGAGTCGGATTGACTCAACATTAACTATGCAAAAAAAAAAAAATCTTTTTAGTACAGCCGCAAACAGAAATACATTGTGGAGGCATGAGGAACAGGGAGTCAAGTTCACCCATCCTCTATACAAAAGGGGGATCCTCCGATCAGGTGTTATGTCTGGCGGGCACTTGCCCAACGGTTGAAATGACGAGGGAGCCCGATACCACAGAGCCCTAGCCCAAAATAAACTTAGGAAGTATAGTCACAAAAGGAGATAATTATAAAGGTACCGTCGGCTACAGTTCAAGTTTAGTTAGAAACCAGTGGATGTATGCAGGTCAGTCTGATATTTACTTAATCACCTTTAAAACTAAGTTCACATTTGCTTAACTTGAAATAAAGTTAATTTGGAACTGTAATCAGAACCTTTTTGGATAAATTCTCGCCCAGCCAAAGAGGCGGACTCAAAGCTTCTAGATTCTAGAAGTTTCTTTTTAAAATATCTGACGCGCGCCCCTTTTATTTTTGGAGTGACGTCTGACGTCTATTAATTTTTTTTTTGTTAAATTCTTTCAGTTCTCCTGAACGGAAAAGGCAAAGGCATAGTACGCCATACAGCCTAGTCTTCAGTAAATATATTCTTGAGTAAACTTCTATCCTAACTTATCCTAATTAATCCTAACTTATCCTAGCTTATCCTAAACTTATCCTAACTAATCTAACTCCTTTCGTTTCTCGCGTTTGGACGATAAGGAGCGGTTTAGCGTAAAGACATGATGCGGCCACTATGCTATAATATTTCACTGTTCTTTTTGAATTATTCACTGAATGCACTTTTTACTGCATAAATCACGCGTTTTTATTTAGTAAACGACACTATAAATAATTTTAAAAGTCCAATGAAAAATGAGCGTGACACTCATCTTGACATTCCCGCCAAAAACCTCCTGACGTCTATTAACAGGGCTGGGCACCGACAACGTGCATCATTCTGCCAATGTTAATAGTTTATTGACTGTAAAATGTTATAATAAACCTGAATGTTGAAAAAAAAAACATTTTATTTATATGTTCTTTTTTCGAATTACTTGATTTTTTTGATAATACCTACACAATATAACCGCTCCCGCCTTTACCTTGACCCAGACACACAGATTACTTCAGATACAGTTAGCAAGATAATGGGGACAGCCCCTTGAGATGTCAGTAATGAGACACAGAGTTTCTTTAACTTTTTATAACGATTTTAGACTCTGTTCCCTTGAGTTAAGCATGAATGTAGAGTTTGTAAAGTATCCCGTAGGGAAATGAATTTGTTCTTGAGAGAAATTTAAGTTTTTCTTTTGTGTAATTGTTCGTCGGCTATCGTATTTTGGGTGTCATTATAACTGATATACTTAATTTATTTTAATTCAAGACCTTTTCTGTTGGGTTTTAGAGAGAACATGATACTTGCCTTTATTTCCTTTATTTTAATAGGGGTAACGTTTCGAAGATCTTTTCATAATTTTCAAGTCTATTGAGTGAGTTTGTTTGTTAGTTTCGGTTTCATGCCTAAACTACTGAACGGATTTGGATGAAACTTGGTGCCCAGAGAGTTTTTAACCAGGAAAACCACATAGGATACTTTTTATCTTGATATTCCTACGAGGTCGAAATTTACGCGCGTGAAACTGCGGTGCACTGCTAGTAAATAATATTTTCTACATCTTTATCCTGCTAATGGCCTAATAGGGCTTAAGTTTTGGCTAGACGTAAGCCTTTTGGCAACATCTTTCTATTTATGAAGTGCAATAAATGATTGCCGCCGCTCGTTGCAATTAGGGAAAAACAACTTCGAGGAGGCAAATAGAAGGATCCAGCTGGGATGGGCAGCATTTGGTAAACTTCGTCGGGTATTTTCGTCGCCCATACCCCAATGTTTGAAGACCAAAATCTTCAACCAGTGCATCCTACCCGTCATGACTTACGGAGCCGAGACGTGGACACTAACGGTCAGACTAGTCCATAAGTTTAAAGCCGCTCAGCGAGCTATGGAGAGGGCTATGTTGGGAGTCTCTCTGAAGGACCGCATCAGAAATGAGGTGATCCGACAGAGGACCAGAGTTACCGACATAGCTGAGAGGATTAGCAAGCTGAAGTGGCAATGGGCTGGTCACATATGCCGCAGGACCGACAACCGTTAGGGTAAACGAGTCCTTGAGTGGAGACCGCGTCTCGGCAAACGTAGCGTGGGACGCCCTTGGGCGAGATGGAGCGACGACATCAAAAAGGTGGCTGGTTGTGGCTGGCGGAGAACTGCTCAGGATCGAGCTTGTTGGCGTGCCATGAAGGAGGCCTATGTCCAGCAGTGGACGAGTAAAGGCTGATGATGATGATGAATAAATGATTGTAAATAAATCGTCACGATAATATAAATATTGTCACGGCCAAGTAAGATTCGATCTGGAACTTTGAAAATCCTTAGTTGGCCTATATTCGCAAGTTCTCGGGCCCATTAAAACATTTTCCAAACAGGTTTAATTTCAAAATAACGTAATGATGTATCATGTTACTAATCCCATGGATGGACCCCATGAGACCAGCAACGTGATACATCACATTTCTACTTTGAATTTCCTCAACCCCATAGGTTTATGAAGGTCCCCAAGTTTCGTATGTAGGGGTGTCTCTTTGCTTATCTATACTAATATAATATAAAGCTAAAGAGTTTGTTTGAACGCGCTAATCTCAGGAACTACTGGTCCGATTTAAAAAGTTCTTTTTGCGTTGGATAGCTCATTAATATATAACATCACGCTGCGACCAATAGGAGCGAAGCATATAAAAAAAAACATATCGAACCTACGCGGGTGAAACCGCGAGGCCCAGGTAGTATGAAAATAATGGTCTTTATTTTGTATGAATTTAAATTATAGATTTATATACAAAATGATACCCATTAAAGATGTAATGAGTTGCAACATATCTCATATTCACATGGAAAGTGTGTGGAAAGAACTTTTTAAACTCGTGGGGAACTCTCTCGAACCATCTGGAACATTCTAGACTAGAATAAAGAGAGACATTTGTTTAGACAATCAGTCAGTTCTAATTAATAGACCGAGAAGAAGAAAACTGTAAACCGACACAAGCAACAATGTTTACGGTGTGTTTTTTTGTGTTAAAATATCATCATCATCACCCTTTACTCGTCCACTGATGGACATACACACACAAGCAGGCTCATTAAAACAAGCTTCATCCGCTCCATCTCGCCCAAGGACGTCCTACGCTACGTTTGCCGAGACGCGGTTTCCACACGAGGACTCGTTTACCCGAACCATTGTCGGTCCTGCGGCATATATGACCAGCCCATTGCCACAAAAAGTAAAAACAGTCTTTTTGTATTAATGATCCAAAGAAAATACAAGGAAATAACTTGCTTTGGAAAAAGTTTTAAACTTATTCAAGCGAAATGAAGAATGTATATATTTTTCCAAAATACTTTTGAACTCTTTACCTGTCGCTTATAATTTTCTGTCTAAGTCCTCATCCGTCGTATAAACCTTTTATCTTTTACTTGAGAAAAAGTCTCATTTATCAAAGTTTCGGAAGGAAAGCAATTTTCGCAAAAAAGAAAAAAATCAGGTAATCATGTATTTAATAAATTAATCATTTCTCTAAAAGATGGCAGTAATTAATGATCTTTCCTGTTTTTGGAGAAAGATTAAAGAATCTTTCCTTTATATTTAATAAAACAATAGATATTTTTGTTTAAGTTTCTGTTTCAATCCCTGAGTGGAGAAGCTGTTTTATTTCTCACGCTGATTTTAGGATTAAATTGTGAATAAATCTGAGCTGTCAATTCATCTATCATCTTTTACCGTTTCCTTGAAGTTTTGGAAAACTTGTTTCGTAGGTTCATTTTTATCTGATGAGATTAAGTTTTAATAAACAAAAGGTAATTGTCAGATTGAAGTTGCGTTTAGACAACGTTGAGAAGTTCTACCCTGTTATCAAACTTGCTGATTTGATAAAGTGCTCATACAACCTGGCAGTCCTTTGTTTGGATACGGTGTTTAAATATTAGAACGGTATGTTGTAGACGGCTGCCGGCACATCTGTTGCGGATAATATGTTGTATGATAATTCAACTCATCACCATCTCAACGTTAATCACAGTCGCATCCGCAGCTTTTCAGCTTTGGAGTCTGCGGTCCGCTTTACCAGTCTAACTGCTGATTTTGGTTAAACTTCGATATTTTCCGTGAAGCGACTGCCGTCTGACCTCCACAACCCGAAGGCGATATCTAAGCATTGCAGTTAGACCAATTGTTAGACTTTTGAGGGCTCCAACAACCCGTAACGACTGACACTAGATGTTCGTATGGCAACCGGGATCAACGGCTTAACGTGTGTTGCGCAAATATTCATATGTATGCATACAAATATGTGCACTGTGCGGGGATCGAAGCCGCGCCTCCTTGCGCAACGGCCGCGTTCGCTACCGCCACGCCACGGAGGCTGTCATAAGATAATTCAACTGTGTACTATTAAAAGTTAGTCTCATTCGACAAAAAGACCTAGGAATCCCTTTTTACAGAATTTTAAAGAAACATCAGAAGGTTTCTCTTGGTGTTTCTCTTGGTGGCTTAAGCGCTATTCTCCTTATAGAGGTATTATTAGGTAACTACTAATAAAAAAAATATAATATAATTTAGTACTTTTATGTACTTATAATTTGCTCCATACATAAATTGAGACAGTTCAAGTAAGTAACAAAATTATTTATATAGTGGAGCTGTTTCACTTTTTATATAAGTGACATTGATATAGCTATTATTTTTTATAGTTAAAATTTAAGTAAGAGATGTTTATCTAAAAAGGTTCAAATTAAAATTATTTTGAAGCATATTGCTAATACATTGCTCCATATTTCGACAAATGTCTACTGAACAACGTAAGTAACGCAATGTGTTCAATGCTGTGATTCAGCATTTCGGCAGCGGACGCGCGGCCTAGTTCAAATATTGTTGAAAATGCAGATTTCACGTATAGAATACCAAGACGTTTGTACATTTGTGTGTGTTGGGAAAAAGTAGTATATAAGCCGTAATATTGTGTAAATAAATCAGATTAGAATTTATTCTGGTCTCATTACCCCTCACTGTGGCCAAGACACCCTTAGCCATCTCTGATAAGTCCTGTGAGTCTGCTGGACTGGCAGTCAGTTTACCCTTCACCCTTACCCGGAAATCCTACCTACTATCTGTCTGTTACCTTAGGTCTCTTGGTGCAGACATCCCACACTTATTTATATATTTATTTATTACGAACTATATGGTAGGTCAGGGCTGTAGGGCTTATAGGACTTAGGGTCGTAGGGACTGTAGGTCTTATAGGTCTTAGTTTAGGTTCTGTTACCTTTCCATATAGGCGCATGTACTGCCGCTAATAAGGGTGGTCGTACACAATGGATGTTGGTGAACTGTCAAAATGAAACCCATTGCTA
Organism: Sesamia nonagrioides; assembly: GCA_017933935.1. Classification (NCBI taxonomy): domain Eukaryota; kingdom Metazoa; phylum Arthropoda; class Insecta; order Lepidoptera; family Noctuidae; genus Sesamia; species Sesamia nonagrioides. The sequence continues at coordinate 488,912 of JADWQK010001513.1, read as the reverse complement.
CAGATAATGTGTTAACCAACTCTCATATTAACGGAACTATATAGGTAATTACTTTCTGAATTTGTGATTCTATTAATTAAATGAATTATTTAGGGTTTACAAGTGTCCATTTAAGTTAAAAACCTTTTAGAATCAGGGGTGGTCAGTACCCGGAACTCTTCTACGCGAGTGTAATAAATCTGAAATATTTTCTCTTAGCAGTTTTTTTTTGTTTAATGAAAATATGTTTGATTGTCACATACACATTGTGAACATTTTGAACTCAACTCGAAAATTAAACGTTGTATAGCTCTGCTCCTATGATTTTTATTATTTAAAGCTAACGCATAAAATAATAAGGTAAGGTTGTCTAGAAGCCATCACTATTGAAATTGTTGGGTTTGACACGGTACCATTTATCTTCCAGCGGTACACAATTCATTTCACACACGAATGGCGTCTATGTGCAAATCTCGTGAAAACTTTGTATACATATATCTATCTATTCATTCTCTCAAAACGCCAAATGAATTCGTAGTCTATTCAGTATTCAGAATACATTATGTTATCTCGGTCTGACTCGAACTGATTCAGAAATTAACACTGTGTTTCGGAATTTGTTGGAAGTTCAGATAAAATGGCTGCGCATTTTCTTTGTGTTTTTAGTCAGTTATAAATATTTAAAGAACATTTTCATTTATATATTACAACGTGGTTTTATTTCCTCACTTCAAAATAAGTAATAAGTAATTCATACAACCAATGAGCATTTCTAAGATCTATAGTTGTCTATAGCTACCATAGGCTATTTGATACGATGAACTATTCTTTTGTAATTTAAATTATAAACCAGCGCTTGACCGCAATACTGCCTGATGGTAAGCAGTGACGCAATCGATGATTGTAAAGCGCACTAGTTTATTAAGAGCCTATTCACTCTAGCCTTGAAGACCTTGAAATTGTAGTCCGACGGAAAAACCGCCGCTGGCAAAGTGTTCCAGTCCCTCGATGTACGCGGTATGAAAGAGGAGGCGAAACGCTTCGTCCGAATGGTAGTGATGTTAACGACGTAAGGGTGGAAACTCGCCGTGTGACGGACCGTCCGATGGTGGAACGGAGATGGGGGAAATAGATCATGCAATTCCTTCGCACACTCACCAAAATGAATCCTATAGAATACCGAAAGGCTGGCTACTCTACGCCTGTGCTCTAAGCTTTGGAGACCGTTTTGAATTAAATCTGGGTCACCAATCAGCCTCTTGAAGCCTGGTGAAGGTCGCGGGAAACCGCTGGATGCGGGAGGCGCAGGACCAGTCGTCGTGGAGAACCTTGCGGGAGGCCTATGTCCAGCAGTGGATGTCTTTCGGCTGAAATGATGATGATGAATCAGCCGCACGCAAAGGGGCCCGGCGACATTTCGCAGCACCAGCCTAAAGTATTTTAATCTTAATAAACTGGTTTAAAACAAAAATTTTAGATACTTTTTCCATTTAATTAATAAACATAAGCTTTTCGCCATCGCAGGTTTTGATTACCAATCACGCTTTTGAAACATGAACGAGTGCATTTCGCGGCAATCGAGGAAAACAACATGACTGTTTTTTTTTTAAATTGGAATGCTTTAAAAATAAATGTGGTGGTGGAACAGAGGATGGAATAATAGAAAAAAAATGTAGGATTGTTTTTTATTTTCGTGGGATGTTGTTGTTAAAATACGGTATTGTATTTTTAGGCGCATTTTTGTTATTCATTCGATACTTATTTATTCAAGCGGTGTTTGTTTTGAATTGAGCAGATATCTAACGATATTTCAATAAAGATTGGGTTGTTTTTTATTGATATATAACATTAGTTGGTGAAAATGGAGTAGGAGTTTTTAGACGATAAAATATCCATTGCTAGCTAGCCTTCATATACAAGTAAGCTCAAACTTATTTAAGAAACCGTGGCCCTGGCCCACAGGCAAGTGAAGAAACACGGGTGGGTTTTAGTCAGTAAAAGTCTGACACGCCCTTCCGCTCCGCCCAGAGCCCTCTCTGGGCGGAGCAAAGTCAAAGATCAAAGGTCGAACTCTTATTAACACTATCAAAAACCGGCCAAGAGGGTGTCGGGCCGTTTTCATTCGGGTTTCGTAGTTTTACGTCACTCACAATAACTGTCCCTTCTCTATGGATCCTAAAAATGGGCCCAAAAAGGACGGTGATTCTAAAGAAAGATACTATAGATTTGACTACACATGGAAAGCTCGAAAAAATGTTGTCGTTTGAGTCCCACTCCGGGTAGTGGGATAGGGTTGTCACATGGAGTGATAGCCAGGCAAGGCAACTCCATGTTTCTAAGCCTAAATAAATGTCATATGCACGCATTGTCTGGGGCACAGATATTGTCGTTATGGACAACCGAATAATTCGATAATTTAATCGCATATTTATACCCGTCCCATGGGGTCGCGATGATTATGGAACTCAGAAAAAATCTTAACGCGCAAAGTAACGCAAAGTATGGCGCCATCGCTCGGGTTACTAATTTATTCAAAGTAGACGGCTTTATATGTTGGTAATTTTCGATGGTAATTTTGAATTGCGTGAACCGATTTTAATTTTTTTTTTATTTGAAAGAATACAAAAACTTAGTTCAGAAATTGTTTTGTAAAATTTTTCAAAAACTATTTTACCTGCAGAGTTCAAAATTATTTTGCTAGGAAGTCTTTATAAAGTTGTACTATCGTATTTCTTTAAACTTATGGCTCAAAGTTAGGGGGGAGGGGGTGACGGATTTTTTAAACTTTAGCAATATCAAAAAATGATTTTGGTAAACACCTAATAAGTTTTAAATACCTTTTATAACACGTTAGCGTGTGAATAAAAAAAAAAGTAGGTACACTCCCCGCTTTACGTGTATGGAAAGTACCCTAATAAAACATTTTTTTCTTTATTTTCTTTTTCAATTCTATCGCCGTGATTGTTGGTACCAAATTTGCGCTCTCTAGTGCTAACAGTCACTGAGATTCACTGAGAGACAGACCGACAGACAGACTTAGTGAAACTGTAAGCAGAACCCTAAAAAATAACGATGAAGGTTAACAAACGATTCAGATACCGTTATATTTTCCAACTGGAATCATTACAAACCAGTAGGACGAAGGTCGAAATCAATATACAATACGTAAAGAAAACCCTGTATGTGAGTGTGTGTGTGTGTGTGTGTGTAAGTAAACCCATGACCAACTATAATATAGAATTTTACGTAATCATCATAGTAACACTGCTAATGAATTTTGGAATAATCTTTTTTTCCCGCGAGTTAATTCCAACTTCCCCGATATTCGGTACTTTTTAAAAAAGTGACAACACCATTTTGACGGTATTATCATAAGCGATGCGACCACGTGCCGCGTGCCCTGCCCCCCGTCGCCCGCGGAAGGATTGCCTACCGCACATATATTAAGTTACCTCTTTTTGCGAAATAATATTAATTTTTTTTAGGGGGATTTTTTTTAAATCTTTAGACCGGCTTTGTATCCATTAGTAGAATCAGTTATCGATACCTAACAATACCTTCGCGGATCGGTCAGAGTTTTTTTTTATAAGTTATAAACTAGCGCTTGACCGCAATCCCGCCTGATGGTAAGCAGTGATGCGATCATTGATGGTAAAGCGAGCTAGTTTATTAAGGGCTTATTCACTCTAGCCTTGAAGACACTCAAATTGTAGTGTGACGGAAACACCGGTTTCCATGTTCCGGTTTCAGTTTCGGTTCCACCGGTTTTCTTTACATATTGTATAAGTAGGTCCAGCTTAAACCCTTTTCACCATTAAGTGTTTTACATAACAAAAGATTAAGTACCCTCATTAACACTACCGTTCAACAGTTCAATTAGCGAAACACGAAAACAATAATTGGAAAGGCTAACAAGAGCCTAACAAGTGAAATTCGTTCGGACTCGTCTTCTTAAACATTAATCAAAATAACACGGATTTTTCAAACATTCAGTTTTCAATTATATTTTGATTGGGTACGTGGTACAGACAGCTTCCAAGAAGGTGATAAAGAGAAATTCAATTTTACGTTTCGACAGCTTAATCGGTTGTCGATTTCCGTGCAAAATCTGTTGGTTATTTACTGTTTATGTTCACATAACCAGCCTATAGGTAATGTTCCCACGGTTGGGACACAGGCCTCCTCTTTTCGAGAAGGAGTGGGCTAATGTTCCGTCTTGCCGTCAAATTACACTTCAAGACTATATAGACGTATGGCGCGTAGGGTGCATCAACGATTGGGCTACTGCTTACCATCAGACAGGATCGTGGTTAAGAATAAAGTAGACTACTCTTTATTATAGAGCTGGAAAGAGCTTCCGTTAAAATTATTTAAAAAAAGACTCCGAAGCCTTTTAGTCGTGAAAACATACTATAATATAAGTTAGTACCTTATTGAAAAAGATTTTTCTTTTAACTTAGAATTATGTAGTTTTGCACTATTTTCCTAAACTTTTTTTTCTAGTTTTAAGTTGAATGTTTAAAAAAAAACAATTGCATACCTAAATGGTAAAACATGGCTGAACCTGTCATTATATATACATTAATTTTTTGTCATCTTTTTACCCATGTTTGCAAAATAAAATTATCTTTATCTCTTTATACAACGTGTAACATAAAGGGTATATACATAACAAAGGCATGGCATCTTTACATGATATCAAACGATATTGGAAGGGTTTTTTAATTCTATCTCTTTATGTAAGGAAGTTATGAGGAAGAACACCGCCAGGTATAGGCTACTACCATGCTAGTCGCATAGAGATATTGAAGACATTTATCGGATTTTGGCAAGTAACGTGACGGGTAACGAGTAGTTATTAACATATGTAGTATGCTGCCACGTTTTTTATGATTTTATTTTAAGAAACACACGAAACCGAAAATTTGGTACCAATTTTTTGAGTATTTTATTTTGAGTTGAAACCCTTCCGATATCGTTTGATATCATCTAAAGATGCCATGCCCTTGGTATGTATATACCCTTTTTGTTACACGTTGTATATACCATATAGATTACAGAACATAAATATTAAGATTTTACAAAGGGTGACATAATGGGCGGTCTTATCACACACATACACTCTGTTCAAATTCTGCTAATACGCTCATGAGTGTTTGTGCACTATTAATGGAAAAACACAGGCTCCTAAGATACAGGATCTTTTTAGTTTAGGAGTCAGGACTAATAAAAAAAATGTTTTGACCTTACTTTGCTTGTTTCTTTAATCTATTGTTATTACTGTAATTATTGTTCTCCAAATCTTTATGTTGTCAGATAATTATTTGGATAATAAACGTATTATTATTATTATTGCTAAGACCGACCTTTTACAGATAACATTATACTACCTTATGCACTGGATCCACGTTTTAGTAGATGTCTCATGACTTCAAATTACGTTTAATTAGAGTTTTTGGACATTCAGGTTTCGTCAAAATCTCCTCAATCGTTTTGAGAGCACTGGCGATGAAATCTAAACATGTAAGCAAGTTCATAGCTTCCTTCTTTCTACTAATATTATAAAGAATGTGTGTGATCATGATATTGTATGTATGGATGTTTTTAACTCTTTCACGCAAAATCTATGGCATTTATAGGATCTTAATGTCCCACCATGTTTTAGAGCAAAAAATTGTATTCTTAATCTATACTAATATAATAAAGCTGAAGAGTTTGTTTGTTTAAACGCGCTAATCTTAGAAACTACTGGGCATTAATACAGGAAGGCTTTAGGCTATATAAAATCACGCTGCGATCAATAGGAGCAAAGCATAACTAACTCCACGCGAACGAAGACGCTGGCGGCCGCTAGTCTTAGATATGAAATCTGCGTCTCAGTATTAGGGTCATTAAAGTATGACTTATAGATATAAATAAAGTCTTACTACGAAGTAGTTAAATATTATTATTTTCTTAGATAAAATAGTTCTAATTTACATATACCTTATGTTTGCTTCGAGTGAACTGCCACTGAACTGTTTTATGCTATCAAGTTACTATTACTGCTAAAATTAGAAGTTAGTTAGTACCTAGTTAATTTTACTAACAAAGGTATAAGTTATCTATTTGTTTTTGTTTAGTATATGGATGTTACTTATCTGAATTAAAGATATATCATCATCACCATTTCAGCCGGAAGGCGTCCACTGCTGGACATAGGCTGCCAAGGATCTCCACGACGATCGGTCCTGCGCCTCCGGCATCCATCGGTTTCTCGCAACCTTCATTGGTGAAGGTCGTCGGTCCACCTTGTCGGCGGCCAACTCACGCTGCGTCTTCCGATGCGTGGTCGCCACTCGAGAACCCGGCCCCATCGGGCACGGTCCTATGGGCAATGTGCCCGGCACATACGAGGGCCTTATATGCTTGGAGTTTCAATGCGTGATCCAATCAGAAATGAGAAGATCCGCAGAAGAACGAAAGTAACTGACTTAGCCCAAAGAATTGCAACACTTAAACGGCACGGGTCTCCTCTCATATAGAGAAAGATTGAGCGTAATCACCACGCTTGCTCAATGCGGGTTGGCGATTTCATACTTAAAGTCTAGGTTTATTCAAGATGTTTTCCTTCACCTTTTACTACAGTCATTGGTGTCCAAGATATACTTAGAAAGTACATATAACTTAGAAAAGTTACATTGGTACTTGCTTGACCTGGAATCGAAGCCTCACACTCATACTTGAGAGAGTGGTGTTTTTACGACTAGGCCACCACGACTTAAGATATGTATATTTCTTTATAAATAAGGCCCTGCAGCCTTACCTTGCTTTGATATCAAATGAACGCTGCGCTGGATGTACAACTTTTATAAAGGCATACATAAGACTTTTACGTAAAAGGCATAGTGTCAATCATCGGGGCAATGCTTAGTGGAGGAATATTGTTAGCTGTATAATATTGTTAGCTGTATAATATTGTTAGCTGTATAATATTGTTAGCTGTATATTTCCTACAGCTTATTAAATAAATAAATATACATATACGGACAAATCACACAGATTGAGCTAGCCCCGAAGTAAGTTCGAGACTTGTGTTATGGGATACTAACTCAACGATACTGTATTTCAACACCAACATCCAAGACCTAGGTCAATCAGGAAAATATCGTTTTGATGACCTGGCGGGGGATCGAACCCGGGACCTCCACGATAGACAGGCGTGTTGACCGCTGCACCACGGAGGACGATGATAGTAGACTAGTGGTACTCACCGGAGCGCTTAGTATGGTGTCCGTAGAGCCTGTTGAGGTCCAACGCGAGGACGGTGTGCGGCAGAGCACAGCTCACCGCCGCGAGTGCAGCCACGCACGCCGCTACACGGCACGACGACATCGCTGGAACAATGGAGACGTACTAAGTGAGATAATGTCAGTCTGACAAGCCTTTTCCTAAGGATATATTCTTTTCTACTAATATAAGCTAGTGCTTGACCGCAATCCTACCTGATGGTAAGCAGTGATGCAATCGTTGATGGTAAAGCATACTAGTTTATTAAGAGTATTCACTAGAAAGAAATAACTGTGTGGATAGAAAGGAAGATGGCAGTTGAGTGAGGTGATGCAATGTTAAACCCAACAACACGACCAACGATGTTGCACCAGAGTGAGATTGATCTGGAGATCCTCCACGGCCAAACTCCCAACACAAAAACATTTGGCGTATCGTACTCGGCACACATCGCAACACAACTGTTCAGACCCGCCCTCCGTACGGCTTCATCAGACATCATGCCGGAATACGACGAATTGTTTGGCGACAACAGTTTGGTCAAGGTACAACTATGTAATGATGCTCACCTTTCCACGGAACAACTGCGTCAAGAGTAGCTTAACCTGTTAGATTAACCTGTGTGTCTATAATTATTTAGCAACTAGCTTCTTAGCAACTAAGTGAGATAAATATCATTATTAAACCATTATTTATAATAAAAAAGTATCCAAGGTATGAAAAAAAAAGTCCGTCTTATAGATAATAAAAAAAAATTAAGACCCGTATTTTTTATTTTGTCGAAATTACCAAAAGCTACCGAGATATAGCGTAATAACGTTACAGAGTGGGGCTAATTACGTCACGCCGTGGTATATTTTGTACCACGGCGTGACGTCATGCGACATTTCAAATCAATATATCTTCCTAAAGTCCCGTCTACACGCTCCGTCGTGCCTGCGCAGTCTCCACCGTCTTGCCGTCCGCAACACGCGCTTACTTGCGCAAACTCGTTTGCACAGGCATGCTCGCAGGTAACACGGTGCGTGTAGACGGGGCATAGGTTTTTGAAAGAAAGAATTAATAAAAAATACGTGTTCAATATTTTTATAAATCTATCTGATGGACATTAAATTATTTTTTAGGATACAACCCAATTAGGGCAGGTGCTCCTTATTACCACATTCCCCGACTTCAGTACCCGGGGAACGGGTGCCTTTTACAGGTTTCCCTCGAAAACAAACAAAAACGATATTCCTAGGATTGCTAACCCCAATTAACATGTAAAGAATTTTTTTTTTATTTTGCATTGTTATGTATTCCCATTTCCAGTTCCATTAGCGGAGTTACTCTAGCTAATTTAATTATTAATGGTTGTATCAAAAGTCTATTTAGTAAACATAAATTGTGATGTTGTTATCTAGTAACAGAATTATTTAAAAAATCTGTATCGCAGTCAGCAAATTAATAATGAAAACCAGAGTCTGACAAATTGAAACCGCGTTTTCTTGCTACGGCGTAGCGCTACGATATTGTGGCTAGCTACGATTTCGTAGTAGGCTACGTTTGATTGTGGTAAGCTAAGTTGATTAAATGGTAAAGGCTAAGTTGGATTAAATCACTTGACGTGTGTTTGGCGGATCCAATAAATAATTGAATATTGTAAAAATTGGACTGAAACCTGTTACATGGCTAACCAAACTTGGCCGATGATATGAAATTTAGTAATAAATTTATTAAATCTCACTAATCTCTGGGATGATTTGTAAGTATATAAATTGGATTTGAATATGCATCATCATCGTCATCATCTCAGCGTTAATCCCAGTCGCATCCGAGGCTTTTTCAGCTTTGGAGTCTGAGGCTCGCTATACCAGCCTAACTGCTAATTTTGGCTAAACTTTGATATTTTCCGTAAAGCGACTGCCTTCTGACCTCCACAACCCGAAGGCGATATCGATGCATTGCAGTTAAACCAGTTGTTGGACTTTTGAGGACTCCAACAACCCGTAACGACTGCCATTAAATGTTCGTATGGCAACCTGCACCAACGGCTTAACGTGCTTTCCGAGGCACGACCAGGCCAGTGCAAATATTCGTATTCATACCTACAAATATTTACACTGCGCGGGGATCGAACCCGCGCCTCGTTGCGCAACGGCCGCGTTCGCTACCGCTACGCCACGGAGGCTGTTTAGTTAGGTCCTTAGCTTTTCAAGATAATCCCTGGAAATATCAATCGAATTTGATAAAATTTTCTTTTACTACAACGAAGACACGGGTGGTACAGTGGCTGAGCGATTGACTGCTGCGTTGAGTATCGTGGGTTCAATTCCCGCACGGAACAAATATTTATATGTTACAAAACGTTACAAATATTTGTTGTAACGTTTTATTTTTTCCCAATTCTTGAGGACTATATATGTATATGTAATAATGAAATGTAGAATCACTGATCACTTTTACACGTCCTATTTTTTAAACTAGATGGAGCCGGCATTTCCTAACTGACTACCTCTGAGAAGAAAAGCAGAAACAAACGCATGGAACATTGTTTTTTTTTAAGGCCAAACATTAAAAATGAAAATTTTTCCAATAACAATATGTGTTTGCTTTGTAAAAATTGATTTTTACAACCTACATGATTTAAAAAAAAGTACGTTTACGGGCGGCGGTACTATAAGGCGGTAATATGGTTATTTATATGTAGTCCTAAGAAGACGAGCAAAGAAAGATAAAACCGGAAAGATAAATCAGACGATGAATGAGACACATTAAGTATTATTTCTTTCAGTAAGTAACTCATGAAACATTTTGTAAGGTAAAAGATTTTTCATGTTCTTAATTAAGATTTAATTGAAGGTATTCATTAAGTACTAACTATTCTGTTAATTGTCCGTCTTAATTATCGCGTGTTATGTTTAGATATTTATTGGTTTACTGATCAATTTTGATACAGGAACCATTGTTTAGTTTTGTCGAGGTATAGTACGATTTTCCTGGCTTCTGAAATTTCTGATTGACATATAATAATAATAATAATAATAAGCCTTTTTATTTCTTGTTTTACAATTGATAGTAATAATGTTACATGAAACACAATTTATATTTCTAAGTATTAGTAATGTTAGTAATATATGTAGGTTTATAATATGTTAGTAGTGTTATTAATCACAAGAACCCCGGTTTGGGTAAAGGCCTCCTCCAAAGATGCCCATTTTTGTCGGTCTTGTGCTATGGTGTACCAGTTTGTGCCCGTTGATCTTTTCAGATCATCTTCCCAGCGATTTAAAGGTCTCCCCCTCTTTCTCTTGCCTGGTGGTCCTAACCAGTTAGTAACCCGCGATGTCCACCTTCCGTCAGTCATTCTCGCCACATGTCCAGCCCACTGCCATTTCCGTTTTCGAGCATAAATCAGGGCGTCTGTAACTTTAGTGACGCCTCTTATCTTTGAATGTCTTATTTTGTCCATTTATGATTGACATATAGCTTAGAATTAAAGCTAAGTATGTAATATGTAGGGAGGCCCAACAAGGTGGACCGATGACCTGGTGAAGGTTGCGGGAAGCCGAAGGATGCGGGTAGTATAAGACCAGTCATTGCGGAAAGCCTTGGGGAGGCCTTTGTCCAGCTGTGGACCTCTATAGGCTGAACAAGCAGAAGAAAAAGAGAGAAGGCCATAACATCGGCTGACGGCAGAAGTTGCCACCCACCAGACAAGGTCTTGCCGCCAAGCGATTCGTCGTGTTCCGGCATGATGTCTGGTGAAGCCGTACGGAGGATGGGTCTGAGCAGTTGTGTTGCGATGTGTGCCGGGTACGATGCGCCAAATGTTGTTGTGACGGGAGTTTGGTCGTGGAGAGTCTCCAGATTAATCTCCCTCTGGAGCAGCATTATTGGTCGTGTTGGTCTTGGGTTTAACATTGCATCACCTCGCGCAACTGCCGTCATCCTTCCTATTCCTAAGTTCTTTTAAGTGAATAGGCTTAATAAACTAGCGCGCTTTACCACCAATGATTGCATCACTGCTTACCATCAGGCTGGATTGCAGTCAAGCACTAGTTTGTAATTATTAAAAAAAAAAGTGCAATATGTTTCGAAATCAAAGCACACCATCAAAGACCTTAATTAAAATAGTATGTTACAATCATAATGCGTACTGAATTTTTGCTGCTAAACAGTTACATGCCAAACTTCACTAGAGACTCTTAAATGAGCACCTTACATACTTAGAAATACATTTACAAGCAACTAGTTCACACTCCAACGGAACTTTTCTCGAGTAAAGTTTTTATTTTAAATGCGCCATCCACAATTCACGTAATTTCAGATTACTTTCTCAATATATCCTGGTCATTTCTTCGTTTCCTCATCCTGATCCACGAAACGGTAACAACCTTTTTCAAAAAAGTCTAATTATGGATTACGTAAAGCTACTTATCTTAATAGAAGCGTTTGAACCCGACTATTGACGAAAGAAGAGTAAAGTATTACTTAACTCTATGAATAAATTTAACTACTAGTTATAGAATATTCAGGTATTTTGTTAACCACAACCCGTTTGACATTTTAGTAAATTTTTTTTTTGTTTTTTTTTTTTTAACGAACAAATCACACAGATTGAGCTAGCCCCAAAATAAGTTCGAGACTTGTGTTATGGGATACTAACTCAACGATACTATATTTATAATAGATACATAAATATATATAGATAAACATCCAAGACCCAGGCCAATCAGGAAAAGATGGTTTTCCATCATGACCTGGCCGGGGATCGAACCCGAGGCCTCCACGTCGCAGGCAGGCATGTTGACCGCTGCGCCACGGAGGACGACACTTATTCACATCATCTTCATCAGCTTATACAGGTCCACTTCTGGACAGAGGCCTCCCCCAAGGCTTTCCACGATGACCGGTCTTGTGCTGCCCCCATCCATTGGCTTTCTTCACCAGGTCATCGGTCCGCCTTGTTGGGAGCCTCTCTACGCTGCGTCTTCCGGTACGTGGCCGCCACTCCAGAACCTACTAGCAATCTGCCCCGCCCACTGCCACTTAATTTTATTTTAAACATCATCATCATCAGCATCAGCCTCTACTCGTCCACTGCTGGATATAGGCCTCCTACATAGCACACCAACAAGCTCGATCCTGAGCAGTTCTCCGCCAGCCACTACCAGCCACCTTTTTGATGTCGTCGCTCAATCTCGCCCAAGGGCGTCCTACGCTATGTTTGCCGAGACGCGGCTAATAAACATTATATTTATTATTTACTAGGTTAAGAGAAACTTTTTATTCACCAAACTCTGTTTTTGTTTGACTGGTGTACTATGGTACTCCACTATCCTCTCTCACGCTCCAATAATTTGGTTTATTCACTATTACTGTACCTAAGGGAAACGGAACAAAAGGGGACCGGAGTTTCTGAAACTATATAGTTATTTGGCAACGTTGTCGAAAGGTTAGTTAGTATTGTTTTGCTTACAATTTCTGAACAGTGGGAGAGGAAATCAATGGTTTAGTTACCTGTTCGGTTTTCTTTGTCTTTTCATATATAGATTCGCAATTCAATTCAATTCAATTCAATTCAATTTATTTGCACAGAAAGTAGGTATACAAAATAATGATGTTTACATAATGTCAGACCCTTATACTATCTACCTTAAATTAGGCATGCAAATTTTGAATAGTTAGTCTATTATTTTTAACATTTTATATTTATTTGGGAAGAGAGGAGTCATTTAAGAAATCATTTACAGAGTAATAACACTTTTCTAATAAAAGAGCTGTAAGCTTCTTTTTAAATGTTATCATTGGGTAATTTTTAAATTCATTGGGAATCTTATTAAAAACAATTGGAGCCATGCCAAAAATACTTTTTTTAAACAATGCAGCATTACAACCGTCAATTCTTAACAAATTCTTATATTGGCTTCTTACAGGTCCTTTTCTAGTTTCTGATACTGTTACAAACTCATGCTTGTTCAGTTTTACAAAAACAGCTAATTCCAAAATGTATAGTGATGGAAAAGTTAAAATTTTCAGAGACTTAAACCTAGGCACACAACTGTCTGTCATTTTAAGACTACACATAGCTCTTATGCAGCGTTTCTGAGCCTTAAATACCTGTTCTCTCATACAACAATTACCCCAGAATATAACTCCAAATCGTAAGATTGATGCTACTATACCATGATATGCCATAACTGTTGTTTTCATATTCACTTTTTTGGATATGTTGAATAAAATATATGCAGATTTACTTAATTTTTTACACACCTCTTCTGCATGAGGTTTCCATGTCAATTGGCTATCTATTAATATTCCTAAAAATTTTGCAACCGTTACTTGTTCCAGTTTTTGTCTATTATATTCTATGGTCAAATTTTGTACAGATAATCTTTGGTAGAAATGCATTATATATGTCTTTGATAAATTAATTAATAAATTGTTCATGTCAAGCCATCGTATTATGTCTTTAAGGGTATCATTTATATTGTCTTCATAATTTGCTACGTCATCACGTTTTATTAAAGCTGTGCTGTCGTCAGCAAATAAAACCATTGGATGCTGAATATGACGGGGTAGGTCATTTATATATAGCAGAAATAGGAGTGGGCCCAGTACACTGCCCTGTGGTACACCATATCTAATAACCCTGGCCTGAGATAAATACTTCCTTTCGCATTTAGTTTTAATACAAATTCTACTGATTTCCGTGTATTGTATTCGATTACAGAGGTACGATTTTATGAGATTTAGGGCATTTCCTATAATACCGTATGCGTCAAGCTTATAGATAAGTGTTTCATAATGGACACAATCGAATGCTTTAGTCATATCGGTGTAGATTGCACATATTGGATTTCTTATATCGACGTTCTCTATTACAGTTTTAAGTAACTTAAAAATAGCTGTATTTATGCCCTTATTTTTTCTGAATCCTTTCTGCTCATCACATAAAATGTTGTATTTCGTTAGAAACTTGTCAAATAATTCATAGATTATCTTTTCTATAACCTTGGAAAAGAATGGAATTAAGGCGATTGGTCTATAATTGCTTATTTCCTCCTTGGTACCTTTTTTGTAAAGTGGTTTAACAATAGTTGTCTTAAGAGCTGTTGGAAACACACCAGAACAGAAACATAAGTTGATTATATGACTTAGGTGACCTGCAATATTGTTTGAAGCGAACTTTACCACTTTAGTAGCTATTTCATCATACCCGAAGCTATTTTTATTTTTTAATGATTTTATTGATTTTAAAACGTCTTGCGATACTACTGGAGATATAAAAATTGAATTAAAATTCTTGGTTAGATTAAAAGTTTTATTAATTCCTGTACTATTATCTTTGATCTGGTCTACAAAAAAATTATTGAAAGTATTCGCTATTTGGTTTGGGTCATTAATAATGCTGTCTCTGACTTTAATCTGTGATATGGGTTCGGAATAACGTAATTTGTTGTCAATAATCTGCCAAGAAGCTTTTGATTTGTTACTAGAGGAACTGATAAAATAACTATTTTGAGCCCTTTTACCACTTTTCGAAAACGCATAAAGGAGTGCTATTTCAACGTGATGTATGGGTTTCGATTTGCTGAAATAAGTTGAAGATGTTATATAGTATTTCACACTAGCAAATTAGGCTCAAAATCACGCCACTTAATTTTAACGACTCGAAGAGCTATGTCGGTGATTTTCGTTCTACTGCGGATCTCATTGCGGGGTTGCCAAATCCGCTCGCTTGGCAGGCGGGTTGGAGACCGCAGCAATTTGATATTCCACAGGAGAAGCGCTGCTGCCCGCTTCCCTGCTGAGAATTTCCTTAGTCGCCTCTTACGACACCCACGACATCCAGCCCGGTACCACACGGTATTCATACATAGCTGTCTATAGGTAATCGATACATTCTTCTTCACCCTATAGATGTCCACTGCTGGACAAAGGCCTCCCCCAAGGCTTTCCACGCTGACCGGTCTTGTGCTGCCCGCATCCATCGGCTTCCCGCGACCTTCACCAGGTCATCGGTCCACCTTGTTGGGGGTCTCCCTACGCTGCGTCTTCCAGTACGCGGCCGCCACTCCAGAACCTTGCTGCCCCATCGGCCATCGGTTCTACGAGCAATGTGCCCTGCCCACTGCCACTTAAGTTTAGCGACTCGCAGAGCTATGTCGGTGACTTTGGTTCTTCTGCGGATCTCCTCATTTCTGATTCGATCACGCAGAGAAACTCCTAGCACAGCTCTTTCCATTGCCCTTTGTGTGACTCTGAGCCTTCGTATGAGGCCCATTGTGAGCGACCACGTTTCAGTTTCGTAAGTCATCACTGGCAACACACACTGGTCAAAGACTTTAGTCTTGAGACACTCTGGTATCTTGGACGACGAGAAGATCGATACATTGTTTAATATTTATTATAAGATTAAATGATACTAGCGGCCGCCAGCGACTTCGTTCGCGTGGAGTTAGTTATACTCCGCTCTTATTAGTTGCAGCGTGATGTTATATAGCCTAAAGCCTTTCTGGATTAATGGGCTATCTAACGCAAAAAGAATTTTTCAAATCGGACCTGTAGTTCCCGAGATACAAGCATACAAAAAAACATACAAACAAACTCTTCAGCTTTATATATTAGTATAGATTAGAAATATTAAATAATATAGAAGATGTTTTAAATAAAAGAGCCGCTCCGATATTCAGGTGGTATTCCACTCAGAGCACTGATTTCAACAGCTCTTAACTGAACTGCGCTCGGAACGTCCACTAACCGCATTGAAACATTTCGAAGCGCGCGGTTCGGAGGAACAGTTTATTATTATCATTTTCAGTCGCTAAATGGCATTTCATACTGATTTTAGTGATGAGTTTCCAACCTTACCGTATTCTTTGTTCAGGAATTTTCAGAAAAACATTTGGAGTTTTTTATTGGTTGCTCTTGATAGGAAACCAGCAATTGAAACCGTGCACCTAGCTTTAAATTTTTATTTGCCCATGCAGGTTTATGTATGTAGAAAAAAAAAAACTACACAGTACTTTGTAGGTTCAGTAGATAATGTGCGACATATTTTTAATATTGTAACTACAAATTTACGGTGTTCGGTATTTTTTTTTTAATAATTGTAAACTAGTGCCTGACCGCAATCCTGCCTGATGGTAAGCAGTGATGGCAAAGCGCGACAGTTCATTAAGAGCCCATTCAAGTAAAAAAAAACTGAGTGAATAGGAAGGAAAACGGCAGTTGAGTAAGGCGATGCAATATTGAACCCAACAACACCACCAACGATGCTCCGCCAAAGGGAGATTGATCTGGAGACCCTCCACGATCAAACTCTCGTCACAACAATATTTGACGCATCCTACCCGGCACTCAACGCAACACAACTGCCCAGACCCATCCTCCGTGCGGCTTCACTAGCCATCATGCTGGAAACCGACGAATCGCTTGGCAGCAAGGCTTTGTCCGGTGGATGGTAACTTCTGCCGGCAGCCGATGTTATGGCCTACCACCGAGAAACAATGGAACGGAATGGATATATTCCGTTAACTTGTGCTACATGACATTGCTGTTTGCTGAATTTCTTCTTGCTAGAATAGGCCTACGATAAGTACCGTATACGATAGTTTTGCATTTCGGACCAAAAACACCCCTGTATTTTGATTAAATTGACATAGAAGATTGACCTTTTGACCGCTTCAATGGGATGCAGCCCTGTTGAGTATTTGATATTCATTTCAACTTGAAATCTCCTCGTATTCTGGAGTGAAATGGTCTTGATTGCCACGCAAAGAGAAGGACCACACCGACGGACAGCGAATGATTTTCAGACAAGACAGCGAATGATCTAAACGATATTCAAAATACGCGTAAAGGAACACTACTTGTCGTGATCTTGTTGAGCTTACTTACTTACACATTTCGTATGTATGTGTTTATTTATGTATATACGATTTTGAATATGTACATATGTGTCTGTTAGTCTAGTTTAGGGTATTGTATTTATAATATTTGCACTAATGACTGTCCCATGTAAGATTCAAAATCCCTGTCCATTCTTTGGTTGCCTGGAAGATAATGCACTAGCTATAAGGCCGCCGATTGTATATTTTGTAATTTCTTTCAATCAATTTAATTATGGTTTTTGGTGTACAATAACGTATATATAAATAAAGTAAATAAACGGGCACCCCTTAGAGTAGACGTTTTTTTATTTTAAACTAAGGAATCCTAATAAAACATTTTGAATTTAAAACATAACTAAAAACTGAGATTCTATCCCAAAAATGTCCTAAAAACTTTTATTTCTGCTCTCATAACTTCCAAAGACTAAAATCAAAGTGAGAAGAAAAAGCGAGCCCACCTCTGTTGTATCTTTTATAATTCTAACAAAACAAAAGGCCCTGTACCATAAATCTCCAACAGCCCTCGTTAGTAGAGTAGCAAAGCAAAGTAATTATACGTTGTTGCACTACCATCGCGATGCTGTGAGGACAGATCTCTCGAGAGGAGAACATGATAATCTGTACGTACTTACTTGTAGGAGCAACGCCAGTGTTGTTTATGTTTAAAGTTCCGAGGTGTTGTTTAAAGTATTACGTTTAATGGCTTTGTTACTGAGTATTTTTTATAACGATGTTTAAAAAAATAGTATTAGTGAACAGAGATATACGTTATTGTAGAGTTGTTTTCTAAATTATTAAATGGTATCGGATGGATGAATATTCATTTTTTGTATCAAACAATAATATTCGCTTTGCCCGAACAGGTTCTACAGCGGCTCTTAGTTCTAAGCCTTTTGTGAACATCTTGTTTTACCTTGTATTCCACCAGGGTTCTTTTTTTATAAATTATAAACTAGCGCTTGACCGCAATCCCGCTTGATGGGGTAAGCAGTGACGCAATAGTTGATGGTAAAGCGCACTCGTTTATTAAGAGCCTATTCACTCTAGCCTTGAAGGCATTCAAATTGTAGTCAGACGGAAACATCGCCGCTGGCAAATTGTTCCAGTCCCTCGATGTACGTAGTAGCGTTATCAACGTAAAGGTGGAAACTTGCCGGTCGTCCATGGTGGAACGAAGATGGGGGAATTAAATCATGTAATAAAAAAAAAGCATCCTATAGAACACCGAAAGGCTGGCTACTCTACGCCTGTGCTCTAGGCTTTGGAGACCGTCTCAAGTTAAATCAGGGTCACCAATTAGCCTCTTCGCACGCCTTTCCACTGAATCCTAGTTGGCCAGGTGACACTTAGCAGCACCAGCCCAAATGTGGCGGCAGTACTCCACACACGAACGGACCTGTGCTTTTTATATCATTAGAAGCTGCCCTGGCGTGAAGTACCTTAAGATCTTTGCGATAACGCCAAGTTTTCTGGCAGCCACCTTGGCTTTGGACTTCATTAGGTTCGAGGTATAAGAAGATGTCTATAAAAGGCAATATAGAACAATGTAGACTAAAGTAAAACAGTATAACAATATAATAGGGTAGTAAAGAAACGAAAATTAATTAATGGAACATCGGAACGTTTTTACAGGATTGTGGATTGTGACGTGAAGATGAATGGCAGATACCTATGAAACAAAAATGTGCAATAAAGATAGAATTGATTGATGAATGTACGAAATAATTAAGGGGTGAGAGAGGTATTGAATGAATCTTTAAAATGTTGAAGAGAACTAAGTGGAGGAGGAACTAGGTTGAAGGAGAAACAAGGCAGACGTTAGATGTAACGCCGAAAAAAAAAACAGGAATTAACTTATCGCATATGAATATGGATGGATTGTAGAAAGCCTGACAGTTTCTCGATATTATTGCCACTTTGCAGTTTATAAGAAACGCAGAGGCACACTTTGTTTACGGAACCTTTCTTTTTTTGTTCGGATGGGAAATCATCAAATGACTTCTCTCGCTCTGGGCGGAGCGGAAGGGCGTGTCAGACTTTTACTGACTAAAACCCACCCGTGTTTCTTCACTGGCCTGTGCGACGGCCATGGCCACGGTTTCTTGTTTAACCAACCCGCAACCCTGACCCAGGAGGCATCGGTCTTCGTGGACCCCGTCACGATGTTTGCGGAACCTTAGACCATTATTTACTACAAATTTTCAATCAATGACATCATTGCAAAAGTCATTCTGTCTAGTTGTTTACGTGTCGCTAAGACTGAACTTGATGAAATAAAGTCATGAGGTTCATATCAAAAACTTATTCTTATATTTTTTTATTTGTAATGTGCGTTCTGTTAGTGCAGAATAAACTACTTTTTATTTTTTGTTTCTAGGCACATATAAAATTCTCTTCAAAGAATTAGCACAAGGACCTACTATATACTTACCTATGTGTTATGTATAATCATTGTACTATTAAACATAGATAACCGAGATTGCTACTTCTTAACACAGATTATTTTGTAACCTAGCCAGGAGGAAAGTGCTTCATCTACTCGCTTGTAGACAACCCAACCTAATCTGTAAGAACCTTGCTACAACCATGGACACCTACTAGAATTTGCCTGTTTGAGTAAATAAATGATTATTCATCATCATCATCTCAGCGTTTATCCCAGTCGCATCCGAAGCTTTTTCAGTTTTGGAGTCTGTGGTCCGCTTTATAAGTTAACTGCTGATTTTGCCTAATCTTCGATATTTTCCGTGAGGCGCCTGCCGTCTGACCTCCACAACCCGAAAGCGATATCGAAGCATTGCAGGTAGACTATTTGTTGGACTTTTGACGACTCCAACAACCAGTAACGAACGGCTTAACATGCTTTTCGAGGCACGACCAGACCAGTGCAAATATTCATATTTATGCATACAAATATTTGCGCGGGGATCGAACTCGAGCCTCCTTGCTCAGTGGCCGCGTTCGCTACCGCTATGCCACGGAGGCTGTCATATATCAAATAAATGATTATTATACGACCATAAAACAAGCAACCTTCAGTCACGAAGAGCAAAGTCTTGCAAAAGCTTGCAAAGTTCCCAGAAATTCACAGTTAGTTCCTCAAATCTAATTTCCAACAGTCGGAAACTAATGCACTTCTGCGGCGCACTTCGATCGATCGGCGGTCTGCCGGATTTAGGAGCTCCCCAGGCAACGTATTAGTGAAGATTTGTTACTCTAGATAACTTGCAAAGAGGGGTGGTTAAGCTCTAAGCTCTATAGATTAGTTTTAAACACGACGGGTTTTATACTAGTGCTCAGATAGTCGTTTCTCATATATTAGACTTACCTGTAACTAAAAGACCTTCCCCCTTATTCATAAACGCTGCGTAAAGTTAACTAGTGATTAACGTTTCTTTAACCATACATTTTTGACCTTTTAACGTCACTTAACTTCAATCATCCTTTATGAATAAACACCACAGTGTTTAAGGGGTTTATTCATGAACGATGATTAAAGTTAAGGGACGTGCAAACGTCTAAAATGTATGGTTAAACAATCGCAAATTACTAGTTAACTTTAAGTAGCGTTTATGAATAAGGGGGCTTGTGTCCATAGATTCATAAGTCCTTTTTCTAAAATTCAATATATGGATGAGTGGTGAATTGAATTTTAACTAACAAAAAAAAAGAGAGGTGCAGGATATGTATAGAAGGATAGAATAGAAAGACACCTTCCATTCTATTCCTACCGTGTTTATTATGTACTCCATATGAATTGCAGGACATAAATATAAAGATTTTACAAAGGGTGCCACAATGGGCGGTCTTATCGCTAAGAGCGATCTTTTACAAACAACCTTTGGATGGAATAGTAAGACGAAGGAGAGAGAAATAATGTAGGTAGTATACAGTGTAGGTACTATTTACACAGATTTTAATACCCCGAAGGGCGTGTGTGGGACTCGCCCAGCCGAAGCCGGAAATACCCACTAAAACCACAGCGGCACAACGACGTCATGGGAAGACGAAGGAGAGAGAAATAATGTAGGTAGTATACAGTGTATTATTTACACAGATTTTAATACCCCGAAGGGCGTGTGTGGGACTCGCCCAGCCGAAGCCGGGAATACACACTAAAACCACAGCGGCACAACGACGTCATGGGAAGACGAAGGAGAGAGAAATAATGTAGGTAGTATACAGTGTACTGTTTACATAGATTTTACAATATTTTTATTTACAAAGGACATAAAGTGTATGATACTAGATTAAATAAATATAGGTATACATCTAAAGAATAAACATTATACAAGTCCACTCAAAGGTCAATAGAGAGTGCTATGCTTGGGGTTTCACTGCGTGATCGAAACAGAAATGAGGAGATCCACAGACGAACGAGAGTAACCGACATAGCCCAAAGAATTGCAACACTAAAGTGGCAGTGGGCCGGGCACATTGCCCGTAGGATCACGCACCGGAAGACGCAGCTTGGGTAGGCCCCCGACAAGGTAGACCGACGACCTAGTGAAGGTCCCGTAGAATCGGTCGTCGTGGAGATCCTTAGGGAGGCCTGTGTCTGGACATCTTTCGGCTGAAATGATGATGATGATGAATGATACAAGAGAAAAACTAATTATTACCTTTTTTTAAAGTTTAATTTTAGATACTTACTTAAGACTTCTACACATTGAATACCGTAGTGTCTCGCGTGGATCGACGTTCGGCATACGAAGGGATTAATCTAAGCCTCTAACATATCCTAACCTGTATTACTTATTTAATAACAAGCAGGTAATAAATATTTCAAAGGAAGTAATAGGAAAATGTTGAGGAAAATTATGTTCAGCATGTGATTTTGACAGGATAATCAAAAAATTCCGATTACATTGTATTTATAATAATCTCTTAAAAATTTGGTCTCTTGAAAATGTGTATAATATTAATCTCTTTACATAAAAAAACCATTTCTATAATTTTAGAAATGTTCTATAGTTATCAAATACAGGCGTTACTTCTCGGTGGTAGGCCATAACGGGCTGCCGGCAGAAGTTACCCACCAGACAAAGTCTTGCCGCCAAGCGATTCGTCGTGTTCCGGCATGATGTCTGGTGAAGCCGTACGGAGGATGGATCTGAGCAGTTGTGTTGCGATGTGTGGCGGGTACGATGCGCCAAATGTTGTTGTGTCGGGAGTATGGTCGTGGAGAGTCTCCCAGATCAATCTCCCTCTAGCGTAGCATCGTTTGGTCGTGTTGGTCTTGGGTTTAACATTGCATCACCTCGCTCAACTGTTGTCATCCTTCCTATTCCTAAGTTTTTAAAGTGAATAGGCTTAATAAACTAGTGCGCTTTACCATCAACGATTGCATCACTTCTTACCATCAGGCGGGATTGCAAGCACTAGTTTATAATTGTTAAAAAAAAATATAATGAAAAATATTATAAGGACAAAAAAAAATTACTAAGTTATGCCAAGAAAAATTTTAAACAGATTCTGGTGTCCCACAGTTGCAAAAATATTATATTAATATACTTGTCATCATTATCATCATCATCATCAACCATTTTATCGTCTCTCATGATGCTTTTCTTCACCGTATTAAGAGCAGTGGTGATGAAGTTGTTTCTTCTTCTTCAGCCTATAGAGGTCCAGTGCTGGACAAAGGCCTCCCTCAAGGCTTTCCACATTGACCGATCTTGTGCTTCCCGCATCCATCGGCTTCTCGCGACCTTCATCAGATATGAGAACATCCACAGGAGAACCAAAGTCACCGATAAAGCCCTTCGAATCGCTAAAATTAAGTGGCAATGTGCCCCGCCCACTGTAAAGTTCTGGAATGGCCACGTACCAGAAGACGCAGCGTAGGGAGGCCTCCAATAAGGTGGACCGATGAAGTTTTTTACGTAAAGTAAAGGACCTGCTTGGATTGAAGAAATAACAATGTTTTGGAATTGACTTGTCCTTACTTTAAATTACCCTAAAAACGACATTATACTGCTTGATTTATGAACCTCTGGCATTGCTCTGAGGTTTCACCAGCATAAGTTTTTGGACAACTAAAATAAATGATCTCTGACCTTTTCTTACCTAGGTACCATCCATCAAATTTTTTGTCTCTTTGTGCAATTTTTTTATCGGCAAAAAATTTAAAAATTCGCGTCCGCCTTGTCGACCGACTCCCTTTAACAAATGGTACCTGGTACGTACATATTTTATCTTTTACAGACATATTTTTGCTTAACTTGCTGGGACGGAAAAGGCCCATTCATTTGAATTATTAAGTGACTTAGATGGTACATTTCCCGAGTAACACATTTTTTACAATTTTCCGTCTGACATGGTCCCTACTTAATTTACTTGAGTGCGCCTGTAACCCTGAACTTAGGCCCAAGGGCCCAAGAGCCCAGAGGCCCTTGGCTCTGGGACGAGATTTAGTTTGATTCCTCTAATATATCAATGTGAAGTTGTGCTTATGTGACAAGTTTGTCCCAGGATGCCATTAAGTCTTGTGCGTGTAGTGTATATGAGATTTATTGATGAGTCATGGAATACTCGGAGATGTAAACTATTTCATAGTTTAGTGATTTTTAACCAGTTTTTACAGACTTCTGCTTTCAAATATTTCTGAATTAGGTTACTCTTATTATAGATCATTATAAAAAAACGTGTTTCTTATTTGCCCCCTAATTATTTCCATTCCTGCTTCATAGACTTGTACATACTATTATTTTTAATCTATGTAAATATTAGCCATTATTTCTTACCTTTAAGTTTGATTATTAGTTTCTATGTAAATAATTACTCGTATTTATCAATGAAACTTTGATACTCTCTTACATGTCTTTGGCTTCAAAACCATGCGTTTTGGATTATTTTCGGACTTATTGTAAAATATTACACTTATAGAATATAATAATAATAATAAGAGCTTTTTTTATATTTTTAAATGTTTTTTTATGTACAAATGTCGTTGACATTTGTACATAAAAACGACATACAATAGACTAGCCAAACAACTCAGCAACTATTAAGCGATGATAGAAATCAAAAAATCGCAACTTACCTGCAAAATCTGGATGCTACATCATCTACAGACTATTCATTGTGGAAAGCGACAAAAGGCCTCAAACGCCCAATAGCTTACCAACCACCTCTGCTCAAAGCAGATAATTCATCGGCTAGGTATGATGCCGAGAAAGCCAACGTATTCATGGAGCATCTGCAAGAAGTCTTTCAACCAAACCCCGATACTGGTTCCACAAAGTCGGAAATGGTTGTAGAACTGCTGAACCAGACGCATCAACTAGAGTTACCCATCCAGAAACTTCGCAAAGGAGAGGTCAAATCTGTAATCAAAAAACTGAAAGTAGGGAAAGCGCCTGGATACGACTTAATTACATCAACCATTCTAAAGGAACTACCAGAGCGGGGCATTATATTCCTGACGCAGTTATATAACGCTATTCTTCGAAGGGAATATGTACCTCCACAATGGAAAGTAGCTAAAATTATAATGATCCTGAAACCAGGCAAGAGTCCAGAAGATGCCAAATCATATCGGCCAATTAGCCTACTCCCAATTACATCCAAGGTAATGGAAACATTGATCCTTGGAAGGTTAAATCCAATTATTAAGGAAAACAACCTCATACCCGACCACCAATTTGGATTCAGGGAAAAACATGGTACAATCGAACAAATTCATAGACTCGTTGATGGTATATCAAAATCATTCGAACAAAAAGAATATTGTACAGCTTCCTTCCTTGATATATCACAGGCCTTTGATAGGGTCTGGCATGATGGACTTTTGTATAAAATCAAAAAGACACTGCCCGCCAACTTTTACAGCCTAATAAAATCCTACCTGCTTGGCAGACACTTTTTCGTTAGTCACGGTGAAGCAAATACGGAACTTAAAGAAATTCAAGCGGGAGTGCCGCAGGGTAGTGTAATGGGACCTGCTCTGTATCTTCTTTATACCGCTGACTTGCCAATATCTGACAATGTTGTTATGGGCACGTTTGCTGATGACACAGCTATCATGGCATCAGATGACTCACCAATTCAAGCTTCTCGCAAATTACAAAGCGGCCTGGATAAGATCACGGCATGGCTAAAGGACTGGCGCATCAAAGCCAATGAAACAAAATCACTTCAGGTAACATTTACTACCCGGCGACAGACTTGTCCCCTAGTCACACTGAATGCTGTCCAGCTTCCACAATCTGACGAAGCGAAATATCTTGGAATGTATCTGGATCGACGCCTAACTTGGAGAAAACACATTTTTACCAAACGCCTAGCAATGGGACTACAAGTGCGCAAGATGTATTGGTTGATGAATAGAAACAGCCAGCTCTCAATGGAAAATAAACTTTTGTTATACAAGAGTATAATAAAGCCAATATGGACATACGGAATACAACTATGGGGCACGGCTGCCAACTCCAATTTGGAAATCCTACAAAGGTTTCAATCAAAAATGCTAAGGATGATAGTAGACGCACCATGGTATGTCACTAACGAAAGACTTCACCGAGAGCTTGGCATCAAAAGTATAAAAGAGGAAATAAAGGAGAGAGTCATAACATATAAAGACAGACTGCAGCAGCACCCTAACATATTGGCACACCACCTTATGGACGATTTACTTCCAAGTGCAAGGAGACTAAAGAAGAGAGTTCCTCAACACTTAATTCTTTAAAACACCATTTTGAAGGGCTTGTCACTGGACCTGTACCACATATACCATACATCATTTCTGAAGTATTGTTGAATGTCTCCCAGACATATTGCAATAATAAACAAAGAGAAAAAAAAATGTACAAATATTTAAAAATGTAATTTATATGTATCCATCCATACTAATATTATAAATGCGAAAGTAACTCTGTCTGTCTGTCTGTCTGTCTGTCTGTCTGTCTGTTACGCTTTCCCGCCTAAACCTCTCAACCGATTTTGATGAAATTTGGCACAGACAATCTTTGGACCCTGAGGAAAAACATAGGCTACCTGTTATCCCGGAAAAATTTGATATTCCCGAGGGAAATCTAAAAAGCGCGATATAACCGAACACCACGCGGGCGAAGACGTGGGCGGAAAGCACACAATCTTTAGACCCTGAGAAAGGACATAGGCTACCTTTTATCCCGGAAAAATTTGATGTTCCCGAGGGAAATCTAAAAAGCACGATATAACCGAAATTTACGCGGGCGAAGCCGCGGGCGGAAAGCTAGTACTAATATTATAAATGCGAAAGTAATTCTGTCTGTCTGTCTGTCTGTCTGTCTGTTACGCTTTCCCGCCTAAACCTCTCAACCGATTTTGATGAAATTTGGCACAGACAATCTTTAGACCCTGAGAAAGAACATAGGCTACCTTTTTTCCCAGAAAAATTTGATGTTCCCGAGGGAAATCTAAAAAGCGCGATATAACCGAACTCCACGCGGGCGAAGCCGCGGGCGGAAAGCTAGTATACAATAAAATAAAGGAATAATAAGGAAATTGACAGACCGAGGTTCATAGAGACAGTATATAAATTAGCAACAACATTATATAAAAAGGTGCAGCCAAAATAAAAGAAAAATAAAAATTGTGGAAGAAGAATATTAATTAATAATAAAAATAAAATCGAATTTAAATCAGAATTAGAATTCGTGTACATAATCAAAATTTAAACAACAAAACTAAAATAAAATTAAAACTCAAACTACTCAGTCCACGATTCAAAAATAAAAATTGTCGAAGAAATGTAATTAACACAAAGATTTAAGAATATGAACCTGGAGTTTTGCATTGTAAATTTCTCAGGAGATGCTTAAAACTATACATTTTTTATACCTACATTGTACCATTTAAGGAAAAATCTAAAACCTATACCTATTAATTAAATCACTATCGTGATTTTAGAAGTTAAAGAAAAAGATTTTTGTTTTACTTAATGTGGAGTTATACAAAGAAAATCAAATTATTTTGAAGTAAAGTTACCAAACGATATTCTGTTAATAACGAAAAATTTTCTCTAACACAAACACATGAAAGCCAACGTTACATATTTTTCTTTTGCACTCTCTATATTTTCTACCTCGTGATGGTATACTGCAATAACAGGACCATATTTCTCGGAAAAATATAACGCTTTTGCGGTAACATACAGTGTGTGTTGTGTTTTGTTTTTAGGATTCCGTGCCCTTTTAATAAAACCTTTGTATCCGTCGGACGGACTGAAATATTGGTAAGTAGCTTTCCGCCCGCGTGGAGTTCGGTTATATCGCGCTTTTTAGATTTCCCTCGGGAATATCAAATTTTTCAATAAAAGGTGGCCTATGTCCTTTTTCAGGGTCTAAAGATTGTGGCAAATTTTATCCAAATCGGTTGAGAGGTTTAAGCGGCAAAGCGTAACAGACAGACAGACAGTGTTACTTTCGCATTTATAATATTAGTATGGATGGAGTCCCGTCTGTCTATCTGTTTGCCACAGGGCTATATTTTGAATAAATATACATACACAAGCCTTCTACACCGGAAGTTTTTTTTTTTTTTATATGTATTATAAACTAGCGCTTGACCGCAATCCTGCCTGATGGTAAGCAGTGACGCAATCGTTGATGGTAAAGCGCACTAGTTTATTAAGAGCCTATAAGACCACTATAAGACCTAGCCTTGAAGACACTCAAATTGTAGTCCGACGGAAACACCGCCGCTGGCAAACTATTCCAGTCCCTCGATGTATGCGGTATAAAGGAGGAGGCGAAACGCTTCGTCCGGATCGTAGTGGTGTTAACAACGTAAGGGTGGAAACCAGCCGTACGACGGGTCGTCCGCTGGTGGAACGGAGATGGGGGAATTAAATCATGCAATTCCATCGCACACTCCCCGAAATGCATCCTATAGAATTTTTAAACTACACAAAGTTATAAATGAGAGAGACAGGTTAGTTTTACCCTATTGATGGCTTGTCGTTGCGATAGTAATACTGCTCAGTACGAGAGGAACCGCAGTTTCGGACATTTGGTTCATGCACTCGGCCGAACGGCCGGTGGTGCGAAGCTACCATCCGCGGGATTATGCCTGAACGGCTCTAAGGCCGAATAGCTAGCTAGCTATCTAGCCGAATCCGGCAAGGATATGCTCACTGTGAAGCCCTGAGAGTCGGGAGGCTCTAAACAATGTGACTTTACTAGTCGCGCTTCCCAACGTGAGGTGCGACGTCGAAGCCCATTTGGATCGCGGAGATCGATGCTGCCCGTTTAACGCGTGCATCACGGCTCTGAAGGTCCGAATTTACCTCAGTTCGATGTCGGGGCTCGGAATAGTCTATAGACGACTTCAAAAAGAAAAAAAAAAGAAAAATACTGTACGAGGCCAAAGAGCTATCTCAGTGTAATGATTCGACATTTAAAAAATTCATTTCACAGGACTGGTATTCTAATAGCCACTGTGATGTTACGAGCAATTACAGTAAAAGGTGTAAACACTTGAAATTACATAAAAAAAAAAGTCTTATACGAGGCCAAAGGGCTCCTATCTCAGTATGATGCCATGAAAGTAAGTAATTGTTGTGTTATTCTAATAACCTTCATGACGTCACGGGCAATTACAGCAGTAGTGTGTCTTGAAACAACACTTAAAATGTTCTCTTTTTTGTCACAGCTGTCAAGGAAATAAAATTGGGTTGTGAAGGTCAGACGGTAGTCGCTTCACGGAAAATATCGAAGTTTAGCCAAATCAGCAGTTAGACTAGTAAAGCGGACCGCAGACTCCAAAGCTGAAAAAGCTTCGGATGCGACTGGGATTAACGCTGAGATGATGATGAGGCATAGAAATAAAATTAAGTAACAATATGAACTGGTTCCTTAAAGAAGAAACGTTTTTGAAAAATCTTTTGTTGAATATTGTAGGTACTGTAGCTTTGCGTTTCTAAAGGGTAAAAGCGGAGCCCTATTACAGCTATACAGTTGAAATAATCACAGATCATTTATTTCTGTTCCTGCTATAGCAATAATACACACATCAAAAGTGTCTAGGGATCAACATATATTTTTGCAATAACTTTTCTCCTGATTGATATTAATTAAAATTTTCTTTAAGGATTCATCAAATAAAGTGTTTTCGTTTGTCACAGTAACGATAAACCAAGTCACCTTTGCATTAATAAAGAAATTTGCCATTTTCCTAATAAAGGGATATTTGACATTTGAACCACTAACACAAAAGTTCGAAAAAAGACTGAAATAACAGTTTTCTCTAAAATTTTATTGGGTAACTTAAACAATTAATAATCCGTGTTTCTACCGCGAACACTAACAACACAAGAACATCGGTTTGGCATACTCAAAATGAGTTCATCCAAATCACGCTGTGGAATGGCCGCCCATGTTCGTTGCAACAACAAAAAAGGTCTTCTTGCGACTGGATACCCTCCATATTCGGCAGAGCTCTTCTCTGTAGCATATCCCATGCATGCTCAATCGGGTTCAAGTCTGGCGACTGAGCAGGCCAGGGCAGGACATTGATGTTAGCTGCGGCGAGAGTCTGTCTTACAACTCTTGCGGTGTGCGGTCGTGCATTATCATGCATTAACTGAAATAAGGGACCGATTTGCACTTGTAGAGGAACGATGACGTCTGATACAATCGTTTCAGCATAAATTTGAGCGTTGAGGTTGCCTCTGATCCAAATCAACTCAGTTCTTCCGCCGATCCAAATACCCGCCCATACCATGATGGTTCCACCACTATAAGGATGGACTTCCTGGCAGGATTTTAATCGCTGTTGGCGTCCAGGGGTTCTCCAGTGTCGTATACGTCTTGTATCCGGTCTCATACCAAAACGAGACTCATCAGAAAAGCACACGAAACGCCATTGTTCTTCTGCCCAATTTCTGTGTTCAAGAGCCCATTGATATCGAATCCTACGATTGTGCATTGCTATAGGTGGTACCCGTAGCGGTCTTCGGGAATGAAGGTTCACTTCATGCAAGCGGTTTCTGACTGTTTGGTCGCTAATTAAGTTCCCTGAAGAGTGATGAAGCCTCACGGCTAACATCATGGCGGTTATTGTTGGAGCTCTTCGAGTTAAGATTTGAATGTATCGGTCTTGTCTCCGTGTGGTGCAGCGATACCGTCCTCCATGGCGCTCAGCCACGGTACCAGTGCTTCGGTAACGTGTCCAAAGTCGACTGATAACACTCTGACTTGTATTCAGAGCTAAAGCCACAGTACGTTGCCGGGAACCAGCTTCTATCATTCCACGGCTCTGAGCATTTCTTCCCTGCTTAAATGACGTCGCCGCTCCATAATAACGTTGGTTTTAATCAGTAGTAGGGAAACAGTAGCACTAATAATGTCTTCAATGCGTTGTATGTTTTATAGGGAAAATATTGACAGCTGATTTTCATCTTTTACTCGAATTTGATTCACAGTTCCTGATTCAAATTATGAAATGCACCAAAAGGATCCATATAAATTTATAAAATCATAAATTTATTACAAAGCCACATCTCAATCTCAAGAAATCCGCATAAAATGCTTGATCCCTAGACACTTTTGATGTGTGTACTTTGACTTGATTAATAATACTTTTAGTTGTTTTTTTTTAAATATAACTGCGCGTGACTGGTTAATTTTGAATATTGTTATCTGTTTTATATCACAATTGTTCGTAAATTACTAATTTTTTTAAGTCGATTAATCGATCTGTATTCGGATAAATTATGATTTTTATTAAGACCGGGTAACACCATAGAGCGAATGGTAACACCGACTGGAGTTGCGTTTGACATAGCGATCGACCGTTGGCGCTGGGCATTCTTTGCTCAAGCTTCGATCGAGTGGGTTGGTCATACTCAAACCTAGTGGCTCTTATCTGTTTTAATCTGAGATTATTATTGTAATCCCTTAATATTAAAGTGATCTAAGTGTCTGTGCAGTTAAAATAATTAGAATCGAACATCACACTATAGTTATTGTCCAACGTTTTCTGGAAATACCGCCCTCGATGGATGCTCATGCGGATGAGAAGACACCTCAACTAACCGGAACTTCGGCTTCACCTTCCTAACGTTTCCCCCGACAAATATATACCTACGTAACGCTTCGTGTACGTGCCCGACTCGCACTTGACCGGTGGTTTCATTGTTTTTCCTTACACAAATAACGAGCTGTCAGTTAGTGGGCTCTTGAATCCAATTTTGCGCAGAAAAAGCGTTGAGTTATAGTTGGAATGTCAGTGTTTATTATGGTATGTTGGATAGTGTTGTTTTACTTAGAAAATGCTATTTTTTGAAGCCCGGTTATGGGCTAATTTAAAAGTAGTAAATCTCTCTTCAGTGCCGTCTGTCTAGAAAACCCGACTAAAAGAGTTATAAAGTCTATAAAAGAAAATATCAAGCTTATCTTAAAAAAGTTATTATGCATAAGTAGTTGGTGTACTAAAAATAATTTTACTTTTTTCATGGCTCTAGAAGTCGGGATCTCGAGGTTTCTGTTGTTCACCGACTTCTAGAGCCATGACAAAAGTAAAATTATTTTTTCCTTTTAAGTGTTTTTTTGAAGTCTGTTTCTATTTTTTTTGTAAACAGTTTTTGTTTTATGCTATTCAGTGTTTAAGTCGAGATGCGAAAATTACTTGTTTCATATCACCTCATATCGATAGTGGCAGCCATAACCCTTCTTGGAATAAGTTCTCATCAATACGAAAAAAATCCCTATCTCAAAAACTACTGAACCGATTTTGATGAAACTTACTAGTATTCCCTAAGTTGAACAATACATAGTACAACAAAAAAGAATCACTTAAATCGGTCTTGTAGTTCCGGAAATAGCGCGTACAAACATAAAAACATACATAGATACATTCACTGGAAATTTGGCTTAATAAGGGTCGAATTTATAATTGAACTTTTTTTGAAGTCGGTTAAAAATGCACTGAACTTATTTCATTTCATTTAGTTTCTGAACAAGTGAATCGGAGCTAATTTCTTAGCGAGTGCAAACCTTTATTTAAATAGAAAAAAAAGCTAGTTACCGTAAGACAGCAGAATTGATGGAAGTTGTTTTTTTATGATTTTAATTAAATAAGTTTATTTTTATATAACAATACTTATGACATTATTCTCTTGTCTAAAAATATTGGTACTTTTATCTAAACAAATTAAGCGGTTTCACAAAACAATTAGGAATCAACCTACATGTATTGTTCATTTTATGTTCATAATTTGTTTCTGCATTATTATGATAATTCTATCTAATATGTAATGTTTAACACAATTTGGATTCTTTATGAACGAAAGACAACAATAACAATTTAATGAATTTATTCAAACAATAATAAACGTTAAAAAATTGGTATCTACTGAGTTGAAACCTGCTAAATATAACGAAAACGTATTATTTTGAAAGGTCAAAAAGATTAACTATAATTTTCACAGGATTAATATTTGATCAGTTTTATTTATACTGCGAGGTGCTTTCACCACGATTTTAATTAAATTATAATCTGCAATAACAGCGGGCTGGCGGGCCGCCCTTTTCATATTAAATGACGTTAAGCAATGTTATGTTAGGGAAGATCAAATATTTGTTTACACATAATAAAATGTAAGGAGTTTTCTTAGCGTAAAAGTTCTTTTATAAAAAAATCTGAATCTATCTGATTTAATTCATGATCATCATCAACCTTTTATCGTCTTATCTCATACAGAGAAGGATTGAGTGTAATCACCACGCTTACTCAATGCGGGTTGGCGATTTCAGACTTATAAAGTCCAGGTTTCCTCAAGATGTTTTCCTTCACCTTCAGTCATTGGTGTCCAAGATGAACTTAGAAAGTACATATAACTTTAGAAAAGTTACATTGGTACTTGCCTGACTATGATCTCACTTTAACTATGATATAACGTTAGAAAAGTTACATTGGTACTTGCCTGACCTGGAATAGAACCCGCACACTCATACCTGAGAGGCTGGTGTTTTAACCACTACGCCACCACGACTTTTTAAATTACTGTAGTCATATTTAAGGTGGAGGTTTAGGTTGGGGTTGAGGGTGTATGAATAAATGGTTGGATGATCTTGGGACCTCGTAAGTTCGTGGTTTGTTGTATGGTTTGGTTAGATGGATGGGTGGTTGGCTAACCACCCAACCAAACATCTGGAAAAGACTAGGGTGATAATGATCTACCTTACCTTTACGGTAAGGTAGATCATTTATGTAAGGGAGAGTAAGGCCTATCAGCAAATGGCAATCGTTACGGGTTGATGGAGCCCTCAAAAGTCAAACAATTGGTCTAACTGCAATGCTTCGATATCGCCTTCGGGTTGTGGAGGTCAGATGGCAGTCGCTTCACGGAAAATTCAGCAGTTAGACTAGTAAAGCGGACCCCAGACTCCAAAGCTGAAAAGGCTTCGGATGCGACTGGGATTAACGCTGAGATGATGATGATGATGAGAGTAAGGCCTATCAGCAAGTACTAAAGGTATTTAAGTCTAAAATGGTCGACCAATCGAAGCATCTACAAGTGACTTTAGTCCTGTATAAATTTGGATTCACACAAACTTAATTATTCATTAATAGTTTCATGTATTAATTAATTTTATTTATTTGTGTTTTTTTTTATATTTATTATAATCTAGCGCTTGACCGCAATCCTGCCTGATGGTAAGCAGTGACGCAATCGTTGATGGTAAAGCGCACTAGTTTACTAAGAGCCTATTCACTCTAGCCTTGAAGACACTCAAATGGTAGTCCGACGGAAACACCGCCGCTGGCAAATTGGCTGTGTGGAACTGTCAATGAATTTCTAAGTTCGTTCAACCCTTTTCGTTGTTAATATCCGGCTTTACCGTTAAATAAATTCCAAGTTGTTGTTTTCATAAAATATTGTCAAAGGTATATTTTATTGGGTATTAGAATTACGAAGCAGAAGCATTAATATTTATATCACAATCCCGCTCAAATCGCTGATATACATATATTATCTTTCAGCTTTACAGTAATCCCACAAAGATAAAAGGCGGTGTCTGTACCGCAGGATCGCGTGGGTTGAGCGGACTGTGTACGTGGTCTAAATAAATAGTCGGACTCAGTGTGGGCGAATATGAATTCGTTTGTTTTGCAAAAGTGACCTGAAAAACCAACATCCTAATTGGGTAACGTCGGACTACAATTTAAGCGTCTTCAAGGCTAGAGTGAATGGGCTCTTAATAAACTACTAACGCTTTGCCACAAACGATTGTATCATCGCTTACCATCGTCAAAGGTGAGATTGTGGTCAAGTACGTATCTAAGAAAGATTATAATTATAAAAAAACCATTACTCGCACTTTGAATCATTTTGAAGTATATTGCTAATACATTGCTCCATATGTTCAAGAAATGATGTCTGCAACAACGTAAGTAACGCAATGAATGTTGTTGAACTGTCAAAATGAAACGCATTGCTACTGACAGTGTGTTACGTAATTACCCTGCCGGTTGCGTTAGTTAAAACTTGTAAAATATTTAGACGGATTCGTGGCGAAGGGGAATTCTTTCAGAAAATACAGTAGGCGTAAGAGTTGCACTTGACTGCTTTTTTTTCTTATTGTCTCTAGCTTTTGTTAACACCAACATGTTGTAGGAATTTAAATATGCCATAGGTATGTAATTTAAATATGCCTTTTGAAACGCAATGTTATCAAAACAAGAACAAAACAGGAAGACAAAATTATCTAGTTTCCATTATAGTTGGATAGTCGATATATCAACTGACATTTAAAGGTTATATCTGAAATAAAACATCAAAAATTGATGAAGATAAGAGATATTTTACTACTACTATTTATTACTATTTACTACTATTATTTTGCCTAGAGCACAGGCGTGGAGTAGCCAGCCTTTCGGTGTTCTATAGGATGCATTATTAAATTGCATTGCTTGGGAATTGCATGGTTTAATTCCTCCATCTCCGTTCCACCATCGGACGACCCGTCGCACGGCGAGTTTCCACCCTTACGTCGTTAACACCACTACAATCCGGACGAAGCGTTTCGCCTCCTTCTTTATACCGCGTACATCAAGGGACTGGAATAACTTTCCGGCGGCGGTGTTTCCGTCGGAATACAATTTGAGTGTCTTCAAGGCTAGAGTGAATATGCTTTTAATAAACTAGTGCGCTTTACCATCAACGATTGTGTCACTGCTTACCATCAGGCGGGATTGCGGTCAAGCGCCAGTTTATAATTTAATAAAAAAAAACTATAGGTACAGGACGGCCGTTTCAACTGACGGGTTTTAGAAAATTCCCTGTATGAAGTATAAACCATTATCATTTATAGTGCATGCAAATAGAAACTTTATTGACACGTGTAAACGTCATGATTTTGATAATTTCATAATGGGTGTCTTTTAAGCCAGAAAGTGCATGAGCCGTAGCTATTTTAATTACGGTTCTGTATTTATTTTTGTACTAGCTTTCCGCCCGCGGCTTCGCCCGCGTGGAGTTCGGTTATATCGCGCTTTTTAGGTTTCCCTCGGGAGCATCAAATTTTTCCGGGATAAAAGGTAGCCTATGTTCTTTCTCGGGGTCTAAAGATTGTCTGTGCCAAATTTCATCAAAATCGGTTGAGAGGTTTAAGCGGGAAAGCGTAACAGACAGACAGACAGACAGACAGACAGACAGACAAGACAGACAGACAGACAGAGTTACTTTCGCATTTATAATATTAGTATGGATTTAATTTAAGCTTGAATTTGTTTGTGTGTGTGAGTTTCTTGTCCCGTGTGACACCGGGCTTACCGGAACTCTCACCAGGGAAGCGGGCAGCAACGCTTCTCCTGAGGAATATCAAACTACTGCCATTGAAGCGCGAGGATTATGGCAGCCACTCCCTCCCCTCTCCTCCCTAAATGAATGAAAGCCTTGGGGGAGGCCTTTGTCCAGCGGTGGATCTCTATAGGCTGAGAAGATGTGAATTTGTGGATAAAAAGTAAGAAAGTAGTAAGTAAAGTAGGTACCCTATTATTTAATCCAGACTTCAAACTTTACGCCTGCAAAATTTCAAAGCAATCGGTTCAGTAATTACGGCGTAAAAGCGGAACAAACAAACAAACAAACTCACTTTCCCATTTATAATATTAGTAAGAATTATATCTCTCTATTTATTTTTTGGTAGCTGTGTTGTTTGGTTCACTCTCTCTTTTTCCAATCTGCTTTTAGAAGTGATAACCTTTAATTGACTGTTATGCTGTTTTTATTCTGTTTGATGGAGTTGTAAGTCAACCATAGTTAATAAATAAGTAAAATCCATTGATAAAATATTAAACTAAGGTAGATATGTCACTAGCGCACTAAAAATGAAGCGTACAAAAGGAAGTAAGTCCTGTATCTCGCTTTAGTCACTCTCGATACACTCGTAAAAACAAACGACGAACACTAACAGCGCAAACGACAAACACTAGCCATCTTTTTCTTCTCTATGCTTTAGATTGCGCCCCATCTCACTCACACTGTACCAATGTATGCCGAATAAAAATATGCATGTGTGCTGCTGCTGTGTTCGGCACATTTTTTTTGGTCAGTTTGTTAGAATATATCGTATCTGTTTAATATTTTATCAATGGTAAAATCTGTTTGCCAATGATAATTATATTTAATGTTTATGGTCAAGCATTATGTTACGTTTTTCTCCTGTTGGCAAGGAAAGAATATACGTGAATTTTCCGTAAAACATTACGCAAAGTAAAAACATGAAAATAAACGGGTATAAACACAAGTATGTCACTGCAGGGATCTTACCAGCTAAAAATACCAGTGTAGGTACAGGCTGGTTATAGCTTTGGTCGCACCCAAACAGCCAAACGAGTTCAGAATAAATAGAGAGTCGGAATAATCAACACTAGCTTAAAATAAGCGATTCTTACAGCAGCAAACCCTCATATGTTATTTTATTGCAGTTCCACCGAACGATGTATGAATGTATCACGAAACTCGATCTATTTCGTGACGAAATTTCTTCTATTTCCAAAATAACACACGTCACGAGTCTGCAAACAGAAACTCCATGCAGGCATGAGATATTTCGGTCCAGATGTTATTTATTGCCTCAACCAACCAGCCAGCCAGTTTTCACCTTTCTGTACTTTACTATTGTACTATTTTTTCTGACGTTTATTATGAAAAACTAAGCATTTGAGGTATTTTTTTAAAATATTTGTTTTCGGAAAAACGTTTGTTTATTTGTATTTTTGCGATGCCGTTGGTGCCGACGGGTTCTCGAGTGGCGACCACGCACCGGAAGATGCAGCGTGGGTAGGCCTACGACAAGGTGCACCGACGAACTAGTAAAGGTCGCAGGAATCCGCTGGATGCGGGAGACGCAGGACCGGTCGTCGTGGAGATCCTTGGGAGAGGCTTTCGTCCAGCAGTGGACGTCTTTCGGCAGAAATGATGACGATGATTTGTATTTCTTAGTGTTTTTTTTTTAAATTAATAATTATAAACTAGTGCTTGATCGCAATCCCGTCTGATGGTAAGCAGTGATGCAATTGTTGATGGTAAAGCGCGCTAGTTTAATAAACCCATTCACTCAAAAACCTGAGTGAATAGGAAGGAAGACGGCAGTTGAGCGAGGTGATGCAATGTTTAACCCAGAGGGAGATTGATCTGGAGACCCTCCATGACACAACAACATTTAGCGCATCGTACCCGGCAAACATCACAACACAACTGCTCAGACCCGTCCTCCGTACGGTTTCACCAGACATTATATTATTAGAACACGAGGAATCACTTGGCGGCAAGACCTTGTTTGTTTGTATTTTTTAATGTGATAATGTATAAAATAATGTACGAAAATTGCATTGATTAAAATAGTGTTCATGACTTTTAATTAATGCTAATTGTCTGAATATGGCCAAAACAAATTAAGATATTAATAGTACAATTTTTCCGTCTGTATTGCGTAAAAGTATATAAATATTGAAGAGGGTGAACTACACACAGAAGGCGTGCGTCCATGGCTTCCAAAAGAGTGTAAAAATGAAACAACGCGGTTTTAGTAGGTAGGGCGAATCTAAAGATCTTTGGGACAAACGGAAATATTGAATTCAAGTAACACGAAAATAACAAACACACCCAGCTGGCAAAATATTCGCCGGCGGGCGAGTTATTTTCGACAAACCCAACCTTTAGACGTTGATTATACCATTTCGTGAACAAAAAATATCTTGTCCGTTTCTTTGACGATAAAAATATGTCCTTTGTCCGTCCGTCAAATGGTGGAAAAAGAAAAATAGTATCAACTTTTTGTTTGTCTTGAGGAAATGTCACCAAAAAGAGAATTTGAGTCCATTTTTTGGGCTTCGTGGAGTCGTTATATTGTAGTGTATAAGCATGTACCTATTATAGTCGTCCTCCGTGGCGCAGCGGTCAACACGCCTGACGTGGAGGCTCCGGGTTCGATCCCTGGCCAGGTCATGATGGAAAACGATCCTTTCCTGATTGCCCTGGGTCTTGGATGTTTATCTATACATGTATCTATTATAAATAAAGTATCGTTGAGTTAGTATCCCATAGCACAAGTCTTGAGCTTACTTTGGGGCTAGCTCAATCCGTGTGATATGTCCGTATATATTTATTATTATAGTTCAGTAATGTGACTGATGAACCAATATTTTTTTTTTTTTTTACACACTATAAACCAGCGCTTGACCGCAATCCTGCCTGATGGTAAGCAGTGACGCAATCGTTGATGGTAAAGCGCACTAGTTTATTAAGAGCCTATTCACTCTAGCCTTGAAGACACTCAAATTGTAGTCCGACGGAAACACCGCCGCTGGCAAATTGTTCCAGTCCCTCGATGTACGCGGTATAAAGGAGGAGGCGAAACGCTTCGTCCGGATCGTAGTGGTGTTAACAACGTAAGGGTGGAAACCAGCCGTACGACGGGTCGTCCGCTGGTGGAACGGAGATGGGGGAATTAAATCATGCAATTCCCTCGCACACTCCCCGAAATGCATCCTATAGAACACCGAAAGGCTGGCTACTCTACGCCTGTGCTCTAGGCTTTGGAGACCAACTCGAGTTAGATCAGGATCACCAATCAGCCTCCTTGCACGTCTCTCCACTGAATCC
The DNA here is from genome assembly GCA_017933935.1 of Sesamia nonagrioides. Taxonomy (NCBI): domain Eukaryota; kingdom Metazoa; phylum Arthropoda; class Insecta; order Lepidoptera; family Noctuidae; genus Sesamia; species Sesamia nonagrioides. Next base: position 449,687 of record JADWQK010001513.1, on the reverse strand, counting down.
AAAGTGGCCAGGTGACACTTGGCAGCACCAGCCCAAATGTGGCTGCAGTACTCCACACACGAACGGACCTGTGCTTTGTATAACATTAGAAGCTGCCCAGGTGTGAAGTACTGCCGGACCTTTGCGATAACGCCAAGTTTCCTGGCAGCCACCTTGGCCTTGGACCCAATGAACCGCCCAAAGTTAAGGTTCGAGGAAATCTCAACTCCCAAAAGCTGAAGGCGGTCGGAACACTCCAAGGACACATTCCGAAAAGTAGGAGCCAAGGTGAACGGGCTCCTTTTGGCGGTGAAAAGACACGCCTGTGTTTTGGCGGCATTGAATGCTACAAGATTGGCATTGCCCCATTCGGAGACTGCCTGCAGTGCAACACTCGTTCGCTCAACCATGGCCTCTCTTTCGGACCAGATTGATTCCCTACTAGCCCGAGCATCCGGCAGGTATCTCTCTACAACTGTGCTGTCATCTGCATACCCATAGATACCGGGCATCAGCAGATCGTTAATATGCAGCAGGAACAGAGTTGCAGAGAGAACAGACCCCTGAGGAACACCGGCATTAGTTGACATGGGCTCAGAAGAGCATCCATCGACAACAACTCGGAGGGACCGTTCAGTCAGGAAGTCTTTTATCCAGCCAGTCAGGCTAGGGGAAATGCCGTACGCTGGAAGCTTACTCAAAAGGCCAGCGTGCCATACCCGGTCGAAGGCCTTCGAGACATCAAGGGAGACAGCAATCCCATATTGTTTATTTGTAATAAAAGTTAATACCAATTCGTACAAGCTTGTGTTTCAATCAATTAATTATCCCCATTTTATAATATTTGGTGTGTAAATACTCCGTATGCCCTCTCACCGACAAGAGAATGTATTCATTTTCGATCGAAAACTCCGAGTTCAAAGTCCAATTTATTACCAGTCATCGTTTTAAACCATCCAGCCCATTAGATAAATTAGAAAATTCATTACTTTATAACACAAGAATATAATTTAATCAGAACCCATTAATATAAGCCGTTTTAATTAACCTAACATAGTGGATGAATTAACTTGAATATTGCTTTGACTAAATTACTTTCATAAAATAAGTCAGAAAATATATATTCGTTTCGGTTAACGATGAGCAATAAAATTGTGAAATTGATTGAATTGTTTCACAAAAGACTGATTCACACGTATTATTTATTCAAATAAAGCGCGCCCTTTGATGAAGCGGATGAAATTGCCTGGCGGCCATTTTACGATCCTATTTTTATATGACACGCGTCTCCTTTGTATTTGTAATTTAAGCCACTGTCTATACAACTGTCTATGCATGTTACAAACTTAATTGAAATCGTGTTGCTATTTGGGCGCTGTTTGGGCACGCCACAATAGCGGTGGTAAGTCCCCTCTTTGAGGAGTGGCTAGAGAGGCGCCACGGCGCCGCAACCTCACCGGACACGTTTGTTTCGGGAGGTTCCTTTTCCGCATAAGGCGGGAGGAAACGCCAGGGTGTCACCACTGTGTGGATCGCCCTGAGGACACGGTGGAGCATACGGTGGAGGTCTTTTTTTTTGGGACAAAACCCGCCACACGTTATCCCACCCACTGCAACTCCTGAAAGCCAGAATCAACAGTGGAGATCGCCAGAAAAACACCGAGCAATGAAGCTCGACGAGTTCCGGAGAAACGATTCAACTGTCTTGGGTCCCGCAACAAAATTAATCAGAAAAGAATAGCGGAGGAGTAAGAAAAAATATATTTTTTCCACTTCCCTCCATAACAAGCAGGAGACAGAACAGAACTAGGCCAATCAACACAAAGGGACATTATTGCAACTGGGAGAAGCCCAGATTGCCAAGCACCACGGAATAAAATTTGATTAAGTTAATGGGTCCTAAGTAGGTATGTGCTGTTACAATTGATTCCAAGAATAGGTATGCAAAAGCGCCTGAACGCACGGAAATTGGTTCTAGTTTCTACAAGGTCTGTATAATAAACGACTCCGGATGTAACTTGTACACTATCCAACATAATAATACGGTGAAGGTCTGCCCGGCTTGGGTAGAGCACCGCCGTGTCCTCGTAGCGGCGATCTCTCGCGTCCGACCCTGGTCCAGGCCATGGTCCGGAGCGAGAGTGCATTGCAGGCCGTCACCTCCTTCATTCCTTTCATTACATTTTATGATCCTATTTTTATATGAAACGCGTCTCTTTTGTATTTGTAATTTAAGCCATTGTCTATGCATGTTACAAATTGAAATTGTGTTGCTAGTTAGACGCAGTTAAACAGAACGGACTCAAACTACAATAAGATACACTGTGGTTTGAGTATTTTCTATTTAGCTGCATCTAGTTTATCCTACAAATTTTGTTCATTTTGTGAAGATGTAGAAATGCATGGATGGTGGCCTAGTGGTTAAAATACCAGCCTCTCAAGTATGAGTGCGCGAGTTCGATTCCAGGTCAGGCAAGTACCAATGTAACATTTCTAAAATTATATGTACTTTCTAAGTATATCTTGGACACCAATGGCCGAAGGTGAAGAAAAACATCTTGAGGAAATGTGGACTTTCAAGTCTGAAATCGCCAACCCGCATTGAGCAAGCGTGGTGATTACGCTCAATCCTTCTCTGTATGAGAGGAGACCTGTGCCCAGCAGTGGGACGATAAAAAGGTTGATGATGATGACAGATGGATGGTTTGCTACTCTTACATGCAAAAACTGCTGAATGGATTTGGATGTAACTTGGCATACAGGCGGTTTTAATCAGGATTAACATAACTTATTAAATTAATGAGTTTTAAAAAACATTTTGAAGTTCTAAATATGCAGAATGTTTTTGAGTTAATGAGTTAGTTTTGAAAGTATTTTAAGTAATGTATATTTTTGCTTATGAGTTGTATTTTTTCTGCCCTATTCTGTTGGTCGCAGTGTAGTTATTGCGACCCATCGTGGATAGATCTATGATAACCTGATCTATGATAGCCAAATGAGTTAAACAAGGTCTGAACCGTAGCTGATACAGTACATCCTACTTGGTTGCAGCTATTTGGATATTTTCCAAAATAACAATTACTAGATGTTCACAAAAAGATTCGTCTTCTTCTTCAGCCTATAGGGTTCCACTGCTGGACAATGGCCTCCCCAAAGGCTTTCTACGACGAAGGGTCTTATGCTGCCCGTATCCATCGGCTTCCCGCGATCTTGACCAGGTCAGCGGTCCACATTGTTGGACGCCTTCCTACGTTGCGTCTTCCGGTACGTGGCCGTCACTACAGAACTTTACTGCCCCATCGGCCATCGATTCTACGAGCAATGTACCCCGCCCACTGCTACTTAATTTTAGCGATTCTAAGAGCTATGTCGGTGACATTCGTTCTTCTGCGGATCTCCTCATTTCTTATTCGATCGCGCAGAAAGACTCCGAGTATAGCTCTTTCCATTGCCATTTGTGTGCCTCTGAGCCTTCGTATGAGGCCCATTGTGAGCGACTACGTTTCAGTTCAGTGTATCAGCACTGGCAACACACACTGGTCAAAGACTTTAGTCTTGAGACACTGTGATATCTTGGACGACGAGAAGATGTAGCGTAGCTTCCCGAACGCTGCCCAGCCGAGCTGGATTCGGCGAGACACCTCTTTCTAGAAATTGAACCTACCTAGTTGGACTGTTTGTCCCAGGTATATATAACTCGTTAATAATTTCGAGAGCAGAGCCACCAACTAGAAAAGGCATGATGACAGGGTTAAAAAATAGTGATTCTAATTAGTCCGTCTTTTAGATAAGCATAAATAATGGACACGTATTTTTTGTTTTAACAAAATAATAAGAAATGAATGAGATATAACGCATTAAAGTCCAGGAGCGGGAGCTTATGACGTCACGTTTGAGTAAAATTTGTACCCAGAAGTGACGTCACACAAAATTTTGACGTGCCGTATCTTCGTTGTTATTTTTTTCTGGGAGAAAATAAAAAAGTACGTGTCAAATATTTTTGGCTAATCTAAAAGACGGACTAATTACTTTTTTAGTCACCATGCCTATTGCAGTGGGTGCGACATGATCGTCGTTTTATTTTATTTTTTCGATATTACGACGGGATTGAAACTTATGCGGGTGAAATCACGGGGCGCAGCTAGTATAGGTAATATAATTGTATAATAAATTGTAGACGACTGGGTATAATGTATATTTTAAGCTTCATATAGGTAGTTAAATAAAATAGCGAGATGATTAGGTTGTATTCATTTTGATGGTTTCAGTCTGTTATATTAATTTTCATAAAATAATTGAAATTCATGTAATAAAAGCTCATTATAAGGTTTCGTTCAAAGGTTAATTTTCTATTTTATTTTATGATATAAAATGATGTACAGGTGACAGCACATCAAATTACTACAATCTGTCAGATTTCTTTATTAGATTTTCAATTTTTTCTCTACATCTAAGTTGATTGGGAGTATTTGACAGTTTCGTGTAGTTTGACCTGCTGTCGTTCGTATTTACCGTTTTTTTTTTTTATCTTCATACGTTCATTGATATAACATCATACATTAGAAAAATAAAATAGAATTGTTGAAACTGACAGCTCTTCTAAACGCAATTTACATGTGCTCTTCGCTTTCATTTTATTTACTGAAATTCGCTCTTATTGGCAAAGGATATGAAAAGTAAGTGCGAAAATTCAGAATATATTCTTTTACAACACGGTATTTCATTCACCCTAAAACACAAGCTGCTTGAATATTCAATTTTCCTTCGCTTTACGCTCTCTCAGGATATTCTCTCATTAATTAATTAACACGACAAACACAAGACTGCGTCAACGAGATAGGCTTCAGAACCATGGAATATGGACACAAATGGAGTGCTCGAGTATTGGAGCACTCCATTCCTGTTTTACAGAGTAGGCTGGTTGTAGAACCACCCTACTAATACACAACCTAATACATAACCATAAGTCACGTCTCAATATTTCTCATTCCTGCCAAGTCGCGTTACAATGACCATTTCCACATGGGTAAACCGTCCTACAATGAAACATTTTTAATTTTTTGCTATGGCTATGGCATCAAAAAGTCAACATGTGATTATTCCAAAAAGACTGACTAAACATTGCATGTTATTAGGCAGTATGGATGAATTGCCTTTGCCTTTCATTTGTGGGATTATAACAACAAAACAACACTGCGCGCGCCGCGCTATTTTCATTATTGTCAACTACCTATCATACATAGTCAACTATCTATCATATTACAATAGCTATCATTGCTTGACAGTGGCATAAATAACTATTAGTTGCTGACCCTACTTATGCCTCATTTCGCGAAGTTTATGTAGCTAAGAAAATTGTAACTTTTGACCTAGTGATGATGAATGGAAACTAATAACTGCGTTTTAAAATGAATTTTGTTCATAAAATTTCATTATAACAGCAATTCATTTTAAATCGTTTGTTTAGGGGTGTATTTTTGGCTTAGAGAAAGTTAGATTATTGTAGAAACGAAATTTAGGATAGTTTTATTTGTCACGAGTTTGGTAGTTTTAACATTGTGAAATAGTTTTTAACACTAATTATACGTTAAAATTATAAGTAAGTATGAATAATCATTCTGTGCAATGTTTTTTAAACAAATCATTTAGTAGGATTAAAACTTATACGCATTGTTTGTTTGTGATGTTTTGATGGTTATCATTTCTTGTTATAGGAATTTTATGGGTAACTGACAATTTTTTTTTATTTCAGATCTCAGTCTAGCATTAATATCAACAAAATAAGATGATGCCGACACAAAAAAAAAAAAACAATTACAAATCGTTTCTATAAATTATTCTGAGAATCAGCACTTTTTGAACGTCAATAATTATAAAAGATAGTCCCCCAAAACGTCCGCCCTTCGTTTAATGGTAGTAAAAAGAAATACAAATATCAGCTAGTATGGATTCTTATCCAGTTGCGCAGCAGAGGGAAAACAAAAGAAAGAAAGAAAAGGGAAAGGAAGTTAGTTTGCATTACTACTTTACAATTTTAAGACTTACGCAATAGTTATTCTAATGTCAACTTAATTTACACCACGAAAACGTTGATATTTGCTTAAATGAATTGAGAAAGTACTTAGATGAATGGCGCCATATTTAAGATACACCACCTGCGCTTATCTATCACATTACGAAGTTCACTTAAAGTCAATTTAAGACGCAGCTTTTCGATCTTCATGTGTTGCATTTATATTACCCAATTAGAGGTACGAGACGGGGATACTATCGATATCTTTGTTGAATTCTTATTGTTTTTGTATGGTGTAGAATTGATAGTATCGATAGTTAGGTATCGAGGATTTTCTAATAAATCAATTTTTTTTAATACAATATTTTTTTTTGCCAACGATTCTCAATCCCGAGCAAAGGCCACACCCCACTCCTTCCATCTTTTAAAATCCCTCACGTCCTGGATAGGTTTCAACGAAACTAAAAAGAGGCATGATCTATTAATCCATACTAATAATATAAATGCGAAAGTATCTCTGGCTGTCTGTTCGGCTTTCACGCCAATACTACTGAACCGATTGTAATGAAATTTGGTACACAGATAGTCTAGAGCCTGAGAAAGGACATAGGCTACCTTTTTATCCCGGAAAAAATTGATATTCCCGAGGGAAATCTAAAAAAGCGCGATATAACCGAACTCCTCGCGGGCGAAGCCGCGGCCGGAAAGCTAGTAATCAATAAAATAAATTGAAAAGTCTTTTTGTGTATGATAGGTTTGATAGATATGGGATTGAAAATGATTTTTATTGGATTCTGTTGACCTGATTTTGATGACCGTAATAAATTATTGAGTATTGAGACCTTTTATTCTATGTTGGATTAGGTATAAAAGGTACTACCGTCGAGGCGATCCGGCGCCCTGTCGCTTGACTGACTCTTGCTGGGCCTTCTCTGGGCAACCAGAGACCCCACCCGGCAGGGCCTGGTCGCACGGGCGTCGAGAAGCACTTAGGGCGCACACTACAAGGCACACCGACGACCGCCGCAGGGAAGTCACACCCCTGCGGCGATAAATTAGGTGTGCAAAGATGGCACCCCTAGGGTGCAACCCGACGACGGGTCCCCAATTTTGGAGACCGAGAGCAACAGACCACGGTCACGGGGCCATAAAGGAGACCCCAAACCGTCTCCTCGTGGCCCCATATCGGGATCGCAGAGATGTTCACCAAGGCGATCCGGCCAGTACTCGACGACTGGCTCGGGAGAAGGCACGGCTCCCTGTCGTTGAGGGTGACGCAGGTACTGTCGGGGTACAGCTGTTTCGGCAAGTATCAGCGTCGCTTAGGCAGGGAGCCGGACATTCGGTGCCACCACTGCGTCCAATGCGGGGAGGACACGTCGCAGCACACGCTCTCCGAGTGTGTAGCTTGGGAGGAGCAGCGCCGTGTCCTCACAGCTAAAGTAGGAGGCGACCTGACGCTGCCGGCAGTAGTGCGGAGGAAGGTCGGTAGCGCAGAGTCGTGAGACGCGGTGGTGTCCTTCTGCGAGGTCGTGATGTCGCAGAAGGAAGTCTCCGCCTCCTATTCCACTCACTATCCCATTACCCCGTGCAGGAGACGAGGCCCGGACAGACCGGGCCATCACGAGGGTGTGGGGCCGTGGAAGAATTTAGACTCCCGCGGCCCCATGCGCGCTCGTGATAGAAGAGACACCGGGGTTGTTTTAGTCAGTAAGAGTCTGACAGACCCCGTCGCCCACCCCAGGACGGCGAACATCCATTCAGGATTTCCATCGCGGAGAAAAAAAAAGGTATAAAAGGTACTACCATGGAAAGTGTAATAAGGCACCGGGTAGCTATAAAACCACCTACCAATCTGCACTGAGATCCAGCAAGTCAGAGGCCAGAGTCCCAGTAGTGAGAATAGTATATTAATAATATAGAATATTCGATATACAGAATTATCGATAGTATATTTCGCATCCCTATTGATTAGGTCTACATACTCGTATGTCGTAATGAGGTGTTTGAGTCTGTATTACGTGATCCTCATTTGTTAGAGGGCTTTTCGTAATCAGTTCTGATTGGATGTCGTGAGTTCATTTGTGGTCCAATGGAAAATACACTGATTGGATAGCTGTAGTAATAGGTGGATTATTGATGTTTTGGCTGCGCGGAGTATTTAGTAAGCGACATTTTAAGTAAGAATTACTTTTATTTTTGGTATCAGTCAAATAAATAATTATGTTTCTAATCTTCGTGGATAAAATTACGCGCCTTCGATTAGCGAAGGTATAAAAATAATTGCTGAGATTTTTTTTGCCAATTTAGCCTTGTAAAAAAGTTTCTGATTTTATGTTCCTTTTTTTAAATTATTTGTTATTCTATTTAGTTTAACACTCTTCCTGTACCAGTCATAGTATAATTATACTAAAATGAAATAATCACCACAAGACGCATAGACAAGGTTTGCCAACCCTTCCGCTGCAAGTACTCTTTTACAAGAAGATTTCCTTGTTTCCAAGGCCCTGACCTATACAATAGTCTTAACAAAATTATGAACTTTTTCTCACTCCCTATAATGTCTTTTAAAAAGAAAATTAATACTTGGCTGCAAACGCTTAATTACAACAAAACTGAAAGCTTATTGTTGACTCAATACAGCTCCCGTTATACTTCATTCTATCATCATCACTCAAACATCGACACGAACATACCCTCGTTTGCTGTATAATCTTTTAAATTACATGATTAATTATTTTGTGTTTTCATTTTTGCATTTTTTTTTGTCACTTTTCTTTCATCCCTTAATCTTTGTCATCTATTAGTATTAAGTACTAGTATACGTTTGTATTAGTTGTGACACGACCGTGTAGTCAGGAGGCCTGGAGACCTGTAACACAGGTTGTCCTAGTACAGGCTCCAGTTTCCACTACATCGTTATATCTTGTATACTTAATTTTGTGTCAAAATTATGTTTAATTATGTGGTGCAAAAAATAAACGTTTATTATTATTATTATACTTTTCTTTCTTTGTTTGACGTGTTAAAACATAGAGATTTGTGAGATTTAACAAAGTTAAATATTTCTGTGTTATACATCAAAACCTTTCTGAATAAATTCTCGATGTAAAAGGCATAAATTCATTTTATTCTTTAGAAGAAAGCCTACATGTACGTATGTATTCTGAATTCCTTTGTGCGCATTATGAGTCACATTCGGTTCGTTATGCGAGATGTTTGCTGAGCATCATACCAAAGACACACAAAGAATGAGCGAGCTTTCATTGATAATTTATACTATTTACATATGAAAATTGTTTTCATAAAAAATAAATTGAAACGTTTTCGAAAATGTATTCAAAAATGTCTGTGTAGGACGACGATCGTAAACTGATCTTGTAGTCATCTGCCTAAATACAGTATGTTAACTAACAGAGGGCGTTCCCGTTAACCCGAAATAGTATAGCATACATACATGCTAAAAAATATATTTCCATTCGAAAACAAAATGTTTTAAAATTTTTTCAATATGAAAATATTCAATAAAAAATTTAAATTGACATGTAAAAGAAACACACTGTACACGCGAACATGAAAGACGGCAACGTCGCAATTTATTTATGAGTGACGAGCCGCGTATGCGGCGGCGATCTAAGATCTAATTGATTGATGTGTGTTGGTTGATGTGTGTTGGGCAATGCAACGTTAGGTAGATACTATTCCGCGCTACTATTTTGATTTAAAACAGGAGGTTTCAAATTTATTTTTAATTATAATTTCTTTTTATTCGGATTATTTTATGCTTATTTTTCTATGCTGATATTTTTATTTTAATCTATTAATGATATATATTAACGAGTTTAAGGGAACGCCCTCTGTTATTTAACATACTGTATATTGAGAACCGGAAAATACTGGTAGTATTTTATTAAGTCGTGGTGGCCTAGTGGTTAAAACACAGCCTCTCAAGTATGAGTGCGCGGGTTCGATTCTAGGTCAGGCAAGTACCAATGTAACTTTTCTAAAGTTACATGTACTTTCTAAGTATATCTTGTACACCAATGACTGAAGGTGAAGGAAAAACATCTTGAGGAAACCTGAACTTTAAGTCTGAAATCACCAACCCGCATTGAGCAAGCGTGGTGATTACGCTCAATCCTTCTTCTGTATGAGAGGAGACCTGTGCCCAGCAGTGGGACGATAAAAAAACGTTGATAATGAATTTTATTAACGGAGCGGCTGCCAATCCGCGCTTCCCCACCGACGAAAACTACTACACTTTAAATAACTTAACTGTATTCTATTTTAATAAAGACAGTTACAACATTATAAAACGTAATTTTTTTATACGAAAACTAAATATAATTTGTTCAGAATAAGCAACTGAATGGATTCCAATATTTTTATACCTTGTTATATTTTTTTCCCAAATACGTTTAAAAATTGTTGCATTGTGGTTATCGAGCGCAAAAACTCAGTTGACGTTATATCATAGTACAAGGCGCGTGAGACAGGGCCCCAGCGCGCTGGGGGCCCTGTCTCACGCGCCAGCGCCGCGATCCACGATCCTACCGATCGCCCGGCAGCGCCTATAGGCGATTTTCACACTGCCCCGCATCATGCTGCATGTTGCGTGTCGACGCACCTACGCGCGTTCCTGCGGGAGTCCAGATCTGCATCATCGTGCGGGTTTTTTGTGCACTCACGCGCGTAGGTGCGTTTTGTAGATTCACGCACGGCGGCTCTCATTTATTCGCCATTCTAACATATTTATTACTTTCTCCCATTGTTTCACCTTCTGCGCTCAGTCACTGTATTCATCACATTTCATATTCCAGATAATAATAAATAATAAATAAATAAATATATACAGACAATTCACACAGATTGAGCTAGCCCCAAAGTAAGTTCGAGACTTGTGTTATGGGATACTAACTCAACGATACTATATTTTATAATAGATACATAATATATAGATAAACATCCAAGACCCAGGACAATTAGGAAAAGATCGTTTCCCATCATGACCTGGCCGGGGATCGAACCCGGGGCCTCCACGTCGCAGGCAGGCGGGTTGACCGCTGCGCCACGGAGACCGACAAAAGCTAGATAGCTGGGTGGTTTTCGATTTCGAATATAAATCGATCGATATCGAGATCCATTTTCAAACACACACATTACGCCCATTCAAAATCACGCGCGGCACTGCGGAATTCGGTGTGCCATACCTTGCGTCTCGCCCCGCACCTACGCGCGGAGGTGCATGTTTCTTCGCGTGTATGCGCGTGATCCGCATGGACGCGCGTCGATGCATTTTCTGTGTGTTAGACTGTGCGTGTTTTCCATACAAACGGAGATACTTACAAGCAACGGAAGAACACGCATCCACGCGCTACGCTGCATCATGCGGGGCAGTTTGAGAATCGCCATAGCGGATAGGCGCTGCCGGACGATCGGTGCGTTGACCATATTTTTGTTGGGACGATCAGGTAAGATAATAAGCTGATAACTTTGTGGTTTTACATAATAGCTTTTTGAAATTTTATAGATAGATTCTTTACTTAAAAATACTGGACACGTGTTTTGTGTTTTGCAAATACAAAAAATAATGTTGTAATCTTTGCTGTCACTTCATGCTTAAATCTAATCAACAACCGAAGTAACCTTTCAACTAAAGCTTAAATGTATTTGAAAATCTAATCACCAGCTTCTGTATTAAAATTAATCTAAATGACAGCGTGTTCGCTCAGTTTATATATTTTCAATTTGCATCGCAATTTCGAAGCGGTCTAGCGAGCGCTTCATTAAGGAGTTACTAAAGCGCAGTAAAGCGCTAAAGTCGCAGTTATTAGTGCTTGCAGGAAATGGGAAAGACGTGGATTCTGACTAGTTTTAGTGTTTTTAAATGTTAAAATCGTAGATAAAAGAAACTAGCGTTGGACTGCAATCCCGCCTGATGGTAAGCAGTGACGCAATCGATGATGGTAAAGCACACTAGCTTATTAAGAGCCTATTCACTCTAGCCTTGAAGACACTCAAATTGTAGTCCGACGGAAACACTGCCGCTGGCAAATTGTTCCAGTCCCTCGATGTACGCGGTATGAAAGAGGAGGCGAAACGCTTTGTCCGAATCGTAGTGGTGTTAATGACGTGAGGGTAGAAACTCGCCGTGTGACGGGCCGTCCGGTGGTGGAACGGAGATGGGGGAACTAAATCATGCAATTCCCTCGCACACTCACCAAAATGAATCCTATAGAACACCGAAAGGCTGGCGATTATCTATGTATGTTACATGGTAACGTGTCCTATTATCTTCTAATGGTTGCTGTAATATATGTTACAGAAAGTTTAGAAAGATTTTTCCACCTGAGATGAAAACACAACCCAACTGAATGGATACTAAAATAAACGATGATTGCCTTCATCAACTCAAATAGCTCTATCAGAGCAAACATAAAAATTGTGTAAAAAATACAGAAAACTTATGAGACTGAACATGGAAAAGTGTAAGGTTTGGTGAAAATACGGTCACAAATTAAATTAGTTACCTAGCGAAACTCCGCAGAGTTTTGAGGGGTCACTGACCGCAGTTAGTGATAGTCGTTTGATATATCTCAGAGGTAATTCTTGTCATATTAAACCTACTTCAAAAAAAAAATACAAACGACTTCAAAAAACACTTAAAAGGAAAAAAATAATTCTACTTTTTCCTTTTATGTGTTTTTTCAGGTCGGTTTCTATTTTTTTAAAGTATTATATTTTCATGCTTTTCAATGTCTTAGTCAAAATTCGAAAATTACTTTTTCACCACATAACAATAATGATAGCCATAACCCATGTTAGAATAAGTTCTCATCAATACGAAAAAAATCCCTATCTCAAAAACTACTGAACCGATTTTGATGAAACTTATAGTATTTCCTAAGAATTACTTCAATCGAACTTCTAGTTCCGGAAATATGCGCGCACAAACATAAAACATACATACACACATACACTTGAAATTTGGCTTACATACATACGGGTCGAATTGATAACCTCCTTTGTTTGAAGTCTGGTAAAAAAGGAGGAGGTTTTTAGTTTGACTATGTTTTTTTAAGTATGTTACTTCAGATCATTCGACTCGTTTAACGGATTTTGATGATTCTTTTTTATATGAAAGTTAGTGATTCACGTATGGTTTCATTTTACTTTGGGCCACTTCAGATAATGGCATCAGTAAGAAAACCGTTTAAGTCTTGGTTTTGTATTAAGTATGTGCGCGGCAAATGGACGAATAATTCAATATCACGCCAATCGATTTCGATGTTTTTTTTACATGCTTTTTATTAGCTTCGCTTGTATGTTTGCTTGTTTGCTTGCTTGCTTGTTTATTTGTTTGATTGTCCGTCTCTAACTCTTTGGACTACGAGTGAGCGTCTCATTACTGTAAAATGTCGCACCGTTTCCAATAACTTCATTCTTTCGTTTTTTTTTAAGAATATCGAACTAAAAAGTTGAAAATAAATATAGTTTAAAAAACTAAAAAAAACATGCTTTTAAAAATACCAAACTAAAAGTTAAAAATAATTTAAAAAAATGCGTGAGTCGCTTAATATACAAAAATTATGGCACAAAGCGGCTCACGCTTTTTTAAAAATTATTTTTAACTTTTTGGTTTGATATTTTTTAAAAGCAAGTTTCTTTAGTTTTTTAAACTATATTTATTATTATTATGGAAAGAGCTCCGAGTTTCACATAATACAAACCATTCAAAATTGAGTCGCAATCTTATCTTCGCGACAGATTGAGACAGAAATCAGACTGTGAATTTTCTTAAAATTATTAGAATCGCCCCTCTGTTGACACTGGTAGCGTTAAATTAAGTCATATATAAAATATTAGACACTCCACACGAGTCTTCGCCTCTGTGGCGCAAAAGTCGTCACCTACGTCGTCGAGCGAATTCCATTAATTTATTTGATGCTGATACACGACGGTCTGGGACGTGACTAGAATTATATGAAGTTATACCAACCGCTGTTTTTATACGAGACTCTTCAAGGGTAATGTTTTTAGAACTGAGAATGGGAAACAGGAAATAGTTGTAAATAGTTTGGATTCTAAAATGGAATGGATGAAAGGGAAGAAAACTTAGAACTTCTAATACATATTATAAACTTGAAGGTTAGTATTAAAGTGTTTTTTTTTATGTTGCCCCACTCTAGGTATTTCTCCCGTATCGTGGGTGCGTTTACAAATATATGAATTCACATACACAAAAGGCCAAAACAACTACTTTTAGATCCTACAAACATTTGCTCCGTACGGAGATCGAACTACCGACACGTAGCGCAGTAGGCAATGGCTTAACAACTGCGGCAACCGTGCTGTCATGCATCGTGTCGTGTTTGGTACTCTTTTACGCAAAAACTACTGAATGAATTTGAATAAAATTTGCCACACACATGGTTCATAACCAGGAACATATAATGTTTTTATTCAGATAATCTCACGGGAACAAAACCGCAGGGCGCAGCTCTTCTTAAAAGATAAATTAGCTTCTGCCAAAGAATTAGTTTTTGTGAACTTTCTCCTACGACCCACCCCATCCCATTGTATCATATGCTCGCGATATTACAGCGTTTTTATTTAACGTTTTTTCTGATTTATTCTGCATGTTTTCTAAAAGCTGATCTTTAGATTTATATATAAACACAACCAATTCTTTAACTACGTATTTTTCCTTTTTACTCTCAGCCCTGTACAAATTGTGTGTCTACTAACGAAACTTATTTATTACGAGTACCTTCTCTAAAAGTAATTCAAATATTTTAGTTATAAGATTACCTTGTGAGTCTCGAAGCAAAATGTATTCTTTTTGAGAAATAAGTAAATGTCTTTAATTGCAATTCTTTAACTCAACCAATTGTAAAAAAAAATGTACTAATACTTAAACTTTTGTTTAAAGTGTTTTTAATAAATTAATTTTCTATTATTTTATCTATTTTCATTCATCATCATCAACCTTTTTATCGTCCCACTGAGCACAGGTTTCCTCTCATACAGAGAAGGATTATTAACACTTGGTGAGATTCATTGCAGGTTAAAAGATCGGACCTTAGGATCTTAGCGTAGCCGCGGGATGTTTGAAAGATATACCGTGGCCCTGGCGCACAGGCAAGTGAAGGAACACGGGTATGTTTTAGTCAGTAAAAGTCTGACACGCCCTTCGCTCCGCCTTGAGCGGAAGAGGTCATTTGATGATATCCCATCATCAAGAAAAGGGTCTTAGCAAACGTTGAATAACCTTTTTTAAGAACTAGGCTAGCACAAGTAAGAGATTGTTTTTCAATAACGACTGGCTGTTTTACAGTTTAGCGCGCTCATACCAGCAAGCAAAACAAATAATTTCTTTTCTAAATAATTTCTATTAGATCTAACAGCGTCCCCCGGCTTCATCAGGATAAGTGTCGAACCCATGGGAATATTTTGGATACCCCAACAATTATAAACTAGTGCTTGACCGCAATTCCGCTTGATGGTAAGCAGTGATGCAATCGTTGATGGTAAAGCGCGCTAGTTTATTAAGAGCTTATTCACTCTAACCTTGAAGAAACTTAAATTGTAGTCAAACGGAAACAAAGCCGCTGCCAAATTCTTCTAGTCCCTCGATTTAGGCGGTATAAAAGACGAGGCGATTTTATTCTGATGTATATACGATTAGCTGCCGCCAGCGACTTCGTTCGCGTGGAGTTAGTTATGCTCCGCTCCTATTGGTCAGAGCGTGGTATTATAGCCTAAAGCCTTCCTGGATTAATGGACTATCCAACGCAAAAAGAATTTTTCAAATCGGACCAGTAGTTCCCGAGATTAGCGCGAACAAACAAAAGAACAAACATACAAACAAACTCTTCAGCTTTATATATTAGTATAGATAAGCTACAATATAACTGTACATTTTTATCAAAATCCTTTAAACATTTATATTCATCCTTACAAACTTGTGCGTACTCATAATATTAGTAGGATAGTACCTAGGAAAGGGTATATATTATATTGTTTTATATTTTAGATTTATAGTCAAAGTATCTGCGACGGAAACTGCTATTTAGCGAAAAAAGGCTTTCCAGAAAAAGTTTTATCAACATCTCGTCCTTTCTCAAAATAAAGACCTCCCGTAGAGCTTTAAGAATACCTCTAACAAAGCTTTCATGCATTTCTTTCTAAAAAGAGGTTCGAATTTCACTTTAAAACTTGGAAGCTGGCTGAAAATAGCATTTTGGAATTTATTTTTCATTCAACTGCGAACGGTGCAAATAACGTGCATGATTTAATATTGAGGAGGAGCTATATTTGAAATATATATTTGATTTTTCAAATATAGCTCCGATTAAATAATAAAAATTGAAAACCACGAAATATGACACTAAATTGCGACTTTACCAGTCGTATGTAGTAAACGCTCTTAACCATCCACTACTTTTAAAAGGGTCATTTCAATTAAGTCTACCTGTCCTTGCTACTTTTGAAAGGGTAATTTTTATTAATTACTACAGCCTCAAAGAGAAACAAACACATGTCTTGATAAATGACAATACTTTCAACGAAATATCAACACATTACCTTGATTATCATACGTAAAGGGTTACTTCCTGCAGTACCTCTCATACCCGTGGGTATTACGCTAAACTCATTAGCTTAATGACGAATGTCAAGCCTGTATGATATGTTCAAACAAACAGAGCGATTAGCTTTGCCCGTGGTATTATTTGCAACTTCTTTTTTCTATTGCAGATATAAGATAAGGTTGCGTTCGTCTAAGCGATTAGTCGCGTTGAGAGTAAGCTTGCTCGCTTTACCATTAACGATTGCACCACTGCTTACCATCAGGCGCGATTGCGGTCAAGCGCTAGTTTATAATTACCAATAAAAAATAAAAAAAATGCGAAGGCAGATGTGTGGAATGGCAGGGCCATGGGTTGTTGGAAGGAGATACCGTGATCCCTGGCTCACAGACAAGTGAAGGAATACGGGTGGGTTTTATTCAGTAAAAGTCTTACATGCCTTTCCGCTCCGCCCAGAGAGCGGGAGAGGTGATTTACGAATTTCTCATCCAAGGATAGCCAGATGTTTTTGGTCTTTCGCTCAGCTTAAGCTACGCTGCCGTGGTTACATATCAAGATATCTAAATAAATACTAGCAGTAATTCAGATGAAATGTATGATCTTATCTTTGTAATGTAACATCTTTACATACCATGTTTTATGCAAATAAATGAATATGAATATCGAGGTAAAATATATCGTTGAAAGTTTCATAACAATTCGATCAGTAGTTTTTGCTCGAAAGTGTAACAAATATCAATCCATCCATTTTCTTCAAATTTCGCTTTTATAATTTAATTTATTTAAATTAAATTGGCGACTAATTGAATTCATTAAGAACTGCGTAATGAAGGAGGCCTATGTCCAGCAGTGGACGAGTAGAGGCTGATGATGATGATGATGAAATTGGCAACTAAGGTAACTCTCACCAGGGAAGCGGGCAACAGCGCTTCTCCTGTGGAATATCAAATTACTGCGATCGCCAACCCGCCTGCAAAGAGTGGGGATTATGGCAAACTCCCCCAATGCTTTGATGGAGGCTTTTGTCCAGCTGTGAACTTCTATAGGCTGAAGAAGAAGAACGGTTATTATAGTTTGTAATTAATTACGATCTTTTTTTTTAATAATATTCTTTTTTAATTATACAGCCTGGTGACAGTCATTGGAGTCTTAGTAACATCCTATACTCTTTTTTCCTTCTCTCTTACGCGGGTACGGAGCGCTAATTGGGTTGAGGGTAGACTGTCGACAAGCGAACATCAAAGTAAAGTGCTCCGTGTATTATTTTTAATAAAAATAGATTATAGTGTTTATTTGTGATTAATTCTACGTAAATCTGGTCATTACAATATTAACTGTTTGGACAAGTGTTATATCCTGTGTAAAAAGTGAACTTTTTGAACAAAAACGATAAATAAAAATATCATCATAACGAAGTGCATTAAACGTCTTATATAAACTAATACATTAAAGTCTTAAATACTTTCTAGTGACAATCGTTAAGGTGTTAAATCAATTGTAATTAACTTCAATTGTAGCAAAATAGCACAAAATAAACAAAAACTGTATTTACATTAAACTATATTTAAGTACATTATTTACTTTAAATATTCACAAACTTTTTTCTATAAACTTGGGTGTTTATTAGTGAGGTGAAAAGTGTGATTTAAAGCATATGAAAATTCTGAACACAATAGTTACAAAAAAACTGATATTGTGGAAAAATAGTGCAAAAATAATTATAGCATGAGTCATCTTAACGGCTTTTTTAAATTTTAAAGTGAATATATGTCGAATAAGAATCATTATTTCGTTTAAGAATGTAACTGTACAGTTGGTCTCGAGGTAGCAATTGCGCCTGCAATATTGCGTAGGCGGCGTGTCGCGAGTTCGATCCCCAGAGCTAGCGATACTTTTTTAAAGTTTATATCATATTTTAAAGCTATCGCGTAGAAATCAAACATGAATTTTCTGGATAATATCACGTTCCGCCGTACGAGAACCAAGTCTGACTCAATATTAAATGACAGTGAGGTAATAGCCGCCACACCAACATTAAATGAGACTGTTACGAGTGTACCAGAAATGTCCGATGACGAAGACGATGTAATTAAGAAACTACGTGAACAAATTAGTAATCTTACATTAGAACTACAGAGCGCTCACTTAGAAATTGAATCTTTGTCTTTAGAAAACAGTAATCTGAAATCTTTAAACGAAAAATTGAGTAAAAATAATGATCTTTATAAGAAAGTAACTATAACACCCACAAAACTAAAGTCATCCAGCTCAAAAAAGAAAAAAAGCAATAACAATAAAACCAATAAACAAACACAAACAGAAACGATTAAACCGAAGATTAATAAACCAGAAGTACAAACAGTTAATACAACGAAAACATATTCAAAACGTAACAAAATATGTATTATAAGCACAGACAATAAAAATAACTTGCTTGATATAGCAGAAAACGTTTTTGAGAATTGTGAAATCTGTCACTATATCACACCCCATTCAAATATACAAGTTTTGCTAAAAGGTATTAGAGAAAAGTTAGCAAACTTCACTTTATTAGACTTCTGCGTTATTCTACTAGGTGAGGAGGACTTTAAAACTACGAATAGGTATTATGATGGTATATTACAGACTAGCTTTCGCCCGCGGCTCCGCCCGCGTGGACTAATATTTTTCGTATCCCACGGGAACTGCATATTTTTCCGGGATAAAAAGTAGCCTATGTGTTATTCCAGACTATTATCTACCCCTGTGCCAAATTTCAACCAAATCCATTCAGTAGTTTTTACGTGAAAGAGTAACAAACATCCATACATCCATACTTACAAACTTTCGCCTTTATAATATTAGTAGGATTAGACAAACCTTGCAAGAAATCACAAATACTAATATAATTATTTGCACCCCAACGTACAAGTTTTTTACAAACAACTATTTGTACAATTCAAGAGTAGAAACTTTCAACAATTTATTATATTTAGATACCATTACTCACGAACATGCTTATTTTTTGGACAGTAATAAGAATTTGGTATATGACGACACTATGTTTAACAGACGTACTGGTGCGATAAATAGTTTTGGAATGAAGTTTTTATTCAAGGATATTTATAGAATGATTGTTTGCGTAGAATCTTCCATCACTAGCTGCAAATATGAAGTTGACCAAAACATTGAAATGTCACCGACTCATAATGACATCTTGAAACCTACTCCGCAGAAGCTTTTTCGGTCATAAATATATCACCATAATGCACCAAAATATTGCAGGTTTGAGAAGCAAGTTGGATGCATTAGCGATCTGCTTGCAAGAACTATCAGATAATAATAATGATATTGATGTTATTTGTCTGACTGAACATTTTATGATGACAGGCTATGAAGGTACATGTATAATACCCAATTTTTGCATAGCTGCCTACTTTAGCAGAAGTAATTCTAACAGAGGAGGGTCGTGCATCTACGTGAAGAAAGGTCATCATTGGAAAGTGATTCCAAAATCAGTGTTATTCACTGAGTGCTCAACTTTTGAATGCTCTGCAATAGAACTAGTAGACTACAAGGTTATTATTATCTGTTTATATAGGGTTCCGGTTGCTAGTAACTTAATTAATTTCTTTGAAAGATTAGATAAGATGCTTAAATATGTAAGTACAACCTATAAAAAGCACAATATTGTAGTTGCTGGGGATTTCAATATTAATATATTAAAACAAAATAACATCACATCCGAATTTGAATGTTTGCTTCTTAACTATAACCTAAGACTTAAGATAACCGAACCAACCAGGCAAATTAGCAAAACATGCATAGATAACTTTGCTCACAACTACCACAATAAGTGTAAAGCAGAAGTGATTGACTTTGCATTATCAGACCACACGGCTCAGATATTGAGGTGTCAGGTCAAAAAAGTGTGTCTAATAAAAAGCTGGAAAATTAAGCGTAGAGATTACTCTGAAGAAAATCTTAAGAAGTTTAGAACTTGTATAGAGAAATTGTCTTTTTCGGAAGTGTACTCAGCCTCTGACCCAAATATAGCCTATAATGCTTTCTTTGATTTGTTCAAGTTATTCTATGATCTTTGCTTTCCATTTAAATATATAACAATTAATACACATCGTAAAGCTAAATGGATAACGCGAGGAATTAAGGCTTGTAGTATCAAAAAACGTGATCTTTTATGGCAATACAGGAAAAAACCGAGCCAGGTTAATAAAACTAAACTGACACAATTTTCTAGAAGATATAAAAAAGTAATCAAATTAACACAGCGTGCACAAAATAATCATTTAATTAGCGTGTCAGATAATAAAAGTAGATCAGCATGGAAGATCATAAACGAATCTAAACAAAATGTACCAAATGACACTAGCCAGAAGAAGCAGGCTTAAGTGGTGTCAGAACCACCAGGACCAGATTAAAATGGACATAATAGCATCACACAGAGCTACTAAAAATTTTCCTCAATTCTGGAAGGCAACCAATAGACTGGGAACTGGACCGGGTCGCCCCGTGAGCGTGGGGGAATGTAGTTCGCCTGAAGCAATAGTTAGCATGTTCAGGGAACGTTTTATGGTGTCATCTCAGTTAGGGCCGGCTAAGGGGGGGATCGTTGAGGGGATTAGTCGTGATTATGAACCAATTCGTTTTACGGCTAAGGAGGTGAGGAGACAAATCCTAAGTATGGGCGGTGGTAAGTCTCCTGGTCACGACGGTCTCAGCATCGAGCACCTCAAATACGCCGGGGTTCATCTGCCTAGAGTGCTGGCGACGTTTTTCTCACTTTGCGTCAGTCACTCGTACCTACCATATGATATGTTGCGAACGGTAGTGGTACCTATAGTTAAGAATAAGACCGGGGATATGTCGGATAAGGCGAACTACAGACCTATATCCTTAGCCACTGTGATTGCTAAGGTATTGGATGGTCTGCTTGATAGGCATTTGGATAAATATATCACGTTGCATGACGCTCAGTTCGGGTTTCGGCCTGGGCTTTCCACTGAGAGTGCTATTCTGTGTCTGAAGCAGACCGTCCAATATTATAAGGATAGAGATACTCCGGTATATGCTTGCTTCCTTGATCTCTCGAAGGCTTTCGACCTAGTGTCGTATGATGTCCTTTGGGAAAAGGTCGGGGGGGCGGGCGTACCTCAGGAGTTGACGGGCCTGTTTCAATACTGGTACTCGAACCAATGTAATCAGGTTCGTTGGGGTAGTACTCTCTCTGAACCGTACGGGTTGGAGTGTGGAGTTAGGCAGGGGGGTTTAACCTCTCCTAGGCTCTTCAACCTGTACGTGAATGAGTTGATCGTTGAGCTTAGCAGCAAACCAGTCGGATGCAAGATAGATGGCATTAGTGTCAATAATATTAGTTATGCTGATGACATGGTGCTGCTGGGCCCAACGGCTGGCTCAATCAGAGAGATGTTACGTGTTTGTGAGAGGTTTGCTGCTACTCATGGTTTGCAATATAATGTTGATAAGAGTGAGTACTTGATCTTTGAGGTCCCCGGGAAATCGATGCGTTATGAGCCCATAATTTGCCTAAAGGGGAAGCCACTAAATAGGGTTACTCAATATAAGTACCTAGGCCATTATTTGACTGTGGACCTCAAAGATCAAGTAGACATTGAACGCGAACGCAGGGCGCTAGCAGTTAGATGCAACATGTTGGCCCACAGATTTGCTCGTTGTAGTGATGGGGTCAAAATCGCTTTGTTCAAAGCGTTTTGTCAGTCGTTCTACACGGGCGGTCTGTGGGTTAGCTGTACGCGGAAAGCTCTAGACGCCCTGCGTGTGCAATATAATAATGGTTTTCGGGTGCTGTTGGGGTTGCCTAGGTATTGCAGTGCGTCGGGCATGTTCGCTTTGGCGCGAGTGGATGATTTTTATGCCATCGTGAGAAAGAGGGCGGCCTCGTTGCTCGGTAGAACTAGGACCAGCGCCAACAGCATCCTACAAGCCATGGCCGACAAGCTCGATGCGCCAGTGCTAAGACACTGGTTAGCATTGCTTGTGCGGCAATCTTGATTAGTTTTTTTTTAAGTATTACTAACCCTTAGTTGATAAGTTAAGTTAAGTTACTAACCATTGGACCTTTGTTGTCATTTAATAAATTAAATTATTAAATTATTATTATTATTATTATTAAAATAAATGACAAAATAATAACTGACCCTTGTGAAATATCTGACGCTTTTAATAATTATTTCATAGATAAAATTGTACCCAGAGATGATTCACTCAGCATGCAGTATAACTTTTTAACGTCTACTAAGCAAAAGTCTATGTTTTTGAAGGCATGCTTACCACATGATGCATTTCAGATTATTAGAAGTTTAAAAAACACGAACAGTGTAGGTTATGATGGGATATCAACTAAAGTCTTGAAGTATATTGCTACGAATATTTCTACTCATCTTTCCTATCTGATAAATATATCTATTGAGGCTGGAATTTACCCCGACAAATTAAAAACTTCTGTCATAAAACCAATATTCAAGAAAGATAATAGTGAATGTCTAGAAAACTATAGACCTATTGCCTTGGTTCCGGTTATATCCAAAATTTTTGAGAAGCATATTTACAAAGAACTAAATAACTATTTAGAGAGTAACAATATTCTGGCACAAGAACAAAAAGGTTTCAGACAAAATAAGTCAATAAATATGGCCATATATGACTTTCTGAATTTTGTTATGGTTAATGTTGATAAAAGAATACCTATCTGCTCTATTTTGATGGATATGACGCAGGCTTTCGATCATGTTGAACATAATTTATTGTTAGGTAAACTTAATAAATATGGAATAAGAGGTAATGTTTTAAAATTATTTGAATCTTACCTCAAAGGCCGTCGCCAATACACTGAATTGACTCGAGTGAATGTCATAACAAGAAAAGAAGAAACTTTCAGATCATGTGAACGTCAACTAAATTACGGTGTTCCTCAAGGAACCGTTTTGGGGCCACTATTTTTTATACTGTATATAAATGACTTACCCAATGCCACTGATAATCCTGTAACTCTTTTTGCGGATGACAGTACAGTAACTGTTAAGTGTAAAGATCTAAGTTCTTATGAAGATGACATAAACAACACATTGAACTCAGTCATGAATTGGCTTAATATCAATAACCTTAAAGCCAACTTAAGCAAAACTAAATTAATGTACTTTAGACAACGTTTACCGGCACCAAATAACCTAAATATAAATTATAACATGCAAAAAATAGAGGAAGTAGACAATTATAAATTTCTAGGCCTATATATTGATGACAAAATGACCTGGAAGCCACATATTCAACAACTATGCAAACGCGTTAGTAAATCTGCCTATGCTCTACATACACTTGCATATAAAATAAATTCCGGTGCCCTTATAATTGCGTATCATGGGCTGGTGGCATCTGTTCTCAGATATGGCATAATTTTTTGGGGGAATTCCACCGACAAAGATATTGCCTTTAAAGCCCAGAAACGTTGCATTCGAGCTATGTTTGGTTTAAAGTCAACAGAGAGCTGTCTGCCTTTCTTTAAGAAGCACAACATTCTACCACTACCCTCACTATATGTATTTGAAGTAGCGGCTTTCGTTAAACAAAATCCTCACTTGTTTACTTTAGTATCTGTAGCTCTCAATCGGACCCAAAGGGACGAAAGTCGTTTGTGTATTCCAAGAACGAATACTGCCTTAATGTATAAAAGTCTATTTCACATGGCACCAGTTATATATAATAAATTACCGAAGGAGCTAAAAAAATTGCCTGTAAATTCATTTAAAGTAAAACTAAGAAGTATGTTGTGTCAAAAATGTTATTATAGTGTATCGGACTTTTTATTGGACAAATCTTGACATTGTATAATTGTATTTTTTTTTTTCTCTTTGACTTTGTATTATCTAAGTCCAAATTATTTTGACATATATTTGATCAATTGTTTTGACTTCATTATGATAACATTATGGGATTTGCTTATTTGACCATGTTGTATTTAAATCAGAATGGTTTTGACGTTAACTTAAAAAATATTATGACTTTTTGACTTTAATTATTCCTATTATAATGTAATCTGTATAATGTAATTTTATTATTTTGTTTTTTTGTATTTGTATGCCTATAATAGGCTGATCATAGCGCACTTTATCCTCAAATATGAATACCTAACCACTGTACCTATGTATCACAAATAAAATATTTCTGATTCTGATTCTGATTCTAATAAAAGCCTTAAAACCTAAAAACTTCTTTCCTTCCTTTGTTGTTTACTTGACCACCATGCTGGGGTAGCAGTCGCATGAACTACTCTTAAGCAATTAGTTCGTAATACAATTCTCAGTTCTCAGTTAATGTGTTATTGGATGTTTCCATCAGGAAATACAAGAAGCAGCACGGAATCTGGTTTTGTTGATGACTATAGGCTCACTCCCTATTACAATGCCCACCCTCTCTGATTAATCTTTTGGAGATTACAGAACGATTCGAACCGTCTGAGATCTCCATGATAACCTCGGGTCCAATTCGTCGTCCAAACAGACAGGTCTTAGCTGGCGCCGCAATATTTTACGTGCGATTTAAGAGATTGGGGGTGACCATTGTTGAAATGCCGCAAGGAAAGATGGGACCCGCTGTGAAATAGCGGGACTAGGGCTTTCGGGACAGCGGTGAGTGCTTGTGTAAATCCAGCAATACCGGCCATAGGAAGATGTGATAGTTTGAAATCGCCAACCCGCGTTGAGCAAGCATGGTGATTACGCTCAAACCTTCTCTGTATGAGAGGAGACCTGTGCCCAGCAGTGGGACGATTAAAAGGTTGATGATGATGATGTTTTTTTTTAATAATAAATTGTAAGCTAGCGCTTGACCGCAATCCCGCCTGATGCTAAGCAGTGATGCGATCGTTGATGGTAAAGCGCGCTAGTTTATTAAGAGCCTATTCACTCTAGCCTTGAAGACACTCAAATTGTAGTGTGACGGAAACACCGCCGCCGGCAAACTGTGCCAGTCCGTCGATGTACGTGGTATAAAACAAGAAGCGTAAGGCTTCGTCCGGATCGTAGTGGTGTCAACAACGTAAGGGTGGAAAGTCGCCGTACGACGGGTCGTCCGATGGTGGAACGGAGATGGGGGAATTAAATCATGCAATTCCCTTGCACACTCACCAGAATGTATCCTATAGAAGACCGAAAGGCTGGCTACTCTACGCCTGTGCTCGGGGCTTTGGAGACCGTTTTGAGATGATGATGATGATGATGATGATGATGGTGAGGTAAGAGTCGGAAAGTCAGTGCGAAACAAAAAAAGTTATCAGGTCAGAAAACAGCTACTTAGATGTCCATTTAGCTAACACACAAAACTCTAATTGTACAAAATCATTCCCCCGGCGACTGATAGCGTCATAATGAACTAATGACGTCAGTATGTACAAACCTATGTAACTATATACTACACAAACAATGTTGTTGGATAGTTGGAAACGAATAATTTGGGGAGTTACCATGTGCGTAGTTATTGCGTAGTTAGCATGTGCGTAGTTATTGCGTAGTTATCGGTGTACAGCTCACTGATTTTATCAGTCGATAATTACTGTCTGACGTTGATAGTTTTGTAGGTAAATAATAGTTGCATAGCGAGGTTTAGGGATGGCATTTTTAAAGACTCCCCAGGGATATGCCTTTCAAGCATTCAACAAATAATGCAAGCAAACAAGAAATGTACTATGATTTTAAAAGAGTGTCCATGGAGTTTCTTGCGCGTTCTTCTCCATAGAGATCTGCGCTTTGGAACGTCCAATTTAGCTTCACTTTTCTTGGACTGACCGATATTGACTATTCAAAAACACCAACGGATGGTTAATTTGAAATAAACAATTTTGATTTTGATTTGATTTTGAATTGTGTAGGGGCGGTGCTTGAATTAGTCTTTTAAGAAGAACTGGCACCCGAATTGTGTAACAAACTATTGCTATCAGCTAGAATCATTTCGAAGCAAATTGCCAATCCATTGCTTGAATGTTGTTGAAATCCATTGCTATTGATAGTGTATTATGCAGTTACCCTGCCGGACCAGCCTTTTGTTTAGATGGTGGATCAGCAGAGTGATTTTAGTGATATAAGAATCCACGTGCCTTTTGAAGGTTTTCCCCCGAAGACATAAAAAGGTAAATAATAGTGGTCTATACATATTCCAACTTATTTGATGGTTTAGTTTCAAAAAATGTCCACTTTGTTATAGGTACATAACTCGCCGCGCGGTTTCAATAGGTTTTTTTTATATGCTCTGCTCCTATTGGTCGCAGCGTGATGTTATATAGCCTAAAGCCTTCCTGGATTAATGGGCTATCCAACACAAAAAGAATTTTTAAATCGGACCCGTGGTGCGTGTTCAAACAAACAAACAAACTCTTCAGCTTTATATATTAGTATAGATTAGTATAGATAATACAATTTTTATGGTTTTTCACAGTTAAAATTTAGAATGCCCTATTGTATTCCGATTGTTATTTTTGATGATACATTTAAGGATTACTCTATGAAGGAATTTAGCGTTGACAAACACAATACAGTCAACCATGAACATCGATTTCCTACAAACTAATTGGCCACTATAGATGTCCTTACAAGTTAAACATTCTACCTATAGAATCTGTAATAATCTCATAGACATATAGGTACTAATGGACATGCCGTACGCCTATAATCTGCAGTATTTTTTTTGGTTGAAAAGAGTGAAAGAGATGGCCCATGCTTTCGGTCTAGCACTATCACTTTCCTCATACATAATTGATGATTTTGAGAAAGATAAAGATAGCCGGAACTCCGTTTCCTCTCTTTCTTTCGAAGTGCCACAATTCTCATCTCTAAGGCATGTCCATTAGTGTCGATGAAAAATCTCTTCTTCTTTTTTCAAGGTGAAATTCAACCTCAACTCTTGGTCAACGGACTCTGTGGAATATATACCACAATTTTTCCATTAACACGTGTAACAAATTATAGAAATCCTTTGAAAATTTTATTTCACAATAATGGCGGATATCGCCAATGACAGTTATAAAAGACGGCGGCGTGAACCGTGTATGAGAAACGTTTGAGGCAAAGTCATGATGTGGCCGCTATGCTCCGATATTTCAATGCTCTTTATGAATTATTTACTGAATGCACTTTTTACTACATAAATCACGCGCTTTTATTTAGTAAACGACACTATAAATAATTTAAAAGTTCAATGAAAAATAAGCGTGACATTCATCTTAGCTTTCCCGTCAAAACTCCATCTGTAAAACTCTCTCTTCGTAAAAACTTCAGTGAAGTGACTTGTCAAGCGTCAACTTCTACCATGAATTGACAGCAAACTTCAGCTAAACTTGACTTTCTTTCTGGCTGTCTGTGTTCACGGATAATTGGTACCCGACTGTCGGAAAACTGATCTTTCGACTGTGTATTGATTCCTTTGAGTTGTACGCATAGTTGAACAATTTTGTTATTTAGTTCAGAGAACAGCTTGTTATTTCTTCTGCTCGTTCCATTTCAGTAACTGGCGACATGGTTCCACTCGTAAACCTATGTTTTATTAAGGTTTTTGGTACTATTGTTGGTGGTACTGAAGTGGTACTTCTGTTATTGTTTGTAGGGATTCTCTTTTATTGTTTATCTTTTAACATAATACCTTTGGGTCCTTGTGTTATGTAGCATTAAGTCCGGGTGTAAATTTATGTGTTTGAAGTATTAAATACATACCACGGGCCTTTGTACTCAGATCTTAATTTTATCATATCCTTATGTAGTTTATTGTATGTACATAAATAAAAAAAATGACTGCCTCCGTGGCGTAGCGGTAGCGAGGCGCGGGTTCGAGCCCCGCGCAGTGCAAATATTTGTATGCAAGAATAGGAATATTTGTACTGGTCTGGTCGTGCCTCGGAAAGCACGTGGTCCTGGTTGCTATACGAACATCTAATGGCAGTCGTTACGGGTTGTTGGAGCCCTCAAAAGTCCAACATTATCGGTCTAACTGCAATGCTGCGATATCGCCTTCGGATTGTGGAGGTCAGACGGCAGTCACTTCACGGAAATTATTGAAGTTTAGCCAAAATCAGCAGTTAGACTGGTAAAGCGGTCCTAGACTCCAAAGCTGAAAAAGTTTCGGATACGACTGGGATTATCGCTGAGATGATGATGACAAAAATAATAAAATAAATAATTAACGCTGAACCAAATAAGAACTTGCCCATCGTTGGTTCTTATTATATGGATTGACATTTGGTCGCACTGCATCAATATACATATGTGGTCTTTTTATTTAATACTTCAAGCACATAAGTTTACAGAGGCGGACTTAAGACAACACAACACTGGAACCCATAAGTTCTTTGGGTTCCATTGTTGTGTGTATTATTATATTAGTTTTATGAATTCTAGTGTTGCTGCAACGATAATAGAAGTAGCAGTCCGGTATCAATGACAGTAATGAATATGTTTATAAACAGAAAATACTCTGTAACCAAACACACTCTACCCTCGCAAAATACATTGTAGGATGTATAAATGTTCCGATCTCTTTGAACAGGATTTGGACCCAAATGCGCCTTTTTTGAAGCAAAGTGGCTTATGCAGGGAATGTGATGTTGAACGAGCTCTTTGTGTGTGCATAACCAATATTTATGAGGAAAAAGAAAATGGCGCCGAATCTGTTGTTCACTAACTAAACTAAGTTTAAGTTCAGTGTATCTTTCTCTTTCTAGTTTAATAAGAAAAGGATAGAAGATAAAATCTAATATACAATATGTAAAGAAAACCCTGTCCGACCCATAAGGATAATAAAGGTTAGGTAAACACATGACCAAATATAATATAAAATTTTACATAGTCATCATAGTAACAATACTAATGAATTTTGAAATAATCTTTTTTTCCCGCGAATTAATTCCAACTTCCCCGAAATTTGGTAATTTTTAAAAAAGTGACAACACCATTTTGACGCTACGCTTACGCGATTCAACCACGCGTCGCGTGCCCTGCCCCCCGTCGCCCGCGGAATGGTGGCCTGCCTCACATGTATTAAGTTACCTCTTTTTGCAAAATAATTTTTATTTTTTTAGGGGGATTTTTTTTTTAAACTTTAGTTCAGCTTTGTCGGCATTAGTAGAATCAGTTATCGATTCCTAACAATACCTTCACGGATCGGACAGGGTTTTCTTTACATATTGTATATAACTAGCGACCCGCCCCGGCTTCGCACGTGGACAAATGATATAGGTACCTAAGCCTTTCTCAAGAAACGGTGGCCCTTCAATAAAAATAATATCTACTGTGCCGCCTATCAGCCAATATCTGACTCTGCAAGATACATCGACCTTATTGTCTACGCATAGCCAGTTCCACCACCTTCAAACAGAATGAAAGCCTACTGGGGCACGTAGCAAGTTTGTTCGAAATAATGGTCCCCCGCTCCGGCCCACTCCCTCCGCGGTTTAGGCAGAGAAACACCATACCGGCACGGGCGCGAGCGGCACGCTGATTTTTTCTGGTGTTTAGTTTTGATTAAATCGTGATAATTATCTCCTAAATGAAACAACCAAATCCAATAATTCAAAAAGAAATCTGCTGCTACTGAAATTACCTTTGATATGACGTAATTTATTTGGATAAGGATTAATAGTGTATATATATAGTGTTGTTTGCAGATGACACTTCACTTTTATTTAAACTGAAACGTCAGCAGCAGGTTACTGATGATGTAAATAGCGCGATCTCTAAAGTAGTCCATTGGTTTAATGTTAATAATTTACTCTTAAACGAGAAAAAAACCAAATGCATTAAGTTTACTCTACCTCACGTGAGGCAGGTGGAAACTAAAGTGTTGATAAGGGGCGAAGAATTGAAATCTGACGACAGCACAGTGTTCTTGGGTATAACTCTGATGCTAAGCTTCAATGGGGTTCACATATAGAAAAATTGTCAAAAAAGCTAAGTTTTGCTGCATACGCAGTTAGAACAATTCGTAATTTGACTGATGTTGAGACGGCCCGTTTAGTGTACTTTGGCTATTTCCACAGCGTAATGTCGTACGGCATTCTGTTGTGGGGAAATGCCGCCGATATTCAAACAATATTTGTTTTGCAGAAACGAGCTGTTCGTGCAATTTATAAATTAAGTCCGAGACACTCTCTCAGAGAAAAATTTAAAGAGATTAATGTACTGACCGTGCCGTCTCAATATATTTATGAAAATCTTTTGTATGCTCATAAAAATATAAAATTGTTTAAAAAATACAGTGATGTCCATGATATAAATACTAGGAACAGGCACAAATTTATTGTACCTACAACAAGGCTCAAGAAAATAGGTGGCTCTTTCAGATGCCAATGTATACATTTTTACAATGGACTTCCAGAGGTGGTTCAAGATCTGAGCCTGAATAAATTCAAATCCTTCATTAAACGTAAGTTGTGTCAGAAAGCATTTTATAGTGTGAAGGATTATATTGAGGACAAAAAGGCTTGGGCTTGAGCTGCGTCCGATTTCTATACAATGATTGTTCTTTGATTTTTCCTCTTGTAGTTTTAATATGTAATTGTTTATGTTATTTAGTCAAAGCCTGTATTACACACTATGTAGCCAAGCATATTGTACGTTACGGAATTGTATCGCTGACAGAGGTGTTCGGCACTTGTGCAGCTGCAGCTGCACAGGAGTTAAACTTTCCACAGATTCGGGAACACTGTTGGAGCTGCTGAACCTTGGACAAAACTATCTTAGCATTGTGTAGATTCAATTTCTTAGTATTGTATAATTGCATGGCAAACGTGTGAGCACAATGTACGAATGTGCTGTAAGGCATTTATTTGTTGGGTTAGTCTTTTTTATTGACTTAATTGTGCTCTGGCTGTTGAGAGTATGTCATGCTCACTCAAATGTCTCGCTGATGGTGGCGTGTGTTTTGGGTCATTGGGTTCCCTTCGATATGGTTGAGCTGAATGATGCTGATCCATACGTCATGTTCGTGAACGGAGGCCGTCGGAGGGGACTGGTCATCTCTTAGCTGCCACGGCGTATTTTAATTTCTGAATTGATTTTTGTATGTTTTCCATAATGGACGCTCTCAGCGTACAATATATTTCTGCATCGTTCTCACGCGGTTGATTTCAACATGAATGATGTAATCAAATATTTGTAACAATAGCTTAAAAATTTAAAAGAGTGTCCATGGAGTTTCTTGCCCGTTCTTCTCCATAGGTACCTACTCTTTGGAATGGGCGACTAGCTTCATCTTATTGACTGACCGACCTTCTGACAATTCAAAAGTGCCTGTAACTGGTTTATTTGAAATAAATGATTTGATTTGATTTGATTTGATTTGAATAATAAGGAACAATTAGTGGGCTTTGATTTCGACTGGCATTTTAATTAACTATTCAAACATAAAAATGTAATTATTATGAATAAACTATAGTAGGTAGACATATGGTGTCGCTGACTTTTTTGTAGACATTTTTAAGGTCTACAATACTGTAGTACATTATTTTGATCTATCTCATAGGGTTCAACCAGCATTTGCAATGTAAGCTCAAAAAAATGGGTTTATTTTCCGACATGTGTTAGAAACCTCAAAAATAACAGTATTTCTCCACTATTTAATGGATATTATTATACATATAAACCTTCCTCTTTAATCACTCTATCTATTAAAAAAAAACCGCATCAAGATCCGTTGCGCAGTTTCAAAGATTTAAGCATACAAAGGGACATAGGAACAGAGAAAGCGACTTTGTTTTATACTATGTAGTGATTCCCGTGTCGCGGTGTTTGTGGTTAAACTCCTCCGAAACGGCTGTCCCGATTCTCATGAAATTTTGTGTCCCTAATAATGTTAAGGGTAGTCCACCCCCATTTTTTTATTATAGATCTATTTCGCCCTTTACAGCACATGATTTAAATAAATAGTTTCGAAGATATTATAAATTTAAAAATTGTGGGGCGTCGCATTTGCGGCGGTACCAGCCGGTTGGGCGGCGGGCCGCTATGTTTTTTATACAACGTTAATAGTTTTTTTTTTGTAATGTATTTAGTATCAGCATTGCACCCTTGCGAAGCGGAGGGGTCGCTAGTTTTAGTATAATCCTGTCAAATTAAGATATTCCATAGACAGTTAAGACGCGATTATAAACATGGCGACTAAAAATACGCCAGTTTACGTCAGGAGCGCACTAATTTGACATCTCTAAACTGACATTTTATCTTCTGTCCTTTTCTTAATATAAACTAATATAAAGCTGAAGAGTTTGTTTGTATGTTTGTTTGTTTGTTCGCGCTAATCTCGGGAAGTACCGGTCCGATTTAAAAAAATCTTTTTGCGTTGGATAGCCCATTAATCCAGGAAGGTTTTAGGCTACATAACATCACGCTACGACCAATAGGAGCTGAGCATAACTAATTCCACGCGAACGAAGTCGCTGGCGGCCGCTAGTGAGATATAAAGAAAAAGATGTACTGTATTTATAATTAGTTTAGTTTGTGAACAAGAGAATCGGCGCTAATATCTGTTTTAGTAGCTATTTTGAAATTAAATTGATTTGATTTGACTTACGACTTTTTTATTTTCCGAATTATCTTTTTATCAGTTACGAGGTAAAAAATATAAAGTAAAATGTGTATGTGTGTGTGGAAACAAAAATCGATTACCGCTGTTGTTTTAGTCGCAGAACTAACGCCATCTAGTAACAATAAAGGGAAACACAATGATGACATAAAAGGTGGACAGCCTCCGTGGCGTAGCGGTAGCGGACGCGGCCGCTGCGCAAGGTGGCGCGGGTTCAAACCCCGCACAGTGCAAGTTTTTGTATGCATGAATATGAATATTTGCACTGGTCTGGTCGTGCCTCTGAAAGCACGTTAAGCCGTTGGTCCCGGTTGCCATACGAACATCTAATGGCAATCGTTACGGGTTGTTGGAGCCCTCAAAAGTCCAATAATTGGTCTAACTGCAATGCTTCGATGTCGTCTTCGGGTTGTGGAGGTCAGACGGCAGTCGCTTCACGGAAAATGTCGAAGTTTAGCTGATTCAGCAGTTGCGACTGGTAAAGCGGACCCCAGACTACAAAGCTGAAAAGGCTTCGGATGCGACTGGGATTAACGCTGGGATGATGATGATGACATAAAAGTGATGTTAACGGAAAAGTATGTATGTAGGTATATACTTATAAGCTTTGTTCAAACGATTTACTCCTTTAGTTCTGAATGAATATTGTTACGAACATAGCATTTCTAATTCCATAAAATTGTGAAATATGTCGTCTTTCAATGTTGCATTCGTTATTTTACGAAAAAATCACAATTGAGAGTAGGTATCCACGCAAATATCAACCTTTTCACCGTCCCACTGCTGGGCACAGATCTTCACTCCTACAGAGAAGGATTGAGCGTAATCACCACGTTTGCTCAATGCGGGTTGGCGATTTCAGACTTAAAAGTCCAGGTTTCCTCAAGATGTTTTCTTTCACCGTTTAATCAGTCATTGGTGTCCAAGATAACTTAAAAAGTAGGTACATATAACTTAGAAAAGTTCCATTGGTAGTTAGTTTGTTTTTATGAACGCGCTAATCTCAGGAACTACTGGTCCGATTTGAAAAATTTTTTTTGCGTTAGATAGCCCATTAATCCAGTAGGGCTATAGTCTATATAACATGACGCTGCGGCCAATGGGAGCGGAACATATAAAAAAAAAACATATAGAAACCTACGCTACACCGCGCCGGTGAAACTGCGTCGTGCAGCTAGTATGTCATATATCAAGGGCCCATTGGTTATTTTACGAAGAAATTGAAAGTATCCACGTAAATATAGGTGCTAGTGACTATACAAAAGCTCTCATTAAGGCCATACACAACACAGAAATACGTATAGAGTATATAAAATAGTACATAAACACCCCAGAGCTCACAGTTAGTGAAGCTGGTATGACGGCAACGCAACCATTTGCATACAAATTGTGTTTCAAACAAGCAACTGATATTCCAACGTTTTGATTTATTGAGTAAATATCCTGTTCGTTATTCATTAATTGATATAATGCTGCACGTTTCCGCGTTTGGAAAAGTTGAGTAATTGAATATTGAGTGCTATAGTTATTTATTTAGTATCAGATTAATTATTGGTTTGATTGGAAATCGATGTGGGCTGTTGTATTTGAAGAGCTATTAGGAGTGAGCAACTGTATTAACTATATTGTTTGATTTATAGATATTGTGTCTGGTGTTGTGGTATTAGTATCAAAATATGTAGAAAAAAGAAACATCGTTTAATTTACACTAACGAAACGCACATTGCAAAAAAAAAAGATATCAAATGTACTATCAGCTGTAGAAGTCCATTTCCACCTTAAAGACTACTGTCGCCTGCGCTAAACCGGCCACGCACACTACCGCATTATTTTTTTTATCGCAGTCTCCGTCTTTCTTTAAAGTAATGCGAAATTTCGTTACTTCATTTGAAGTTAAGTTAGCGGCCGCACTTAACAATGGTGCTATCATAAGCGAGCGATTGTGGGTTCGATCCTTAATAAAGACAAATCTTTTTGTTGTTTCATATAATTTAAAATTATGATAATTGATTTGTATTTTAAAGTAAAAATGTTTGCAAATAATATTTAAACGAATAGGAAAATTTATTGAATATTTATCCCAAAAAAGGTTTATATTATATGTTTTAGTTTACTATAGAGGTAATATAATAAAAAAATATATAAAAACAAAACAATAAGCATATTATAATGCAATATACTATAAAGATATATATTATTCGGTATAGATATACTTATACTAACAAATGAAACAAACGTTGAAACGGCAGCATTGTAATATTTTATATAAAAGTAATCCTTGACAAACTTATGATATTGTTATGGTAAAAAATACAAAAAACATTTTTGGTTGTTAGATATGAAAATTATAATATTATACATATATTATGATTGAAGAGGTTATAGCTTAATTATTCATTTTCTTAAAGAAAAGAGGATTGAAGCTTAACCTGAATATTATTGCAATCATAAAATAATCTATACTAAAACACAAAATAGTGCTTATTACATTTACAATTTTTTTGCGTGTATAGCATGGTACTAGCGCTGTCATCCTGCAGTGACTTTTTTCGGAGTTTGATGGCATGAGATTATAATCTTCAAGCGCTTTCTTAGTTCAAAAGTAAACGAACTTATTTCTTATCGAATTCCAAAATTATTGTTTTTATAATTTAC
This sequence comes from Sesamia nonagrioides, assembly GCA_017933935.1. Taxonomy (NCBI): domain Eukaryota; kingdom Metazoa; phylum Arthropoda; class Insecta; order Lepidoptera; family Noctuidae; genus Sesamia; species Sesamia nonagrioides. The sequence goes on along the minus strand of JADWQK010001513.1, from coordinate 413,855 downwards.
CAAAAGTAATTTGTATTGAAATTGCAAAAGGCGGCATCTGTTAGCCATTAAGCCAACCGAACATATTACTGTCACTTAGCTAAATTACTTTTGAGATGGTTTAGAGTCCGTTATTAAGATATATAATGGTATATATTTAAACACTCTGTAGGACACTTCTGCACTGTGATTGTTATAAATAGTTTTTTTTTTTTATTTAGCTCGATAAGACTCCACCATTCGCGCCAGTTTATTTATAAACCACAAATGCAACCTCCCTTCTTCGCAAGATTTAAAAGTTTATTCAACGGTAAATATTGTCATTTCGTTTCACTTGTCTCGACAGCTACCTTCGTCCTCCAACCTCTTGACCTTGACCTCCAACGGCTTACAGTATTTCTCTAAAACAATAACAATTTTATTACAGACTTGCAACAAGCGTTTAGTTTGCACCTTAACACAAATAATAATAAAAACAACTTACACAAAAACCGGTTTCATATGATATTTGAGATATATTGCTGCATATGTCTGCATATTGATTAAAAAAGTAAAACTAATAACACAAACTGGTAACTATATGTTCACCAACTAACAACAGCTAAGTAATATTATTTGACTTATTGTAGCTAATAATACATAGTTTTTGTAGGTAGCGGAATATTTTTTGTGAAGGAGTGATTCAGATACTTTCAAGTCTACCGTCATCTTTTTATAATGACTCTAATATAGAAAAAATCTTAAAAGAAAGTATCATCTTTAAGTTGCGGATCGGTATTTTTAGATATTTTTGTTGTCAGCATTCATAACTCACCAATAAACATTTAAAAAATATTTTGTAAGTTATCAAGATTTGAACTCGAACCACCTTGAACGCCTATCAAGGCGAAAACCGTTAGGCCATTGAAACACTTACTGTGGACGTTGAAATTAGTAAGTAGTACCTAACAATCATAAGCGGGCAGCAAAGTGTATGAGTGTGTATCAAACTTTATTATAGAAGAAGGTCGTAACTACAACTAGTATTGCTTGGCCATAGTTTTGTGAGATTGCAACTCGACTTTTGGTCTTGACTGTACATACACAAAGTAGTCAAAAGCCTCGTATTCAAGCACAGAAAAGTTAACAATTTTGTCCATTGCTTGGTATCACAGGGTGATTCGTTATGCCTGTCATGAAATGTAATGGCCTACTACTACCACGCTGGTCAGACGGGTTGGTAGAGGGTTTTGTTTCGAGTTTTCCTTCTCTTCAACAGTGGACGAGTAGAGGCTGATGATGATGAGGAGAGAAGAGGGTGATTCTCGTAATTGTATGAACATTCATAGTCCGATCTTATTCTAAGTCAATCTAAAAATGCTTCATATTTCCGTATTTTTTAAAATAATTATAAACTAGTGCTTGAACGCAATCCAGCCTCATGGTAAGTAGTGATGTAATCGTTGATGGTCAAGCGTGCTAGTTTATTAAGAACCTATTCACTCTGGCATTGAAGACACTTAAATTGTAGTCTGACGGAAACACCGCTGGCAAATTGTTCCAGTCCCCCGATGTACGCGGTATAACAGACGAAGCGCTTCACCTAGATCGTGGTGGTGTCAATAACGTAAGGATACTCGACGTGGGACGGGTCGTACGATGATAAAACGGAGATGGGAGAATTAAATCACGCCTTTCCCTCACACTCTCCAAAATGCATCCTATAGAACACCGACAAGCTGGATACTCTTCGCCTGTGCTCCAGGCTTTGGAGACAGTTTTCACAAGTTTTTGACAATTGCCTGTCGCTGAGATGAAACTGCGACTACATTTGGAACGAGAATTGGCCTTTGGGATTGGGATTTGGATTGGATTGATTGGAATTGGTATTGGGAATTTGGTGTTTGGTTTTTTTTTTTGGGTATTGGTTTTTGGTGTTTGGTTTTCTTTTTCTAGATCTAGGTAGACCAAATACAACACACCTTGGCAATTGACATTCACAATACAAATAAATCTGACCGATCAATTGTTTGAAATAGCTACCCCACGGAAAAGAAATACTTTTACATTATTCCTGGTACTAAAACAGTAGAAAATAAAATCCAACTAAACAGAACATAACTTTTTGTATAAGAACCGTATTTTATCTCGATAACCGTAAAACAAATATAATCTGATACGCCATTCATTCTAGAGCACTACATAAAAATAAAAACGCTACGTATTTCGTAGCACTTTGCTACGAGAGAAATGCAAACAGACGCTACGAGTACTACGTTGCTACGAGCTACTCCGAGGCTAAGAGAAGCCGTTTTCTCCTGAAACTCTAGTGTTAACGACACAAACATTGTTGTATATTTTTACTAAAATGTAGAAAGTGTAGGAAAATCTTGTATAATTTAATTTGCGTATTAATTAATATTCTTTGAATATCAGTAGAATGTAAGAAAAATATTTTCCCAAGTTGGACATTCGCAAGCTCGATACAATAATAGAAATTTATTTCTAAAGAAAATGGTATTAATAATAGATCTTCTTAAGAACCACTGAATTGAGACTGAAAATAAATTCTTTGATAGAAAATTACGTTCTAATTTATGTTTGAAATAATAATTTAAAAAATGCAGGTTTATTGAAAATATTCTTTTAATTTAATGAATAAAAATAGAAGAATTAGGAAATTTAAGAGAGAGAAAGTGAGTAAAATAAGAAAATAGTAAGAATATAGTCTGTCAGTCACATTTATTTAAAAAAAAAAAACTTTACCAAAACACACATAACCAAAAACATATTTCAGCAGTAAAAGTTTTGTAAATCGATGTAATTCCCGGGGAAAATGCTTTCACATAACCCCGAGGGATACGAACACGTATGTAGTTTCCCGGAAAACGTACCGCGAACTTTCCGTTAGACAATAAAACTATTATAGCGAAAACTAGAGGAAAATGATTGTGTGGAAGACAAGAACTTTCCATTTGAATATTTCGGTTACCTTGTGTTTCGTTTTATATTTTTATCATATTGTATTTTAAGTGTGGGGGTAAGGAGTCAAGATTTCCTCACATTTGCAATGACCGACTTATGAAATACAAAAAAAAAAAAAATACAGTGAATAGGGAAAAGGAATGAGGAGATCCGCAGAAGAACCAAAGTCACCGACATAGTTCTTCGAGTCGCTAAAATTAAGTGGCAGTGGGTGGGACACATTGCTCGTAGAACCGATGGCCGATGGGGCAGTAAGGTTCTGGAGTGGCGGCCACGTACTGGAAGACGCAGCATAGGGAGGCCCCCAACAAGGTGGACCGATGACCAGTAGGCCTAGTATGAGTTTTCATTACGAAACTCGATCATCCATATCGAGCACGTTTGGCTCAACGATTGGCCCGCTTCAAGGTTGTAACAATTCTCAACCAATGAGAGTGCCAAACGTGCTCGATATCGACGATCGAGTCTCGTAATGAAAACTCATACTAGGCATACTGGTGAAGGTCGCGGGAAGCCGATGGATGCGGGCAGCACAAGACCGGTCATCGTGGAAAGCCTTGGGGGAGGCCTTTGTCCAGCAGTGGACATCTATAGGCTGAAGAAGAAGAATAGGGAAGATATATCTACGCATCACATGTGCGCGTTATTCGTCGAGGGGACGGCGCGGGGCGGCGGGGAACCGAGCCCGGCACTCGACGGCTGCTGCGCGCACTCCACTTCCCTAAACTCACAGAAGCGCTCCACCACTGTAGGCATTTCATTGTTTTCGTGTAATTTAAATTATTGTATTAAATCTATTTTAATACAGTCCACAATTTATTTCATTTAAATGTTTTTTTTTTTAAATAATTATAAACTAGCTAATTACTAACTACACAACAACATTTGGCGCATCTTACCCGCCACACATCGCAACACAATTGCTCAGACCCGTCCTTCGTACGGCTTCTTGGCGGCAAGATTTTGTCTGGTGGGTGGTAACTTCTGCCGGCAGCCGATGTTATGGCTTACCACCGAGATATAAAACTAATGTAAATTAATGCTTGACCGCAATCCCGGCTGATGGTAAGCAGTAATGCAATCGTTGATTGTAAAACGCGTTAGTTTATTAAGTAAATAGGGAGAAAGACGGCAGCTGAGCGAGGTGATGCAATGTTAATCCCAACAACACGATCAGCCGTGCTGCGCCAGAGGAAGATTGATTTGGAAAACATGTACCCGGCACACATCGCAACACAACTGCTCAGACCCATCCTCCGTACGGCTTCTCCAGACATCATGCCGGAACTCGACGAATCGCTTGGCGGTAAGACTTTGTCTGGTGGGTGGAACTTCTGGCGGCAACCGACCACATCACTGCCACTTCTTTTATTATTAGATAACTAGCGGCCGCCAGCGACTTCGTTCGCGTGTAGTTAGCTATTATGCTCCGTTCCTATTCGCTGCAGCGTGATGTATTATAGCCTAAAGCCTTCCTGGGTTAATGGGCTATCAAACACAAAAAGATTTTTTCGAATCGGACCAGTGGTTCCTGAGATTAGCGCGTTCAAGGAAATCAAAATAAAAATTGTTTATTTCAAATTAACCATCAGTTGGTGCTTTTGAATAGTCAATGTCGGTCAGTCCAAGAAAAGATAAGCTAAGTTGCACGTTCCAAAGCGTAGATCTCTATGGAGAAGAACGTGCAAGAAACTGCATCTTCAGCTTTATATCTTTATATATATAATTCTGCTGTACGTGTGTATGTCATTGAACTCCTCCTAAACGGCTTGACCGATTTTAATGAATTTTTCTGTATGCGTTTGAGTGGTGACCTGGATGGTTTAGATTCACAAATCAGCCCGGCAGATGGCGCTGAACGCTTAAAGAAGCATGTGATCTCGGAAACAGCCCCAACGATTTCGCTGAAATTTAATATGTGGGGGTTTTCGAGGACGAGAAATCGATCTAGCTCAGTCTTATGTCTGGGGAAGTGCATGTTTTCGAGTTTTCTCTTTCGCAATATTACACGCATAATATGGGCGCTAATTTCGCGTGGCTTGACATAGCGGCTGTAGCGTAGGCGATAGTGGTATGGTCTACTCTCGATGGCTGGTGTTCCGGTTCAAACCCGGCCAATCGCGAGTTTTTTTTTTTTGTTTTTAGACAAGTTTATAGTTTTTTTTTTAATTTTTGTAGTTACTTAAAAAGAAAATTGTACATAAGAACTAAAAGGGGAAAAAATAAAAAAAGATATTTTTTTTTATTTAACTAAAATTGTACTTATGAACTAAAAGAGAAAAAAATAAATAGAAATAAATAAATATTTAAGATTTTTTATTTAACTTAAAGAGACTGAAACAAGAGCTCTAGGGTAGAGAGAGGCATGATATCTTTGTTACAAATGTAGATGATAATGCTTTCCATGGGTATATTCCTAAATCTGCTGTACGTGTGTACGTCACTGAATTCCTCCTAAAGGGCTGGTCTGATTTGAATGAAGTCTATGTATATAAATGAAAGTCGTGTTAGTTACTCTATTTATAACTCAAGGACCGCTTAACCAGTATGACTCAAAATTGTTAGGGAGGTAGAGAAGAACTGGGAGAAGGACATATCACATTATCACATAGGATACTTTTTATCCCGTTCCCGTTGTTCCCGTCGTTCCCGTGTGACGTGACATAAGACATGGTATAACAAACGCAACTGACATGGAATAACAAAACAACTCAGTCAAAATATAAGTTAGCGGTTCATTTGCTAAAAATGGTACAAACACACTGCTGCACTACTAAGCATATTAAAAAAAAGTCTTACTGGTTGAATGTTGATGCATTTATTTAAAGCAAGGAATATAAATACTCTCTGCGGGTTTAATTTTTTTAATAAAAGCCCCAAAGCAAACTTCAACTTCAAAATTTCTAATATTGTATTGCTGTGCCATTTATCACTTCACTACTTACTACAAAACAAAGTTACTTTCTCTTTCCCTATGTCCTTTTGTATGATTAAATCTTTAAAACTGCGAAACAGATTTTGATGAGGTTTTTTTAATAGATAGAGTAATTAAAAAGAAACTTTTATATGTATAATAACATCCATTAAATTGTGGAGAAACACTAACCCTCGCCCACGTGTGGGAGTGACGAGAGGAGGCATAACTCCGTTGCCGCGAAAAATCGCAGTACAGCAGACAGAGACATGGAAAGTGTGATTGTCGCAATCCAGCACTGAGCACGCCACAAACATCAAAATCCTCTCTTTGAGGAGTAGCTAGAGAGACGCCACGGCGTCCTCACCTTCCGACTGACGTAGGTCCTCACCGGACACGGCTGTTTCGGGAGATTCCTGTTCCGTATAAGGCGGGAGGAAACGCCAGGGTGACCACTGTGTGCATCACCCTGAGGACACGGTGGAGCAAATGGTGGAGGTCTGCCCGGCATGGGTAAAGCCCAGCCGTGTCCTCGTGGTGGCGATCGGCTGCGATCTCTCGCGTCCGACCCTGGTCCGGGCCATAGTCCGGAGCAAGAGTGCATGGCAAGCTTTCACCTCCTTCTGTGAAGCAGTGATGCTGGCAATGGAGGAGGCGGAGCGCGTGATGGAGCGGAAATCTCACTACCCTCACGCCTCAAACCGCCGCAGGAAGCGCCCTGGTCAGGAGGCAACATCGGACTTCCGACCACCGTAGGCGCGGGCTTGCGGGTTGCGAGCGATAGGCAGCTAGCCTCCTGGTAAGAAACAGGCCCGGGTTGACGGCGCGTTGTGTTTCACACGCGCCTCAAAGAGATGTCAGCACACCTTGACGGGGTCCACGAGGACTGGTCCACAGGGTTGCGGGTTGGTTAAAAAAGAAACCATGGCACTGGTCGTTGCATAGGCAAGTGAAGGAACACGGGTGGATTTTAGTCAATAAAAGTCTAACAGGCTCTTCCGCTCCGCCCAGAGCGGGAGAGATCATTTGATGATTTCCCATCCAAAACAAAAAAAAAGAACTGAAGAAGAGCAAGAAATTGCACTTGAAGAGCGCAGCCTTAGTGTGGCTCGACTTCGTGCTTCTCACTCACCAGAGCAAAGGGCGGCAGCCCGTTAACGCCTCGGTTGGCAATGCGACATCATCGAGCAAACCTCAGAGATCAAGCGCTAGATAATTTACGAAGCACAAGAAGAAATTCATCAAATACTGATTTGAATCGGGCAGCGTTTCAATACGCATATAATATAGAGCAATGGCGTTCGCTTTGGGCCAATGGATGTTGTTTGCGAGTTTTGTAGTACATTAAAGATTTCCGGAGAACCGCCAGGATTGTGCTCCCAAATAAAGAATCATTGAATAATAATATTTATTTATTTAAAATTATCCTAATTTAAAAAGTAGTCATGTGATATTGCCTTTAAGGCGGAACGAAGTTCGCCGGGTCAGCTAGTATTAGTATAGATTCAGATGACAGTAGTTAATGCGAAGTAAACCCATCAACATGGCAAGCGTTGCTGCGCTAGTGGGGGGTTAATCTGAAGACTGTGGGGATGCACGAACCTCCGCAGGGATCGCTCTCGGGCTTTATCGGCCAGTTGCCAACCAACACGATTAGGCACCCTGGAATTTTTCACAGTTGGCGGGGCGCCTTTTATGCGTGGCTGGCACATCACTTGGGACCCTAACTGCCTGTAGTTGATCAACGGAGCATCGTACTTCAGATCCCACTACCCTCTGCCATCAAACGCCTCACACAACAGTAACTGCCGCATCATACCGGGAGACATACAGCTGCTCAGACCCATCCTCCATATCTATACTAATATATAAAGCTGAAGAGTTTGTTTGTTTGTTGTTTGAACGCGCTAATCTCAGGAACTACCGGACCGATTTGAAAAATTATTTTTGCCTTGGATAGCTTTAGGCTATATAACATTACGCCGTGATCAATAGGATCTTCTTACTTCTCCGCTATTCTTTTCTGATTAATTTCGTTGCAAGACCCAAGACAGTTGAATTGTTTCTCCGGGACTCGTCGAGCTTCATTGCTCGGCGTTTTTCTGGCAGTCTCCACTGTTGATTCTGGCTTTCAGGAGTTGCAGTGGGTGGGAAATGTGTGGCGGGTTCTGTGACCAATAGGAGCGGAGCGTAACTAACTCCACAGAATAAAGTCGCTGGCGGCCTCTAGGGCAGTCATATATACGCAAGTCAGCAGGGATATTAGTAATAGTAATTGCTCAAAGCCTGGTCTACAAATTAGGTACTCACTCAAGCATGAACTATAGTAATTATATTTCGGTGAGCAATTAATGCTCTCGTGCAGACATAACAAAGTTCTAAAGTTAGTCAAGGAGTTAAATTTATGTGGGGTCATCGCAGCGATCTTTAAAGTCAGCACGGTTGGCGCAGTGGTTAAGCGATTAATTGCTGCGCTGCGTGTCGTGAGTTCGATGTCCGCATGGAACAAATATTTTTATGACCTGCAAATTTCGCGTCTGGCTATTTGTGTATGTGAGATTTATATTTGTAAAGGCACCCACGATACAGGAGAAATTTATAGTGGGAGGTTAAGTTTAAAAAGAATGTATGTTATTATCGTTAAGAGTCCATTATTGTTTAGAAGAAAGTCTACCTTACCTCTGTAAAGTAATGTTTCATTAATTCCTGCAAAATATGTGTGAGTACAAATAATCAAAGATGCAGCGTGGGTGGTGCCGTCAACAAGTTGGACCGATGACCTGGTGAAAGTCGCGGGAACTGCTGGGAGGCGCAGGACCGGGCATCGTGGAGATCCCCTGGGGAGGCCTATGTCCAGCAGTGGACGTCTTTCAGCTGAAATGATGATGATAATGATGATGATCACTCATCTTTCTCTCTATATTCGAAAGCGTCAAAACAAACCTTTGAAGTGAAAACTATTTTAGCGACGTGTAGAATTTTTGATGGATGTGGAAAAAGTATTGAATTTACGTGAGCGTGTGTTTAATGATTTCAGTTTTCAGTTCTGTCGGTCAGATCCCTGTTATATTTTTTTGTTCGGAAAAGGTAAAAATAGGTGAACTCTGTTACATAGAGTCCACTGCGTGTCTGTCCCCAGGGGGTATTTCGTGAATCTTGACAGGTAGAGAGTAGAAATTTTTATAGATTGTGTATTTCGGTCGTCGCTATTTAAGCGAACATTTAACAAGCGTATTCCGCTGTTTTATTCGTGGATAAAGCTTTTAGAGCAATGATTTTATCTACCATTTCACACCTCGATTATACGCGCCATCATTAATTGTTTTTTTTCGAAAACTTCAAAACAAAATCCCGAAAAATAACCCATTTTTACCGCGGTGTTCAGACGACTATTACATAAATGTGATAAGTTTTTGACAAAAAGCATTGAGATCTGTCATGTTTTGAAAAAGAAAACAGCGGAATTCGAAACATCTTTCGGTCAACGTTTTTGTAGGTACAATCAGCCTGAGTTGCAACTTCGCACTTTACGGGAAAAGGTTGAAAGCGGCGCGACGGCAATAATTTCTTCAAATACCTGTTTTTTAAATTCCTCGGCACTGGAGTCCACTCTTAAGTGGTGCTCCCATTTAATTAAAGTGTTTTTGTTATGTATATTTTGCTTGATAATCGCAACAGGTAGACGCTTGAATTATTCACAAATATGAATTTACTTATCCACTAATTAATTAATTTAAAATAAAATTAATATTTAAGAGCCCTCCTCTTTGACTTGATTTTCGAAGCCCACTCGCACTTGGACGGTTTCATTGTAAAACTTATCACGATCGATCAATCTGTTATCATGAATGCAAAACATGATTCTAGTCTCAACATTATCGGAGCAATTTAAAATATTATTTCAATACTACAATGTGTTTGTCATTATCATCTTAGCGTTAATCCCAGTCGCATCCGCAGATTTTTCAGCTTTGGAATCTGGGGTCCGCTTTACCAGTCTAGCAGTTGATTTTGGCTAAACTTCGATATTTTCCGTGAAGTGACTGCTGTCTGACCTCCACAACCCCAAAGCGATATCTAAGCATTGCAGTTAGACCAATTGATAGACTTTTGAGGACTCCAACAACCCGTAACGACTGCCACTAGATGTTCGTATGGCAACCGGGACCAAGGGCTTAACGTGGTTTCCGAGGCACAACCAGACCAGTGCAAACATTCATATTCATGCATACAAATATTTGCACTGTGCGGGGCTCGAACCCGCGCCTCCTTGCACAACGGCCGCGTTCATCATCATCATCAACCTTTTATCGTCCCACTGCTGGGCACAGGTCTCCTCTCATACAGAGAAGGATTGAGCGTAATCACCACGCTTGCTCAATGCGGGTTGGCGATTTCAGACTTATAAAGTACAGGTTTCCTCAAGATGTTTTCCTTCACCTTCAGTCATTGGTGTCCAAGATACACTTAGTAAGTACATATAAATTTAGAAAAGTTACATTGGTACTTGCCTGACCTGGAATCGAACCCGCGCACTCGTACTTGAGAGGCTGCTGTTTTAACCACTAGGCCACCACGACATATCGGCTGTCAAGTGTGTCTGTTTTGTATTTAAATGTATATCTGTATTGTATTTAAATGTATATCTGTATTGTATTTAAATGTATATCTGTATTTATCTGTATTGTTTTTAAGTCAACGAGTATAATGTATAAAGGGCCGCTACTAATTGTCAACAGTGCTTTACAAAGTGGAAGAGAGGTGTGCTCGTATGTGCGAACACTCACTAATTAAGATTAAAAGCTTTAAGGGCTTAATGTGAGTTATGACTTGACGAGTTGTTAGGATTATATTTGTTGGAGTTCATTTGTGAACGTTGTGCGTATTATTATTACCGTATGCTGTACATGGTACAACTGTGCAGTTTGCTGTTGAGTCACTAGAAAAGGAGAACGTGAACACTTCGTTAGTTCAAGGGAACTTAAAGACGAAGTTGGCCCCAATATCAAATAGTACCAAACAAGGCTTAAGTGTCACGACATATCTGCGGAACGTAGGGCGCCGAAAGTTCGGGTAAATACGCTCGCAGTATATTTCCAGTACTCTATGAAACATCAGCCGAAATCACGTCGCATTCGGCGTAGGGCCTAACCTTCCTTCGGCCGGTTTTTTGAGCTAAAACGCATTTAATGTATTTTGAATAGCAAGCGACACATAATGCGATACGTTGCGTGACCGAAAGTTCGGTGGGCGTAGCTGAACGTTCGGCGTGTGTTGTGCATTGCGGCAACGTCTTCTAAGCCCTCTATAATAGCTAATATTGTAATTAAATCCATTTTTCTGGGCAATTCAGGTACGCCACAAAAACCGCACACCATAAAGTGTCAACACAAATAGATTGACGATGACGCCACGTAACTTTCCGTCGCGTAGCGCGCTGAACAAGACGCCGCGTTTTGACCGTTTGGTTTGTCATAACAACTGAATATTGCGACTGACACTTCAGCCGCTGAGCTTTCGGCGCCATACATTCGGCATATGTGTCCCCATCCTAAAACACCGAAAAAAGCACTTTATTTGTATGTACGCCCCTTTCGTTTTTGACTTGCACTTTTTGCACGGTTAGCGCAGTGGACTGCTGCGCTGTGTGTCGCGGGTTCTATAATATTTTATTTAAAATTTGTATGACCTACAAGTAGTTGTTTGTTTGTGTATGTGAGTTTGTATGATTGTAAACACACTCACGTGAAATTCCAAGTGTGGGACATTTTTTTTTATTGTAAAAAGTGTTTATTTCATTGTTTTTAGGGTTCCGTACCTCAAAAGGAAAAAACGGAACCCTTATAGGATCACTTTGTTGTCCGTCTGTCTGTCTGTCTGTCTGTCTGTCTGTCACCACCCTTTATCTCAAGAACGCGTGGACGTATCAAGCTGAAATTCACATGAAATACTCAGGTCTATTGTCCCTTTAAGCTGTGAAAATATCAAACTTCTAAGCCAAGCCAATCAAAAGATACAGCCGATTATGTCGATATTTTCAACAAATTTTCGACACTCGTAAAGGAATCAAAACCTACAGGATACTTCCCGTAAACTCAGAATCTTAAAAATTGGCATGAAGCATTGTCATATAATGCAAATATAGGAAAAATTACGAAAATCACATTTTTTTAGTTATATAATAAAATAAACATATTTTAACAAAATGGAACTTAATACCTTATTTCTCACGAACGAATATAGTTATCAAATTGAAATTTATACCAAATACCTAGGTTTATTGTCCCTTTAAGCTGTGAAAATATCAAACTTCTAAGCCAAACCAATCAAAAGATACAGCCGATATGTCGATATTTTCGACAAATTTTCGACACTCGCAAAGGAATCAAAACCTACAGGATACTTCCCGTAAACTCCGAATCTTGAAATTTGGCATGAAGGATTGTCATATAATGCAAATATAGGAAAAATTGCGAAAATCACATTTTTTTAGTTATATAATATAATAAACATATTTTAATAAAATGAAACTTACTACCTTATTTCTCACGAACTAATAAAGGTATCAAATTGAAATTTATACCAAATACCTAGGTCTATTGTCCCTTTAAGCAGTGAAAAAATCAAACTTCTAAGTTAAAGCGATCAAAAGATACAGCAGTTTATACCGACACCTTAGACGAATTTCCGTCACACGCTAGGGAATCAAAACCTACAAGCAAAGACAATAAAATTATATTTACAATAGACAGGACATCACGAACAAAATCCTAAGCCAATACTTTTATCGACTTGGTTAAAAGTCGCTCAGTCTAGTCTGCGCGTCAGGACGTAATTTGTGTCCACCAAGAATAAACATTTTCTAAGGAAATATGCCATGTTGCGCTTTGTGTTACTGTACATCTCGTTATAGTAAAACGACTGGACCTAACTTCGGAATGTTTTTCTATGAATTATTTATATTTCGTCTGCAAATCAAATTAAAAAAAAATCTTAGTTCTAGAAAATTTTCCATTATTGTAATAAGCGCCCTCTATTGTTGAGTAGTTTTACTATTTTCTTGTAGAGATGTAGTAATGTTGTTTATCGATTTAGTTATCGATAATACTTATTAAGATGAATACATTTTGTTGTATTTTATTGACATTTAAAATATAGCTAAATAAACTTAAAATATTACTATATTTCAAGTTTATTTATTATTAACTCTATTTAAACATAATCATATCATATTAATAAACAAAATTGAATGAACAATTACTATTCATTTATCTAGGTTTTTGTTATTTTTGGTTTCCGAATAAAAATAATGTCGTAGGGAAAAAGTGGATACGATTTGTCCAGATAGACCGTAGAGAAGAAAATTGGCTTCCGTCTCATTCGTCGAAATTATGCTCAATGCATTTTAAAAGAGAAGTTATCTACTTTGGAAAGACTTGTCGATCAAATTTAAAAAAAAAAAGAATCGGTACCTTGTATTAGAATTGAAATAGTAAGTTATTAATTTCAGTACTTTTTTACTTAACCGTAAAAATTGGAATAAAATTTACGGTTAAGTGGATAAGTACAAAGATTACATAACTTATTTATAATGAAATATATTCATAAAATATGTAGGTACGTATATGTAGTACAATGATTGCGAGCTACTTTGTGATTTTGAGGATTCCGTACCTAAAAGGTAAAACGAACCCTATTCATGAGACTTCTCTGTTCGTCTGTCCGTCTGTCACCAGGCTGTATCTCATAAACCGTAATAGCGAGACAGTTGTAATTTCCAGAGATTGTGTTAGTATTTCTGTTGCCGCTATAACAACAAGTACTAAGAATAAAAATAATAAAATATTTAAGGGGGCTCCCATACAACAAACGTGAATTTTTGCCGTTTTTTGCTCCATATTAATAACGGAAACAGATAGACGCTTAAAATGTTCACAGAATATTTGGTTATATATTCAAATTACAAATAAATAATTAAAATAAAATAAATACTGAAGGCGGGCTCCCATACAATAACCTTGATTTTTTTGCCGTTTTTAAAGATAATGGCGTACGTATCTGGTAAAGGTCTTGTCCAGCAGACTACCATTTTTGTCGTGATTTGGACAATTATCTACGTGACAAGAAGTTTTCTTCCCAGGAGGCAGTTCTGCTTTCACACAGTTTGTGCAGTCTAGATCCTCAGAGTTCTATCACAAAGGCATAAACGACCTTCCTATATATTGATTATAAATGAATTATTTAAAAATTAAAAAATAAGCAATTATTTACATTTTCAGTACTAATCGGCAATTTAAAACTTTAACGCCTATTATATTAAAGAATTATATAAATAAGAAACTTGTAAATTTGAAATTACCCATAATTATTCTGCTTCCTAATTTTTTGTTTCAAGCTATCATAATGCGAAAAAACATCGTCGTACTAACTTCTTTGAATATTATCGATAACTTTATATCGAAATGATACAAACCCTACCACAGTTTTTTGCATTGCCATTTAATAATATTTGCAAACAAACGTGTAAAAAGAATAATTTTGCTAAAAACGAAATGCAAACGTAAATTGCAAAACAAAATGCGCTTTATGGCCTAAAAGGTCTATTAAACTCATAAATCGCAATAAACTGAGCGTTAAAATAATTCGTAAGCATAAAACATCTAAAATGCCAATAGACGGTGTCACGGTAAATGAATAGTAGCGAATAAAATTCTAAAACAGTTTTTGTTTGTACAAGACAAGTTTCACTTAATTTATTTACTTTTCAATCTTTATTTACCCGATTTGAACTATACTAGGGTATTAAATCGGATCTGGCAACATAGACCACACTGGCCACCTACCGGGCAATAGCTGAATATATTTTATATAAACTTATTTCATTTTTACTATTTGATGTCTCCAATTGTCGATCTAATTTTGCTATATTGTACTAGATGGCGGAACTGAGCCATGGGATCACAGTTTTTCTATGCCATTTTGACACATGCCCTCTCTATATATCTTAAATCTCTTTGCCTACAAGGTACTTCCCGTGAACTCAGAATCTTGAAATTCGGCACGAAGCAACGTTATATTATAGTACAGACAGATAAAGGAAAAATTGTGAAAATGATAAATTTGAAGTTACATAAAATATTAAAATATTATTTTTGCTTACATGACATAAAATATTTTTTTAATAATTATAAACTTACTACCTACCCTTTTTCACATGAACGCGTAGAGATATTAAAATTGAAATTCATATCAAACACTTCTTAAATCTAATTGCCTCTAAACTGTGAAAAATTCTAAATCAATACTAGTATTATAAATGCGAAAATAACTCTGTCTGTCTGTTACGCTTTCCCGCCTAAACCTCTCAACCGATTTTGATGAAGTTTGGCACAGACAATCTTTAGACCCTGAGAAAGAACATAGGCTACCTTTTATCCCGGAAAAATTTGATGTTCCCGAGGGGAATTTAAACAGCGCGATATAACCGAACTCCACGCGGGCGAAGCCGCTGGCGGAAAGCTAGTACGTCATAAATTGTATACCGCTACGTTTGTACGGCGGAACCCTCGGTGTGCGAGTCCGACTCGCATTTGGCCGGTTTTTTTATTATTTATTGTAGCTTCAATAGAAATCCAACCTATGTTGTTATGTGTTTCTTTTTAAATTTCTCCAACATCTTATTAATGAAATGAGAGGCATAATTTCGGAAGAGGCTTAGTAAAATACTAAAAACACGATTGTTTAATTATTGTTACATTATGTTTATTTTATACTAGCTTTTCGCCCGCGGCTTCGCCCGCGTGGAGTTCGGTTATATCGCGATATTTAGATTTCCCTCGGGAACATCAAATTTTTCCGCGAGAAAACGTACCCTATTATTTAATCTGGTCTTCTAACTTTACGTTGCAAAGTTTCAAAGCTATCGGTTTAGTAGTTACGGCCTGAAAGCGGAACAAACAAACTTCACTTTCCTATTTATTAGCTTACTAATAAATAGGAAAGTGAGTTTGTTTGTACCACCTATTTAACATAACATGGTTTCCAAAGCAAGCAGAGGAAATGAAATGAAATCGTTTATTAAGCAAGTAGGATCACTGATCACTTTTATACGACTACCTCTGAGAAGAAATAGCCGAAACAAACTCAGGGATCATCGTCAGAAGAAGAGGTGAAGTAGAAGAGGTGTTGAAATGTAACCTAATAAATCTCCACCCATCCACGAAACGACCTCGACAAGCGCGGTTTAACCATCGATCGTCCCACGCGGCTGTTTTACCTTATCATCCTTAGATGATATGGTGGTACTAGCATAGTAACGCCGAGTTACTGCCATGTCATAAGTTTAAAACCACATTTAATTAGAGTTATAAACTTCGCAAAATGTTACTTTAAGCTTCCCTCCCATGTATCTATTTGGGCTTCTAGGTCAAAGGATACATACAATACGTCATAATGGAACTCGAGATAGGCCATTTTCCTATTTGAGAATAGCCAATTTGGGTGGAAGGGCAAAAGTTTAATGGGCTTCTAGTGAGTTTCTTTGGAAAAGCGTTACCATACATATTGTTTGGGCTTTGAAGGTCCGTGGTATACCTAACTGTCAGCCATTTTGTTTTTTTACAAGGTGGCTGCTACACATCAGATTTATATGAATCGAATACCAACATTAATGCGAACAGAATACATAATAAGATCAAATCCCGTATAGTGTCACGTTTTCGAAATAGTAATGGTCAAAGTTGAACATGTGGGGGAGTGATGGGCGAAAGAAAATTAAGCGATTTTCAAATCATTCCTTTGACGAAATGTTGTATCTACACGCCCTCTTTTTAACCGACGAAAAAAACAAGAAGGTGTCAAATCGAGGGGAACCTATATTTTTTTTAATGTATAACTCATCATCATCATCTCAGCGTATAATCTCGGTCGCAACCGCGGCTTTCGCGTTGACGCCCGGGGTCCGCTTTCCTACTAATACGCCTTCATTTCGCACGATCTCTGGCATCCCGTGGTGTGAGACTTTTGGCACGCATGTCATCTCTTACCACATCAAGCCAGCACTTCTTTGGTCTACCTCGCTTGTTCCGGCCCAGCGGAGGCACCATGGCAAGCCATTTGTTACCCAAGTAACATGCCTTAATGTATAACTATGACGAAGTAAAAAAGAGAAATAAAAAGAATAAAAATTATATATGTGTGTACATGTCTAAATATCTTAAAAAAAAAAAGAAGAGTTATCGTCATCAATCATATTATCATCTATAATAACAAAAGAATTATCAAAATCATCAACAATATCAGCCGCCGGCATAAGTTACCACCCACCAGACAAAGTCTTGCCGCCAAGCGATTCGTCGTGTTCAGGCATGATGTCTGGTGAAGCCGTACGGAGGACGGGTCTGAGCAGTTGTGTTGCGATGTGTACCGGGTACGATGTGCCTAATGTTATTGTGTCGGGAGTTTGGTCGTGGAGGGTCTCCAGATCATCCTCTGGCGCAGCATCGTTGGTCGTGTTGTTGGGTTAAACATTGCATCACCTCGCTCAACTGCCGTCTTTTTTTATTAGTCTTCCTTCCTATTCACTCAGTTTTTGAGTGAATAGGCTTAATAAGCTAGTGCGTTTTACCATCAACGATTGCATCACTGCTTACCATCAGGCGGGATTGCAGTCAAGCACTAGTTTATAACTAATAATTAAAAAAAAAAGAAAGTAGCCTGTTTTGTTTAACTTTGTTATAGATAGAAAACTAACCACATACATTCATAGAAATCATTTAGTCTCATACCATTCTCTTGTATTAAAACAGATTATCGGCTAAAAGGATTCGTTTGAAATTCAGTTTCTCATTAATATGCAAGCGGGAATTAGTGAAACAGCATTAGGGCACGACCAGGCTAAAGAACTGGCACGGGCGCGGAGGCGCAATCCGAGATTTGAAACCACTGTTTGGACTCTTACTGACGTAACTGGGGCAGAGCGGGATTGAGCAAACTCAAAATCAATGTTGAGGCTCTGTCCCGTATAGGGTCTTAGGATTATGCTGAGAGATGGCCGTTTTATGTGGATGTTGATACCCACCAACTTGCAATATAATTAACGTTATCCATACTAATATTATAAATGCGAAAGTATCTCTGTCAGTCTGTCTGTCCGGCTTTCACGCCAAAACTACTGAACCGATTGTAATGAAATTTGGTACACAGATAGTCTAGAGCCTGAGAAAGGACATAGGCTATAAAACATCCCGCTATGACCAATAGGAGCAGAGCAGGAACATAAAATTTGCGAAAACGGGAGCAAACGCGGACGTACATATTGCTCCCAATATTTTAATAGGCGCTTATTTTATATCAAGTGAGCTCTTTCGGTTTTTAATGAAAAAGACTTTTCTGTCCCGACTACTAATATACTGATATAAAAATAACAATGGAATAATATGAACTTTAAATATATGTAACTTTTACTTAATTATCTACTGTAACAGTGATACCTATTTGACATAATTCAATATACTATGACATAATTTATTTTTGACTTTAGGTAATTGACAATTTGACATAATTTGTAAATTGGTAATTTGACATAATTTTTTCTTGACTGTAATATATTTGTACTATAAGTTATTTCGACATCAATATCATTATTTGTTTGCTTTGTATTTTGCTATAAGAATTAAAACGACTATAGACCAATTATGTAAAATGTAATCCTTATACTTAGAATATTTGTACGCCGTGATTGGCAAAACATGGACGCTCACAGCATATATTTACAATACCTTGCATGTCTGTCAATTCAGTTAATGTAAACGCATGTTTGACAAATAAATGATCTCTATCACCAAATAATCTATATCAATAAATGATCTTTATCTTATCTTTATCGGTTCGAAGCTTACGTGGGTGAAACCGCGTGGCGCAGCTAGTAATTATATAAAAATGTAAAATCTAAAACTGTAATACTTTTTGTCTGGTTACGCATCGTCTTTTCTGCAGATAACATCTTTCGTTCATTAATATAATCTGTCGAAGAAATAAGGTTAGAGTGAGGCATATTTCAGGGTGTTAGTTTCAGTCTACTTTGATTGACTCCGCCTAGAATCCTTTAACCACACTGCTGGAGAATTCAGGTCTAGGCTATCGGCTGAGGACTGGTAGTCAGGCTATATCGCAACTCCTCAACATAGATGACCTAAAACTTTTTGCTCCCAGCAATTTGCAATTGAAGGAGTTACTAAAAATTACTGGAACTTTCAGTAGCGCCATCAGAATTGAATTTGGCGTGGAAAAATGTGCGGCCATGCATGTAAAGTCAGAGGAGATTGTGCTATCAGTGAGAATTCAACTCACGGGTTCCATAAATCTTAAAGCACTTTCCGCATCCGAAACCTACAAGTATGTAGGGTATGTCGAAAGTGTTGGGCATCAATGTTATTGACCTGAAGCAATCGTTGAAGGTATGCTTCTTTAGGGAGCCTAAAAAATAAGTTTCTTTAAATTGGTATCTGGCTTCAATGATATTTGACAACTTATTTACATTTTCCTCCATGGCCGTCCGTCGTCCTCCGTAGCGCAGCGGTCAACAAGCCTGCCTGCGACGCGAAGGCCCCGGGTTCGATCCCCGGCCAGGTCATAATGGAAAATGATCTTTTCCTGATTGGCCTAGGTCTTCGACGTTTATCTATATATGTATCTATTATAAATATAGTATCGTTGAGTTAGTATCCCATAACACAAGTCTCGAACTTTGGGCTAGCTTAATCTGTGTGATTTGTTCGTATATATTTATATTTATTTTTATCAGATTGTTTTAGAACAGCTAACGAGCGATAGTCTATTGTTTTGTCCTATGGAAATATTTTTACTCACTATAATAATCGTGACGCACTGTAGCCCACCAAATCGCTCTCAGCACCGCGCCCGCTATCGCCCGAATAACATTGGTCGAGGCCTTAGTCTCTCGTTGGATTAGACAAGAGGATTTCTTGTGATTAGTTTCAAGGTTTTCCTTGTGTAAGCTGCACATCCTAGGGTAGTTAAGTAAGGATGAGTGATGTGTATTAAGAAATGTTTTGGTATTAAGTTTATCGTGGAGTTGCTGTATTAATACGTAGATGGTTGGTGAAGGATGACGGCTCATCCCTGGCGGAGGATACGGTGTCCCGGGATGGGGTGGTGTTGGCAGTTGTCTTTAGACATTTCCAACGCCTTCAACACCCTACCCTGGAGTTGTATTAAGGAGGCCCTGAAATACTATCGGGTGCCTCCCTACCTCCGCCGTATAGTAGGGGCTTATCTGGAGGATAGATGCGTCATTTATCGGGGACGTGACGGTGCCGGTCGGCACCAAATGTCGTGCGGTGTCCCACAGGGATCGGTATTGGGGCCACTCCTGTGGAACATTGGCTACGACTGGGTGCTGAGAGGCGAGCTCCCGTCGGGCGCCGACCTGACGTGTTATGCGGACGACACGCTTGTCACTGCCCGGGGGAGCTCGCACAGGGAAGCGATGTTGATAGCCACGGCTGCGGTGTCACAGGTGGTGAACCGCATCCGGCGCCTGGGCCTGGAAGTGGCCCTTGACAAGTCGGAGGCCATGGAACCGGCGTGCGTCAGCGCCGGGTTCACATATCGTGGTCAATAGGGCCCGGATAGCTGTCGAGTCCACCATGAAGTACCGGGGATTGGTGCTCGACAGCCGATGGGAATTCGGGCCCCACTTCCGGCGGTTGGCGCCCGGGCTGATGGGTGCAGTAGGTGCGCTATGAACGCTGCTTCCCAACATGGGGGGCCCGAGCGCCGCCTGTAGGCAGTTGTACGTGGGAATCGTACGGTCCATGGCCCTATATGGGGCCCCTGTGTGGGCGATGGATCTGACGGCCGGAACACTCGCCATTCTGCGCAAGCCGCAGAGGGCGATGGCCGTCAGGGTCGTCCGCGGGTATCGCACGATTTCCTATGAGGCGGCTTGTGTCCTGGCCGAGCTGTTTACCATCACCTTGTAATGAATCATTGATGTCCAAGATAAACTTAGAAAGTACATATAACTTTAGAAAAATTACATTGGCATACTTGAGAGGCTGGTGTTTTAACCACTATGCCATCTCGACTTCCACTATCATATATCGACCTTATTTTAATACAAATAAAGTTGATTTCAGAGTGGCTAACGCTATAGAAAAAGTTATGAATAGGTTTGAAGTTGTAGCGTATACTGTACCTTATTGTATAGGAATTAGATTCTTATTCCATCACATGTATTTATAAATAAATCGCGAAAGAAGGACGGATATTTTGCAAGGCGTGGCGTATCATTAAATCGATCTTTTGGATAGGTCCACAGAGCGCTAACTTTTAACTCAGGTCTACGCAATTGTATTATAATAAAAATAATGTCTTCTCTAGAAATTTATTACCTAAACTATAGTCTTAATGCCCAAGACTTTCCGTATCAGTATAGCCGCATTGCAGATACAACAAAAGACTGAAGTTATAACAAGAGTTTGTAAGTTAGAACTTAACTGTTCGGGCTACGTGCGAATGTCAGACGAATGCCAAGTTGTATTAAGTTGGTAAATTGTTACAATTTTGTTCAGTAGGTGTTTATTTTTTTCTGGAAATGTTATAAGGAAGATTGAGAAGTCACGAGTCTTAATATTTTAACATTTGGCAACTTTCAATTGTGATTTTTAGTGAACAGGTATGCCAAGAGGCTAATGGGTGATCCAGATTTTGTTAAGACTAATCTTCAGAGGGTAGTCACTCTTTCAGTACATGATTTAATTCCGCCATCACTGTTCCATTATCATGATCGCTAACAATGGGCCTTCTAAGAAAGCTCAGGAATGCACACTGCACTCGCACTCAGGAATGAGGAGATCCGCAGAAGAACGAGACTAACCGACATAGCCCGAAGAATTGCAAAACCAAAGTGGTAGTGGGCCGGGCACATTGTCCGTAGGATCGATGACCGATGAGGCTGACGGGTTCTTAAGTGGCGACCACGCATCGGAAGACGTCGCGTGGGTAGGCCCCCGACAAGATGGACCGACGACCTGGTGAAGGTCGCAGGAAACCGCAGGATGCGGGAGGCGCAGGATCGGTTGTCGTGGAGATCCTTGGGGGAGGCCGACATCTTTCGGCTGAAACGACGATGATGTTTCATCATCGGACGACCCGTCGTAGGGTGAGTATCAACTATTATGTATTACGAAGCATTTCGTCTCGTTTTTATACTGCACACATCGAGGGAGTGGTTCAATTTGCCTGAAACGGTCTTCTGTCCAATTTTAATTACATTATGGTACAAAACTTACTGGTCGTGGTGGCGTAGTGGTTGAAACACCAGCCTCTCAAGTATGAGTGTGCGGTGTTCGATTCCAGGTCAGGTAAGTAGCAATGTCACTTTTCTAAAGTTATATGTACTTTCTAAGTATATCTTGGACACCAATGACTAAAGGTAAAGGAAAACATCTTGAGGAAACCTGGACTTATATGTCTGAAATCGCCAACCCGCATTAAGCAAGCGTGGTGACCTGACCTAGCAGTGGGACGATAAAAGGTTGATGATGATGATGATGATGACAAACTTGCTACCTAAACCGTTACTAATGGACCAACTCATATTACTTCAGTATATGAAGTTTGTAGTTTGTCCTACCTTCATTTGCCAATTTCCTGAAGAGTTTCTTAAACTGTTTGGGTTTCGCATTTTCGGTGTTTTATTTCGTTTTGTTACAACTCGAGCGGAATTTTAAGGGACTTTAATGTATTGTGGGTAGTACAAGAAAAGTTTACTTAGCTAATAAGTATCTGTAAAATAGCTAAAAATAAAAGGGCAAATCAAAAATAGCTTTTGGCGCAGCGTGTAAGACAGAGAATACCCATATATAGAAATAAATAAGAGTATCCCAGGATCTAACCCAGGATATTTATTTCTGTACGTGTTTTGTACTACACTAGTACACGTCAATTATATTTCCAAAACAGGATGAGGTCGGTTCTTTCTACCTGAGTATTTTGAGAAGAAAGGGCGAAACGAAATTCACATGTCTCTTTTACAGTCTAAACAGGTAAAGATAAAATCAGGAAGAAGAAACATCAGGAGGAAGATGAAATCAGGTAAAGATCATGTAGAATGTGGAATAATATATGTACTTAATGTCCGCTTGAGGAATGAATGACACGTAATCCCACAGCTCAACGATTCGACACACAAAACGAAATTAAGGTCATTTGGGTAGGTCGCACAAATTACTCAATAGCGTGAAATTTCATAGAAATCTGATCAGCTGTTCAAGCGTGAAAAGGTACAGGGCTACTTTTCAAGTAAAGAAACACGGGTGGGTTTTAGTCAGTAAAGGTCTGAAACGCCCTTCCGCTCCGCCCAGAGCGGGAGAGGTCATTTGATGTTTTTTTCCCACCCAGAACAAAAAAAAAGGATGTGGTATACATCGCCGCCAGTCACACTGATGTCATGCAAATTTTTGCATCGCATAAACAGAGTTCACCGCGCGGCTAGCATCATCACATCATCAAACTTTTTTCGTCCCACTGCTGGGCACAGGTCTCCTCTCATACAGACTACGATTGAGCGTAATCACCACGCTTGCTCACTGCGGGTTGGCGATTTCCTTCACCTTCCGTCATTGGTGTCCAAGATATACTTAGAAAGCATATAAAACTTTAGAAAAGTTACATTGGTACTTGCCTGACCTGGAATCGATCCCGGGCACTCATACTTGAGAGGCTGGTGTTTTAACCACTAGGCCACCACGACGTAGCATATACAAGGGGGGTAGCATATACAAAGTTTATTTTCTAGGCCATCTAATCTTACGACATCATCATCATCTCAGCGTTAATCCCAGTCGCATCCGGAGCTTTTCAGCTTTGGAGACTGGGGTCCGCTTTACCAGTCTAACTGCTGATTTTGACTAAACTTCTATTTTTCCCATCTAATCTTACGTGTGTGGTACAATTTTGACCATTAATCCGATGATTTCTTCCATCACCAATACCGTAAACGGAAGAAAAACTTCAACTGTTCCATAGAAAACTTTAATACCCACTTGACCTAAACGTTTGTGACGGGTGAATTTTATTCGCGACTAGGTACGCTCTGCGTTTCTTAATATGCTCCACTCCTATTGATCGGAACGTGATGTTATATAGCCTAAAGTCCTCCTGGCTATCCGACGCAAAAAGATTTTTTCAAATCGGACCAGTAGTTCTCGAGATTAGCGCGTTCAAACAAACAAACAAACTCTTCAGCTTTATTAATTAGTATAGATATAGACTAGCTGCGTCACGCGGTTACACCCGCGTAGGTTTCGATATGTTTTTGTACGCTCCGCTCCTATTAGTCACAGCGTGATGTTATATAGCCTAAAGCCATCCTAGATTAATGGGCTATCCGACGCAAAAAGAATTTTTGAAATCGGACCAGTATTTCTTGAGATTAGCGCGTTCAAACAAAAACTCTTCAGCTTTATATATTAGCATAGATTATAATTTTAACTTTTAAATAAAATATATAGAAAATGAATGTAGGTACGTAAAACCGAACCTTTGCTTTCACCCTTGCCATTTCAATGTTATAACCTATGTAAAACGGTTATATTTGACTACTTACGTACACAATAGACCACCGACAATAGCTCTAGGATTACACTAAGATATCATACATCGTCCTTTGTATGAGCTGAAAGATATAAATGTACGAATTTAAATATGAATAGAAGTCGACAGTCGTTTACGTGAGATATGTTTTGAATTATCTTGTGTGGAAAGCTTTTAACTTGTGGCTTATATAAAGTGTCGGTTGTACTCGTTTGTCGGTTAAGTGTATTTACGCGAAAGTTAAATGAGAAATTTGCAGACAAAGGGGAGAGTTTAGCTGTGTCTGTCGCTAAGCGGGTAATTATTTAAGATTCAGTTCAAGGGACTCTATCATCCTAACGTTTGTCTGTCTGGTGTATCTCGTTATCTAAAATACTAAAAAGCTAGAATTATGACACATGAGGTATTTTCGTTGCCTGTATTACATCAAATACTAAATAAAGTTTTTTATAGGTAATTGCTACAGAACTCTCTGAGCGCAAGTCCGACTGGCACTTGGTTCGTCTTTTTCATTTAATTTTTCACGATTGAAGTAATGAGGCCTACTCAAACTACTATGCTACTTGGTATTGTTTTTTTTTTTTTTTTAATTATTATAAAGTAGTGCTTGACCGCAATCCCGCCTGATGGTAAGCAGTGAAGCAATCGTTGATGGTAAAGCGCACTAGTTTATTAAGCTAACTTAGTGAATAGGAAGGAAGACGGCTGTTGAGCGAGGTGATTTAATGTTACATGTACAGGTACGCAGGTACTGTCGGGGCACGGCTGCTTCGGCAAGTACCTGCGACGCATAGACAGGGAGCCGGACGCTCGGTGCTACCACTGCGTCCAATGCGGGGAGGACACGGCGCAGCACACGCTCTCCGAGTGTGTAGCTTGCGAGGAGCAGCACCGTGTCCTCACAAATGAAGTAGGAGGCAACCTGACGCTGCCGGCAGTAATGCGGAGGATGGTCGGTAGCGCAAAGTCGTGGGACGCGGTGGTGTCCTTCTGCGAGGACGTGATGTCGCGGTAGAAAGCTGTGGAGCGGGAGAGGGAGATCTCAACTCCCTTCCCGGGCCGCAGAAGACGCACCATGAATGGGTCCAGGGGCGAGAGATATGGGGAAGTCCCCGCCCCCTTATTCATTGGACCCCGAGGCGGAGGTGCGCGCGTGTGACGGCGTGCGCCTCAGAGGCGATGCACGGGGTAGTTTAACACCTCACTACCCCGTGCAGGAGGCGAGGCCCGGAGAGACCAGGCCGGCACGACAGTGTGGGGCCGCGGCAGAATCAAGGACTCCCGCGGCTCCGTGCGCACGTGAGCGGAGAGACACCGGGGTGGTTTTTAGTCCGTAGTAGTCTGACAGACCCCGTAGCCACCCAAGGGCGGCGGACATCCATTGAGGATTTTCCACGCCGGGACCGAAAAAAAAGTGATACAATGTTAAACCCAAAAACACGACCAACGATGCTGCGCCAGAGGGAGAATGCTCATGAGGTAGTAGGAGAGGGGTATTGAATAGTCTTTAAGTTTTAGCTTGTATCGTTATTTATTTTAACGTTCAGATCAATAAATGTCATCATTTATTATAATTTTCAAATTCATCAAGTAGGTTTGTCTTTCAACCTGTGATAACTAGTGAGAGAATGGACTGTAATGGAGATTATTTCTGATGAAAACACGTATATTTTTAATTACAATGTTGTATTCGCAAGCTAACTAGGCAGACTGACTTGACAGACCAAATCAAATCTATCAAAAACTACTCGTAATTTAAAAAGGTATAAAAAACATATATACAAGGAGGCCGGTGCCTGCCAGTAGTCAATATACCGGACCCCCAGTGGCACACTAACAACTGGTGGCTGCTGGCAGGGATGCGGCCTCCATCACAATGAGTTTACGGACCGGTCTGCGCAGCACGCCTCCTTTGGTGTGCACGTCGGCTACACGGACCGCTCCGTCAGGTCCTATGTACACTTTTACTATCCTTCCTAGAGGCCACAAGCCACGAGGAAGGGTAGGGTCTGCTATTAGCACCACGTCACCCTCGCCAAGATTCGATGCGTTGGTATTGGGACCTCTCGGTCGAAGCGTGGGCAGGTACTCGCGTAGCCATCGTGCCCAGAATTGGTCTGCAAGGCGCAGAGTTCTCCGCCAATCACATTGCCGGACTAGGTCTGAATCTGTCAAAGACGAGGTCCATGGTACGACCGATGAAGAGCCCAAGATAAAGTGAAATGGCGTCAGGGCCTCCGGTGCGTCTGGAGAAGAAGCGACGTAGGTGAGCGGTCTAGAATTTACTATTGCCTCGGCCTCAAGTAAAAGCGTAGATAAGACTTCTTCCTTCAGTGGTTGATTAAGGCAAGATCTGAGCGCTGTTTTTACGGTCCGCACTAATCGCTTCCAGGCTCCACCCATGAATGGAGATGCGGGTGGAATGAATCGCCAGTTGATTTTGTGGTTTGTTGCGTACTCGATTACCGATTCATCGTGGAGTGCGCGTAGTTCTCGGGATGCTCCGACAAAGTTTGTTCCATTATCTGAAATTATAGTCGTGGGTGATCCTCGTCGAGCAATAAAACGTCGGAGGCTCATGATGGCGCTATTGGAAGAGAGCGAGTTGACAACTTCTAAGTGAAGTGCTCTGGTCGATAGACATGTGTACAATGCGACGTATCGTTTTTCGTTGCGTCTGTGTATGATCACCAGGATCGGTCCGAAATAATCGAGGCCTACATGAGTAAAGGGCCTTTTATGGTGATCCAAACGTTCTGTCGGTAGATCGCCAGTCTGAGGTTGGGTAGGTTGACGGCTCCACCTTCTGCACTTCAAACAGGCGCTCGCTACGCTTCGAATTGTTCCTCTGGCCCTCAGGATCCAATACCTTTGACGAAGTTCATTCAAAACAAGCTCGTTGAACTGATGTGAAGCTTTGATGTGTTCATGAAGAATTATAAGTCGTGAAACGTGGTGGCGACCGTCGAGGATCATCGGTGATTTTATCTCATCATCTACTCCCGGCGCAGAACTTATACGCGTGTTTAATCTTAGTAGACCTTCATTGTCCATTAAAGGTGCGAGTTTCTTAATTCGACTGTCCTTGGGCACTGGCTTCGAAGATCGCAAGGCTACCAATTCGTCAGGAAAACTCTCTGTCTGGGCTTGACGTACCAACATCTTCTCCGCTTCCATGATGTCTGTTGCATGAAGTCGGTGGGGGGACGTCGTGCTGTCTAGATATAATTTAGAATTTAGATCTATTGGTCGAGACAGTTTAAGCCGAAACAGTCGTGCGCCCTGGAGAACACGGGCGGTTGCGCGAAGTAAACGCAGCCAAGAGCTGAAACGCGACGGCTCGGGAACTGAATTCGAGGATGTCACGTCGAGGAGCAGAACCACCAGATTAGATTTTAATTCAGGATCGGGTGGGTTCTCTTCCTCCACAGTGGTGCGTTCGGTCGGCCAAGTGTGTGATGGTTTAATGAGAAACTGCGGGCCTGTGAACCACCGGTGACTCTCAGTAAATTTTAAGTGTTTTGGTTTTGTCGCGTCGTCTGCGACGTTGAAAGAGGTAGGGATCCATCTCCAATTGGATGGATTTGTGGTTTCCCGTATCTCTCCCAACCTGTGTGCCACGAACGGCTTGAAGGCTCGAGCGTCACTACGGATCCACTTAAGGACGGTTGTCGTATCTGTCCAAAAGGTGGTTGCGGAGGGCTTAAAACGATGAGCTCCTAAAATTGTTTGCGCAAATCGAGACGCAATAAGCGCTGCTTGCAATTCTAAACGAGGAATTGAAACGGGTTTAAGAGGGGAGACGCGAGCTTTGCTGCCGATGAGCATCGTTGACACGGAGTTGTCAATGTAAGTGAAACGCCAATAGGCAACACAGGCGTAGGCTTGCTCGCCCCCATCGGCAACTACGTGTAGCTGAACGTCTAACAAATCTGGCTTAGTCATATACCAGCGAGGGATTTTGATGTCGGCCGCGACGCGCAGCTGGGTGGACCAGTTCTCACACTCAGTAACGTACGGTTCGGACAATTGCGAGTCCCAGTCAACCCCTGCTCGCCATAATCTCTGAATCAAAATACGGCCCCAGATGACAACCGGCATCAATAGTCCGAGAGGGTCATACACTTTCATAACATTTGATAATAGAGTACGTTTGGTTAAAACGCCCTTCGTTATCTGGGGTACCGCACGAAAGCCTAGTAAGTCTTGTCCAGGGTTCCATTTAACACCTAAGACACCTATGTCGCTACAAGGAGGCAGGTAAACATCTGAAGTAGCGTCACTTCGAAATTTTTTGGGACGAGTGACAACGCTCCTGGATAATTGGATGTCCATGCCCGCATTTCGAAACCACAAGCCTTGTGTACTGTGACGACGTCTACGGCAAGTTGGGCTGCGTCAGCTATATTAGACAGGCTTCCTAAATAATCGTCCATATAATGGTCATCTATGATCGCTTTACAGGCAGCGGGGTAGTCCTTTTCAAGCATTTTTGCATTTTTATTTTTGATATGGAGAGCGATAAAGGGGCTTGAAACTGCACCGAAAATCATGGACGACATTCTGTATTCCTTAATACGGCCATCTTTGTCTCGCCAGAGAAAACGTTGAGCGTCCCTGTCACTCTTGATAATCTTCACCTGAGGAAACATCTCCTTGATGTCACCATTTAAAGCCACGGCACCTTCTCTAAAGCGGAACAAAATGTCAAGAAGGGGAGACAATAGATCGGGACCCTGCAAAAGCAAACTGTTAAGGCTCACGCCTTTTGTAGTCGCTGCTGCATCGTGTACTGCTCTTAACTTCTTTTTCTGTGGGTGAAAAACTCCGAAAATTGGCAAGTACCAGCGAATTGTACCGTCTGTGTTGACACAATGAATGTTTGTCGGTAATCGTTGATGATAGGTCTCCGGATCGCACTCTTCGGCGTAACCCTTGCTGATCATGTCATCTAAAAATTTTTGAAAGGCTGCAGAAAACTCTGGGTCTTTTGACATTTGTCGTTCAAGAGCCATAAAACGTGACAGGGCCTGCGGATAACTGTCGGGTATGGTTTTCGGCAATTTCTCCTTCCAAGGAAGGCCAACTTCGAAATGGCCGTCCTCGAGCTGATGAGCAGAAGATTCGATAATATCCACGGCTCGTTGATCGTCGCTGCTTTGACAAGGAGTCTTATTTGTTATACCCAAGGCATCGATGTCGTATTGACTTTTTATCAGAAGGTCTAAATCTTCTGTGACATGGTTGACAAATTGAATAGGCGTTGATGACACGGAATGTGCACCGTGAAGTACCCAGCCTAATGCAGTCTTTGAGGCAACAGGATCATTCTTTTTGCCACAACGTACTTCACGACTTAAAGATAAGTACCAATCAGGCGCGCCGATTAGGACGGTAGGTGGAACGTTAGTCCGTGACAGTTCATCAGACAAATCGAACAGGTGCTCATAATCTGTGAGATTAATCGTATCAGGATATCGTGCGCGGAGTCCTAAAGGAGTCATAGCTTTTGCATGTTCAATCAGGTAACGATCGGATTGATTGCGCCCACGAATATAGAAGTTGACATGACTTACATCTAGATCTTTGGTCATACCGCTCACACCTTCTATGCGAATATGTTCCTTGGCAGTGGGCTTCGCGCCGATGCGAGCTGCTATTTCTCCGGCGACAAATGTTGAAACGCTGCCCTCGTCGAGAAGCGCCGGCTGTCGTCTCAAACTCACCGGCAGGACCCTCGACGACGACCGGTACCACTTTCAGCAGGCCACGGGGACGTTGTTTTGAAGTCGACAGGAAAGATCCTGTAGCATTAAATAAACAATCAGTAGTGTTCGTAACTTTGTCGGAAAATTCAATGTTTTTGTCAGCAGGATTATTTATCCTGACGGAATGCGTGAGATCGTCAGGGTAAATTTGAGTGCTGTTGCATTGTCTTGCGGTAGCCTCGGCGTTGACTGTCCCTGTGCCGTGGAGAAGCGCATGGTGACGTCTAGGGCATCCATCAACTCCACAATGTTTTGCTCGGCAACTGTTCCACGTGTGCCGGTTTGACTTTAAGCAACGATAACATATTTTAGATTGCCGGACCCAGCGCCATCTATCGTCTATTGTTAGGGTTAAAAAATTCTTGCAGTTTTTTATGTTATGAGACCCTTGTTTGCAAAATACGCAACGCTCAAATGTTGTTTTGCTAGATAATGTAACGTGCACTGTTTCCTTTTTAGGAGTAAATTTTGGAGCGTAAATTCGGTGCAAATTCGGATGCATTGGTGGAGTTTGCGTCTTGGCAATGTCAGCAACAAAATTAAATTTCAGTTGTTTGTCCGCCTCATCCAAAAGGAAATGTGACAACAGTTCGAGCTTTGTTCGATTTTGTTGCTCGTGTGTTGAGGCGAAGTCTGTAAAACGGGCTCTAGTGTGCTCGTTCAACTTCACCAAAATGCACCGAAAGAGTTCCGGCGACGACAAATACTCGTTTTGTTTAAGTAGCGTCAGGGTCGTTATAAAATTACGTAGCTTGTTAGCTAAACTGTTTAAATCATTAGGGGAACTTAGCTTTGGACTGTTGCGTAGTTCGGCGATCTCGCGGGCTACCAGGAGCTCCGGGCGAGCGTATGTCTGCTCTAGAGCCTTTACGATATCGTCGGGGTCGCTGCTGGTCCACATTAACGACGCGACGGACTGGTATGCTTGTCCGCGGACGGCGACGTTTAATCGATCTAAGTTCTCTGAAGGGGAAAAATTGATTTAGTTCTCTCGTAGCTACTTTTAAAAGCCATCCATTGGGCGACTTCACCTGAGAACGTAATCAGTTCAAGTTTCTTTGGCCTGTTAGAGAGGGCGTTTATTTCGTGAGCGAGCTTTGTAATGGGGTCCAAAAATGGAGGATCAGATGGCAGTCCAGGGGCCGGTTTACAATGGTTGTTGTTTAAAACGGCTATGGTAGGTTTAGAATGGGACGCCTGGTAGACATTGGCCATGTTGAAAGCTGCTGTGTTGGTGGGAGCGGCCAGCTGTAGATGAAGTCCTAAAGGATCACTCAAGGTGACAGCTGCAGCCTCACCAGGCAAGTTTTCGTTAGCCGTTGTTGCCTCGTTGGCATTCTGTTCATTTACCCAAGCCGCGGTGCGATTTTCAGTATTATGATCGGAAATATACGACCTACGACAGTAAGTAGACTTATCTGATGTTTCTAGAGCGGCGAGTCTTGCTTCCAGCTCCATCTGCTCGGCTTGAGCCTCCAGGTGTGCTAGTTCACGCTCGCGCTCCACTTTGCGCCGCATCGCTTCTGCTTCTATAGCAAGTTTTTGGGCGCGGATGGTTGCAGTTGAACGTGAAGAATGTGTGCGCGGACTGCGCAGCTGATTGCTAGGAACCCTGGACGATTTCGACGGTGCTTTGGCATCCCCTTGCTTATGCGAGATAGTCTGAGCATTCGAGCATTCTGCGGCGGGACCAGGTTGTGGTTCGCTACTTGGGGTGTTGCCCGGTGTTTGTATGCTCAAGCTACCAGGAGGTGCCGAAGCTTCGTCGTTAGTTGTGGCTGAAACCAACCGGGCGCTGCACGGTGAACGATCGCGTCGTTCGCGCTGCACCCGGCAAGCTTCCGTAGCCGATTGGTCTGCCTTTGTCTTGCTACGTGTTTCCACCATGATGAATATGTATGTAAAATAATGTAGGTAATGTTTCTAAATGGAATAAAAATTTATAATTACTTATGTCAAAAATATAAGTCTGGAAAATGTCGGTGAATGGTCAAATTACGGCAAGAATGGACCAAATGATAACTAGTGAGAGAATGGACTGTAATGGAGATTATTTCTGATGAAAACACGTATATTTTTAATTACAATGTTGTATTCGCAAGCTAACTAGGCAGACTGACTTGACAGACCAAATCAAATCTATCAAAAACTACTCGTAATTTAAAAAGGTATAAAAAACATATATACAAGGAGGCCGGTGCCTGCCAGTAGTCAATAACCTGTAATAAAAAAAAAACTTTTATTCTTTTAAGAATAAAAAAAAAATAGTAACTAATTTTTCGAAAATAGAATAGAGTTACCATCAAAGCTTACAGAGTTAGCAAACTGAAGCGGTAGCGAACTGGCCATGTCTGTCGAACGACCGGTGGTCGGTGGAGGAGACGAGTACTTGGTATCGAAAAGCGTAGTGCGGGGACGTTCCTCATCTCGATAGACCGAGAACCTTACAGATATGGCTGAGATAGACTGGATGCATAAAACAGAGGACAGAGTATTGTAGCGCTGCCAGGGGAAAGCTTTGTCCAGCAGTGGACTGATAAAAGATGAATTGATTGTCCTATTTCCATTACTGGGTCACAGATGTCCTCTCGGTGAGAGGAAACGGGCCGTAATCTACCACACGGGTCTAGTGCGGGTTGGTAGAAATGTCTTCTAATTTTTGCCTCTAGGACATCCACATTCACATTACACATTCTTCAAGTATATTTAAACATACCTAACTATTTTTGGTACAGTATGGTAGTTGACTAAAAAAAACTAATTAGTCAGTCAGATTTCCAAAAAATACTAGACACGTACTTTTCTTTTTTTCATATAAACAAAAAACGAAGACGACACAGTGCGTTGAAAACTCGTGTGACATCACTGCACGTTACACGTTTTAGCGAGGAGTGACGTCACCAGCTACCACTCCTGGTCTTTGATACCTACCTTTTACATTTGTAAATTTTTATTGATTTGATAAAACAAAATATACGTACTTATCCAATATTTTTCTATAATCTGAATGACGGGCTAAATAGAATCAATTTTTGTAAACCCAGGAAACATCCCTATTGTGATGTCGGTATGACTGTACTTACTTGAAATACTATGATAACTCAATTATTCAAAGTTTATCTCCATCAGAGAACAAGCACTCAATCAACATGACATGTAATTTCAGGACGAATGCACTGTGAGCAATTAATGCACTGTTGACATTTCACAATGGGAGACTGATTTCCATGTCAAAGTTTCAACGTTTCCAGGTCAGAGGGAGGCGAGAACAATGATATGAAATTATAGGTTTTTCTTGACATATTGAGCCCAGTCTGTGAACATTTCTTAAAATTACGAGAATAGCGCCAACCGGTATTTGAAAAAAAGAAGAAAAATTGGTTATACCGCACAAACAACACTCACATTACATGTAAATATTAATAACAGGCGAACTATAGTTAAAAGCCTCGTACTCAAACATGAAAACTTACAAACAATGTTAGCCTGATGTCAGAGCAAGGAACAAAGACAACATAGATATATATATACTAATGGGCATGCCTTAGAGATGTAAATTGTGGTACTCCGAAAGAAAGAGAGAAAACAAAGTTTCGGTTTATCTTTATCTCTTTCACAATCATCTATGAGAAATGAGATAATGCTAGGCCGAAAGCATAGGCCATTTCTTTCACTCTTTTCAAACCAAAAAAATACTGCAGATTATACGCGTACGGCATGTCCATTAGTATTATGTCGATGAAAGACAACACACATTAGAGTTTTGGCGGGAATGTCAAGATGAGTGTCACGCTCATTTTTCATTGGACTTTTAAAATTATTTATAGTGTGGTTTACTAAATAAAAGCGCGTGATTTAAGTAGTAAAACGTGCATTCAGTGAATAATTTATAAAGAACAGTGAAATATTGTAGCATAGTGGCCACATCATGACCTCACCCAAACTTCCTCCTTCTCGGCCACACGTGGGAAACGAAAGGAGATAGTTTAGTTTAAGTTAAGCTAGTATAAGTTAGGATAAATTAGGATATAAAACTCAAGAAAAAACATACTGAAGACTAGGCTGTATGGCGTACTATGCCTTTGCCTTTTCCGTTCAAATGAACGGAAGGAATGAAACCAAAAAAAAAACAACACACATTATTTGAAAGTTGACATTAACAATTCACAATACATCCGTCTGGCATTCGTGATGCGGCCGCGACACTTGCAGGTGACAACAAACCAAATAACAAAAACCAAGAAATATACTAGACTCTTGCTTCTCCAATACAATCCACTTTTGACATTGGAAGAATATTCGACATCAGCTTCACTTGCCATAAATAAAAATAGAATAGAACAACAATCATAGCAAATACAGCAAGTAGTTATTTCTTAACTCTGCAATTGACTTTTCGTCAAAAATAAAAAATAAATAGTATAGTAGTAGTATTATACTACTTATTTTTACCCACCTATTTACTATACTACTATTTCGAGATTTTTTTTCCGGAAGATAATTTTAAACTTATAACAAAAATATTATATTAGAGAAATCTCGAGGCTTTCTGAACAGAGATGTACAAAATGGTTTTAACAACATTCACATACGTGCATACGTGCTTTTTACTAAAAAGCATTTAAATGCAAAATACAAAATAGCTATTTTGCATTTTGTATTTGCATTTTAAATAGAAGTATTTCAAATAAATCGCATCTCTGTTTCTGAACTCGTATAACAATGCAAAGCAGGGGCGGCTTTCTTCTTCGTCTATAAACTGGAGGTAGTTACAGGTTTCAGCAACTCTGATTAAGATTTGCGTAACCGAACATGTGATTCCTAAAAAAAATCCTTACGTGACTCTTCAAGTGACCAAACGGGCTGGCCTGTGTTATGGCACAGTCAACATTGCCATACAGTCAATGTTTCAATGTTGTTAGTTAGTTTATGGCCACTTTTTCTGTTGTCAGCAATATTTTTAAGCACTTTGAACATTTGACTCTTTGCTTATAAAATTCTGTAAATATTATCTCGAAAATTCTTCTTTGTCCTAGCCACTTCCCATTATTTGGGGTCGGCCCTCCTCGTTCTTTTGCGCCAGGATGATCTGTCCTGGGTTGTCGAGATGTTTAGTTGGGCACGCTCTAATTTCTTGGCCACTGTGGACCACCAGGTGGTTAGTGGGCGTCCTCTATCTTTTTTTGTTATCTGGCAGTGCTAGGACCCGTTTCACGACATGATCTTCGGGGCGTCTCATGACATGACCAAACCATCGCAGGCGGCTTTCGGCGAGTTTTTCTGCTATGGGCGCAACCTTGTAACTTCCTTTGATGTGCTCGTTTCGCACTTTATCGAGTCGAGTTACGCCCGCTGCCCATCTTAGCATCTACCACGAAAGATTTTAAACAAGATTCAAGTGGTACTGTATTTAGAATAGCAATATATTAGTAAGTATAAGTAAAAATATGATATAACGATGCCTTCGGAGTACATTTCTCTGATTAGAGTGCCAAAACCTAGAAACCACTTACCTCCAACCTTCAGATGCGGGGTTCGTAGACCACCCGACCAGATCATGATAAGGCGTACGTCGACACAATTCACTGGCAGACTCCCTAACTTTATTAATTTTGAATTTTGAGGCGTCAATCCCCCCAGGTCCGCCGGTAGGCCGGTCGTGGTGGCCTAGTGGTTAAAACACCAGCCTCTCAAGTAAGAGTGCACGGGTTCGATTCCAGGTCAGGCAAGTACCAATGTAACTTTTCTAAAGTTATATGTACTTTCTAAGTGTATCTTGGACACCAATGACTGAAGGTGAAGGAAAACATCTTGAGGAAACCTGGACTTTAAGTCTGAAATCACCAACCCGCATTGAGCAAGCGTGGTGATTACGCTCAATCCTTCTCTGTATGAGAGGAGACCTGTGCCCAGCAGTGGGACAATAAAAAGGTTGATGATGATGATGATGATGAATCCCCCCAGGAGTCACTTTAAATACTTAGAAATTAATTACATTTTCGTGACCGTTATAAGATCGTGGTCATAACTCGCTAGCTTGCTAGTTCGAAAGGAAGTGCGCTCGCCACCCCGTTAGGTGATCGGTGGATGAACGTGTTCCACTATGGTCACGATCCGTTTACTTTAAGTTTTCGGCAGCGTTCACCGTCAATAAACATAAAATCAAAGGAGACGTTCAACAGAAAGTTTGTTAAAAATTACATAAAAATGGTAAATTTTAAATTAATCCGTTATACTTTTTGAGATTTGATTTTCGGGAACAATCTGCGACTCCCGCATTCCCCTTAAACTTAAGGGGAAAATATATAAAACCATGATCCGACCTGCTGTCTTGTATGGATAAGAATGTTGGGCTACGAAAGGGATGAATGAAAGGCAATTGCATGCAGCCGAGATGAGAATGCTAAGAGGGATGTGTGGTGTTACACGAATGGATAGAATAAGAAATGAGTACATAAGGGGAAGTCTGAAAGTGGCACCGGTAACTGAAAAGTTGTGTGGAAATCGGTTGCCATTGTACGGGCATGTGTTACGGAGAAATGAGGAGAATGTCGTGAGGAGAGTTTTAATTATGAATGTTGATGGCTATAAGAGTAGGGGAAGACCAAAGAAACGATGGATGGAATGTGTGAAGGATGATATGGCTAAGAAGGGGTGACTGCCGAGATGGCTTCTGATAGGGATGTATGGAAGAAAAAGACATGTTGCGCCGACCCCAAATAAATTGGGATAAGGGCAGGAGAATGATGACTTTTTCAGATTTGGGTATTAGTATTAACATAAAAGTATTAACATAGTTCTATATATTCTGGCTAACTTTCGTCTAATAGTAAGTCAAAATGGCTGCTCCAGGTCACAAACTTATTCCATTTCGTTATTTTTTTACGCTGGGATCAAAGTTAGGATGAGTTTGATAAGATGTTGAGTAGTGTCAAAGTAACATTGTGAGGAGGAAATTTAAAAGTATTTGTTATTTTTGAGGCTTTTTAATGAATATCTAAGGAAACAAATGTAGGTAGATGTTGCATGGTAGCAATATTTTATTTGGAGCGACTGCGTACCTCTTTAATTGTAATACTGTAAACCTTGGTCACTGTCAGACTTCGACAGGACTCCTGAGGACCAGTAAAGAAGGTCACAGTTCCACAAATAATAGCCAGAACCAACAGCACAACGTGCTTTCGTTGTGTTTTCGCGCGTGCTTGACGTTGAGGAGCCTACTTCAAAAATTTGACTATAAAATGCAAAAATATTTTTCCATTCCGATTCAGAGATAACACGTTTAAACAACAACAACAACAACAACTCTTCAACTTTATCTTTAGTGTAGATAATATTTTGTCATCCACCTCGAATAAAGCCATTTTTATTCATCCCCAGCCCAATGAATCATCACACAAACACAAACAAAAATTCCCAATAAACCATTCAACTAATCAGTACGTACTAGGTACTAATTAATTATTCTGCGTCCATCCGATGTACATAGCTAAACAAAGCCGAGGGGCCGAACGACGTTAGTCCACAGTTAACTAAAATCAATACACGTGGCTAGCTCAGTCTGTGACTCGCCAGTTTAATTACCGTTGAGTAAGGTGGCGAAAAAATGTATCGATTTTTGGATCGTGTCAGTGGTTTTGTTACGGTTGATATCTAAACCTTTTTGGAGCGAAGTACGTTAGCGCATGTAATGTACTTCGCCAACAAGAGGTAGCTAAAAAGTGTAACATTTTATTAACAGTCTTCATCTAAAAAGTGGTGAAGGCATAGTGGTACTATTCTTGATTTACGAGCTATGGCACTCTGACACGAGCGGGTAGGCACTCTGTGTATTTCATGATCACTGCCCTCAGAATGATTAAAGAAAACATGGTAAGGTATCTATCAACTCAAAACATGTGATATCCATTGTCACATTGTGGATAGAATAGAATAGCTCCTCTATCTCACAGAGGAGAGTATCTACCTCTGCTCTCCACTCCCGTAATAATAATAATACAGCTTTATTACATTCCACAATTAATCAAGTGATATTAATATGTAATTCCATTAATTAAATTATACATCAGTTAATTAAATTCAAAAATATAAAATAAAGAAAAAATAAAAAATTAAATAAAAATATATACATTAATTGGTGCAAGATATTGTTATTTTCATTGTTATAAATCAAATGGTGTGGACCCCCTTTAGGGTAAAAGCCTCCTCCAAAGAATTCCATTTAATTTTGTCTCTGGCGGTGGATATCCAGTCTCTACCTGCGGTGGCCACAAACTCATCTTGCCACCGAGCGTTCGGACGACCTCTAGCTTTCCTACCATATGGTCCTTTCCAGTCTGTGATATTAATTGTCCAACGATTGTCCTTGTATCTGGCGACATGGCCAGCCCACCTCCATTTTAAACTTTTAGCAAAACGCAGAGCATCCTTTACCATGGTAATCTTCCGAATTTTTGTACTTCTTACTCTGTCTTTTAGCTTTAAGTTCAGGCAGCTCCTTTCCATTGCTCTCTGGGTGGTCTGGACTTTGTGACTTGCTTTCTGATCGTAGGTCCACGTTTGGCAGCCGTAGGTGAGACAGGGTAATATTGTACTATCCAGTATCAACCTTTTTAGTTTAATTGATAATTTCGATTTCAAAACCTCTTTTTGAGCCCAGTATTTCCTCCATGAGATAGCTGCTCTTCTGCTGATTTCCTCTATATTCCGGTTTTTACTAAATGAAATTTGCTTACCAAGATAAACGTAACTTTCTACGTACTCTATTGGCACCCCATTAACCAATATCGGCGTCAAGTTCCTGTTAGTCATTACTTTGGTTTTTTCTAAGTTCATCTCTAGTCCTGCGCGGGCGCTAGCAGATTGAAGCTGGTTGATCATCGTGTTGAGCTTATACGGGCTTTCAGAGAAAACAACGATGTCATCCGCAAAACGGAGATGACTCAAATGTTTCCCATTCACATTAATTCCTTGTGCCGACCATGGTAAGTCTTCCGTTACATTTTGTAGGACCGCTATAAATAATTTCGGCGAGATAGGATCGCCCTGTCTGACTCCTCGGTTAATACTGATTTTGGTACCCATCCTGTCTAGCCTGACTCTACTTGTGCAATTAAGATAAATATTTTTAATAATGTTAATGTATTTCGCTTCAATGTCCTGTTTGCTTAATGCTTCCCAGATGCTATTATGATGAATAGAATCGAAGGCTTTCTTATAATCAATAAAAGCTATGTATAGCGGTTTTTTGTATTCGACATACTTTTCAATTATTTGATCAACGGTGTGAATGTGATCAGTAGTACTAAATCCGCTTCGGAATCCCGCTTGTTCTATAGGTTGGCATAAGTCTATCTGTGAAGATATTCTGTCTAGTAAACAGGACGCAAAGAGTTTATACAGACAAGACATGAGACTTATCGGGCGGTAGTTTCCTATGTCTTTAGGGTCTCCCTTTTTATAAAGCAAAATAATTTCCGACTCTGCCCATTGCTGCGGCACACATTCTTCTTGAAGTACTTTATTGAATAATATTGTAAGTGGCTTTAATAAAAGTATTTGGCCTTGTTTAAGGTGTTTGTTGTTCAGACTGTCAGGTCCTGGACTCTTATTTAGTTTTAATTTAGTTATTTGTTTTAATATTTCCTCTTCACCGAAATTTCTTACAGACCGTGTATTTTTCGGTTGGATTAGTTCAGTGTTTTCTACTGGGTCCGGGCGACTGTAAAGACTAGCGTAAAAGTCACCGGCTATGTTTACAATGTCAGTACGTGATTTGCAAATTGTAGAGCCTCTCTGTAGAGACGGAATCCATGTTTTTGATGTGTCTAATTCTTTGAACGCCTTTTTAGCAGATCTTGTGTTTGCTATACAACCTTCTATTATTTTTAACCTGTGGTTTTCATAACATTTTTTGATTTCTTTGTTTGCCTCTTTGTATAAGCTTTTCAGGTCCTCTTTATCCTGTTTAGTGTGGTTTCCTTTGTTTTGTACGGTGCTTCTTTTAGCTATTAATAGCATTGCTTTTTCCGATAAGATT
Organism: Sesamia nonagrioides; assembly: GCA_017933935.1. Taxonomy (NCBI): domain Eukaryota; kingdom Metazoa; phylum Arthropoda; class Insecta; order Lepidoptera; family Noctuidae; genus Sesamia; species Sesamia nonagrioides. The sequence goes on along the minus strand of JADWQK010001513.1, from coordinate 373,570 downwards.
GTTTATCTTTTATTCGCCCTTTTTATATTTTTCAGGCTTGATATTATAGAGGTTTCTATCTTTTTGCAGTATTCCATAACATTACAGTTTTTGTGTTTTTCTAATAGTTCGGGTATACATTTTTCGAGATTTTTTAAGTACACGCTTATCTCTTCCGGGGTCTTCAGTGAGTTTCTGGGACTGGTAAAGTTTCTTCTGCTCCTTTTTTCCATCTCTAAGCAAAGAGTCGCTCTCAGTAGTCTGTGATCGGTGCCAAAAGGGAAATAATTCAGTACTTCGTATTTTGAAAATAGTTTGGGCTTTGTTGTAGTTATATAATCAATTTCTTTTCTAGTGTTCTTGTCAGGTGAACACCAGGTCCACCTCCGATTATCTTTTGATTTGAATAATGTGTTTACAATTTTCAGGTTGTGTTCGTATGCGTATTGAATTAGTCTGTCGCCTCTCTTGCTTCTGTTACCGAAACCGTGAATGCCCGCAACATTATTCTCATAGCTCTTCACTTGACCGATCTGTGCATTGAAATCGCCCATGGTTATAATATACTGTGTAGAGATCATGTCATGAGCTTTTGCTAAGTCTGTATAGAATATTTCCAGTTCATTCTGTGTAGAGCACTCCGTTGGTGCGTATACCTGAATGATTGCGAAGTGATGGTTTCCTAGGTTTATTTCTAGTAAGCAAACTCTTTCTGATATTCCAGAAAATTTAATTATATTTTGTTTGTATTTTCGTTTGATCAGGAAACCCACACCATAGAGGCCCTTTGTTTGCCCTATATAATACATAATATAGTCTTCGTCCTCTATTATATTTTCGCCCAATCGGCGCACTTCACACAGGCCTAGTATATCATGATTTATACTACGGAGAGCAGTTTTTAGTTCTAGTAGTTTTTCTGGAGTAGACAGTGATCTCACGTTGAGGGTACAGATATTTATTACATTTCTTTCCCTTGCAATATTGGAATTTTTTGGAGGGTTGTGGTCTAACTCTCCCGCGGTGACCAACCGTGGTGGGAGGTGTGTGGATAGTAGAGGGTGTGACGGTGGTTGCTATGCTAAGTTAGGCTGCGATGTGATTGTTTGGTTTTGGGGCGCATCAGTTTGAGTGAGGATTTTTTTCGGTTTATGAAGTATGTAATCTTTCAAGTTGGACGCTTTGTTTTTCTTGGCTGGTTGTTTATTGTTGTTTACATGTTGGGCATTTTGGCCACTGGAGTGAGGTCTTATTAACTCTGGAGATTCAGAGAGGTTTCTTTTGTTAATTTGCTGGCGATGTTTGTTCCTGTTATTGCTCAGTACGACAAGTTTGTCGTACTTTATAAAAGCAATATTGCCTGCTTCTTTTTCTTTCCGTAGCTGTACCTGTAATTCCTTTCGCTTCTTCAGGACTTCTGTAGGGTAGTCTTCCTTTATATAGTAAGACGTGCCCTTAAGGACGGATTTATTTTTCAGAATGTTTACTTTAAAGCCCACTGTAGAGAATGTAATTACAACTGGTCTGATTTTCTCGCCTTTCTTCCCCAATCTTCTAATTTCTTCATAATGAGATTTGTTGTATTGAAGTTTAAAGCAGGTATTTACGATATCGATCATCCTTTCTTCTAATTCATGGTACGATTCCTCATATTCTTCTACCCCAAACATAACTATATTTTTGCGTCTGATATGCCTTTCAAAGTTACTAATTATTACGCCCTGATCTTCGATTTTTTTCTCCAAAATGGCGTTTTTCTGTTCTAGAATGTTGAATTTCTCGTTAATATTATTGTTAATTGTGCTTTTTATATCCTCCTTCATATCAAACATATCCTGTTTTTGATGTGCCATGTCCTGTTGCAATTTTAATAGCATTTGTTTTATTTCATCCATGATAACTTATAAGATGTCAGCTGGTAGCTTAATATAAGTTCGACGCTCAACGCCCTCTATTGGACGAGTGCTATATTATTAGCTCCACACCAGGAACGTAGATCTTGGATCTATGTTATGTAGTTTCTATGAGCGATAACAGATGGCGCTGTATGTAATCCGTTTCTTTAATTTATGGTAATACTGAATGATTAACTTACGGTTTGAGATTATGACTATTTCAACTCCACGTACTTATCGTGTTTAGTTCCAAATCTGTCTATAAATGTAATTTATACGTAACAATTGTAATCTGCATTTGGATATTCCTTAATAATAGGATTCCAGTGGGTTGCAAAGTCATTCACCGGTGAACGCGTTTCTGAACAATTCACTTTCACAGCTATTTAAATGAGTACTTTTTATGTCCTTAGTGGGTTAACACACTGTCTTCTTTCTGTTCACTGTAGTTTACTGTTTTTTAATCGGATGCATTTTTTTTTTCCTTTTTTTTTTACGTTATGAAGTTGTTTTCGTTGTTTGACACTAAATTTTTAATTATAAGCTGTTTTGATCGGAATGTAAAGTTCACTAGCACTGAATAAACGGTTTGCATTTATTGACTTTTGTTTATAGTATTTTCACTGTTGTTCAAACAAAATTTTAATTTTTTTTTTTACTTTGTCCTACCGTGTGTCACTGTTTTACACTTTTCAATGTTTTCGGTCACTAGAAAGTGGTGTTCCGCATATTTTGCAACTAAGTCTTTGCACTGGTTGTGGAATATAACTATTATTTGTAGTTTTTTGCACTTTTAACTATTTTAAAACTGTTTATAAAACGGACTACGATGTCAACAGTGGCACTACATCTACCCTCCGTTAGGAAACTCCCGCACTCCACTCCCGTAGCGTATATTAATCTCTTCAGAAATACTAATTAAATTATCGAACAGAGAATCGATATTCGATATTCGGTATCGCATCACTATAGAGCCTCCTTGTTAGCACAGGTCATTTGACCATTATGGTCAATTCATTCCACTACAACTAGGGAGGTAGAAAGTGACGTGAATTCGTTTGGCTAGCCAGTCAATTTGAAGGCTGGTATTTTTTATGTTTTATTTCAAACTACCGGACTGACGATGTCCTGTTTCTTTGAACTCGATCGTTGCGCCAACTTCCGGGTCTAATGGTATTAATAGGTAGGAGCTTAGTGACATAGACGCAACACATGTACAGAAGATAAAGATAAGCGACCCGCCACCCCCTCGCAGGACTGTTTAGATTAACGCCACTGCTTACAATCAGGTGCGATTGCAGTCAAGCATTATAGCCAGGGCACGTATTTCCGCAGCTTAGCCAAAATGGCGTGAGATGAAAGATGTAATTTGTGACCCCAAAATGCCAGTTAAGCTTAAGGAACAGGTCAATAAGACCATAATTAGACCAGTTCTTCTGTATGGCAGTGAGGCGTGGCCTGTACTTGAGCGACACAAGCAGGAGCTGCATGTCACGCAGATGATTACGCTGCGGTAGATGTGTGGAGTTACTCGGAAAGACCGCACCAGGAACTCCCGCATCCGTGGTAGTCTACGTGTCGATGACATAGCAGACAAACTGCAGGGGCCCTAGTCAATGTATTATCGCTTCACAATGAAACGATTGTCCACTTGACGCAATAAATCACGGGTAATCGTTTCGTTATTGTTTTGTTTGGTATTCGATTTCGTTTCGTTATGAAGCGATGTTACATTGGCTAAGGCCCTGGAAGGAGGAGATAATGTTGATGAAAACTGTCGCTTTGCGTGCTCCACGCGTCCTTGGTCTGTGCAATCGACCATGATTGTCTCTGCTCTTATGCGAACAGACATGGGGTCTGTCGCTGCTGGCCATGTACACGGTCTTGCCACATTGAGTTTCAGACCTCCATTCTTGACCGAGTCCTTCCACGTATTTACACGCCGCGCCAACCTTGCCTGTCCGCATCCGCCAGCGTGATATCGTCAGCATACATCAGCAACCAGGATGATTGCTCATGTGATTACTTGATGCTGTCCGACAAGACGTCTAATATCACGCTGAACAGAAACAAACTAAGGACGGATTCCTGGTGGACTCCGACGGTGACGGGGAAGGGTTTAGTGTCGAATTACAGCGGCATTAGTAACACGGTTAATATTAACGGTTCATGAGAAATAGACTTAGTAACTTAGTCGCATAGGAACGGAACTCTAAAAAGTATTTAGGTTGATTTATAGGAACTCAATTTAAACTTCAATAGGCCCAATAACAAGCTTTGAGTATATTAAAAAACAAAATGGCTCTAGAGATGTTTACTACAGTATAGTCTGATACATAAAGTTGCCAGAAAAAATTGAATATTTAAATTGACATCATCTTGTTTCTTTTGAACTCCTAGAGAGTACTTGTATTGTATCGGCGGATCTTAATCGCGGAGAATTGATCAGCTTTTGAATATTTAAAGAAACCTTTTTTCAGTGATAAAGGTTTTAAAGGAAAATTCACGCTTGATATTTTTGAAGACGAACGGTTAAAAGTTTTTTTTTTGTGAGGTGCCTACAGCCTGTTATAGTAAGTACTAAAGCAGCATTATCGTTTTTTTTTATAAAAACTTTTTTTACTGTATTAACTTAGAGTCTATCTGCCATCTCAAGTTTTACTATTGACTTATTTTTAAACTAGCTGCTACCCGCATAAGTTACGATCTCGTAGAATTATTAGTATAAAAATTATGCTCTATAGTAATCTATACTAATATAAATAAAGCTAAAGAGTTTGTTCATTTGTTTGAAAGCGCTAATCTCAGGAACTACTGGACCGAATTCTTTTTGTGTTGCCCATTAATCCAGAGAGGCTAGAGGCTACATAGCATCACGCTGTAACCAATAGAGCATATAAAAAAAAAAAACATATCGAAACCTACGCGAATGAAATAGCGCGCCGCAGCTAGTCCTAAGTATAAACCATCTGTGTGCCGAATTTGATCCAAAAACGTTGAGTAGTTTTTGCCTATAAAAAAACAATTATATTTATAATATACCTACTATACATAAAAATCGTTAATTTTGCAACATCATAAAAGTGGCTCTTTCACCCATTAAGTTATAAAAAACGACAAAACATCCTAATACTAAGACACGTTTCTCGTTCACTTACGTGTGAACGTTTTTGAAGATCGTAAAAAATTATGATAAACATAAAATTATATTTTACTATGAGTTTTATTTTTAACGACAAGGGGATGGAAAAGCGTTAAAGACTCATTTTTTTTTAGCTTTCATTACTACGGTGTGAGTATGTAATAGACCTTTATTTTTTTTTAAATATTTATTTATTTATCCATTTATGTAAACACATATAAACATCATCATCATCTCAGCGTTAATCCCAGTCGCATCCGAAGCTTTTTAGCTTTGGAGTATGGTGTCCGCTTTGCCAGTCTAACTGCTGTTTCTGCCTCAACTTCCATATTTACACACATGTATATACAGACAAGAAAATACTGAACAGAAAAATGGTACAAAAGTAATGCTTATTTCATAAGAAATTTCTTCCAGCATACCTGCGAAAGGACAGTGTAAACCCCTTACAATATTTTGAATATCACAGGCTCGCACACGCACTTAACGGACAGACTACCTACACGTCTACTCTCGCCTGTTGCTCTTGTAAGAATGACCGACGTGGTGCGTTCGAGACAGTGCTGGTCTGTGGTGAATGATAAAACGCATACACTACAGACAGTAAATACGGAAATGTAGACAGTGTGTGAAAATGTAAAGGACAAAAAAGATAATATAAAACCAAAACGACTGACAAGAACAAAGATTATACTACTTACTACTTACTTACTTACGTCTAAAATAAATAATAACAGAAGGACAAAAATTCTTCTGAAGTCTGAAAGTGGCCCGATAATTGAAAAGTGGTGTGGTTAAGGTGAAGGAAAACATGGAAAGGATCGAGCTTGTTGGCGTGCCATGGAAGAGGCCTATGTCCTGCAGTGGACGAGTAGAGGCTGATTTTGAAATAAATGTATTTTCTTTCTTTGCTTTTAAAGCTCCGTCAGAGCATCGAAAAGGCCCTCCGACTTGTAAGTAGTAAGGCCGGACCTGTAGATCATAGGTCTTAACTCATATGTCACGGTCTATGCCACAGTGGCACCAGTGCTCCCCAAACTCTAAATGATTCATACTAGTTATTAAACTTAGTTGTGATTACCTTAGAACTTATAGATTATGGTTGCGTAATCTCAATAAAGCCACTACAAGTGCTAACAATTTGTTATAGCCGCTATAAAGTTTATCACTTGCTACACTAAACTTTTACCACCCGCTTTACAGCGCTTTGTTGCTTAATTTTATCGCTTATTGTTTTAGACTATGTTGTATATTGGGTTTAGAGTTAGTGTTTATTAATTGTATTATTGTAATTAAATCGTAAACATCTAGTAAGCGATTCTCGAGAAAAACTTTGCCTGTCACAAAATTTAATACATTGTGTGTATATTAATATTTTTTTATAAATTATAAACTAGTGCCCGCCTGATGGTAAGCAGTGATACAATCATTGATGAATAAAGAAAATAAAGCGTGCTAGTTTATTAAGAGCCTATTCACTCTAGCTTTGAAGACACTTAAATTGTAGTCCAACAGAAACACCGACGCGTGCAAATTGTTGCAGTCTCTCGATGTATATGTAACGCTTCGTACGTATCGTATTAGTGTCTGATACTCGCCGTACGGCAGGTCGGCCGATGATGGAACAGAGATAGGGGAATCAAATCATGCAATTCCCTCGCACACTCTCCAAAATGCATCCTTTAGAACACCGACAGGCTGGTTACTCTTTGCCTGTGCTCCAGGCTTTGGAGACTGTTTTGACGACCTCCGTGGCGCAGCGGTCAACACGCCTGCCTGCGATGTGGAGGCCCCGGGTTCGATCCCCGGCCAGGTCATGATGGAAAACGATCTTTTCCTGATTGGCTTGGGTCTTGGATGTTTATCTATATATGTATCTATTATAAATATAGTATCGTTGAGTTAGTATCCCATAACACAAGTTTCGAACTTACTTTGGGGCTAGCTCAATCTGTGTGATTTGTCCGTATATATATATTAATATATTTATTTAACTAAATCTGGGTCGCCAATTAGCTTCTCGACCGAATACAAAGTAGCTAGGTGGCATTTTGCAGCACCAGCCTAAATGCGGTTGCAGTACTCCACACACGAACGGGCCTGTGCTTTGAGGATATTAGATGCCTCGGTGTGAAGTACCGCCGTACCTTTGCGATATAAAAATTAAAATCCTTATTCAAAAACATGCTTAATAAGTATTATGTACTTTTCTAATTGTTCGGTTGTCAGCATCCAAACTTGGCCGTAATTTTTATTTACAATATTTTTCAGTATCATTAAATGTTTTGAATCAATAAGGTCAACAAAACTTTACCACAGATTATATTTTACTCGCAGGTCTTTACTGGTATAAGCCAGTATACATATAATAAGCCACTTGAAATAGGTCTCAGGTATTCCACGAGGCGTTTAAAAATTAATTTTAATAATATTCAAGCTACCCTTATCAGTAACCAGTAAAACAAACTTTAAAAGCAAAATGTCATTTAGCTGTCAGTTAAATAAACTGACAGTTACACTGACAAGTCAAGAATTATTCAGAACATAAAAATTTCACGGTCTGAATAAATGGAAACATTAAAACTTTCTCCCCGGTAGCCACCATATTATAAATTCAAATGTCAAGCGAATGTCAAATCTGATAAAAGTTCTCAATGTGGAGTTTGACCTCAATTTGTTTTTATTTTAAGGCCTAGGCCGTACTACGGTTAAACCGTTGCGGTTTTTAACCGCGTGAATTTGTGCCCCTGGGAAGAAAACGCAAAGCTATTTGCAGATGTCGCTGATGGCGTTTGACTCATAACAATATTAACTGTCAGTCGTATCACGTTTTATGTTGAGTTTTTTTAGGTAAAGCAGAGCAATGTATTGTACATGGACTGTTTCAAGTTAAAAAAGGAGTTAAAAGTCTAGAGGAGCTTCAGTAAAAGGACGAAAAGCTGATCTAATTACCAGGCAAATAACAATGCCCAGACTTTAAACTAAATGCAGACTTATTAGTGTTTTAAGTTACATTAATTTTGTATTAGGTTTAATATTTCTTTAGTTATATTTAAGTAAATATTAATGTACTTATTATTGCCCTATTTTGAAAGTTGCAACCCTATTAACCTAAAATTATTATCCAGACTTGAATCGTATGACCGAAATTTTAACTTCGAGGTTCATCAAGAACGAGAAATTCAAGAGAAAAAAATTGATTTACCGCCCCCAGAAAGCTATAGAGACATCAACATAACCTTTACTGAAATCTATATAAACATACATATATTCTGTTCTAAATTGAAATGCAAATTTTTAGGGAAAGAGTGATTTCCATTACTATTGCAAGAAATTGCTACACAACGCGGCATATTTTTAAAATTTTTATAAACAACGTAAATTCGTACAAATTACTATGGGTTTTGACAGTTTATTTGGGTCAAACGATATCAGCGCCTCTAGTGGCGAGATTTGTCAGTTTTCTTCCCCATACTAATGCAAGCGGCCGCACCTGCGTTTTTTTTCCGCCAGCATTTTGTAGCAAAAAAATCAGTCGCGGGAAAAAACCGCAGCGGTTTAACCGTAGTGCAGCCTAGGACTAAGGGCTGCCTTTTCCAACACCAGATAGTCGTACTACGGAAAAATATCGAATTTTTCAGACAGTTCTTTCACATGATATCTGATATCAGTTTTATACACAAATAAAAATTTAACAGTCCATTAAAAAATCAACTGTAAATCATGCGTAGAACATTCTGCAGTAATAATAATAATATTTTTTTTTTTAGTAATTATAAACTAGTGCTAGTGCTAGTGGGTTTTTATTTACATAAAAAGGAGTTACACTTAATTTGAAGCCCTGACTCCCGTGCTAGGTGATACCTGTGTTACAGGAGTCAGTGTCTTCACCCGATTTTTGGACAAATAACTTTGCATGCTACAGAATTAACATAAATATCTAGATAACATTAAATGAGTTGCATGCTCGTGTGTGGTGTGTAGTCTGTGGTGCGTATGTGTATGTGTGTGTTTCTTATATAAGATACTATTGGGTTTTCCCGCTTAAACTTGTTTAAGTAAATTTTCGGTCTCTAGGTAATTTCATGTTTGAAGCCATTTGTTTTTTTGTTAGTGGGTTGATGTTTTTATTTATTTTATTGTAGATATAGGCAGCTAGGTAAAGGTGTTGCCGTCGAGCGGATGCGATCTTACATTTGAATGTGCGACACACATTAGGGAAGGTTCTTCTATGTGTGGTTGCGGGAATTACCGGTGTGAGTTCTTTCTGTTGCATTACAAGATTGAGAAGGTAAAGTTGCCTCACTGTTAGTACTTGTTATTATTCGATTCGATTTAGTTTCAACAAAGGGAAAGATAAAGTAACATTGTGTATAAGTAGTACCTAATAACTACGTTGATTTCCATTTCTTTCTGACAAAACAAGTTTCCAAAGAATTTTAAAGTATGTTCATTACTTTTTCTTGTTATCAAAAGTTTTGATTTTTTATGGAACATTGTTTTAGTTCTTCTTTTCTTTGACCTTTTTTAGTCACCGAGTACTTTTATAACATTATTTGAAGACTATATTTATCTAAATCGATGGCTGGATAAAGAAAATATGTGTTACTAGCTTTCTGCCCACGGCTACACCCGCTTGGGCTTCGGTTGCATCGCGTTTTTTAGATTTCCCTCGGAATTATCAAATTTTTCCGGGATAAAAAGTAGATAGTAGTAGTTTCCCAAGACCGGTGATCGTGGAAAGCCTTGGGGGAGGCTTTTGTCCAACAGTGGACATCTATAGGCTGAAGAAGAAGAAGAAGAAAAGTAGGTACCCTATTATTTAATCCGAACTTCTAACTTTACGTCTGCAAAATTTCAAAGCAATCGGTTCAGTTGTTACGGCGTGACAGCGGAACAAACTCACATTCCGCTTTATAATATTAGTAAGGATTATTAATTTCCGCTTGTAACGTAAACTTTTTAACGCTAGATAATTTGATTTGAGAATTTGATGAATAAAATAGATTTTTTTACAGTTTTTTTGTTTCTTCAATGCCTAACCTATTGCTTGAATGCGATCCCGCCTGATGGTAAGCAGTGATGCAATCGTTGATGGTAAAGCGCGCTATTTTATAATCAGCCTATTCACTCTAGCCTTGAAGACACTTATTGTTAACAACGTTAGGGGCTAATTAAACTGTCAATAGTTAATTTTATTAAGTGAATAAAAAGTATCTCGTGTGGGGAAAATCACCCCCTAGTCATATGAAATGCATGAATAAGCTAAAGGAGTTTAGTCAAAGGTATTTTGTGTTTTTTTTACCGACAGCATAATAAGTCACCGCGCCATTTAGTTAAAGGGTTAGGCGGTTAACTAAAAGCCTAAATAAAAATGGTGGTGTCCGTTTGGAATTTCAAAATAACAGCTTTTAACTGTGTATACATATAGTACATGTGAAGTATATGTCTCAGGTTCAATGAGACATATACTTCACATGTACTATATGTATACACAGTTAAAAGCTGTTATTTTGAAATTCCAAACGGACACCACCATTTGTATTTATATGTATACCCGTACTTGTACGTAGACTAACTATACCAATCTGACCTGTTAGACCTGAGACTTAACAACAATAATAACAAAGTTATCAATTCAGAAAGCCGAATTAAGGATCTATACATTTTCACCGACGAATATCAATCAATAGGAGAGATGGATCTCAAACTACAGATGCAATAAATAATTAAATAGCACAAAATTTTGCTGTAAGGCTTCATCGGTATGGGCACGCCACAATAGCGGCGGTAAGTCCCCTCTTTGAGGAGTGGCTAGAGAGGCACCATGGTGCCCTCACCTTCCGCCTGACGCAGGTCCTCACCTGACACGGTTGTTTCGGGAGGTTGTTGTTCCGTATAAGGCGGCAGGAAACGCCAGGGTGTCACCATTGTGTGGATCGCCCTGAGGACACGGTGGAGCATACGGTGGAGCTTTGTCCGGCTTGGGGAGAGCATCGCCGTGTCCTCGTAGTGGCGATCGGCAGCGATCTTTCGCGTCTGACCCTGGTCTAGGCCATGGTCTACAGCGAGAGTGCATGGCAGGCCGTCACCTCCTTCTGCGAAGCAGTGCCAGCATGGCAAAGGGGGAGGCGGAGCGCGTGAGGCAACGGAAACCCCAGCGCCCTCACGCTGGTTGGGAGATGACACCAAACTCCCAGCCACCGTAGGCCGTCGGAGTCCGATGCCTCCTGGGCCAGGATTGCGGGTTGGTTAAACAAGAAACTGTGGCCCTGGCCGTCGCACAGGCATGTGAAGAAACACGGGTGGGTTTTAGTCAGTAAAAGTCTGACACGCCCTTCCGCTCCGCGCAGAGCGGGAGAAGTCATTTGATGATTTCCCATCCCAACAAAAAAAAAAGGCTTCATTGGTAAACTAGTGATATTGGAGACATTGAAACCACCATAAGGATTAATACCACGTGTTCCCCCACGGTATTAAACAAAGTAATTATTGAACGGTTTTAATTAATAACTCATGGAAGTGTTGCGTGTTTCCCTCGCTGAGTGAACTATGACATATAGGCCCGGTAATATGGATGTAATAATAATTATCGATTTGTTTACAATGTCTGCTGTGTTAATATGAATCCGGTGGTGTTGGAAGTTGTATGGAGGTACGAGTATAATGTTGTACATTATGTTTGAGAGGCAGTCTGGCCTGCTTTATTATTTAGGAGAGCTTATTCCAATATTGTTAACATACGGATAATGAACGGCTGCAATAGTGTTATATTATAATGTTGCATTACAGCCTCCGTGGCTTAGCGGTAGCGAACGCGGCCGCTGCGCAAGGAGGTGCGGGTTTGATCCCCGCGCAGTGCAAATATTTGTAGGCATGAATATGAATATTTGCACTGGTCTGGCCGTGCCTCGTAAGGCACGTTAAGCCGCTGGTCCCGATTGCCATACGAACATCTAATGGCAGTCGTTATGGGTTGTTGGAGCCCTCAAAAATCCAACAATTGGTCTAACTGCAATGCTTCGATGTCGCCTTCGGGTTGTGGAGGTCAGACGGCAGTCGCTTCATGGAAAATGTCGAAGTTTAGCCCTATCAGCAGTTGGACTGGTAAAAGCGGACCCCAGACTCCAAAGCTGAAAAGGCTTCGGGTGCGACTGGGATTAACGCTGGGATGATGATGATGATGATTAGCACCATTACCCCATTTCACACGTCCATTCGTTAGCTAGTAGGTATGTCAGCGAATGTGTGATTAATGCTGGGTGATTCACCCATTTCCATTCTTTTTCCTTATACACGTAACGACTTGCATATTTCACCGGGTGAAATATGCATGTCGTTAGGTGTAAAAGCATTTCATTACTTCTCTATGAATTTTTATTGTCACCATCTATGGTGGCACGTGTTACAAGTATCGCCCGGCATGTCCATTGTGTTACAAGTATCGCCCGGCATGTCCATTGTGAGACAGTTCTTCGTAGTACAACAGTTTCCGTAGCAAATTAAATTGCGTAGTCACTGTTTTAACATATCCATATAAATATTCATAGTTTATGTAATCCGTATATAATATTACTAGCGGCCGCCCTCGACTTCGTTCGCATGGACTTAATTATTTGAACATTTTTTTTTTAACCCCAAAAGAGTCGATTTCTACAGATCTAGAAGTGTGGTAGTGAATTTATACACTTCGAGATCATAATATGCAGAATACATTTTAAATTTTTGATATGCTCTTTTCCTATTGGCGTGATGTTATATAGCTTAATGCCTTCAAATCAAATCAAATCAATTAAATCAAAGCATTTATTTCAAATAAACCAGTTACAGGCACTTTTGAATTGTCAGAAGGTAGGTCAGTCAGTAAAGAGAAGCTCGTCGCCCATTCCAAAGAGTAGGTACCTATGGAGAAGAACGGGCAAGAAACTCCATGAACACTCTTTTAACAAACAATTACAAATTAAAACTACAAGAGGAAAAATCAAAGAACAATAAGTGTAACTTTCCTGGATTAATGGGCTATCCAACGCAAAAAGGATTTTTAAACGGTAGTATTTCCTGAGAATAGTGCGTTCAAACAAACAAACAAACTCTTCAGCTTTATATATTAAGTATAGATTTTAAATGTGGCAGTTTCTGTGGATGGATTGATTGAGGTTTGTTACTATTACACGCAAAAATTCTTGGCCGGATTTGGCACACAGATCGTTAAAAACCATAATTAAGATATATGGTTGTTATGCTTATTATATAATATTACGTTACGTTGGAGTAGCGACTAGGGGTCGCAAACCGGGATACCGAATTTCGAAAATACCGGAATACCGGGCCAAATTTAGGTCTAATTAATACCGGTATTCATTTCACAAAAACCGGGATATTTGGTATTTTCGGTATTAGTAAAATAAATCATCATGCCGTCATCCTTCCTATTCCTAAGTTTTTTAAGTGAATAGGCTTAATAAACTAGTGCGCTTTACACTCAACGATCGCATCACTGCTTACCATCAGGCGGGATTGCAGTCAAGCACTAGTTTATAATTATAAAAGAAAAAAATAAAATAAATAAAAAACAAATATAAATAGTGAAAGTTACGCGCCATTTAATTTCTCTCTCGGTCTCTTTACATCTCTCTTTGGTTACAGTTCGCGCCTGGATACTAGCAGTGCTACTTCACTGAATTTGCCTCAATGCCCGACGTTCGCATTAGTAACAAGAAGGTTCTGAGAGTACTGTGTCATCTGGACGTGAATATGGCTATTGGACCAGATGGTATACCAGCGAATATTCTCAAGGCTTGTGCGCCCGAGTTGTCTCTTGTATTGAAGCGTTTATATCGCCTCTCATTTAGGACTGGTATAGTCCCCAAGTCCTGGAAACTTGCCAACGTGCAGCCCGTGCCCAAAAAGGAAAGTCGTGCCGATCCTTCCAACTGTCAACCGATTTCAATAACCTCCAAGCTGCAAGATTATGAAGCGTATATTGAACTCGCGGCTCTTGGTATACCTTTAAAGTAACTCCTCAGTGATCAATAGTACAGGTTTCGTCGCAATCGGTTAATTTGCGACCAACTAGTGTATGCCATTCACGTGTGGGGCAAGGCCTTCGAGAAAAATGAGAAAACGATTGTCGTCTCCCTTGATGTCTCGAGGGCCTTCGACCGGGTATGGCAGGCTAGCCTTTTGATTAAACTTCTAGCGTATGGCATTTCTCCTGGCCTGACTGGCCTGACTGGCTGGGTAAAAGATTTTCTGACTGAACGGTCTCTCCGAGTTGTTGTCGACGGATGTTCGTCGGAACCCATGTCGACTAATGACGACATATAAATGATCTGCTGATGCCCGGTATCTATGGGTATGTAGACGATAGTACAGTTGTGATGAGGTACCTGTCGGGTGCTCGGGCTAGTAAAGAAGCAATCAAATCCGAAAGAGAGGCTATGGTAGAGCGTACAAATGTTGAACCACAGGCACCGGACTGCCTGACCTCTTTCGGATTTGATTGTTTCTTTACTAGCAGCTTGTGGAGGTCAGACGGCAGTCGCTTCACGGAAAATATCTAAGTTTAGCCAAAATGAAAGCGGGTCCGCTTTACCAGTCTAATTCTCATTTTGGCTAATACTGAAAAGGCTTCGGATGCGACTAGGATTAACGCTGAGATGATGATGATGATTTGGGCTGGTACTGCAAAACGCCACCATGGCAACTTTGGTGTATGTCAACTTAGAGGCGTGCGAAGAGGCTAATTGGCGACCAAAATTGGGTCCAAAACGGTCTCCAAATCTAGAGCACAGGCGAAGAGTAGCCAGCTTGTCGGTGTTCTATAGGATGCACGTCAAAGGCGTGACGCGAACGGTGCAAGTGAGGGATTTGAAATTAGTTGCCACAGACAACTGTCAAATTTTCTATTTCGACTGTTTACATTTCGTCATTGCGTGTTTTGTTGGTTTGTTTTTGTTATACACACACGGATTTTTGTCTCATTATTTAATTCTATACCTACTTACTATTACTCCTTAACCTAACCTAACTTTGCTGTACTAAATTTGTTAACTTTAACTTAATCCCGGAAATATTGAAAATACCGGATTTCCGGTATTGATCTGGAGCCAATACTGAAAATACCGGTTTTGCTTAAATGGTTCGGTATTGCGACCCCTAGTAGCGACGAAAGAAGTGTACGATGATGATGAGCTTCTATTTCTTGCTGAATAAAAAGATCGATGACGAAACTAGACCAGCAGCCTAATCAGCGAACACACTTCTGTCAAATGATTGGGACTAGTTGGGATCGGTTGGACCGCAATTCATATAATTATAGTGTAAAATAATTATATCAACTGCGGTCCAAACGATCCCAACTAGTCGCAATCATTTGATAAATATATGTTCGCCGATTAGGCTGCTGCTCGCTGTTCACTGCTAGCTCCTGACTGTCTGCGGATGTCACGCGCCTGTGCCTCTAGGTGTCTATTTGCCGCGCCACCGTTGCCTACCCTTGCGTACTGCTCGTTACGCTCCCACTACCCAGGCGATCAATCTGTTGAGCGCTCTAATTGCTCAGGCGTCTGAAGTTGACATATTTACGTAAATCAGCAAATCTATGTATGTCAAACATGTATTTGTATGAAGGTTTTTAGTTAAATGTTATGTTGTTGATTTGCTGTATGTCTTGGTCTACATTGTAGGAGCAGCAAGCAATTGTAATATAAATAAATATGCAAACAATGTATGGCAAGTAACAATGTTCTAAGTTTATATGTACTTTCTAAGTATATCTTGGACACCAATGATTGATTATAAGGTGAAAGAAAACATCTTGAGGAAACCTGGACATTTCAAGTCCGAAATTGTCAACCCGCATTGAGCAAGCGTGGTGATTACACTCAATCCTTCTCAATATGAGAGGAGACCTGTGTCCAGTAGTCAGACGATGAAAAGGTTGATGATGATGTAAATAATTCAGGAGGTGCTTCTGGATTTAAATAATAAACCATTCATTGCAGTATCAAAAATTAAAAAAAAGCAAACTTCAGATGGGTGTAGGAAGTATATAATTTTTTAAGCAAATATCTTACTTTGGTGTTCAAACATCTCGTTGGTGTTCTTTGTTTCAAGGTGACCTTTTTCTTCAAGATAACACAATAGCCGTTTTTAAGTATTCTGTAGAATTATACGGTGGGGAATTACGAGGGACAAGCTATGTTTATCTTTAGGCGACATCTTTTGTGTTCTAGAATTTTCTATATTGACTTCTGAATGATATAGTATTTATTTATATTTACTCAAACAAAACTTATTTAGGTATAAAAAGCAGGAGAAATAATCAAAGGGCATCGAAAATATGTCCGCATCGCTATCGACATGTAAATGCCAAAAAAAAGTTAGCGGTATTGACTTATAGAATGGCAATTATTCTAAAATTATTACAATTTTTAGCTATAGTGTCAATATATTGAAGAAGATCTGCTGGAAATAATGAGCGAATATTATAATACAGTTTGTATAACAAACAGTCCCGTAATTAAAATGATTAAAGAGAGGAGAAGATGGTCGATCGTCATCAATACAACATGGACACGTTCCGGACTCGGTTCTCACTGAGGGGCTTTTCTCCTTGGGCTTGCGGGCGAAAAGGACCAGGCCCGAGTCGACGGCGCGTTGTATTTCACGCGCGCCTCAAAGAGATGTCAGCACATCGTGACGGGGTCCACAAAAACCATTGCCTGGGTCAGGGTTGTGGGTTGGTCAAAAGAGAAACAGTGGCCCTGACACAGACAAGTGAAGCAACACTGGTGGGTTTTAGCCAGAAAAAGTCTAACACGCCCTTCCGCTCCGCCCAGTGCGGGAGAGGTCATTTGATGATTTCCAATCCAGAATAAATAAAGGGGCATTTGTCATAAATTTCAATAACACAGCTCAGTCTGCGAACTCTCTCAATCTGTCAGAATATCTATTTTCTTTACATTGACTCTCTAATCTTCAAGATAGAGGCTAATTTCTGGTTTAAGGATCTCCGTTCAAATTGCTTTACACTCCAATAAATAATTAATGAAATATTATGTTCTTGTGTTCCCATTATGAGTTATGTGTTTGATCAGTGATGGGTTATAAACTAAGTACATATATGATCTTTTCTCAGCGACAGTAAATGACAATTTTTTTTGCCAAAAATGTAGGGAATTAAGGTTGTACCAGTAAGGTTATACATATATAAGAACTAATTTACTATTGAAGACGAAAACACAAGTTTTTGTTGAAAAGCTATGGCTTATTCACCGTGACTATGCATGGTCGTCAGCGTTGTAGGATAACTATGGGAGGCTAAACGAACACATCTGTTTCACTTTATATGAAATTTTATACACTTATAAGTGCTTGACATAAAAACGAGCTTTCAAAAGAAAAGGTGTTTATTTCTCACCACAAATAAAAAAGAAAACAATATGTTACATGCAAGCATAAAGTTGATGATAAAAATGTAGAACAGTTATATTTAAATCTAGTTTACTTGTAAAGGGAGTAAAAAGGCAAACTGGTTCGAAACGGTCTCCAAAGCCTGGAGCACAGGCGAAGAGTAGCCAGCCTGTCGGTGTTCTATAGGATGTATTTTGGAGAGTGTGCGAGGGAATTGCATGACTTAATTCACCATGTCAGTTCCATCATGTGATACGATCCGGACGAAGCGTTTCCCCTCTTCTTTTATAGTTACCTACGTAGTGTTTCAGTCTGACTACAATGTAAGTATTTTCAAGGCTAGAGTGAATGGGCTCGTAATAAACCAGCGCGCTTTACCATCAACGCTTGCATCACTGCTTACCATCAGGCGTGATTGCGGTCAAGCATTAGATTGTAATCATAACAAAGAAAACTGTTCGAAAGTATTTCAGCCTATATTATCATCTTTCATATTAACATCTTTAAAATTAAGTAGAAGGAATTCTTGATAAGTTAAGTAAAAAGGAATTGAGGAATGTTGAAGAGAAAGATGAGGAATTGTTATGTTAATATCGATCATTTCATAAAAACTTTAAACTAGGCAACCAATCAAATTTTATGTCAACGATTTGAATAATAAAACAATAAAACTTCGAGTTATAACATTTAAAACAAACACTGGTCTTTGTTATTCCGATTGTGATCTGAAAATAGTCCAATCAATTAACTGGAATATTCACAGGCCGTTTGTATTTCCAATTCACATCGCTTTCATGTTCAAATATTTGTTTGGGTTTATTTACGAATATACATTATTATTGTATTTAGGTACTACGTGTTGTTAATAAAATTGGAGTTGTGACGTCAAGCCAAGTCCTACATCGCGCAATCAAAGTTCTCCCTTACATTATAGTCGGGCAGTTGCCCACCAGATAACACCGATCTGTTTTTTTTTTAAATAATTATAAACTAGTGCTTGACCGCAATCTCGCCTGATGGTACGCAGTAATGCAATCGTTGTTGGTAAAGCGCGCTAGTTTATGCAATGTTAAAGCCAACAACACGACCAACGATGCTGCGCCAGAAGGAGATTTAAGACCCTCCACGGCCAAACTCCTGACACAACAACTTTTGGCGCATCATACTGCACATTTCGCAACATAACTGCTCAGACCCGATCCCCTTACGGCTTCACCAAACATCATGCCGGAACACGACCAATCGCTTGGCGGCAAGATTTTGTCTGATGGGTGGTAACTTCTGCCGGCAGCCGATGTCGCGCCGATGCGCGATGGCCTACCACCGCGGCAATAGGATCACTTTCGTGTACAGGAATTAGCTTCCTCGTCCCACTTCCACGCGGGCTTGGGCGCTGTTAAGACAGAAGCCAGTAACTTCATACAATGGAAAATTTGGAGGTGTGCGCGGAATTGCATGATTTAGTTTCGCTATCTCCGTCCATCATCGGACGACCCATGTACGGAGAATATTCACCCTTACGTTCTTGACACCATTATGATCTGGATTCCATGCCTGGCCTGTCTCAAAGACAATCCTTCGTAAGATGGGCACTTGTTAGTGCCAGCCTCTTCCGTCTAACTACAATTCTGTAAATGTCTCAAGGCTACAGTGAATAGGCTCACCAAACTAGTGCGCTTTTACCAATGATAGCAGCACTGCTTACCAACTTCTAAACCCCATTATCATATATTGTGACTATAGCATGTTATAAATTTACGACGTCGTTAAATATGTGTGTGTTGAAAACAATGTACAGTTGATATGCTTTGCCCTTTACAAATTTAGACAGTTATCATTAATAATATGACAAACGATCTTTAAGTTCATGATATTTTTGGTCATTATACATGCCCGTTTTATGTATCGATCAATAATGAACACTTTGAGGAATTATATTAGATGTATTATTCGGTGAAGAAGGACTGCACCAGTGAGCAGTTGTGTTTACGTGTGTCGGGTACGATGCGCCAAATGTTGTGTCTGGAGTCGGTCGCGGAGGTTTCCAGATCAATCTCTCGCTAGCGTAACATCGTTTGTCCTGTCGTTGCGTAACATTGCATCACCTTGCTAACTTCGCCGTCTTTCTTCCTATTCATTATGTGTTTTTGAGGGAATAGGCTCTTAATAAACTAGCGGGTTTTCCATGAACGATTATACCGCTGCTACCAATTGTAAGGCTTTAATTTGGTCAAGCACAAGCTTATAATTATAAAAAAAAAAAATTGTACGGTGAAATTTTTACAGAATCTATCGGCTACTTTTGCTAAAGAAAGGAGAGTGACGTTTTTCGAGCGTATGTATATAACAATTATGTACATTATGTATGCCCATTTATTTAGTACGCAGTACAGCCTGAACGGATATATACGGATTTTGACATGCGGGGTGTCATTTGATTCGTCAGGATTATGTGAATGACACCAGGTATACAAGGTGAATTTTTAGTCACCGTCCAAATTTCGATATATTAATCTTTGGCAAAAATCATTGAATATGTGTTTTTTCTTTTAGCATCACTCAATACAAAAATAATGAGATATCAGATCACAAAGTTATCTATAAAAGGTTGATGTTTGTTGACATCGCGCCGTGCGTACGCGCTCGGTAACTGGGCAGGTCCCCCGCCCGCCACCGAAGTTCGTAAGTTTGCGCGGCAGTGCAGTATTATTCAGTTACCACGCAGAGCAGATATTTTTTAAGATTTCATATGAAAGTTTTATATATCGATTTATTTTTTCATAAATGGAATTAGTGAATGATACCTAATGCCTAGAAAAAATTTGAACGGTGACTAAAAAATCTTACTGTATAACGATTTCAAGAAAATCAAAATGCCAGTTTTATAGCTCCAAATTATGAGACTTTGGATTCTTCCCCGACTACATAAATACGTCACAAAAACATTTGTTAACACAGAATACGACGAGGTATGCAAGATAACTTCAAACGACAAAATACCTAAATCTAAACTATAAATTTAAAAGGTTCGCGAAGGATTGCATTAGTGCTTACCATCTTTAACTTCAGCTTCATTAAATAAAAATATAAAAATAATAAATCATGTTTAGTCTCAAGCAACTTTACGCTAGTTACTTATTATATCTAGGTTTTATTAAGGCATTCATTTTGTCGACCGCCAGACCTAATTTAATTAAATGCTGTGTCGTCATTCTTTCATTAAGCCTAAAGCAGGGCACTCGAAGAAAACAACAACTTTAGGTATCCTTATAAAGTTAGGAATATTTAAATAAATATACAATATTTTACAGAAAAGGTCAAAGGTATAATAAGTATTCTGACTTAAAGTTATACAAACACAAGCAGGTCAAGATACCCGAAACTGTCATATTTTCCCAATCTACTTTGAACCTTAATACTTTAGCGAGAAAGTTTAAATGGTATTACAGAATTTTGACGTATTGTAGTGCCTTGATGTGCTGACGTCTCTACATAAATACACTAATCAATAATTAAAATAACAATACAATCTTTTATGACAAACGTAAAAACGTTACAGACCAAAATAAATTACAAAGACGAAAATATTTTCGTTGACGTACACAAACAACAAGTCGAGAATCCCTGGAGAAATCAAACTGATATTCATTAAAACTGTACTACCTTCATTTATACGAAACATGCCAATTTGCCGATATTACCTACCGACAAATAGAATTGTAAAAGTTTTCGACAAGCGATGACAGCTAGCAAGCAGTTTGCAACGAAAATTGAAGGAAAAAATGGTAAAACCTACCAATATTCACGGTCCGAATATCAGCGGTGATTTCGTGCTAACTGACGAAAATAATTGGAAATCTGTAAAAATATTTCACAGATAACACCAAAATAAAGATTCGCAAGGTTTATTTGCTGCTTATGGTTTACAGTTTTCTTCTTCTCGATCGATTATTATTAATAGGACCGAGACAAAAACAAAATTCTTTGTTTTTTTTTTGTGTTTTTTTTGAACTCAGCGCATCCAGATCTATATGATTATCTATAGTGGTGAGGGAGCAACTTCGGGCACATACATACAGACAGACATACAAACATACGCACTTTATATTAATGGATTATTATGTACTAGCCTCCCCGCGGTTTAACCCGCGTAGGTTTTAATATGATCCGCTCCTATTGGTCGCAGCGTGATGTTATATAGCCTAAAGCTTTCCTGGATCATTGGGCTATTTAACGCAAAAAGAATTTTACAAATCGGTCCAGTAGTTCCTGAGATGAGCGCGTTCAAACAAACAAACTCTTCAGCTATATATATTAGTATAGATTTTCCTTCCTCTGTTATAACACATATTGTTGCTGTTTATTGTCTCGGAATAAATAAAATAAGTAAATTAATCACTAGAACTGACTGACTGGGTAAATGTCTGTCTTTATAGAAAGCGGTGGATCGATCTACATAGAATGGATTCCAAGAAAAAAATAATAATAAATTACTTTATGAATGTTGATGTTCCGTGCGATTCCAGAAGGTTCCTTCTGAGAATGTTCTAGAGAATTCCAGCCGAGTCGAGAAGGTTTCGGCCTAGTCCACAAAGTTTGAGAAAGTTCCATCCGAGTCTAGTTTGTTCCAGAAGGTTCCATCAGAGTTTATAATATTCCAGATGGTTCCGGAAAGTTCCCGGCAAGTCTGGAACGCTCTTGCCACATACCTTGCCCGACAGTATATGTGTCTGTATTTGTAGTTAACAAGGTGATACGCCATCTAATATTAATTAGAAATTTGTGCTTGTTAGCAAAAGATCAAACAGAATTTTCAATTTAATTTTCAATTAAAAACGCATGAGTATCAATTTGGTTGTCAAATACAGTCGGAAATGTTTGTCTCCGTAACGCTGTGATAGGAATCATGCACATGGCACGGTGAATAAACCGAACCGTAGAAAAACATGTCAATCACCATATTTTCATGGTGATTAACAACAGACTGTTTCAGTCGTTTTTTGTAAAGGTTAGGTAAAGAACGCTTATTCATTAATGTTGAATATCTTCTCTGATTTTGTGTTTATCGACAAAAAATTTAAAGAAAACGGAACGCGACCATAATGGACCGCATTCTTCCAACGATCACCAAACGGGGTGGCGAGCGTACTTCCTTTCGAACTGGCAAGCTAGCGAGTCCTGGCCACGATCTTTTAATGGTCACACAATTTAATTAGTTTTAAGTATTTAAAGTAACCCCCGAGGGGATTAGGCCTCAAAATTCTTAATTAATAAAGTTAGGGAGTCTGTGAGTGAATTGTGTCGACGTGCGCTTCCTCATGATCTGGTCTGTTGGACTACGAACTCCGCATCTGTAGGTTACAGGTAAGTGGTTGCCGCTTTTAGCACTTTAATCAGAGAGATATCCCCGAGGGCATAATTCTATCACATATTTAATTATAATTTCTAATATATTGTTATCTTAAATACAGTCCACTTGAATCTTGTTTAAAATCTTTCTTGGTAGGCACGTTGGCGCCACAATTAGGTGGCGAGTTTTTCCGTTGTCACAAGTTTTGAGGACACGTTTTTTATCAAAAGTTTTGCTTGTTAGCTGAATTCCAAACAGCAGTTCATTTCACACGGACTTGAGCTGTAGTTTTGTTATTTTGCGCATATCACAAACATTTTCACTAAGGGTCGTGACAAATCTGCGGAAGGTACGGCGCCGAAAGCTCAGCGGCTGAAGTGTCAGTCGCAATATTCAGTTGTTAGGACAAACCAAACGGTTAAAACGCGGCATCTTGTTCAGCGCACTACGCGATGGAAAGTTACGTGGCGTCATCGTCAGTCTATCTGTGTCGACACTTTATGGTGTGCGGTTTTTGTGATGTACCTGCCTTGCCCAGAAAAATGGATTTAATTAGAATATTAGCTATTACGTTACCGCTCCTCGCTACGCTTCAGCTACGCCCGACGAACTTTCGGTCGCGCAACGCATCGCATGTTGTGTCGCTTGCTATGCAAAATACATTAAATGCATTTTAGCTGAAAAAACCACCCGAAGGAAGATTAGGCCCTACGCCGAACGCGGCGTAATTGCGGCTGATGTGACATAGGGTACTTGAAATACACTGCGAGCATATTTAGCCGAACTTTCGACGCCGTACGTTCCGCAGATGTGTCGCGACACTAAAGCTGCACTGACGTTCGTATTCGGGATCACAGCAGGTATGAAGGAAGGTTGTAAAATTCACTCATCTACATAGACAAGAGAGGATACTCCTACAGTTTTGTGCATAGCGGGCAACTGCCGCACGATTGATGTCTGGAAGCAATGTACGTATACTAGCTGCGACTAACTTTGCTTGCGAGATGCAGAATGTAATATGATGGCAGTATGACGTGTTGTTAGCATTGAATGAAGATACCGCTAGAAGAGACCCACCGAATCGCATCGCATGTCCGCGTTTTTACTTGGTTTGCGCTTAACGTTCTTTTTTCTTTTCCAAACTGTATGAGAATTGCCAACAGTCGAGTTTGTTTGAAATAGGAGAAGCATTTGTCCAGCAGTGGGCTACTATAGGCTGAAGATAGTTTTCTAATAGTCGTAGCGCTATGTTAACTAATCTATAACCTGCCTCAAAAATGAGGTAGGTAGTAGTATCAGCTTTATTATATTAAATACAGATGACTATGTAAGATAAAGTTTCATCGCCAAACCCACATGTCAAAAAGGAGGCCACTGAATTAGCGAAAAAGGCTCTGTGGCGGCGCCTTATCTCCGATCGCTCAGCTCGCAGTGGGACCTGCCCCTAGCTCCGAACACTTCGTTTAATGAATAATGTTGCCACCATTACTTTGAGTGGTTCATAATCTAATTTATTTCATGTCGTCCAACTTATTCATGTCGGTTTTGTTTTTGTATTTTTATTAACCGACGGAAAAAACGGAGGTTCTCAAAAGTTATGCATGGTCGTACATAAAAAATAAAAGCGTATTTTATTTTTTATGTACGACCATGCATAACTTTTTATTAAGTTTATTTCATATGTACCTACTTAACTGATTGAACTTCGTTTTGGGGGTATAAGGAAAAACGTGTAAAGTTCTCTCATACTCCATATAGTCCAAGATCCCAGAGCAATCAGACGTAACTTATTTTCACATGGATGAAACCTTAGGTTCGTAGTAGTGCCTCATGTACTTAGAATACCTGTGTGTTTGTGGAACTTGCCGAGTGACACCTGGGCAGGTACCAGGTGAGAAAGGCAACTAAAAATTAGAGTTATTTTACTTAAATTCTGATGGCTGATATTTATATATATTATGTATAATATTATACTAAACTAGTATCATAAAGTGTCAGACACTTTTCATTGACCAAAACTTTTGTCAGACGCTTTAAAGCTCCATAAAAAATAAATGAACTTTACTTATTTTCACATGTCTGACTTTTACATATGTTATAGAGGTAACTACTACAAAGTTATATTTCATCAGTCAGACAAATTTGACTGACCAAACATCCCTTAAGACACACATACACACTTCAATTTTCCGTCTTCCATGGTTTTTTCATTAGCACAAAGTACTTAATATCAGTAAAAAACAGGGTTCGAAAATATCCGATATTTATAATAAATATCAAAATATCGGATATTTATGATATACATATATCCGATATATATCCAAAATCGGATATATATCCGATATTTATATCCATTTCTTAAGACTGCCATTTTATTATCTTATTACTACCTATACGATTGCCACAGGTACAGTCAAGATCAAAAATCGAGTTACAATCTCACAAAACTATGGCCAAGCAATACTAGTTGTAGTTACGACCTTCTTCTATAATAAAGTTTGATACACACTTATACACTTTGACAACTTGCTGCCCGCTTATGATTGTTAGGTACTACTTACTAATTTCAACGCTCACAGTAAGTGTTTAAATAGCCTAGTGGTTCTCGTCTTGATTGGCGTTCAAGGTGGTTCGAGTTCAAATCTAATAACTTACAAAAATATTTTTGAAATGTTTATTGGTGAGTTATGAATGCTGACAACAAAAATATGTAAAAATACCGATCCGCAACTTAACGATGATACTTTATTTTAAGATTTTTTCTATATTAGAGTCATTATAAAAAGATGATATGACGGTAGATTTGAAACAAACTGAACAAAAAATATTCCACTACCTACAATAACTATTATTAACTACAATAACGCAAATAATATTACTTAGCTGTTGTTGGTTGGTGAACATATAGTTACGAGTTCGTGTTATTAGTTTTACTTTTTTAATCAATATGCAGGCATATGCAGCAATATATCTCAAATATCATAATATGAAACCGGCTTTTGTGTAAGTTGTTTTTTATTATTATTTGGGTAAGGTGCAAACCAATCTCTTGTTGAAAGTGTGTAATAAATTTGTTATTGTTTTAGAGAACTACTGTAAGCCAAAGTCAAGAGGTTGGAGGACGAAGGTGGCTTATGTGTCGAGACAAGTAGAACGAAACAACAATATTTACCGTTGAATAAACCTTTGAATCTTGCGAAGAAGAGAGGTTGCATTTGTGGTTTAAAAATAAACTGGCGATACTGGTGGAGACTTATCGAGCTAAACAAAAAAAAAAAACAATTTATAACAATCACAGTGCAGAAGTGTCCTACAAAGTGTTTTAAATATATATCATTATATATCGTAATAACGGACTCTAAACCAACTCGTAAAATAATTTAGCTAAGTGACAGTAATATGTTCGGTTGGCTTAATGGCTAACAGATGTCGCCTTTTGCAATTTCAATACAAATTACTTTTGGTAAATTATAAAAACAATAATTTCGAAATTCGATAAGAAATAAGTTCGTTTACTTTTGAACTAAGAAAGCGCTTGAAGATTATAATCTCATGCCTTCAAACTCCGAAAAAAGGCACTACAGGATGGCATGCTATACACGAAAAAAAATTGTAAATGTAATAAGCACTGTTTTGTGTTCTAAGTATAGATTATTTTATGATTGTAATAATATTCAGGTTAAGCTTCAATCCTCTTTTCTTTAAGAAAATGAATAATTAAGCTATAACCTCTTTAATGATAACATGTAATACTATAACTTTCATATCTAAAAACCAAAAATGTTTTTTATATTTTTTACCATAATAATATCATAAGTTTGTCAAGGATTACTTTTATATAACATATTACAATGCTGCCATTTCAACGTTTGTTTCATTTATTAGTATAAGTATATCTATACCGAATAATTTATAACTTTATAATATATTGCATTATATTATTTATTATATTACATCTATAGTAAACTAAAACATATAATAAAAACCTATTTTGGTATAAATATTCAGTAAATTTTCCTATTCGTTTAAATATTATTTGCAAACATTTTTATTTTAAAATACAAATCAGTTATCATAATTTTAAATTATATGAAACAACAAAAAGATTTGCCGTTACTAAGGATCGAACCCACAATCACTCGCTTATGATAGACCATTGTTAAGTGCGGCCGCTAACTTAACTTCGAATGAAGTAACGAAATTTTGCATTACTTTAAAGAAAGATGAAGACTGCGATAATAAAAATAATGCGTTAGTGTACGTGGCCGGTTTAGCGCAGGCGACAGTAGTCTTTAAGGTGGGAATGGACTTCTACAGCTGATTGTACATGACAGTTTAGAAAAGTTACATTGTACATTAGAACGTACAAAACACAGAACTTTTTACATTACAAGTTACTTTGTAAGTTATAACTTTGTAATACAATACAATGTTTGTATTACATAGTTATATACAATACTAGCTTTCCGCCCGCGGCTTCGCTCGCGTAATGTTCGGTTATATCGCGCTTTTTAGATTTCCTTCGGGAACATCAAATTTTTCGGGATAAAAGGTAGCCTATGTTCTTTCTCAGGGTCTAAAGATTGTCTGTGCCAAATTTCATCAAAATCGGTTGAGAGGTTTAAGCGGGAAAGCGTAACAGACAGACAGACAGACAGACAGACAGACAGACCGACTGACAGACAGACAGAGTTACTTTCGCATTTATAATATTAGTATGGATAACAAATTAGTCTTTTTCTAGTCAGCTAGAACTGTCAAATCGCCTGTTGACATTCCTAAAGGATTAACAATACACGTCACTTTTAAGGAGTAGGGATGTTTGCAGATGATAGAATTGAAAATTATTTTGGCTCTTTTACGTTACACTATTACTATTGATTGCAGAACCCTATAGAATATGCCAGCAGCGCGTCGGTAAAAGCACTTAGATGCAACATACTATAAATTTTGATATATATCACAAAAAATGGTTTGATATATATCGGATATATATCATGATATATATCAATTGATATATATCCTTCGAACCCTGGTAAAAAAATACACGGCATAAACAAAAAAAAAACATGTGCTCTTTACGGATCTAAACTCTATACTACGTGACACGTACTAGGCACATACACACACACAGTAGAGTGGAGCAGATGGTAAGTTTAAGAAGGGGAACCGAGTTGCTATGGACATCTCACTCGCTGTTAAATGCATGCATAGTGCTTACGCGCTCGCACTCCCAGTCGAATAATTTTTGTCTTAAGGGATGTTTGGTCAGTCAAATTTGTCTGACTGATGAAATATAACTTTGTAGTAGTTACCTCTATAACATATGTAAAAGTCAGACATGTGAAAATAAGTAAAGTTCATTTATTTTTTATGGAGCTTTAAAGCGTCTGACAAAAGTTTTGGTCAATGAAAAGTGTCTGACACTTTATGATACTAGTTTAGTATAATATTATACATAATATATATAAATATCAGCCATCAGAATTTAAGTAAAATAACTCTAATTTTTAGTTACCTTTCTCACCTGGTACCTGCCCAGGCTTCGGCAAGTTCCACAAACACACAGGTATTCTAAGTACATGAGGCACTACTACGAACCTAAGGTTTCATCCATGTGAAAATAAGTTACGTCTGATCGCTCTGGGATCTTACTCTAATAGAAAAGGGAGGAGGGGTTGTGTCAGCCGGGTACTTGCGCAACAGTTCATATTGGAAAGTTTATATACATATGCTTTTTTTATAATTACTTATAAACTAGTGCTTGACTGCAATCCTACCTGATGGTAAGCAGTGATGCAATCGTTGAAGGTAAATCATCATCATCTCAGCGTTAATCCCAGTCGCATCCGAAGCCTTTTTCAGCTTTGGAGTCTGGGGTCCGCTGTACCAGTCCAACTGCTGAAATGGCTAAACTTCGACATTTTCCGTGAAGCGACTGCCGTCTGACCTTCACAACCCGAAGGCGACATCGAAGCTTTGCAGTTAGCTCAATTGTTGGACTTTTGAGGGCTCCAACAACCCGTAACGGCTGCTACTAGATGTTCGTATGGCAACCGGGACAGCGGTCGTGCCTCGGAAAGCACGTTAGCTTTCCGAGGCACGACCAGACCAGTGCAAGTATTCATATTCATGCATAAAAATACTTGCACTGTGCGGGGATCGAACCCGCGCCACCTTGCGCAACGGCCGCTTCCGCTACCGCTACGCCACGGAGGCTGTCAATCGTTGAAGGTAAATCGCGCTAGTTTATTAAAAGCTTATTCACTCAAAAAGAATGAGATTTATCTGGAGTCCCTCCACGACCAAACTCCAGACACAACAACATTTAGCGCATCGTACCCGGCACACATCGCAACACAACTGTTCAGACCCGTCCTCCGTTCGGCTTCACCAGACATCATGCCGGACAACGACGAATCGCTTGGCGGCAAGACTTTGTCTGGTGGGTGGTAACTTCTGCTGGCAGCAAATGTTACAGCCTACCACCGAGAACAATATTAATAGAATTAGAATTTTATAAACATTATCTTATTATATTATCTATTGTGTATGTCGTGGTAGTCTAGTGGTTAAAACACCAGCCTCTCAAGTATGAGTGCGCGGGTTCGATTCCAGGTCAGGCAAGTACCAATGTAACTTTTGTAAAGTTATATGTACTTTATAAGTATATCTTGGACACCAATGACTGAAGGTGAAGGAAAACATCTTGAGGAAACCTGGACTTTAAGTCTGAAATCGCCAACCCGCATTGAGCAAGCGTGGTGATTACGCTCAATCCTTCTCTGTATGAGAGGAGACCTGTGACCAGCAGTGGGACGATAAAAGGCTGATGATGATGATGATGAAACAACTTTAGTGACATTGAAATAAACCTCAAGACAAAATTCTTAAATCTCTTAGGCAATTTAAAATTCATTAAAATGATAATTTTGTTTACATTATGCATATCAAAAGACTCTTCCAAAGTTGTTCTGTCAAATCTCAAGAAAATCACAACTTTCCAAGTTGCAAATAAAACACAAGTTATGGCAACACTGGATGTTATGTCAAAGTTCATGATAAGAAGTCCTGGCAACTTCGAGATAGAAGTTCACGACAAGTTTATCTTTTGAAAAGAAAACTTGGTTTCCTTGTTGTACGTTATCATTTCTAATGGTGCTTGAACAAAATGGGTGCAGAACAGTTTATAAATTTTCTAACTGCATCCCGCGGTTTCACTCGTGTTAGTCTCGCCCCCGTGGGAATATCGGGGTATCTTATGTGTATCCTGCGCGCCAAATTTGTTGAGTTGGTTTTGCGCAAACGAGTCAGAAATATCCATACTCAGAAACTTTTGCATTTCAGTAGGAAGTAGATACTGATAACTCTTGGACGTGAAACTGTTTCTAGTTTAATCATCATCATCAGCCTCTACTGGTCCACTGCTGGACATAGGCCTCTTTCATGGCACGCCAACAAGCTCGATCCTGAGCAGTTCTCCGCCAGCCACTACTAGTTCAATAGTGTACACGTATGCTATGTTATCTTGGGCTTGAGGGTGGCAGCCGATGGTCTGCTAGCCGCCCGGTAAGGGCCAGGCCCGGGTCGACGGCTCGTTATGTTTCACGCGCACTTCAAAGAGATGCCAGTACACCGTGACGGGTTCCACGACGACCGATGTCGCCTTGGCCAAGGTTGCGGGTTGGTTAAAAAGGAATCCATGGACCTGGTGCATAGGCAAGTGAAGGAACACGGGTGGGTTTTAGTCAGTAAAAGTCTGACACGCCCTACCGCTCCGCCCAGAGCGGAAGAGGTCATTTGATGAAATAAAAAAATATGCACTGAAATTAAATTAAGCTCAGTTTGTGAACTTGGGTATTAGTGCCATTGTCCAACCTAAGGAGACTGCACTGTACCACAAACCAGAGAAAACCTCTTTACAAAGTAATACTATCTGTAATGCTCCAACGACTAGTTCACAGAACTGCTCTCGGTAACTAAGTCTTGCCGCCAAGCGATTCAACGTGTTCGTTTTATAATGTCTGGTGAAGCCGTACGGAGGACGGGTCTGAGCAGTTGTGTTCAAATCAAATCAAATCAAATCATTTATTTCAAATAAACCAGTTACAGGCACTTTTGAATTGTCAGAAGGTCGGTCAGTCAATAAGATGAAGCTAGTCGCCCATTCCAAAGAGTAGGTACCTATGGAGAAGAACGGGCAAGAAACTCCATGGACACTCTTTTAAAATTTTAAGCTATTGTTACAAATATTTGATTACATCATTCATGTTGAAATCAACCGCGTGAGAACGATGCAGAAATATATTGTGCGCTGAGAGCGTCCATTATGGAAAACATACAAAAATCAATTCAGAAATTAAAATACGCCGTGGCAGCTAAGAGATGACCAGTCCCCTCCGACGGCGTCCGTTCACGAACATGACGTATGGATCAGCATCATCCAGCTCAACCATATCGAAGGGAACCCAATGACCCAAAACACACGCCACCATCAGCGAGACATTTGAGTGAGCATGACATACTCTCAACAGCCAGAGCACAATTAAGTCAATAAAAAAGACTAACCCAACAAATAAATGCCTTACAGCACATTCGTACATTGTGCTCACACGTTTGCCATACAATTATACAATACTAAGAAATTGAATCTACACAATGCTAAGATAGTTTTGTCCAAGGTTCAGCAGCTCCAACAGTGTTCCCGAATCTGTGGAAAGTTTAACTCCTGTGCAGCTGCAGCTGCACAAGTGCCGAACACCTCTGTCAGTGATACAATTCCGTAACGTACAATATGCTTGGCTACATAGTGTGTAATACAGGCTTTGACTAAATAACATAAACAATTACATATTAAAACTACAAGAGGAAAAATCAGAGAACAATCAGTGTATAGAAATCGGACGCAGCTCAAGCCCAAGCCTTTTTGTCCTCAATATAATCCTTCACACTATAAAATGCTTTCTGACACAACTTACGTTTAATGAAGGATTTTAGAGAATTTATTCAGGCTCAGATCTTGAACCACCTCTGGAAGTCCATTGTAAAAATGTATACATTGGCATCTGAAAGAGCCACCTATTTTCTTGAGCCTTGTTGTAGGTACAATAAATTTGTGCCTGTTCCTAGTATTTATATCATGGACATCACTGTTTTTTTTAAACAATTTTATATTTTTATGAGCATACAAAAGATTTTCATAAATATATTGAGACGGCACGGTCAGTACATTAATCTCTTTAAATTTTTCTCTGAGAGAGTGTCTCGGACTTAATTTATAAATTGCACGAACAACTCGTTTCTGCAAAACAAATATTGTTTGAATATCGGCGGCATTTCCCCACAACAGAATGCCGTACGACCTTACGCTGTGGAAATAGCCAAAGTACACTAAACGGGCCGTCTCAACATCAGTCAAATTACGAATTGTTCTAACTGCGTATGCAGCAGAACTTAGCTTTTTTGACAATTTTTCTATATGTGAACCCCATTGAAGCTTAGCATCCAGAGTTATACCCAAGAATACTGTGCTGTCGTCAGATTTCAATTCTTCGCCCTTTATCAACACTTTAGTTTCCACCTGCCTCACGTGAGGTAGAGTAAACTTAATGCATTTGGTTTTTTCTCGTTTAAGAGTAAATTATTAACATTAAACCAATGGACTACTTTGGAGATCGCGCTATTTACATCATCAGTAACCTGCTGCTGACGTTTCAGTTTAAATAAAAGTGAAGTGTGATCTGCAAACAACACTATATCGTGGTTATCCTTTATTAGGTACGGCAGGTCATTGATGTAAATAAGAAACAAAAAAGGACCAAGAATTGACCCCTGTGGGACTCCCATTGTTACTAAAGATCAGGAAGATCTTTTTCCATTAACGTCAACGCTTTGAATCCTACCACTCAAGTAAGATGTAATAAGATCCAGTGCAGAGTTCCGGATCCCGTAGTGGCGGAGTTTCCTGATTAACGTATCGTGAAGAACGCAATCGAATGCCTTGGACAAATCACAAAAGATGCCCAAGGCATCGCATTTATTCTCCCATGCATCATATATATGACCTAGAAGTTCAACACCGGCATCAGTAGTTGAACGACCCCTTGTAAAACCGAACTGTTTGCTATGTAATAATTTATGTTTATTAAAAAAATTTAGCATTTGGTTTAAAATTAATTTCTCAAAAATTTTACTAAAGGTAGGTAGTACAGAAATAGGTCTATAATTTGTGGGATCTGATGTACTACCAGATTTAAACAAAGGTATTATTTTACTATTTTTCATGAGATCAGGAAACTCTCCACAGTCAATACAAGCATTAAAGATAACAGCTAGAGTGGGTGCCACAATATCAATAATAGACTTAGCAACTTCCACCGAATGACCCCATAGGTCAGCAGTCTTTTTTACATTCAGAGTGTGAAAGATTTTAATTATATCTCTACTGATAACATGTTCAAAATGAAACTCCGAATCACAAACATTAAGATTTTCTTTAAGCAAAGACTCCGCAACAGAAGGTGATGAGTTTAGGGATTTAGTAGTTGAAACAGGAATATCCGAAAAGAAATTTTCAAATGCCTCAGAGACTTGCGAGTCTGATTTAATTATGTTGTCATTAATAGACAGGCTATAGTCAGTATTTCTATCACTGGACCTTCCCGTTTCACTATTAATAATTTTCAAAGTCGTTTTAATTACATTGCCACTGTTCTTTATCTTTGAACTCAAGTAACGTGACTTGGCCATATAACAAACTTGTTTGAATAATTTTGAATATTTTCTAAGTCTAGTGTCTAGTTGCCGGGTAAGATGCGCCAAATGTTATTGTGGCGGGAGTTTGGTCTTGGAGAGTCTCCATATCAAACTCCCTCTGGCGCAGCATCTTTGGTCGTGTTGTTGGGTTAAACATTACATCACCTCGCTCAACTGCCGTTTTTCTTCCTTTACATTCAGTTTTTTTGAGTGAATAGGCTCTTAATAAACTAGCGCGCTTTACCATCAACGATTGCATCATTGCTTACATCAGGCGGGATTGCGGAGAGTGGGTCATAATCCACCTATTGGAAAATCAACATATTCCATAATCATGCTGGTTTGATCACAAAGGTCCTCAGTGTAATAACTATAAAATTTGCGTCTTGTTCTGCAATGAGTTAGACCTTCAAGTTCCCCAGTTAAAAAGCAGTACAACAATGTAGTACGAACACAAAAGCTGACTCCAACCTTCTGAAGCTAATAAGCTGTTATTGGCGTGGTACGACGGTTTCCGGTCAGTGATCAAAGCCGATTGGAGCGGACATGGCGTAACGAGCCAATCGGAAGCGGTACCGTGAAGCGCTCTGAAAATATTATCTAGCGCTGAAATGTTTGCTGGAATTTTTTATAAGGTCGTGAATTCTTTAATCTTTACTGTGACTGTTACTCTGCATCATCCCACAGCTAGGAAATGTCTTAAATTGTTCTTAGAACCGATGGCCGGTGGGGCAGTAAGGTGCTTGAGTGGCGGCCACGTACCGGAAGACGCAGCGTAGGGAGCCCACCAATAAGGTACACCGATGACCTGGTGAAAGTCGCGGGAAGCCGATGGATACGGGCAGTAGCACAAGACTGGTCATTGTTAAAAGCCTTAGTAGATGCCTTTGTCCAGCGGTGGACCTCTATAGACTGAAGAAGAAGAAAACGAAAAACAGAATAAAATATTTAGGTGGGGCTTCCATATAAAATACGAGATAAAATTTCAGTTTTTATATTAATAACTATATAGGTAGATGCAAAACTACGCAGAATATTTAGTTTTATATTCAACTAGCTGTGCCCCGCGGTTTCACCCGCGTAACCTTCTAGCCGAATGAGCTCAGTTGATATAAAATAAGCGCCTGTTAAAATAATGGGAGCAATATGTAGTACATCCGCGTTTGCTCCCGTGTCCGCAACATATTTGTTCCTGCTCTGCTCCTATTGGTCATAGCGGGATGTTTTATAGCCTATGTCCTATCTCAGGCTCTAGACTATCTGTGTACCAAATTTCATTACAATCGGTTCAGTAGTTTTGGCGTGAAAGCCGGACAGACAGACAGACAGAGTTACTTTTGCATTTATAAAATTAGTAGTATGGATTGAAAAATAAATAATTAGTTTTGAGATCCAACCGGTTTGTAAGTGCTTTTTTTTTCGCTTTCAAGAACAGTCTCTGATCAGTATTTTAGGGAAATTTAGTCACAATTGAGGGCTGAAATAGGTTTAGACCGAACGGTAGCATATATATGCAGATTTGTTTGCCATACGTGCTTGTTCGTTTTCTTTTTTTTGTAGATTCTGTTAAAACGTTCTGAATATAAATTGAACCTTTGTCTAGTTTACGTTCCCTGAATCCATATTCAATTGTTGAAAAATGTTAAAATGATCACCAAACTTATAACCATACATAAATGAATGAGCGCGAAAGCTGTAAAAGAGTCTTACTCCGACATATTTTTTTACAAATTATAAACTTTTTTTTTTATTACTTATAAACTAGTGCTTGACTGCAATCCCGACTGATGGTAAGCAGTGATGCAATCGTTGATGGTAAAACGCACTAGCTTATTAAGCCTATTCACTCAAAAAAACTGAGTGAATAGGAAGGAAGGCGGCAGTTGAGCGAGGTGATGCAATGTTTAACCCAACAACACGACCAACGATGCTGCGCCAGAGGATGATCTGGAGACCCTCCACGACCAAACTCCCGACACAACAACATTAAGCACATCGTACCCGGTACACATCGCAACACAACTGCTCAGACCAGTCCTCCGTACGGCTTCACCAGACATCATTCCGGAACACGACGAATCGCTTGGCGGCAAGACTTTGTCTGGTGGGTGGTAACATATGCCGGCGGCTGATGTTGTTGCCTACCACCGAGAAGAACTAGTGCCTGACCGCAATCCTGCCTGATGGTAAGCAGTTATGCAATCGTTGATTGTTAATCGCGCCAGTTTATTAAGAGCCTACTCACTCCAGCCTTGAAGACATTTAAATTGCAGTCCGACGGAAACACCGCCGCTGGCGAATTGCTTCACTCCCTCGATGTGCGCGGTATTTGAAATGGAACCACTGACTACCTGACCTCCACAACCCAGATAACGCTTGTTAATACTGATGGTCAGATTTTCGGGCTTCTTGTGACCCGTAACGACTGTTAAAGATCTACAAATGACAGCTGGGACCGGCTGGGAGGCAGAAAGAAGTCTTGGTATGTAAAGATGGTCACCCATCCTTTCATTTAAATAGAACATTTTTACATAATCTCTCTACTTTAAATAAATATGTCAGAGGGATAATATACAGCGCCATTGATTAGTTTTGATTTATATTAAACCCTTGTTTAGGAGGCAGAATTTTTTTTATGGTTTTACTTACTTTCTTTACGATTTTTATTCTTTTTTCTCTTTCAATGTATGTACCAAGTATGTAAACTTTGTCCATGTACACTTTGATTCAGTAAACGTAATTATAAATAACTAGCTTTCCGCCCGCGACTTCGCCCGCGTAGAGTTCGGTTATATCGCGCTTTTTAGATTTCCCTCGGGATCATCAAATTTTTCCGGGATCAAAGGTAGCTTAAGTCTTTTCTCAGGTACCAAATTTCATCACAATCGGTTCAGTAGTTTTGGCGTGAAAGCCGGACAGACAGACAGACAGACGGACAGAGATACTTTCGCATTTATAATATTAGTATGGATTAATACAATATTATGTCAAGTTTAAATTAAGTAAAGACAAATTACTGAAATATACCTAATGTTAATAATACAGTATTATGTCAAGATGAAATTAGGTTAATACAAATTACTGGAATATCGTTTGATAACATCACATCAAAGACAGCATATCAAGCTACTATACCTAATCTGTCAGATTTGTTATTAGATTTTCTACTTTATCTCTAAAGCATAAAGGCTCGAGGTTGATTGGGAATATTTGACAGGTTCGGGTAGCTTGTACTGTTGTCGTCCATACATACATTTTCCGTTAAACATATCTAATTTGTATTCATGAACGATCTTTTTTCATCGGTATAAATTTTATTTAAGAGATCCTCCGCTTCGCCAAAC
This sequence comes from Sesamia nonagrioides, assembly GCA_017933935.1. Lineage (NCBI taxonomy): Eukaryota > Metazoa > Arthropoda > Insecta > Lepidoptera > Noctuidae > Sesamia > Sesamia nonagrioides. Next base: position 336,688 of record JADWQK010001513.1, on the reverse strand, counting down.
ATTTTTTTGTCCGCTGAACAAACACCTACCTACCTCTCATGTTAGTACGCCGACCCCCAATGTAATCATGTGTGCCTTTTGAGTCGCCAAGCCGGTAAAATATTCATAGAAATACGGCCCTAAAGTGGTTTAGCACGCGTTGGACTAAATGCGTTCTGCGTTTAGGTGACACTAAATATATATGCGCTGTGAGCTCTGTATTTTTGAAGCCCATAGACATACATTAATGGACATGCCATACGCATATAATCTGCAGTATTTTTTTGGTTTGAAAAGAGTGAGATAGATGGGCTATGGTCTAGCACTATCTCTTTCCTCATAGATGTTTGATGATTTTGAGAAAGATAAAGACAGACGAAACTTCGTTTCCTCTCTCTCTTTCGGAGTGCCACAATTCTCATCTCTAAGGAATGTCCATAAGTGTATGTCGATGTTGAAGCCAAACTAAGGTCCGTATTCTAGAAGGAAACTCAAGCATTGATCTCTGCTTAAACATTACTCAACTCAACACTACCACTCACACAGTTCTACACACACTCACACACCCACACAACCACACACACACACATTACACCCTCAAATACATATCCTGTCATTCTAACATCCACATTCACAATCTTACACCCTCAACATCTCGTTTATTATAACTATTCCGTAATTTCCTTCCTTATCTGTTGTTAGTCATTAATTCTTAATTTTTTAACATACTGAGATACCTATTTTGTAACCTGTAAGGTACATAACTATTTTTGTAATGTCAGAACACAACACATGGTTTTTGGTATGACAGTGTCAGCAGAACACTGACTCCTAAGTCACAGGATCACCTAGTTTAGGAGTCAGGGTTGTATTATTAGAACGACCTTTAGTTAACCAAGCTATGTATCCTAGTTTTAAAAAAAATCAAAGGTTACTGTATGAATAAAGAATTTTTATTTATTTATATATTTACTAGCTGACCCGGCGAACTTCGTTCCGCCTTAAAGTATGACTACTTAAACATGACTACTTTTTAAATTAGGATAATTTTAAATAAATGAATATTATTATTCAATGATTCTTTATTTGGGAGCACAATCCTGGCGATTCTCCGGAAATCTTTAATGTGCTATAATACTCGCAAACAACATCCATTGGCCCAATGCGAACGCCATTGCGCTATATTATATGCGTATTGAAACGCTGCCCGATTCAAATCGGTATTTGATGAATTTCTTCTTGTGTTTCGTAAATTATCTAGCGCTTGATCTCTGAGGTTTGCTCGACGATTTCGCATTGCCAACCGAGCCATTTCACGGGCTGCCTCCCTTTGCTCTGGTGAGTGAGAAGCACGAAGTCGAGCCATACTAAGGCTGCGCCTTCAAGTGCAATTTCTTGCTCTTCTTCAGTTTTTTTTTGTTGTGGATGGGAAATCATCAAGTGACCTCTCCCGCTCTGGGCGGAGTGGAAGGGCGTGTCAGACTTTTATTGAGTAAAACCCACCCGTGTTCCTTCACTTGCCTGTGCAACGGCCAGTGCCATGGTTTCTTTTTTAATCAACCCGTAACCCTGAGGACCAGTCCTCGTGGACACCGTCAAGGTGTGCTGACATGTCTTTGAGGCACGTGTGAAACACAATGGGCCGTCAACCCTGGCCTGGTTCTTACAAGGAGGCGAGCTGCCTATCCCTCGCCGCCCGCAAGCCCGCGCCTACGGCGATTGGGAGTCCGATGTTGCCTCCCGACCAGGGCGCTTCCTGCGGCGGTTTGAGCCGTGAGTGTAGTGGGATTTCCGCTCCCTCACCCGCTCCGCCTCCTCCTTTGCCAGCATCACTGCTTCACAGAAGGAGGTGAAAGCTTGTCATGCACTCTTGCTCCGGACTATGGCCCGGACCAGGGTCGGACGCGAGAGAGATCGCCGCCGATCGCCGCCACGAGAACACGGCTGTGCTCTATCCAAGCCGGGCAGACCTCCACCTTATGCTCCACCGTGTCCTCAGGGCGATGCACACAGTGGTCACCCTGGCATTTCCTCCCGCCTTATACGGAACAGGAACCGCCCGAAACAGCCGTGTCCGGTGAGGATCTACGTCAGTCGGAAGCTGAGGACGCCGTGGCGCCTCTCTAGCTACTCCTCAAAGAGAGGACTTACCGCCGCTATTGCGGCGTGCTCAGTGCTGGATTGCGACAATCACACTTTCCATGTCGCCATGAGACCCCGCCGGAGCTCTGTCCGCTGTACTGCGATTTTTCGCGGCAACAGAGTTATGCCTCCTCTCATCACTCCCACATTAGGCGAGGAATAGTGTTTCTCCACAATTTAATGGATGTTATTATACATATAAACGTTTCTTTTTAATTACTCTATCTATTAAAAGAAACCTCATCAAAATCTGTTTCGCAGTTTTAAAGATTTAATCATACAAAGGAACATAGGGAAAGAGAAAGTAACTTTGTTTTATAGTATGTAGTGAAGTGGTAAATGGCACAGCAATACAATATTAGAAATTTTGAAGTTGAAGGTTGCTTTGGGGCTTTTATTAAAAAAATTAAACCGGCAGAGAGCATTTATATTCCTTGCTTTAAATAAATGCATCAACATTCAACCGGTAAGACTTTTTTTTTAATATGCTGAGTAGTGTAGGAGTGTGTTTGTACCATTTTTAACAAATGAACCGCTAACTTATATTTTGACTGAGTTGTTTTGTTATTCCATGTCAGTTGCGTTTTGTTAAACCATGTCTTATGTCACGTCACACGGGAACGACAGGAACCGCGGGAACGGGATAAAAAGTATCCTATGTGATATGTCCTTCTCCCAGTTCTTATCTACCTCCCTACCAATTTTGAGCCATACTGGTTAAGCGGTTCTTGAGTTATAAATATAGTAACTAACACGACTTTCATTTATATACATAGACTTCATTCAAATCGGACCAGCCTAGGAGGAATTCAGTGACGTACACACGTACAGCAGATTTAGGATGGAAAGAAGAAACCCATTGAAAGCATTGTCATCTACATTTGTAACAAAGATATCATACCTCTCTCTACCCCTAGAGCTCTTGTTTCTGTCTCGTTAAGTAAAATAAAAAAATATTAAATAATTATTTATTTCTATTTATTTTCTTCTCTTTTAGTTCATAAGTACAAATTTAGTTAAATAAAAAAAATATCTTTTTATTTTTTCGCCTTTTAGTTCTTATGTACAATTATATTTTTAAATAACTAAAAAAATTAAAAAAAAACTATAAACTTGTCTAAAAACAAAAAAAAAAAAACTTGTGATTGACCGGGTTTGAACCGAGGAAGACCAGCCATCGCGAGTAAACCATACCAATATCGACTACGCTACAGCCGCTATGTCAAGCCGCGCGAAATTAGCGCCCATATTATGCTTGAAATATTGCGAAAGAGAAAACTCGAAATTATGCGCTTCCCCAGACATAAGACTGAGCTAGATCGATTTTTCGTCCCCGAAAACCACCACATATTAATTTTCAGCGAAATCGTTAGGGCCGTTTCCGAGATCACATGCTTCTTCAAGCGATTAGCGCCATCTGCCGGGTTGATTTGTGAATCTAAACGGTCCAGGTCGCCACTCAAACGCATATAGAAAAATTCATTAAAATCGGTCAAGCCGTTTAGGAGGAGTTCAATGACATACACACGTACAGCAGAATTATATATATAAAGATTTAATTTGTAAATAAATTATTCGGAAACGATAAGTAAACGGTTTGAATCCAGATTGCAAATCACTTACTACAGATATCACGTAGGTAAATAAATACATTTTCCTTTTTTTTTTCTCCAGTGAAGAGTGTTGTGAATGATACAACACTACAAATAGAAAGAAAGAAGAAAGAAATAACGTTTATTTGCAGTAAACATGACGCAAGAGTTAACAAAACATAAAAATAATAAGAAATTAAATTAAGGGAAATATGCGTCACATCCACGCAAAACGGCTGTCGCTCAGCATTATGCTGCGACTCTATGCAAATACAGAGCCCAGCGCTGGTTTTCAGCGACAGCCGGCGTCGACGTACAGACGTCACCCGATGCAACAGACAATTAAAAGTAGCACCGAACCGGTAATACAGTAAACATATAAAAAATAAAACGTAATAATAAAAAGATATAAAAAGTAAATGGTGAGAGTACACTTTCAACAAACACAAACAGAAATATAAAAAATAAAATACAGGTTAAATAAAAACTACGAGAATATCATCCTCAAAAATGACATACATCTGGTTCCGGTTTGGCATTCAGCATTTTCTAACAGTCTGTGATTTGTGTTTTGTCGCACGCGCATCTAATCCAACATGCATCAATGTTACACTACAATGTTTGATACCATCAATTATTACTATTACAATTTACTATTACAAATACAAGAAGAAGAAAATAAACATGTCAAAATAAGACTTCACTGTACCGGTTATCAATAATATGATGTATTTTAAAACTAACTACTTACCTCTAGCAATCCTTGCTAGTCCTTACTATCATACTAATATTATTATAAATGGGAAAGTGAGTTTGTTTGTTTGTTCCCCTTTCACGCCGTAACTACTGAACCGATTGCTTTGTAATTTTGCAGACGTAAAGTTAGAAGTCCGGATTAAATTAAATCTTTAATTAAATTAAAATTTAATATCATATTTTTCCGGGATAAAAAGTAGCCTATTAACTTTTTATCCCGGAAAAATATGATATTCCCGAAGAAACTCTAAAAAGCGCGATATAACCAAACTCCACGCGGGCGAAAAGCTAGTTAAATATAAATAAATTAAATATGCATATCTAAAACATGTAATGTAATTAATGCACACCCTCAATCACCCCAATTAGAATATTATGTTATAATCATATTATAATATATACACTGAATTTTTAATTTAACATGTCTATGCATTGTATTTATTAAATTAGTTATACCAATTCCTGGAGAACGAAGACCTTAACGTTTTTGGAATAAGGATATTTTTCTTTATTTTGTATTGAATGATTAAAGGAGATGTTTCAGAAATGTATGGAGCCTGGGCCAGCACATTGTACACTTAATGCTAGGTATAGTTACGCTATTGTTAACTGTTTTTAATGTTAATTTCCTATATTTTGGTTTAGTTTTTATACACATTCAATTTAATTTGGCCAAGGAGTGCAACACAACTAGTAATAAATATGGTGGTCAGCAATAAGCGTAATAAGATTTTGACAGTGACATTTGATTGACGTGTCATGTATCTAAGGCTATCGTATCTATGTTATCTACCATATGACTGCGAAAAAAACAAAACATGGATTCCGAACATACGGCCCATTAAATAAACATAATCAGCTCAAATCAACACTCGACATGAACACAACGGGATAATAGAACTGTCAAAGTCGCCATCAAACGTCATAAAAAGTGTCATGGCTACCTTAATAAAGGGTTACCTCACTAAAAAACGTTTTAAATAATGAATTATATAAACTTTTATTTTTATTGAAATTAATTTGGTTGTATTTTTATGAAAATCTTCTATTTTTTTCCTTTTTATTTATATAGCTTACATAGTGGTGGCCCAAAATGAAACATCTCCTTTGTATAAATACAAGTAAAACTACGATTTTCCAATCGGGTTAATATGACAATAATTTCCCTAGTTTTAATTATTCTTGGGATAGAAAATTACCTATATTAAAAATTATATAAACCGGTAAACGATTATTTTCAGGAAGGTAATTTACATGTTGTATAACTTCATCAAATAAATACTCTATTTCATCTTTCTCGAACTTCAAATGAAAGAGTCAAAAGGAATACCTATCTGTCACGTATCCAATGAATGCTGATGAGCTCATCAGTAGTTAATTTAATTGAAGAGAGAGTTTTTATGTGTCATTTTATTTCAGTTAATTCTGTGGGCTGATTAGGTAAAGGTAGCTTGGCAAATCGAATCGTATTTCAAGCTTTTTTACAGTTGTTTTTTAATTATGGTTGATAATGAAAGGGGACGGGGAATATATCTATATATCTGTAGGCATAGGCAAGTCCCCTACCAACCAGTGCAAGGATGTGAACCTCAATGATCTTAACAAACATTTCTCCCACCTTCCCTTCTCTCTTGATCCTTCTGTCAAGGCTGCGACTATAGAGAGTCTTGCTAGTATGCCATTACCACAATATTCTCACTTCAAACTTAATAATATTTCTGAGCATGATGTTAAGAAGTCTATACATGCGATTACTTCTTCGGCAGTCGGTAATGATAAGTTGTGCTCAAGAATGATTACTCCTATCCTTTCTTCATTACTCCCTGTTCTCACTCACATCTTCAATCATTCATTTTCTTCTTGCTCCTTCCCGTCAGTTTGGAAACAGGCTCACATAATACCTTTACCTAAAACTAACAATCCTACTTTATTAACCCATTTTAGGCCTATTTCTATTCTCCCATTTCTATCTAAAATTTTTGAGCATATAGTTCATAGACAATTATCATTTTTCTTGGCGTCAAACTCGATAATATCTCCATTTCAATCCGGTTTTCGCCCGGGTCACAGTACCGTAACCGCGCTTTTGAAGGTGACTGACGACATTCGCTGGGCAATGGAAAATAAATTACTGACTGTCCTTGTATTGCTTGACTTTAGCAGCGCCTTCAACTCAGTGGATTTCGACATTTTACTAGGCATTCTCAATTCTATCAATTTCTCTTCTTCCGCTTTAGCCTGGTTCAGCTCATATCTCCGTGGACGCTCTCAGTGTGTTCGCCTAGAGGAGTCCTTCTCCGATTGGTGTAATCTCACTGAGGGTGTTCCTCAAGGTAGCGTTCTCTCTCCTCTTCTTTTTTCAATTTTCATAAACTCTGTTACTAGAGTAATCTCCTCCAGCTTCCATCTCTACGCAGATGACCTGCAGCTGTATCGACATTCTTCTGCAGACAACACGGGCTCTGCAATTGCTGCAATGAATCATGACCTGGCTTGTGTTAGCGCTTGGGCTAAGTCATTTGGCTTACAAATCAACCCAACTAAATCCCAGGCTATGATCATAGGCAGCAGGTTCGTTCGCAATGCTGCCAATATTACATCTCTCCTGCCTTTATATCTTGATGGTGTACGAATTGCCTTAACTGAAACTGCCAAAGATCTGGGTGTAGTTTTAGACTCCAATCTTTCGTGGCGTGCTCAGGTCAGTGAGGTCAGCCGAAAGGTACATTTTTCCTTTCATTCGCTGAAATGCCTTCAGGGTCTTCTGCCCTTGAAGACTAAAATTTCTTTAGCACAGACACTTATTCAGCCGATTATAGATTATGCCGACGCCTGTTACCTGGATGCTACTGAGGAGCTGTTAAACAAGCTTGAGCGCCTGCAAAACCTGTGCATTCGCTTTGTTTTCGGTCTTCGTAAGTATGACCATGTTTCTCACCTTCGCAAGGAACTCAAGTGGCTCCCAACATCTTACACAACCCGTCTTATCCTTCCTACCTGCGTGAGCGTTTTTCTTACGCGCGTTCTGGTGGGGCACTCTGTAGATCACACTTATGATCCATCCTTAAATCTCATCCTCATAAAACGATTTACTATTCCTATTCCTTCTCTGTACATGCTGTAAGATTGTGGAATTCACTCCCGCCTAACATTCGTGATTTAAACACTATCTCTATATTTTTAACGTCGATTAAAAGAGCATTACCTTTCCTCTATACTGTGAGAATTTGTTTATTATTTGTATCTATTTATATATTTTAGTATTATGTATTTATTTAAGTATAGTTATTTTGTTCGTGTTTTCTTGTTTTGTAATATTGTTGTGTTTTGGTTTTATGTTTAATATTATTACTTTAGGTATATTTAATGTTATTACTTTTATACTTATCATAGTCATATTCTATTTCCTTCTTGTTGTTACACACTATTGTCTACATTACTGTTTTACTTCTCCTTTCGCAGGTCTGCTGGAAGAAATTTCTTAAGAAATAAGCAGCACCTTTGTACTCAGATCTTAATTTTGTCGTATTTTTATGTATTGTATTGTGTGTACATAAATAATAAAATAAATAAATATATATGCATGTCAATTATTATTTACGATCGTAAATTATTATCGGCAATTAAAAATAATTGCCTCGAATCAATCAAATAATTGTCTTCTAAATTATTTGGTAAATGATCATTTACTAAAGTAAATGAACATTTACCAAATAATTTACAAGACTTACCGCAGCCAATGTTTTAAAAAAATACTGCTCATACTATTAATATTTAAAATATACTACCTATACCATTAAGGGCTATTTAGCAGAATAAAAAAAAAGAAGGCATTGGGCTCTGTAATTTATGGGTTAGATTAATTGACATCGCTAGGTAATTGGGAATACATGTTTACGCCATATTATGTTGTAACAAATACATTTTTTTTAATAACTATAAATTAGTGCTTGACCCGCAATCCCGTCTGATGGTAAGCAGTGATGCACTCGTTGATGGTAAAGCGCGCTAGTTTATTAAGCCTATTCACTCAGAAAAATAAACTGAGTGAATAGGAAGGAAGACAACAGTTGGGCGAGGTGATGCAATGTGAAACCCAATAACACGACCAACTATGTTGCGCCAGAGGGAGATTGGTTTGGAGACCTCCGCGACCAACCTCATGACACAACGTTTGGTGCATCGTACCCGTCACACAGCGCAACACAACTGCTCAGACCCGTCCACCGTACGGCTTCACCAGACATCATGCCGGAACACGACGAATCGCTTGGCGGCAAGACTTTGTCTGGTGGGTGGTAACTTCTGCCGGCAGCCGATGTTATGGCCTACCACCGAGGAGAGAATACATATTTAGATTTGATTTGAACTTCGTTCCCACAAAGAAGTTGTTCAAACAATAACAACTATTCTATTCCTATTCTATGAGGAACAAACCATCGTTTATGAATTATAACTGAATCATAACTGACTCACATTTATTGGGAAATACGCAAAAAGAAATACTTTGTAGACAATACTAAGTCCCCTAAGGGAACTACGAAATGAAGACAAAAATACGAGTAAATAAATATATGGGGACGACACTTGGGGCTGTAGACGAAAACTAATGGTTCATAGAGAAACATTAGGCCTTCCTCCTTAGAGAATGGAACTTGTACAGCTGGGGAAAGTCTGAAGTATTTGACAGTTAATTATGAAATAAAGCAACTTTCGGAACATCTATATTTTGGTAGTAATAAGTTTCGTTAGTTATAAAACCATATTAATATGGCTATGGATAGTTCATCTATGTAAAATAATAATCAATCTAATTTATCCCTGCTGAGAGACAGGTTGTGTCTCAGTGAGAGTGAGATGTAGGCTCCAGAGAGATAAACCTCCTGACAATGCGAGCCGTATCCAGAAGTACCACATTCTGAATCAAGCCCTTCTTTTTCCTCCTGAGGTGTTGATCGAGGCTCTTAGTTATGAAGCCATTGGCTATCACGACTATCCGTACAATGATTGCTAAATCCACTTTCCCATATGGTGACAACCTCGTGAGCCAAGTCAAGATACTTGATTTGTTTATCATTCTCGGCTTCCACGAGGTCCTCGTAAAGCGGAATGGTTATCCGCTCTGATCGATTCACCATCACTATATCAGGCTTATTGGCAACAATAGTCCTGTCAGTCATGATAGATCGATAGTACGGCCCCTCCGATTCCACAAGATTGTATTTGAGAACAAGTTGCTGATTTATTATCCTGGCTAGAAGGTTGTGTCTATGCAAGTACTCTTCGTTAGTTAGACGAGAACACCCAGAGATAATATGCCTCTATTGATTCTCGAAGTAGAAGTAATAGGTATCGCATTTATTGTATAATCTATGTAAATAGTACACTGTAGACTACCTACATTATTTCTTTATCCTTCCCCTTAGAATTCCATCCAAAGGTTGTCTGTAAAAGATCGCTCTTAGCGATAAGACCGCTCATTGTGTCACCCTTTGTAAAATATTTTTATTTATGTTCTGTATTCTATATGGTGTACATAATAAAGAGTATTCTATTCTATTCTATTCTATTCCTTAAAGTCATTACCAAGTTAAAAGCAGGATGTCTAAAACCCTGCTATAGCTGCTATATACGTACAATTTGGCGACGAGCCGAGATAACACAATACTTCGTTGTAAAAACTGCCCTACGGTCGTAAATATTTGTAATTGGACTTTAGTATTCACAAGACTAAGAGCTGACTATAAACCAGAGTAATTGGATAAAGTGCGCTGTGCCATTTTAGAATCACGAATCGCAGTTTTGAGTCAGGCCTACCAAGGTCCGACTCAAAACTGCGATTCCTATTATAGTTGTTTCTACCAAGATACAGCTATAATAGGAAAAGAAATGTCTCTTTCAAAGCCTGGATCACAGATGAAGATACCAGACAAAGTGTTGACGCCAAGCGATTCGTCGTGATGACGATCCGGCATGATGTCTGGTGAAGCCATACGGAGGACGGGTCTGAGCAGTTATGTTGCGATGTGTGCCGGGTATAGGGTTGCCAGACCGCCGGGAAATCCGGGATTGTCCCGGAATCTTGCCTCTTGTCCCGGAATGACCTCTTGTCCCGGAATGAGCGGTAATTGTCCCGGATTTTTGAATTGAAGAATTTTGGAATGACCTTTTTTTTTTTTTTTTAGCCGTCCTTCCTCGACTCTCCCGGGTTACATCGAACATCCCTTCGTACAGCGAGTGTCTCTATCCTTACGTTGTTGACACCACGACTATCTGAACAAAGCGTTTCGCCTCGTCTTTTAAACCGCGTACATCAAGGCACTGGAACAGTTTGCCAGCGGCGGTGTTCCAGTGTGACTATAATTTAAGTGTTTTCAAGGCTGGACTGAATAGGCTCTTAATAAACTTTAACATCAACGATTGCATCACTACTTACCATCAGGCGGCATCAAGGAAAAATTACCTAAATTCTAGGGTCGCAGCATAATGTTGAGCCACAACTGTTTCATGTGGTTGTGACTTATGTACGTCAACGGTTTCTTATTTTTCTTTCTTTTCTAATTTTTTGCGTCATGTTAAACACAAATTTTTGGGTCATGTTAAACACTAAATTTTTGCGTCATGTTAAACACAAAATTTTTGCGTCATGATAAACACAATTTTTTTCTTTCTTTCTTTCTTTATGCAAATGTGTCTTTTTTATAAATCACTAGCAGCCGCCAGCTACTTCGTTCGCGTGGAATTAATTATGCTCCGCGCCTATTGGTCGCAGCGTGATGTTATATAGCCTAAAACTTTCCTGGCTATCCAACGCAAAAATAATTTTTAAAATCGGACCAGTAGTTTCCGAGATTAGCGCGAACAAACAAACAAACTTACAAACCTTCAGCTTTATTAAACTAGCGCTTGACCGCAATCCCGCCTGGTAAGCAGTGACGCAATCGATGATGGTAAAGCGCACTAGTTTATTAAGAGCCTATTCACTCTAGCCTTGAAGACACTCAAATTGTCCGAAGAGTCCGACGGAAACACCGCCACTGGCAAATTGTTCCAGTCCCTCGATGTACGCGGTATTAAAGAGGAGGTGAATCGCTTCGTCCGAATGGAAAGTGTGGAAACTCGCCGTGCGATGGGTCGTCTGGTGGTGGAACGGAGATGGGGGAACTAAATTATGCAATTCCTTCGCACACTCACCAAAATGTTGCCTGTGTTTGGTTCTCATACATAGCCTAATATATATGTTTATATATATTTTAAAGTAGCTACCTTCCCTTCATTTCCAAATAGTATCGCATTTCCTCTGTATTTCCATTCAAACCTCTATTTGCAAAAAGAATTGCTCCCTCGCATTCAGCTGAAACACCTGCTCAGGAAAAAGGTATCTGTAAACACGACACCCTAAAGACGGTTCAATCGTATCAGAATATAAATTGAATCATTTTGTTCATGTAAGATATATGTGCCACCTCTGGCGAGTGGTTACTCGAAAATAAAACTACAAAGGAAAAAGTACCTACGTGAGGTTTCACGTAGGTATATTACCAGCTAGTTTTAATTTGAATGAAGAAAAAGAAAACAATCTTGATAAATGCCTAAATGACAAGTTTATAGGATTTTCTAACAAGTTATATGAGAGTTGGTTTTTACGTGTTTTTTTCTTTATTTTCTACAGACGAAAGCAGGTCAACCTACTCGAAACTGTTAATATTCTCAATCAACTTTCAGGCTTAATGAGATTCGCGTCCGACCCTGGTCCAGGTCATGGTCTGGAGCGATAGTGCAAGGCAGGCCGTCACCTCCTTCTGCGAAGCAGTGATGCTGGCTAAGGAGGAGGCGGAGCGTGTGAGGCAGCGGGGTTTCCAGCGCCCTCACGCCACTAGCCGCCGCAGGAGACGCCCTGGTCGGGTGACGACACCGAACTCTCAGCCACCGTAGGCGCGGGCCTGCGGGCGGTAAGCAGTGGGCAGCTTACCGCCCTGTAAGGACCAGGCCCGAGTCGACGGCGCATCGTGTTTCATGCGCGCCTCAAAGAGATGTCAGCACATCGCGACGGGGTCCACGAAGACCGATGCCTCCTGGGTCAGGGTTGTGGGTTAGTTGTGGCGGACTGGCGACAGAGGCTTATATGCCCTGTCGCCGGCCTCGCTACCGTCGAGGCGATCCGGCCAGTACTCGACGACTGGCTCGGGAGGAGGCACGGCTTCTTGTCGTTCAGGGTGACGCAGGTACTGTCGGGGCACGGCTGCTTCGGCAAGTGCCTGCGACACATAGACAGGGAGCCGGACGCTCGGTGCCACCACTGCGGCCAATGCGGGGAGGACACGGCGCAGCACACGCTCTCCGAGTGTGTAGCTTGGGAGGAGCAGCGCCGTGTCCTCAAAAACGAAGTAGGAGGCGACCTGACGCTGCCGGCAGTAGTGCGGAGGATGGTCGGTAGCGCAGAGTCGTGGGATGCGTTGGTGTCCTACTGCGAGGACGTGATGTCGCGGATGGAAGCTGCGGAACGGGAGAGGGAGATCTCAATTCCCTTCCCGGGCCGCAGAAGACGCACCGGGCGCCGAGGACGGGCGGATAACGCCCTCTTCCAGCCCCCATGAATGGGTCCAGGGGCGAGGGATATGGGGAAGTCCCCACCCCTTTATTCAGTGGACCCCGAGGCGGAGGCGCACGCGTGACGGCGTGCGCCTCAGAGGCGATGCACGGGGTAGTTTAACACCTCACTACCCCGTGCAGGAGGCGAGGCCCGGACAAACCGCGGCAGAATCAAGGACTCCCGCGGCTCCGTGCGCACGTGACCGGAGAGACACAGGGGTGGTTTTTAGTCAGTAGGAGTCTGACGGACCCCGTCGCCCAAAAAAAAAGGGTTGTGGTTGGTTAGGGCTTAGAAGACGTTGCCGCTCTTCGTTACCGCCACGCGCGCGATGCACAACACACGGCGTGCGCGGCGCGGCGTGATTGTCGCTGATGTGTCAGTCGTGTCAGAGTACTTGAAATACACTGCGAGCGTATTTAGCCGAACTTTCGGAGCTGTACGTTCCGCAGACATGTGACACTTATTCGTAAAAACCACTACAACCAAAGACATTAAAATACTACAACATTCGTTACGGAGTTTAAGAGAACTACGCGGTCATACAGACAGTACAATAACAGAAAAATATGTATAGATATAAATAGATTAACACAATAATGACATCCTTATAATACACTGTAAGTAGTTATGGAACGAGTTTCGAATAAATTACCAGTCTTTAACAATATAACTTTTATAATTTTCCTTTATTGTATAAGTTTTTAACAACTTTGTAAGTTAAATATTCGTTGTTCAACTTACAAAAGTGTTATGAACTTGTAACTTGTTATGAATATAAAGATTTCTTGGTATTGTTGCTTAGGCGGATCTCATACTACATCGCGCCACGCGACTAGGTGCGGGGAACAGACCAAATGCGGCGCAGAAACACCTCGGGGCGCATCTTCCGCATTCCATCGTGAGACTCGTTGCAGTGTGAGATAATAAGGTAGTTCTTCCTCAGCCTATATAAATGTCCACTGCTGGACAAAGGCCTCCCCCAAGGCTTTCCACGCTGACCGGTCTTGTGCTGCCCGCTTCCATCGGCTTCCCGCGACCTTCACTAGGTCATCGGTCCACCTTGTTGGGGGCCTCCCTACGCTGCGTCTTGCAGTACGTGGCCGCCACTCCAGAACCTTACTGCCCCATCGGCCATCGGTTCTACGAGCAATGTGCCCTGCCCACTGCTACTTAAGTTTAGCGACTCGCAGAGCTATGTCGGTGACTTTGGTTCTTCTGCGGATCTCCTCATTTCTGATTCGATCACGCAGAGAAACTTCTAGCATAGCTCTTTCCATTGCCCTTTGTGTGACTCTGAGCCTAAGGTAATTGCCTAAACATAATTAGTCCGTCAGTCAGATTTCCAAAAAAAAAACTAGACACGTATTTTTCCTTTTTTCATATAAACAAAAAATGAAGACGATACAGTGCGTTGAAAACTCGTGTGACGTCACTTCTTGCTACACTTTTTAGCAACGAGTGACGTCACCAGCTCCCACTTCTGATCTTTGATGCCTTTTATATTTGTCAATTTTTATTGATTTGATAAAACAAAATATACGTATCCAACATTTTTCTATAATCTGAGTGTACCGAGGAAGCACCCCTATTAAGGTGTGTGAAGATTGGGATAAAACTATAATAAGCCAGACTACCATAGTATAGAATAAATATACAATAGAGTATTATAAAAAAGCACGTTTTACAGTAAAAGTATATAATTGAAAAACACAGTTTAATGGCACTGTAGAGGTATCTAGAGAATATGTAAAGAAAACCCCCTGACCAATAAGGATAATAGAGGTTAGGTAATCACATAACTAAAAAAAAATTTGAAACTTTACATAATCATCCGCAAATTAACTTCAACTTCCTCAAAACAACACCATTTTCGACGGTATTATTCGTAGGTACCTTGTATGAATGAATGGAAAATGTCGAAGTTTAGCCATATCAGCACTTGGACTGGTAAAGCGGACCCCAGACTCCAAAGCTGAAAAGGCTTCGGATGCGACTGGGATTAACGCTGGGATGATGATGATGATGACCTTGTATGAATGACAGCCTCTGTGGAGTAGCGGTAGCGAACGCGGCCGTTGCGCAAGAAGGCGCGGATTCGATCCCCGCACCGTGCAAATATTTGTATGCATGAATATAAATATTTGCACTGGTCTGGTCGTGTCTCGGAAAGCACGTTAAGCCGTTGGTCCCGGTTGCCATACGAACATCTAGTGGCAGTCGTTACGGGTTGCTGGAACCCTCAAAAGTCTAACAATTGCTCTAACTGCAATGCTTAGATATCGCCTTCGGGTTGTGGAGGTCAGACGGCAGTCGCTTCTCGGAAAATATCGAAGTTTAGCCAAACTCAGCAGCTAAACTGGTAAAGCGGACCCCAGACTCCAAAGCTGAAAAAAGCTGCGGATGCGACTGGGATTAACGCTGAGACGATGATGAAGATGACCTGGTATGAATGAATGTACAATACTGGCGGCATTTTGATTCACCGCCTGCCCTGCCCCCCATCGCCCGCGCATTTATTGCCATGTAAGTTACCACCTTTTGCGAAATAATATTAATTTTTTTAGGGGGTATTTTTTTAAGTTTAGCCATGCTTTATAGGCATTAGTAGAATCAGTTTTGGATACCCAACAGGACAGAGTTTTCTTTACGTATTGTATATAGCTTTATCACTTAGCACAGGGGACTTTATATTAAAGATTTATTATATTACTAGCTTTCTGTCCGCGGCTTCGCCCGCGTGGAGTTCGGTTATATCGTGTGTCCAAGAGAACTCTTCAAAAGTCCGGAATCAAAACTATCCTATGTTATTTTTCGAGGTCTTTGTACCAACAATAAAATCAGTTCAGTGGTTTAGACATGAAAGCGTAACAGACAGACAGACAGAGTTGCTTTCGCATTTATAATATTAAGTAGTAGAGATTTACTATCTACAAACACTAATTGCAAACAACTCGTCGTACTGACGTCTCACACTAACTACATTATCCCAGCAACTAGCTTACAACTTCTAAACATGAACCGTTGGGCAAGTACATTGGGTAAGTCATATAGAATTCTACACATCCCAGTTCTAACTTTGGTATTCTACATACAGCAAAGATAAGCACCCGCAGTCCATTCATGTGTTAATACTCGTGCAAAGCCGAACTTGGTCTTAGTCCATTACAAAGGACGAAGTATGTAAATATGGCTGCAAATGGGTGGTTGGATAAATGCTTAGGGCAGTTTTTAGAGTAGGGTTGGGTGCTAACAGTACCCTATTACTAAAGCTCCATTGCCTATCCGTCCGTCTCAGTTATCTTAAAAGACATTTGAAATTTTCCCAGAGTATGGCGGATTTCTACTTTAGATATTAAAATTATATTGACTCTAAAAACCTTAAAACAGTTTTTAACTTTAATAGCCCTATTTTACACTGGACTCTAATAACCCTATTTTACACTCGACCCTATCAACCCAAAAGAAACTTGAATTTTTCCCAGAGTATGACGGATTTCTACTTTAGATAATTAAATTACACTGACGCTAAAAACCTTAAAACAGTTTTTAACTTTAATAGCCCTATTTTACACTCGTCCCTACCAACCCTATTTTACACTCGACCCTATCAACCCTATTTTACATTCAACCCTAACAATAGAGTTGGACAAAATAAAACTACCGAGTAAAGTATTCGCGTTGCAGGTTGTCTGCCTACTCATTAATTTAATGCAAACTTTTCAATACCGTGGCAGCCGGGCAGTAGGCCAAGGGCGGGTATTGTAGGCCATTGTCAAAATTTACAATCGATAGATATTCAAGGGTTGAGTTTTATGGGAGGTAATGATGTGTCTATGTTAATTCCCGTTTCTTTCACGATCGTGTTCTTTCGTGTGTTGTAAAGTGAGTATCTTTTGTCTGCGTTTTTTTACAGTTGAAAAGGTATGAATTTTGTTATATTTTTCAGGGCTTTGGAGTTTTTGTCGGGTTTTCTAACATTGTTGAATGTTTAGCATGTGATGTTTTATGCCTTTCTTATTCTTTCACCTACAGTCTGTGTAAGTTAGAGTAAGAGAGGTATACTCTAGACAGGCAATATTTGTCATTTAATCCGACCCAATCCACGACAACTCCAGGAGTTGAGTATCGGACGCGAGAGTTTTGACAGAACACTCTTAGAGTTGAGTTAACATACGCCTGGATACAGGAACATTAAATGATTTCTAAAGTGTCATTAGTGGACATATAGGGAAAGGTATAATCAAAAAACCATAAATAACTTGTATATTATAAAATACAGTATCTAACATGTAAATTAAGTAACGCACTTCGTGAAAATAGTTGGTCAGCATCGTTTACTGAATCGATTTATATAATTTTTAATTTAGGTAATTTTTTATCCCAAAAATAATAATAACTACGGAAATTATTGTCTTAGTAGCCCTGTTCTTTGCACAGACTTTTAAAATCGCAGTTCTACTTGTATTTATACAAATTTAATCATTCAATACAAAATAAAGAAAAAAAAACCTTATTCCAAAAACGTTAAGGTCTTCGTTCTCCAAGAATGGGTAGAACTAATTTAATAAATAACACTGCATATACATGTTAAATTAAAAACTCAGTATATGTATTATGATTATAACATAATATTCTAATTAGGGTGTTTAAGGGTGTGCGTTAATTACATTACATGTTGTATATTGAATAAAGTATATACAGACATTCCATACATACCACTATAATATATTATTACATGTAACTTAGAAAAGTTACATTGGTACTTGCCTGACCTGGAATTGAACCCGCACACTTATATTTGACAGGCTCGACAGCCTCCGTGGCGTAGCGGTAGCGGACGCGGCCGCTGCGCAAGGTGGCGCGGGTTCTATCCCCGCACAGTGCAAGTATTTGTATGCATGAACATGAATATTTGCACTGGTCTGGTCGTACCTCGGAAATCACGTTAAGCCGTTGGTCCCGGTTGCCATACGAACATCTAGTGCCAGTCATTACGGGTCGTTGGAGCCCTTAAAAGTCCAACAATTGGTCTAACTGCAATGCTTCGATGTCGCCTTCAGGTTGTGGAGGTCAGACGGCAGTCGCTTCACGGAAAATATCGAAGTTTAGCCATATCAGCAGTTGGACTGGTAAAGCGGACCCCAGACTCCAAAGCTGAAAAGGCTTCGGATGCGACTGGGATTAACGCTGGGATGATGATGATGACTTATATTTGAGAGGCTGGTGTTTTAACCACCAGGCCACCACCATGTATGTTTTGTTGTTCACTATGTCTGTTTGTTTCTGCTACATATACAACGTGTAACATAAAGGGTATATACATAAGAAAGGCATGGCATCTTTACATGATATCAAACGATATTTGAAGGGTTTTTTAATCCTATCTCTTTATGTTAGGAAGTTATGAGGAAAAACACCGCCTGAGATAGGCTACTATCACACTAGTCGCACAGAGATATTGACGACATTTATCGGATTTTGGCAAGTAACGTGACGGGTAACGAGTAGTTATTAACGTATGTAGTGTGCTGCCACGTTTGTTATGATTTTATTTTAAGAAACACACGAAACCGAAAATTTGGTACCAATTTTTTGAGTATTTTATTTTGAGTCGAAACCCTTCCGATATCGTTTGATATCATCTAAAGATGCCATGCCCTTGGTATGTATATACCCTTTTTGTTACACGTTGTATATTGTATTGCTATATAGTTGTAAGTGGCTGTAACATAGCTTTATCTATATTAATTTATAAAGCTGACGAGTTTGGTTGTTCGTTTGAACCCGCTAATCTTAGGAACTACTGGTCCGATACGAAAAATTCTTTCTGCGTCGGGTAGCTAATGGATCCAGGAAGGTTTTAGGCTATATGAAATTACGCGGCGATCAATAGGAGCGCAGCATAACTAACTCCACGCGAACGAAGTCGCTGGCGGCCGCTAGTATATTTTAAGATAAAATTTCTAAGAGTTAAAAAATAAATATGTATAATGTATAGGCTTATGTGAAATTTAATCTTTTGCAATTGCCAAATCTTTAATAGATTGGTAAGTAATTAAGCTTTTGATAAGAATTTAAGCTTATGTTAAATCTCTAAGCTTTTGCTAAGTCTTTGTGTCTTAAAATATCCTGACTGTACTTTGAATTCGTTTTAGGTGGCTCTTATGGTTGAGAAAACATGCAATTGCGATGTAAGAATAGAGGCATTTTCCAAGCAGTAAAATAAACAAATGGCAACATTTCCATTAAAAATAATTCATTAATATATATGATGCCGTGCATGTAGTCAAGATATTTATGCATGATAATTGCTACTACACATAAAAAGTGTAAGTTATAACTATTCAAGCATGTTTTTCCTGCAACCGTTTTTCTACGTTACAGTTGACCGCACATAACCCCACTGACTCCAGAAAAAAGGTTAGTTCTTTCCAGTAAGTGGTTGAAACAAAAGAATCTTTCTCTAAAGTACTTTCTTTATAATGTAAGAACTAAAGTGGCTTGTTCAAGAGTCCCCAGGTTGAATATTTTAGTGGTGCTCGGGAGCTCTATGAATACGTAGTGTTGATTTTGTTTAAGGAAAGAATTTACTGGTTTTATTTGGCTGTGAAAATATGGCTGTTATTGACAATGTTGATTCGGTTTGTTTTATGTTGTAGCTTGAAGGTTTTAGTATGTATTTTTTGGGTGCAACAGTCACTTTCATTTGTGTTGTCTATGCTTTTCGGATTGGAATAGAAGAAGTAAGAATTGTGTAGTTCAGCAAGCAGGAGAAGGTACCCCTAGATGGGCTCAGGCAGCAGCAGTGGAATTCTGCCGGTCAAAAAGGCCTCCCTACACTTTTTCTATCTTGAACTACTAAGTCAGCATCTACCTAGCCATTTTCCAACCGTGCCAACATGATTGGAAAACGGCATTAGAGTAAACGACTCCAAGGTCGTTCATTCTAATGCTGAATGCTATTTTCCATAGAGTGACTGCTTATCTGGCTTCCAAAACCCAATTACTGAGTGATACCGAGTTAATAGGTTCCGCAGCTACCAAATGCGAAGCTTTGTTAAGGTGTCCAGTTCATTTCTACATTACATTGGATTAAATCAATTATAACCACAACATTGATTCTTTTCATGTCCCTAACTTCTTCTTCTCAGCTTATAGAGGTCTACTGCTGGAAAAAGGTCTCCTCCAAGGCATCCCAAAATGACCAGTCTTGTTCTTTCCGCATCCATCGGTTTCCCGCGACCTTCACCAGATCATCAGTCCACCTTGTTGGGAATGAGTAAAGTTTGAATAAGTTGAAAAAGTGGAAAATCATTAAATGACATCTCTTGCTCTGGGCGGAGCGGAAGGGCCTGTCAGACTTTTACTGACTAAAACCCAGCCGTGTTTCTTCACTTGCCTGTGCGACGGCCAGGGCCACGGTTTCTTGTTTAACCAACTCACAACCCTGCCCTAGTATACATGTCCCTAAATCAATCAGCACTAAAAATGTTCTTACTCAGTAGTCTGTAAGAAATTCTGTAAGACCTGATGTTGATGTAACTTTTTTGTAATATTGGTGCATATTTAATTATTGCTGATGCACTGTTTGTTCCGTTCCCGCAGACAAACCGTGAAAACGGTTTTGCGGGGCATAGCATTTATCCCAATGTATTGTATACGTGGAGATTAAGAAAATAATAATAATGTAAAATATCCCTTTCTCTTTGACGGACTGAAATCTCAGATATGTCATGCCTTTACGATTACATCATTGTCATTCGTTGCAAATCTATTTTGGCTTCACACACGAATAGGAACAACTTATTTATTCAATACTGGAATGTGTTCTTAAAATATGTATCATCTGTGGCTAAAGGAAAATAATATTTGGTGCGTCACATCCATGCAATACGGCCAACATCGCTCAGATTATTGCTGTGACACTATTCAACTCAGACCCACTACATTTTTGTTTTCATAATTACCTATTAACAAAACTAGCGACCCGCCCGGCTTCGCACATGTGCAATGCCGATACTAAATACATTACAAAAAAACTGTTAACGTTGTATAAAAAACATAGCGGCCCGCCGCCCAACCGGCTGGTACCGCCGCAAATGCGACGCCCCACAATTTTTAAATTCGAAAGTATTTATTTAAATCATGTGCTGTAAAGGGCGATATAGATTTATATTAAAAAAAATTGGGGTGGATTACCCTTAACATTTAGGGGGATAAAAAATAGATGTTGTCCGATTCTCAGACCTACCCAATATGCACACAAAATTTCATGAGAATCGGGAAAGCTGTTTCGGAGGAGTTTAACCACAAACACCGCGACACGAGAATTTTATATATTAGATTAAAGTATCAGTTCTAACGCGCACCCGATAAGCAAGTCAATCGTCGCTGAGTGCACCACATGAAGCAAATTGGGAACGCGGTGAACTGGCTATACTTGCCAAATTTTAACGGTTCCCACAAAAAAAGTTCGTCTTCACGAACGTATCTGCTTCTCTTTCCTTAATGACATGCTCTAAATTTTCATTATAATAATGTTGAATTATTTTAGATACCTATACAACGTGTAACATAAAGGGTATATACATAAGAAAGGCATGGCATCTTTACATGCTATCAAACGATATTTGAAGGGTTTTTTAATCCTATCTCTTTATGTTAGGAAGTTATGAGGAAAAACACCGCCTGAGATAGGCTACTATCATACTAGTCGCACAGAGATATTGACGACATTTATCGGATTTTGGCAAGTAACGTGACGGGTAACGAGTAGTTATTAACGTATGTAGTGTGCTGCCACGTTTGTTATGATTTTATTTTAAGAAACACACGAAACCGAAAATATGGTACCAATTTTTTGAGGATTTTATTTTGAGTTGAAACACTTCCGATGTCGTTTGATATCATCTAAAGATGCCATGCCCTTGGTATGTATATACCCTTTTTGTTACACGTTGTATAATATGTAAAGAAAACCCTGTCCGATCCGTGAAGGTATTGTTAGGAATCGATAACTGATTCTACTAATGCCGACAAAGCCGGACTAAAGGTTTAATAAAAATCCCCTAAAAAATAAATATTATCTTGCAAAAAGAGGTAACTTAATACATGTGCGGTAGGACACCCTTCCGCGGGCGACGGGGGGCGGGGCACGCGACGCGTGGTCGAATCGCATAAGCGTACCGTCAAAATGGCGTAGTCACTTTTTTAAAATTTACCAAATTTCGGGGAAGTTGGATTAATTCGCCGGAAAAAAAGATTACTTTAAAATTCATTTGTATTGTTACTATGATGATTACGTAAAATTTTATATTATATTTGGTCATGTGTTTACCTAACCTTTATTATCCTTATGGGTCGGATAGGGTTTTCTTTACATATTGTATAATAACTTGGCGAACCTTTTCCCTTGCATCCCGTTTTACGTTCATCCACAAATAGTGTACCAAATGCCGTCGCCTACAGAACGCCGAAAAATTCTTGAACAAAAATGATTTTATCGAAAAAAAAACATAGCTTTTCCATAAAATATCGAAACTGCTAACCGAAAAGGGTCGCGTCTTTCAATTTTTCCGTGTTATTTTTGTATTTATGGCCCACTGACCGAGCCGACCGCGGGGCCGAAGTCGCTTGAATTGAGTCCCTCTGCCCGAATTATATTTTCATTATAATACCAGAGGCGACAAAATAGAGGTTTATTTTAATATTTTTTTTTTAATGTAAATGAATGTGTTTTTTGTTTGAGGGTTGTGTTATATAAAGAAAGAAATAAAAAGGTTTCTCCTAATTGAAGTGCTTTTTCTCTTTTAGAGTACAAATTAAGCTAGAGTCTGCTAATGGATCACTGGAAACATATCCCTCAATCTGGGAAGATAACCATATAATCTGTGAACATCATCGTCAGAATCTCACCATATGATTTCACCATTGGCAGGATTTGCTATCTCCTATACCGATTATTACGTCCCTGTCAGTTCTTTTTTATATGTATCTATGTATGTATTTTTCAGGGATAAGTAGACAGAAATAGGGGGATGACCTGTACCCCTAGAAGAACTGGTCTTTTGAAGCTTTAAACAGAGTGCATTTGAAAGGGAGTAGCCATTGCCCTGAATTGCGTCATCACAGGCTTAAAATAATAAATAATGTATCTACATATCATCTCATTATCAGCATCACATGAAGTCCACTGCTGAACATAGGCCTCCCCCAAGGATTTCCAAAAAGAAGCGTTGGACGCGGCCTACATCCAGCGCTTCCCTGCGAATTTGGTCAGGTCATTCGACCACCTAGTCGGTGGTTGTCCGTCGCTGCGCTTGCCGGTACGTGATCGCCATTCAAGAGCCTTTCTGCCCCATCGGCCATGGGGTCTAAGTGCCCCGCCCACTGCCACACACATACACATCTAAAAAGTATTATTATTTAGTCTTGTATTTTATAATAAATAAATTCCTGGTTATTTGTCCTGTAAGTCGCACCTGTCTCCGCATCACCTTATAGTAGACAGGTAGAAAATACCTCAAATGATAAATCCGTCTTTGTGCTGTGTTTGTATTACTTGAGCATAGAGTTTTAATAATCATTGTTTTTAAGGATTGTAGAAGACATAAAACATACAGTTTTACCAAAAAAAAAAAAACACTATTTAAACAAACGTGCGGGGGAGCACTGTCCTTCTAGCTAGGTTATGAAAACCTTTGTTAAGGAGAAGCAGTATAAATAAATGGCTGGGAACCAAATCTAAAATTACGGTTTTCACAAAACTTCTAAAACCGCTCCACACTGTGCAAATTACACCGTATTGAGAACGATCAATAGACTATTTATATTCTGTAAGCCTGCTGAGGCTAAAAAATTCTAGACATAGGTAAAAGGTTCGACATAGATTGATGCTAGGAATAAATGCTTGAAAGGTGACTGACTCATTTAGGCTTTGGAATCTCATCATCATCTCAGCGTTAATCCCAGTCGCATCCGTAGCTTTTTCAGCTTTGGAGTCTGGGGTCCACTTTACCAGTCTAACTGCTGATTTTGACTAAACTTCGATATTTTCCGTAAAGCGACTGCCTTCTGACCTCCACAACCCGAAAGCGACATCGAAACAGTGCAGTTAGACCAATTGTTGGACTTTTGAGGGCTCCAACAACCCGTAACGACTGCCACTAGATGTTCGTATGGCAACCGGGACCAACGGCTTAACGTGCTTTCCAAGGCATGACCAGACCAGTGCAAATATTCATATTCATGGAATCTATTAATACGGATTCTATATGTATAACATTTAGGAACACACTAAGGAAGGATAAAGTAGTTATTTGATTAATGAGTCTTACCAAATTTTGGTTGCCATTTTCTTAATGAGTTTTGCGACACAGAACGCCTGAGGTGCGAAGTAAATTGGGAGTAGGAAGCATTGAATCTATTATATTGAGAGAAAATGTTTTATCTTTCTTTTATAGACAGAGAATCCGAAACTGTCGAATATTTTCCATCAACTTCGAGCCTTAATGCTTTAGCGATAATGTTGAAAATCTAATAAAGAAATCTGACAGATTGTAGTAGTTTGATAATGCAAACCACTGGCAAAATTACCTTAGTCATCATAGTTGGATTTTAAAAGTTTCACGCTCACCTAAAGCCAAAAACACACGACAGTTTTTAATTGTGTACTCATTAAAAATACATGCAACGTTAGATGTTTTCGAATATTCCAGAACATCTTCAATACGTCTAACTTTTTCGTTGGAAGTTTAAAAAATCGATGGTTCCAACATCTAGTATGAGTCTGGTGTTTCAGGAAAGACTATTTCCTATTTACTCGAGTGTTCAAATATATGTCAGTAGTGTCCAAATGTTTGTTCACCTGTGTCCCGAACGAATTGAACAACGCATTTGACATCGCCGAACTGAACCTACACGTGTGACGGATAAGGGTATAAGGGTGGTAGGCCATAACATCGGCTGCCGGCAGAAGTTACCACCCACCAGATAAAGTCTTGTCGCCAAGCGATTCGTAGTGTTCCGGCATGATGTCTGGTGAAGCCGTACGGAGGACGGGTCTGAATACTTAGTTGTATTGCGATGTATGCCGGGTACGATGCGCCAAATATTGTTGAGTCGGGAGTTTGGTCGTGGAGGGTCTCCACATCGTGTTGTTGGGTTTAACATTGCACCAACTCGCTCAACTGCCGTCTTCCTTCCTATTCACTAAGTTTTTATTAAGTGAATGGGATTAATAAACTAGTGCGCTATACCATCAACGATTGCATCACTGCTTACCATCAGGCGGGATCGCAGTCAAGCGCTAATTTATAATTTAAAAAAGGGGATTATTAATCGTTTTTTTTTTGGTTTCGCAGTGGAAATCTCTCCATCGTGGAGGTGACAGAGGAGTATGCCTCTTACCGACTAAAGCCACCGCGGCGTTCCACCTTTATTTATCTACCTATATATATATATATATATATACGATTATATTCATAAGCTAATCACAAGATTAGACTATACATAATAGAACACTACACACGGATAATTTAACCTTATTCGAACCAAGCAATCACTTCACAACGATACCTTTCTATCTACCTAAGTACGTTCTAATAATTATTAAGTATGATTAAATTGCGTGATCAAATCAGAAATGAGGAGATCCGCAGAGGAACTGGAGTAACTGACATACCTCGAAGAATTGTGGCCCGGGCACATTGCATGTAGGACCGATGCCTGATGAGGCGATGGCCGGCCGTTAGAATACATGTGATTTAAATTATGAACCTTTAATCATCACCACCATCATCTCAGCCATATGAACTCCATTGCTGGACATAGGCCACCCCCTAGGGTTTCCAAAAAGAATGGTTGGACGCGGCATGCATCCAGCGCATACGATCAGTCAGCGATCAAAAACGTGGTCCCTCACTATGGGCTTCATAAGAAAGCTCAACGTCGCTCAGAGAACTATGGAGAGGGCTATGCTAGGTGTTTCTCTACGTGATCGAATCAAGAATGAGGAGATTCGTAGAAGAACGAATGTCGCCGAAAATCCAGAGGATTAACTCTTTGAAGTGGCAGTGGGCGGGGCACATAGCAAGTAGAGCATGGCCGATGGGGCAGAAAGACTCTTGAATGGCGACCACGTACCGGTAAACGCAGCGTCGGACGGCCACTGACTAGGTGGTTGGATGACCTGACCAATTTTTAAATATTTTTTTTAATGTCATCCAGGATAATTAATAATGAAAGTTAATATAAACAATTTCATAAATAATTAATTCACCTGAATTTACATACACACTCTAGGAAACTAATAGCAGGGTAATTAATGATAGCCGCATGGATCCATCGAGCAGATTAAACTACGCTTACCGGGGTTGATCTCTGGTGATGGGCGGCGGTCCCGGTTCTCAAACGCGGTTCTTTGATCTTTACGGATGGTCAGACACCCAACGGTCAGAGCAACAGTCTTACTAAAAGGTACCGTATTACCCAGTAAATATCAGTAATCTCCAGTGGATGGTTGTGGAGGTGCGATTTGGAGTCGGTCCATTAGAAATACTCAGCTGCAGGTCACACTAAGAATCCAACCCTATCTTAGTTGGAGTAAGGTAAGCTACGCAGATAATGAACATTCTAGGTATATTACTTCTTTTTCTCTGGTCACGTTGGATAGCCCTCTTCTCCTCTATGTAGTAAAGGATGCAGTGAGGGAAGAGAGAGTGCACGTGTGTTGCGTTTACAACGTTTATTACATACGTTTAATTTTTTTTTCCCAAATACATTTAGAAATTGTTGCAGTGTGGTTACCGAGCGCACAACACAGCTGACGGTAGATCATAATACTTGGTGCGTGAGGCAGGGGTAAGATAACAAGCCCATAACTTTGTGGATTTTTATGATATCTGATTATGTAAAATTTTATATTTTAATTGGTCATGTGTTTACCTAACCTATAATATCCTTATAGGTCAGATGGGGTTTTGTTTACATATTGTATAGAGCGTTTCTTGACAGCCTCCGTGGCGTACCGGTAGCGGACGCGGCAGCTGCGCAAGGTGGCGCGGGTTCGATTCCCGCACAGTGCAAGTATTTGTATGCATGAATATGAATATTTGCACTGGTCTGGTCGTGCCTCGGAAAGCTTAACGTGCCGTTGGTCCCGGTTGCCATACGAACGTCTAGTGGCAGTCAGTACGGGTTGTTGGAGCCCTCAAAAGTCCAATAATTGGTCTAGCTGCAATGCTTCGATGTCGCCTTCGGGTTGTGGAGGTCAGACAGCAGTTGCTTCACGGAAAATGTCGAAGTTTAGCCATATCAGCAGTTGGACTGGTAAAGCGGACCCCAGACTCCAAAGTTGAAAAGGCTTCGGATGCGACTGGGATTAACGCTGGGATGATGATTGTATAGAGCGTATCTGAGTTCTACAATCCAGTTACTACTACAATAAAGTTTGATAAGACTGGTGGTCAGACGTTCGGACTTCTGAAGAGCCGTAATGACAGTTAAAAGTATGCCAACACCAACGGCTTAACGTCATCATCATCATCATCATCATCGTCCACTGCTGGACATACATATAAGGCCTCCCCCAAGGTTCTCCACGACGACCGGTCCTGCGCCTGCCGCATCCAGCGGTTTCCTGCGACCTTCACCAGGTCATCGGTCCACCTTGTCGGGGGCCTACCCACGCTGCGTCTTCCGGTACGTAGTCACCACTCGAGAACCCGTCGGCCCCATCGAGCATCGGTCCTACGGGGCAATGTACCCGGCCCACTGCGACTTTAGTGTTGCAATTCTTCGGGCTTAACGGCTTAACGTGCTGTCCGAGTCATGTAAAACTTTCGTTATGGAAAAAATGATCATCCATTGACGGATAGACTGCGGCAAACGCAGCTTAACCTGAGCGATCGACTCGTGCGGTTATTCACGGCACGAATCTCCGGAGAATCATCATCATATCAGCGTATTATCCAGGTTGCATCTGCGGCTTTCGCGTTGGAGCCCGGGGTCCGCATTTTTTTTTTTGTAATTATAAACTAGCGCTTGACTGCAATCTCGCCTGATGGTAAGCAGTTATGCAATCGTTGGTGGTAAAGCGCGCTAGTTTATTAAGCCCATTCACTTAAAAAATCTTAGTGAATAGGAGACAGACGGCAGTTGAGCGAGGTGATGCAATGTTAAACCCAACAACACGACCAACGATGCCGCGCCAGAGGGAGATTGATCTGGAGACTGTGATCGCCATCGGGTCCTCTCACCCGGTCGCCAACCGGCACGATGAGGCCACCCTGGGATTTTTCGCAGTTGGCTGGGCAGCCTTTCGTGTGTGGCTGGCACACTACTTGGGCCCCCAACTACCTGCGGTCGGCCAGCGGAGAGTACCCAATAACACGATCAATGATGCTGCGCCAGAGGGAGATTCATGTGGAGACCCTCCACGACTAAACTCCCGGCACAACAACATTTGACGCATCATACCCGGCACACATCGCAACACTACTGCTCAGACCCGTCCTCCGTACGGCTTCACCAGACATCATACCGGAACACGACGAATCGTTTCTCGGCAAGACTTTGTCTGGTGGGTGGTAACTTCTGCGGGCAGCCGATGTTATGGCCTACCACTTTCCAATATATACGCCTCCATTTCGCACGATCTCTGGTATCCCGTGGTGTCAGATTGTTGGCATGTATGTCATCTCTTACAAGGAATCTCCAGAAAATAACAGCAAGTTAATGTAGTTAACGGTAAGTTAGTGAGTTTGTAAAAAAAAAAACACTTAAAAATGCTCACAGACAGAATTTTAGTTCAAATACTTCCGTTTCTGTAGATACTTTTAGCATATTGAAAAACAAAACTAACGTCTTTAATGTCTCGTACCCAAAGAGTAAAAACGGGAAGAGTATTACGAATTTCCATTACCTATCACTAGGATGTAGGTACCTCAGAAACTTTCTCTTGCAGCTATAATGAAAAATACTAAAAACCATTTTTCTTTTCATAATTATTGAAATCCTACGTGCTGGAGTTCGATTCGCACTTGACCGGTTTTTTTCTTCTATTTTTATAACGACAATAAAATGCTAAAATGACTGCACGGTTAGCGCAGCAGTTAAGCTAATGACTGCTACGCTGAGTGTAGCGGGTTCGATTCCCGCACGGAACAAATATTTGTATGACCTACAAGTAGTTGTACCGGGTCTGGATGTTTAAGTATGTGAATTTATGTTTTTAAACGCACCCACGACACAGAAGAAATTCCTAGTATGGGGCAACTTAAAAAAAATACTAAAGGGCATTCATTACACATGCATGGTCGTGGTCGTGGTCGTGGTCGTGGTCGCCACCCGAGAATCCGTCGGTCCCATCGGGGATCGATCCTACGGTCCTACTGCCACTTTAGTGTTGATTAGTAATCGGGATTGATTGATTTAGTTTGATTTAGCTTCTTCAAAATAATAACATATCAAATAAAATATGTAATTGCTGGTCGCTAACAACTGCCTACAGATGATTACCCTTAAGCATGGGCACATTTATTTAATATCCACAATATGAGAACAAATTAAATCCCAATACAGTTTTACAGGGCGATAAAATCCAACTTAAAAGTCAAAATGTGTGTATAATATTTTAAATAGACTTCTTTCTTACTCTTAACCTGAAAACAGGAGTTGTTATATGTTAGTTTCTGCAACACCATAGGGATATCATTAACAAACATAATTAAAACTGCAACTACGCACTCATCAAATAACTCCTACAAACTGCTGTTTCAACTAACATTATCAAAACTAGGCACAAGTTCTGCCGACCCCATCACTGAACACAGCCTTCATAATATCTCCCCATGAAGTTTATAATTATTCAAGCCCATAGCGTGTCGGGTCAGCCCATAACGACCCACCATGCAATTTATATTACGACGATAAATATTTTCTACTGACAACCATGAAATATGGCCGCAACATGGTATTTTTCATGTTAATAAATATTGCTGATATTAGTGTAATGAGTCAAATGCCTGCGCAATATCGCCTGAAAATAGCTTTCAGGTACATATTTGAGCATTTACTTGTTGACGGGATTACACTGTTCCCCATACCTATTGTAAAGGCTTGCACTGCATTGTAAAAGCCAATTATTTTTAAAATAGCTTTCTGTCTGCGGCTTCGCCCGCGTGAAATTCGTTTATATCGCGCTTTATAGATTCCTCAATTTTGGGGATTAATTATCGTATTATTTAGCTTCTAAGTTTACATGTGCATATTCGTTTGCAATATATTACCTTGTTTTAAACGACACATAGCGCCATCTTTCACCGAACCGGTATGAAGCGAACAATATTTTTGTTTTCCCTCGGGAATATCAAATTTTTCGGAGATAAAAAGTAGCCTATTATTTTATCCGGACTTCTAACTTTACGCCTGCCAAATATCAAAGCAATCAGTTTAGCAGTTAGGGCGTGAAAGCGGAACAAACAAACTCACTTTCAGATTTATAATATTAGTGTATATGTGTTACGAAACGAACAATAAGAACCGTGCTCCTAGCTTTTGAAGTTTACACGTAGCTTTTGGCGAAAAAAAAGGTAAAAAAGAGAGAGATGGAGATTTGGTTTGGTTGCAGCCTGTCGGTGTTCTATAGGATGCATTTTGGAGAGTGTGCGAGGGAATTAAATGACTTAATTCCTCCATCTCCGTTTCATCATCGGACGACCCGTACCTAGTACGGCGAGTATCCACCCTTACGTTGTTGACACCACTATGATCCGGACGACGTGTTTCACTTCATCTTTTATACGGCGTACATCGAGGGATTGGAACAATTTACCTGCGGAGTTTCCGTTTGATTACAATTTAAGTATCTTCAAGACCAGAGTAAATAGGCTCTTAACAAACTATCGCGCTTTACCATTAACGATGGAATCACAGGTTACCATCAGGCGGAAACGCGGTCAAGCACTTGTTTATAATATTAAAAAAAAAGAAACAATAGGTATCTTCGAAAATGCGCCATGAAACAACTCTTCTAGTTTACTTCTTATGACCTCTCACTCTTCTTCTAGTATCTAATCCAATTCTTTTTATTTAAAACAACTTTTTTTTTATTTTATTTAAACAATAGTGAATAGGAAGGAAGACGGCAGTTGAGCCAGGTGATGGAATGTTAAACTCAATAACACAATCAACACCAACCACCAACCATTGAAATCTGTAGGGTAATTACGTAACACATTATCAGTAGTATTGGGTTTGATTTTGACAGTTCAACATTCATTGCGTTATTTGCATTGTCCGGTAGTCATTTTCCGAACATATTAACCAATGGACTAGCAATATGCTTCGAAATGATTTGAACAACTTTTTAAAATGCAGGGAAATTAGAAATATCTCAAAGGTATTTCTAATTTCCCTGCATTTACGTTCATAGAACATTAACGTTCTCAATATTACGAAAATTAACGCTCAGGTCTGACACCCTAGTGTCTTACGAAGTTCTCTAGTTACTTCTATTAATAGTCTAGTAGCCTTAATCTGTACAATCCATTATGGAATCTCTGAGCGAATAGCAAAAAAAGAACACATATTGATTGCAGATGTGAAATTGTGAATAACAAAAAAAAAAACATTTGTGCATTTGTGGACGTGCCATTTTAGCCAGTCCAAAATAATAAAAAAAAAAAAAACGCCCGGTGCGGTTCTTTTCAATTATTCTAAACTACCAAATACAACGAACATACTACAGCAACTACACAAATTCCACAGAAAAAATCACCGTCACACCCATGTCACACCTACCGCAAAATTTCCAATTTTCCGAATAACTTTTACAATTTTCCTACAAACCTTATTCGGACTAACACGAATATATGTATAAAAATATACCAATTGATTCAGCCATCCTCAAGTAATGCGTTTTACAACGAACAGAATCTAATTTTTATTTATGTAGCATGATTGATCCAAAACTATATTTAATTAAATATCTGAATGTAGCTAGTACCATAATTGCGTAAACCACAGAGACCATCATTTTGAAGTTTATTGATAATAATCCAATATTTTATATATGCTCTAATTTTTTTTTTTTCAACAATGTCATTAACCTGGTTAATGTCAGTGCAATAGCAAAATGGAAGCCATTGTCACTGTTAGGTAGTATGCAGTTAACCGAAAAAACGGTTAATTCATTTAAACCTTCTAGAAAGATTATGTAAAACATTCTTTACTGATACAATTTCCTGTAGTAGAGTAGCAGAGTATTTCCAAGGGACGTGATCAAAAGCCCATGAATCAAAGTAAACGAGGCTTCACTACAATGTAATATCTTTGTAAAAAAAAGAGAGCGTTATAAACAAGTGGGTACTCGTGCCCATCTTCTCAATAAATTCCCTTAATCGTACCTTCTGGCAGCTTCAGCAAGTGATAAAGTGATTTGGGTGGCTGGAAACCATTTATGAGAGAAGGAAAATTTTTATTATCTTATTTTGCTCTCGCGATGTTTTTATTACATCTGGAGATAAATCCTTTGATATCTTCGGAATTAACTCAATTGGCTGATGTTCTTTAGATGTGATAATTAATATTATTCTGACAAACTAACTAACTAAACTAACCATATTATACTTTTGTCAGAATTTTATTCAATATAATGTATGCATTTAATACTATTATAAACAAGTAACTTAACATAATATGTATCTTGAAAAATAATTGAAAGACGAAGGCTTTGGGGGATTGTCTAACGTAATTCTGGCTTTCAAAAGGTATTGAATAACTTCTTTGTATATATTGTATTGAAATGGAGATTTCAAAATATATATTGTGTAGATTTTCTTCTTTTTTTCTTGTTTTGTCGGTAGGTCACGAGCAAAAGTATGTTTCACACTCGGCTTTATTCAAAAGCAATTTACTCCATTATTTCTGAATAAAATTTTATGTTATTACGAACATAGTATTTCGAACCCATAGGTTAATAAAGCGTCGAATTTAAACCTTGTATGCGTTGTTTCACGATAAAATCCCAAGTGAAAAGTTACCAAGTGTGGACATACTGGTGCTCGTAATTGTACATCAGGGGGACGTAGCAGCGAGTTGAAAAAAAAGGTGGCCATGTCAATAGAGTCTACAGAGGCACATTTCAGATCATCAAGTGCTGCAGCTGAATGGACATTCGGGTCACTCTAGCGGATGGGACACAGGACTATATCTTATACTACAATATGAACTACGAAATTGAACCGTAAGTGATACCCTACGAAAAAAGGGCACCAGATGTTTCAATTTTCAATTTAAGAAAACGGCCTAATTTTGAGACTTATATGTAATCAATTTTATGACTCATTAGCTAACTATGTAGCCGACCACTCTAGATAAGGGTTACAAACAAGAAAAATCGATTTTAATATTTGAAGTGTCTATTCTTAATTTATTTCCATTTCCCAAAAAGCGATAAGGTTTCCCATTGTCAGTTTTGTATTTTTTTTATGTACAAATACTATTTATATAATATATATATTATTCAGTTTTTAATTATTCTATGTGTATGAAAATGGCCAGTGCACATGGTTGTTCCTTATTTGAATTTATTATAAATGTTAGGCAGTATCATTTTCCTTATTCAAATGTGGGTTTATGTTCTTTACTGTTCGCCCAGTATCCTCCTAAAGCCGAACAAAGACCTCTCTCTCCCTATGTCTTTTAGCAGTTTCAATATTTTTAATTTGTTCTTTATTTGAATTTTACTCTATTGGTAATGTGTGAAAATGTTTTTTTTTTAATTCGATTGGCGCAATGTACGTATGTAAATATATTTGTGCTGCCCTAAGTGTTTTTTTTTTTTAACAAAATCTACTTTTGGACGAAGGTGGGCTGGTTGAAATAATCGCCGGCGGCCGCCATGGCACACAGTGGAGCAAAAATTACTTTATGTGTTGCTTTCCATCCAACCTAATACGCGGTGGACGTCGAGAGTGGCGATGGATCGATCAAGCAGCAAGCTCATGCAGCCTGCAAGAGCATTACTACTCCATAGTCCGCATTCATTAATTTCATATTACCCACATTCCTTGCAAATTTTGGAAACTCAATAATTTTTTAAAGCAACATTCAATTTTAAAAATATAAATGTTGAGGTGTCTTCCTGCCATCCCTGGTCCTTTTGAAGAACTAAGTGCTGAAACCAAATCCTCCAATGCAGAATATAAAAAAAAAAAATATAGGTATCATTGGCGAAAATCGCCAAACCTTTATACCAAAGGTAAGTCTTAACCTGAGAATAACTTTTTAATTTTAGATAGTCTTTTCTAAAAATAAAAGAAATAATTTTTTTCTTTATTAAATTTTTTTTTCTCTAATTTATTAGGTACTGTTTTTAATAATTGGTTGAGTTACAGATTACAATACCCTGTCATATAGCATATGTGGAAATAATACCGAAGACATTTTCAAGCAAAATTAAATCATGTGATTTCCCAACTTTAAACTCTATATTGATTATGACATCAGAACTCAAGAAAAGACACAAAAATGTACCTAAAACAATGCTTCTATTTAGCTTTGTACAGTCTAAGGTAAATAATTCTTTCAACAACCCGCGCAGGGCGGCAACGCCGTCGTGACTCATTCTTCTTGGAAATCTCCAAATACCTTTTGTTTGAGCTTAAAACAACATAAAGAACAATCAGAAGTTAAGATAAAGGGTCTTTTCTTCTGCACAGTGTAACAAAATACGTGTTTCTAGGACGAAATCCCGAAGTTTTCCTACTTGTTGATTATCACGCAACAGTTTTATTAGGTTCCTTTGTTATCTGTTGACGGTAAAACGTCTTTTTCTTGCAACAATATTTTCCTGTGGTCTATTTGCTAAAGTGTTTTGTTTAGGATTTTCTTTTGTGTATCTTTGAATACACCGTCAAAGAAGAATGTTTTAAAAAATAAGACTTATTTAAAAAAAGAAATGCTGTGAATAAGCACGCTCGATAATTGTTTTTTTTTTTTATGAAATATGTATGTATTATTTATCTGTGTTTATAGAAAAAAAAAACATTATCCAAAAACAATAAAGTTGCCGCTTCTTTTTCAGATATTAAATTAATACAAAAATAAATAAAATAATTACATTCTAAGACTTACCTTAAAAATTCAAGCACCAAAACTCGCACGGACCGCTATCGAACACAATGTGTTTTTAGAACATGTAATGCCAAAAATAATTTTGGAATATTTTACTCCGGAAAGCGCGACCGTGCCTGCGGGCTGTCGGAGCGTAACTGCAAAGCCGGACTGACTACAGTTGCTGGTAACTTTACCTGTTACATGTTAGGGGTGGCTTAAGGGTGGGAACGTTCGGTAACGTAACTGTTATTTTTACCCGGAGCTGAAATATGAAAAAGAAAATACTTTGTTTCACTGTTTTTATTTAAAAGAGTCTCTTAGGTCTTGGATGTGGTAAATGGTGGGCGTTCTGTGGGACTGTCTAATGTAATTTGAACGTTTGAAAAGTGCTGTCTGTCAGAATTACTTATCGACAATTCTCCATAGGAACCTATACTTGACTTTGGATTGGCCCTCTAGCTGCATCTTTCTGGCTATCCGACCCCTTTTTTTGTTAGGATAAGAAATCATCAAATTACTTCTCCCGCTCTGGGCGGAGCGGAAAGGCGTGTCGGACTTTTACTGACTAAAACCCACCCGTGTTTCTTCACTTGCTTGTGCGATGGCTAGGGCCACGGTTTCTTATTTAACCAACCCGCAACCCTGACCCATGCAGGCATCGGTTTTCGGGACAATTTAAAAGTACCTGTCATTTAAATGCTTTGAATTTATTCGAACTTATACGTGATTAATTTGTTATAATAATTGTAAATATGGAACGTAGTGTTACTGTATTTCCAATTTGTATTAATAGTGTCATTGATATTGTTGTTATCTTCAATTAACTATAGCATTTAATTAAGCCCTTTCTCTCCTTTCTATTTTTGCTAAACTGGATCTTTAATGATATTAATCATATAGTTACCACCCTATCACATGTTGTGGTAAAGCAATAAAGATATCGAGTATAGAAAATAACAGTTCCGAAAATACTCGCGCAACAACGTAACGTTTTCATTAATACCTCGATTCCATCATTGTACGCCGTATGCTGCCCTGGCCATATTTTTATTCCGTTCACGTCACACTTTCCCACTCTATAACATAATTTAACCTATTGCTATCCTTGTCTAGTACAGTACCGCAAAGTGAAGCTTTAAAGGCAGGGAGAGAGACGGGTATAGTTTATTAATGTTGTCGTTAACAATCGGGAGCGTGAGTCTAGTCTTGATAGGGCTGGTACGCGCTGGTTTTTCTGTTGCTGTGTCAGCAGGGTAATTGCGTAACGCATTATCAGTAGCAACAATTCATTTTGACAGTTCAACAACATTCATTGCGTTATTTGCCTTATGGAGCAGACACATTTTTCGAACATGTAGAGCAATGGATCAAAATAATTCATTTGACAATCGGGTTCAAGCTTTGTCAGTACCTGTGGTGGATTGGATTAAATATGTAGCTATTTATTTATAAGCTTATTTCGAGCAACAATACTTATAGTTTTAGTAACGATGGGCCTATAAACTTTTTTTTTATAACTATAAACTAATACTTGACTGCAATCCCGCCTGATGGTTAAACAACGATGCAATCGTTGATGGTAAAGCTGTTGATGGGATCAACGCGCTTTAGGCTTAATAAACATTAAGCCTATTCACTTAAAAAACTTAGTGAATAGGAAGGAAGACGGCAGTTGAGCGAGGCGATTTTAAACCCAACAACACGACCCACGATGCTGGGTCAGAGGGAGATTGATCTGGCGACCCTCCACGACCAAACTCCTGACACAACATTTCGTGCATCGTACCCGGCGCACATCGCACTGCTCAGAGCGCGGTTGTCTGGTGCAACAACTAACAACTCTTGATCAATGGGCTCTATGCATATATACCTACCACAATTTTGCCAATAACACGTGTAACAAATTATAGAAATTCTTTATAAATTTTATTTTACAATAATGGTGGATATCGCCAATGACAGTTGAAAAACGGCCGCGTGGGCCGTCTACGAGGGAAATTAGATGCAAAGTCATTATGTGGCCACTATGCTGCGATATCTCAATGCTCTTTATTAATTATTGACTGAATGCACTTTTTACTACACAAATCACACGCTTTTATATAGTAAACGACACTATAAATAATTTAAAAGTCCAATGAAAAATGAGCGTAACATTCATCTTAGCTTTCCCGTCAAAAAATCCCCAATAACAAAACAAAACGGAACAGATTGTGACATCATTGCAGTAAGGTGACAGGATTGCCGAAAACTAGCAGCACTGGTTTACACTGTCATTCCTGTGAGGTTTTATTTATTTGAAAAGTTAAGCTTTTCGTATTTTCCTGCCTTTTATTTTGCCAACACGATTTCAAAGGTATTATTGAATTATTTATTGTTCCATTTGGTCATTTAAGGTGTACACAATTAATGTTATCTGAAAATTTGTGGATACTTATGTCAAAATAATGTTCTAATATTTGTATAAAAATTGAACAATGTATTTTTGGTACCAATAAATATTTGTATATTTTTATTGTATTTAATAACAAAGAGTTGATGTCAGTATCTGAACTGAACGAAACTCGACAGCCTCCGTGGCGTACGCGGCCGCTGCGCAACGTGGCGCGGGTTCGATCCCCGCACAGTGTCCCGCAAGTATTTGTATGCATGAATATGAATATTTGCACTGGTCTGGTCGTGCCTCGGAAAGCACGTTAAGCAGTTGGTCCCGGTTGCCATACGAATATCTAGTGGCAGTCGTTACGGGTTGTTGAAGCCCTCAAAAGTCCTACAATTGGTCTAACTGCAATGCTTTGATGTCGCCTTCGGGTTGTGGAGGTCAGACGGCAGTCGCTTCACGGAAAATGTCGAAGTTTAGCCATATCAGCTGTTGGACTGGTAAAGCGGACCCCAGACTCCAAAGCTGAAAAGGCTTCGGATGCGACTGGGATTAACGCTGCGATGATGATGATGAATAACAAAGAGTTGATGTCAGTATCTGAACTAGAAGGACAGAGAAAATTTTGCATTTTAATGCAGCGAACACGCTTTACTTGTGTTTACCGAGCATACAAACATGCTTTGAATGTATATGTGTATGTGTGATGTGCTAATCATTAAGCGTAGTAGTTCTCCGGTATGGTCTGAAACCATATCCAAGTTGGAAATGTGTGTGTGTATTGTGCGTGCTGACGCTAAACGTCTTCGCAAAAATTCACATCGCATTTGTACAATTATTAACCCGTAAGTAATAGTAAGAACCATCAGAGAGGCTCAGAGTCACACAAAAGGCAATGGAAAGAGCTATGCTCGGAGTTTCTCTGCGTGATCGAATCAGAAATGAGGAGATCCGCAGAAGAACCAAAGTCACCGACATGGCTCTTCGAGTCGCTGAACTTTAGTGGCAGTGTGTAGGGCACATTGCTCGTAGAACCGATGACCGATGGGGCAGTAAGGTTCTGGAGTGGCGGCCACGTACCGGAAGACGCAGCGTAGGGATGCCCCCAACACGGTGGACCAATGACCTGGTGAAGGTCGCGGGAAGCCGATGGATGCGGGCAGCACAAGACCGGTCATCGTGGACAGCCTTGGGGGAAGCCTTTGTCCAGCAGTGGACATCTATAGGCTGAAAAAGATACATTTTTGACGTTTTAACGTCACTTTAATCATCGTTTACGAATAAACACCATAGTGCTTAAGGGGTTTATTTATAAACGATGATTGAAGTTAAGTGACGTGCAAACGTCTAAAATGTATGGTTCAAGAATCGCTAATCATTAGGTAACTATGAATAGAGGGGTTAATTCTAAAGGTGCACGAGTCGTTTCTTAAGAAAAAATACTGTAGTAGGATTTATATACAATATGTGAAGAAAACCCTGTCCGATCCGTGAAGGTATTGTTAGGTATCGATAACTGATTCTACTAATGCCTACAAAGGCGGGCTAAACTTAAAAAAAAATCCCCCTAAAAAAATAAATATTATTTCGCAAAAAGAGGTAATTTAAAACATGTGCGGTAGTCCATACAGGCGCGGGCGACGGGGGGCAGGGCACGCGGCACGTGGTCGCATCGCTATTCGCTCAGAATTATACCGGCAAATAAAATGTTGTCACTTTTTAAAAATTGCCAAATTTTGGGGAAGTTGGAATTAATTCGGGGGAAAAAAAGATAATTTCAAAATTGACTAGTATTGTTACTATGATGATTATGTAAAATTTCATATGTTATTTGGCCATGTGTTTACCTAACCTTTACTATCCTTACGGGTCGGACAGGGTTTTCTTAACATATTGTAAAAAAAAAAACTTGTCTTTTATTCATTTGTTACGATTTTTTCCACAAATACGTGAGGTATTGTTTCTGAAATTTCCAGCCCTAGCCGTCCTCCGACATATGATGATTCGACACGGCGGGTATAACAGTTTCCTCGTTATGAACGCCAGATTAGCTAATTACTCAAGTATGAGATAAGATAATTTAATTTGCGTGAAACATGGTATACATTGGTGTTATTAAAGCTAATATGAGTTCTTACGTTTTGTGATTAAAAATTCAAGTATACATATTCCAGTGATTAAACAAATTCAAATTTACAAATATTATAATTTATATTTTCATTTCAGTCATTTATATAAGTAACTAGCTTTCCGCCCGCGGCTTCGCTTGCGTGGATTTCGGTTATATTGCGCTTTAAATATTTCCCTCGGGAATATCAAACTTTTCAGTAAAAGGTAGCCTATGTCCTTTCTCAGGGTCTAAAGATTGTCTATGCTAAATTTTCATTAAAATCGGTTGAGAGGTTTAAGCAGGAAAGCGTAACAGATAGACAGACAGAGTTACTATCGCATTTATAATATTAGTATGGATGGATTTAATTAGGACTATCCTGCTATTTTATATTTTCAATAGATTAGTTAAAACACTTTGCAATCTCTTTGGCAAAATAACAGTACCTACGCGAGAATGACACTGTACGCTACCTAGTAGATATGTAGTTAATTGTGATGCTATATCTAAAAACACAGTGCACAATTAAAGTCAAATTAAATTCAAATTAGGCTGGGAATCATCTCTTTATGAAAGTCCCCCAAAAACGCCCTCCTTTTGCCACTTCCTAGTGCGTTCGTTGAGAAGAAGTGACGGAGCCAACTCCCCATTAGCACAGCTACTCTGTCCATTTAAAAAAAACACATGACTTTATACAAGATAACACAGAACAATAAATGAAAGTATTTACCATATTATGTCATACGCCAAAATACCGGCAAACGAAATCTAATTGACCATCACCACATTTTAGATTTAATAACTGTTGTGCCTGACTACCTGTGAATTCATCATCATCACCGCTAACCTTTTTATCGTCCCACTGCTGGGCACAGGTCTCCTCTCATACAGAGAAGGATTGAGCGTAATCACCACCATGTTTGCTCAATGTGGGTTGGCGATTTCAGACTTAAAGTCCAGGTTTCCTCAAGATGTTTCCTTCACCTTTTAATCAGTCATTGGTGTCCAAGATATACTTAGAATATGTGTGTGAATTATCCAAAAATAATAAATACAGATATTGCATAGCTTTTATTATATTAATCTAACCTAGGGCGCCCGTCTAGTACAAGTTTTTAATGCCTTAATCTGTAGAAACATCGCTAAAGTTTGAACTTGACTGAGGTTTCATGGTATTAAGAGTATTCTGCTAATTGGTATAAAATTGTAGAGAGAAAATCATAAACACAGTTTTTAGTAAACGAGATAATTAGGCTATATTTTTTATCTGAAAATATTAACATTATAAGACTTTCAATTTAATTTTTCTATTTATTACTTTTTAGCAACAAATACTTGAAACACTTTTCTATGTAATTTATGCATAGTATGCGTATTAGGGTTTAATAACTCTATTAAAAAGTTATTTAGGCCGTTTTAACTTTTTGTTCAAAGTTAAGTGAAATATCATCGTGATATTTAAAGGGTATTTCCAGCCAGTCTATTAAAATGCGCTCTAAAGTTGAATGGGTACCATAGAAACGCATACCCTTAAACAACCTCCAAACTCAATGTAAAATACCTATCTGATGCAAGGGCGGATCCAGCTTTGGCTCCAGGGGGAGTCACATAGTCGTGGTCTAGTCATAAAAAATTTTAGTTATACTTTGATAATAATAGATACAATTAAAAAGAAGGTAGTTTATTAATAAGTATTAAGTACTTGAAAATATGTAATTCAATAACGAAATCAATTTTTCTTTTATGTCTTATTTTATGTATTATTTTATATATTTTGTATTATTTTATGTTTTTATGTCTTACACTAACAGGTAGTGTAGCCATAATACACAAAAAATTCGTACATCTGAATATCGCAATTTAAAATAAGGTCAGAAATCGACTGCGGTATGTCCTGACTCCGTTGCCACATCTCCATCCACAGGCGATATTCGTTTAGAACGACAGAAACTGGATTAGTATCTAGTAACAATCTATAATACCTCATCCTGGAATTAATCACAAAAGGTAGCAACAATATTGCGCAGAACTTTACTCAGATCCTCAAAATGATAGGTACATCGCCAGATCCACCAATTACTTGGAACGAAATAGATCGCGAACCCTGTATTCTATGATCCGAAGTCATAGCATTAGCAGGTCTTTAGGTAAGAAAAAATCTCTTAGTTCTGACCAGCTTGCAGCGGAAATTTAAAAAGTGATGGGTCCGGTTGGAGTGGACGTGATACACGACATATGCAGTGACATCTGGACAACTGGAGTTTGGCCATGCAATTGGACTTGAACAATTAGCCAGGATCAACCACTTCCTTGGGTGGCAGATCCCTCAGGAACAGGCCGGCTTTGTAAAAGGCAGAGGGATACGTGATCAGATCCTTAACACGTTGAACGCCACGCGGCCCACCGGTGGGCGATTCAAACAAACCCGTTCAGGCTTAGTGGAAATCATCAATTCCATCATTTTTCGCTAAAGTTATTATTAACAAAAAACGATAAAAAATGAAAGACTAAATTTGCATATTTAATTTGATTTAATCAATTTTTCGTGATATTTTCTTAAGGAAATTTGTAATTGGTCACCGGTGACCGCCGTGGCCTATAAAATTTCGATATTTCGTCTGCGGGGCCACGGGGTCACTGCGTGGCCCACCCCGAACGCCCGCGATCTTTCTTGCGCGGTGTAAGTTATTCCCGCTAGCCGCTTTTCACTGAAGATAGAACACATGTACGTGTTATTATTTACTGTTGTTTTTCCGACGTTTTGTTACTCTCTTCCATAATTTTCAAAGAATAATACCCCTGCTGAAGACTTGTACATCGACGAAAGCGTTGTTCCATTTTGTGGCAGAATTATTTTCCGGCAATTCAACAAGTATGGGATGAAGTCCGAGTTTAACACACCCGTCATCATGTGTTTTATAGATTACTTGCTTTCCGCCCGCGGCATCGCACGCGTGGAATTCGGTTATATCGCGCTTTTTAGATTTTCCTCGGGAACATTAATTTTTTCCGTGATAAAAACTACCCTATTATTTAATCCGGACTTCTAACTTTACGTTTGCAAAATTTCAAAGCAATCGGTTCAGTAGTTACGGCGTGAAAGCGGAACAAACAAACTCACTTTCCGACCTATAATATTAGTAAGGATAAGAATAGTACCTAAGGAAAGTCAGGACTTTGTATGCGTTCTCTCGTCGAGATTCTGGAGAGTTCTTCGAGTACCTATACATTTGGTTGCTCTGCTTCAGTACCTATACACTAGTGGTCGGGGTATTGTTAGGGATGATAATTCTGTTTCGGACCCATTTTCTTTCGGAAGTAGTGTTAGACAGGGGTCTATTATATCTCCATTGCTTTTTAATATCTACGTTGAATACATTATCAGACCGTCATGTGAAACTGGCACGGAGGTGTCTCTGTTGGTGGCGTTAAAATCTGAGAAATTTACGTTATGCTGATGATACCACACTGCTGGCAGCTGATGAGTCAGAAATGATAGATCTCTTGAACAGGGTCACAAATATCAGCCTAGAACTAGGCCTCAGAATAAACCATGCAAAAACGAAGGTAATTGTTGTCGAACGCGCCAACAAGTTAGAGATCACTGAGGCGCTGAATCTAGAAATAGTCGACAATTTCATCTATCTGGGGTCTTCTCTTTCTTCAGCTATGGTTCGGAGACGTGGACAATCAAGAGAGCTGATCGAGACCGCATTAACGCTTTCGAGATGTGGTGCTGGAGAAATCAATTTGAATTTGAATTTGAAAGATGCTTCATATTCCTTGGACAATAATCCGCACAAATCAATCAATCCTTCGATAGCTGGGCGTCACAATAAGACTCTACTCTGTCTGCCTTCGAACAGTTTTGGAATAATTTTGCCATATTGCCAGAAAGGATGGAGACAACTTCGAACATGTGATGGTTATTGGGAAGGTGGATGAACGACGTTCTAGAGGTCACAGTCCAATGAGGTGGACTGACCAAACGCGTTTATCTCTAGACACCGGCCTCCACGATGCTATACTCGTGGCCAGAGATCGTAACAAATGGCGAACTATTGA
Source organism: Sesamia nonagrioides (assembly GCA_017933935.1). Lineage (NCBI taxonomy): Eukaryota > Metazoa > Arthropoda > Insecta > Lepidoptera > Noctuidae > Sesamia > Sesamia nonagrioides. Next base: position 292,952 of record JADWQK010001513.1, on the reverse strand, counting down.
AAAGAAGAGGATAATTCCACAGACCATGTCAATCCGTCTTCAGGATCAGGACTCGAAACCGATCCAACTCCAGCGTGAAGTAAGACAAGGAGATGTCATATCTCCCAAATTGTTCACTGCTGCGTTGGAAGATGTCTTCAAGCTCCTGGACTGGAAAAGACTTGGCATCAACATCAACGGCGAGTACATTACTAATCTCCGTTTTGCAGATGATATTGTGGTCATGGCTGAGACCCTGGAAGACTTGGCAAAATGCTCAATGATCTCAGCAGAGCTTCCGAACAAGTGGGTCTAAAGATGAACATGGATAAGACGAAGATCATGTTGAACTCTCATGTCCCACCCACTCCAATTGTAGTTGGTTGCTCTGCACTCGAAGTTGTTGACGAGTATGTATACCTGGGACAAACAATCCAATTAGGTAGATCAGACTTCGAGAAAGAGGTGTCTCGTCGAATCCAGCTCGGCTGGGCAGCGTTCGGGAAGCTACGCTACATCTTCTCGTCGTCCAAGATACGACAGTGTCTCAAGACCACCTTCACCAGTGTGTGTTGCCAGTGATGACTTACGGGACTGAAACGTGGTCGCTCACAATGGGCCTCATACGAAGAAACAACCAAACCAAACCACCAAAGCCACCGACATAGCTCTGCGAGTCGCTAAACTTAAGTGGCAGTGGGCAGGGCACATTGCTCGTAGAACCGATGGCCGATGGGGCAGTAAGGTTCTGGAGTGGCGGCCACGTACTAGAAGACGCAGCGTAGGGAGGCCCCTAACAAGGTGGACCGATAACCTGGTGAAGGTCACGGGAAGCCGATGGATGCGGGCAGCACAAGACCGGTCAGCGTGGAAAGCCTTATGGGAGGCCTTTGTCCAGCAGTGGACATCTATAGGTTGAAGAAGGAAGAAGAGAGAATTCCACAGGGACATCACGACCCTTTTTTTGTTGGGATGGGAAATCATCAAATGACTTCTCCTGCTATGGACGGAGCGGAAGGGCGTGTCAGACTTTTACTGACTAAAACCCACCCGTGTTTCTTCACTTGCCTGTGGGACGTCTAGGGCCACAGTTTCTTGTTTAACCAACCCGCAACCCTGGCCCAGGAGGCATCGGTCTTCGTGGACCCCGTCACGACGTGCTGACATCTCTATGAGGCGCGCGTGAAACACGACGCGCCGTCGACTCTGACGTGGTCCTTACCGGGCGGCAAACTGCCCACAGCTCACCGCCCGTAGGCCGGCGCCTACGGTGGTTGGGAATTCGGTGTCGTCTCCCGACCAGGGCGTCTCCTGCGGCGGCTAGTGGCGTGAGGGCGCTGGGATTCCCGCTGCCTCACGCGCTCCGCCTCCTCCTTTGCCAGCATCACTGCTTCGCAGAAGGAGGTGATGGCCTGCCATGCACTCTCGCTACGGACCATGGCCTGGACCAGGGTCGGACGCGAGAGATCACCGCCGATCGCCGCTACGAGGACACGGCGGTGCTCTACCCAAGCCAGGCAGACCTCCACAGTGTCCTCAGGGCGATCCACACACTGGTGACACCCTGGCGTTGCCTCCCGCCTTATACGGAACAGGAACCTCCCGATACAACAGTGTCCGGTGAGGACCTGCGTCAAGCGGAAGGTGAGGGCGCCGTGGCGCCTCTCTAGCCACTCCTCAAAGAGGGGACTTAACGCCGCTATTGTGGCATGCCCAGGGACATCACGAATTCCTCAGTAATGAGAAGAACGACTTCAGGTGGAATCTATATTAGGTAGCTAGTTGTTTCACAGTTTCATTGTCTTGATTACTGTATTCGCTTTTTGGCATGAAAACGTTCAACTGAAACGAATGAAGTATTTCAGGAGACAGACGGCCATGTAGGTCACTTATTATTGAATCCAAAAGAGGGATGTATATAGCTTTGCGGAAATACATACTACGGTATAGTTCCCGAGCCTAGATTAACGTCAAGCATTCAAAAATAGAGTAAAACATAATAATTTATGCTGCTAAAAACTTACAAGTAACAAGTGAACTACCCGCTGAATGTCCATTGAAATTTACTCCTACGCTTCGCCCCCGCACTCTCCCACGAATTCTCAGCAAAACAAAACGGCTGTTTGTTCTAAAATTTCTAGAAAATGTGCTGCATTAGAGTACAAACACTTTATTATTTTAATGGAATGCCTACGCATTTAAATCATTTCTTTGTTGAATGCCTACGCACATTTATGTTGATTTATTTTTTCGCAAAGGGAGTAGTGGTAGTCTAGTGGTATCGAGCTACGACTTATAAGTTGTAGGTCGTAGGTTCGCGCCCCATCAGGCGCCTTAAGCCATAGACACACTAGGGACAAATGTGCCACGACAAGTAGCGGTGACATTTCAAGCGGAGCCAGCCGTTTTCGCCTGACAAATATGGCGACAACGCGCAACTTATGTCCGCAGCAACGCCAGATGAAGTCGTGAGACTTCGCGAAACTTTGCCTGACATATCTGGGGACATCGCGCAACTTATGTCCGTAGCAACGTAGTAGTAAATGTAGTTGGCGACACGTGTCACGCAATATTACCAGGCATGTCGAGAGAAGTCCGGCAACGTCGTGTTGCTGCACCCAACGTCGCTGGCGATACGTGTTGCACGATATTTGTCCCCTAGTGTGTTTGTGGCTTTACTTTGTCTAAATTATTTCATCACCACTGCACTGCACTGCACATCACCACACTCAAAACGGCGAAGGTAAACATCGTGAGGAAGCCGACATATCCTAGAGCCAAGAATTTCGAAGACGTATGGTAACCCGTACTGGGCCCGCGTGGTAGATTACGGCCCACTCCCTCTCACCGAGAGGAGGCCTGTGTTCCAGGAGTTGGAACATACAGACTGATTATGTGGAAATGCTTGAAACTTGTAAAGCAATGTACCACGTGGTTTTTCAAAAAATGAACGATTTGGAACGCACTCTGAATCTATCCAAGAGAGCCTGGAAGAGATCACTGAAAGCAATAAGATCGCCATATATCCAGCGGAGGACTACTTTAGGCTGACGATGATGTTCATGGATGATTGATTAGCCTGGAAAAACTACAGGAGATTTTTATATAGTTTGCGGTTTTATGCATCCAACTTTTTTTTATAATTTTGCAGTGGTGCAATTGTTGATAGTAAAGCGCGCTAGTTTATTAAAAGCCTATCAACTAAAAAAAAACTGAGTGAAAAGGAAGGAAGACGGCAATAGAGCGAGGTGATGCAATGTTAAACCCAACAACACGATCAACGATGCTGCGGCAGAGGGAGATTGATCTGAAGACCCTCCGCGACCAAACTCTCGATTCAAGAACATTTGGCGCATCGTACCACGCATCGCAACACAACACAACTGCTCAGACCCGTTTTCCGTACGACATCACCAGATATCATGGCGGAACACGACGAATCGTTTGGCGGCAAAACTTTATTTGGAGGCTGGTAACTTCTGCCGGCAGCCGTTGTTATGGCTTACCATCTTAGTTAGGTTCAAGCTTTTCCTTTTCTCAAAGCCTTTCGCACCTAGGAACTACTGCAACGGACATCAGTAGATCACGCTTCATTAGACATGCTACGTTATGACGTAGCATGTCTAATGAAGTGTGAACCCACTAAATTGAAGTGTACCTCCAACTATGGTTGGAGTTACACTTCAATTTAGTTATTCAATTTATTTTTCATTAACAAAGTTACGTGGATTTTTGTTAACCTTAACTTAACTAAACCAACTGTACAGATATTTTTTTTATAATCACCACAAATTGTAGAACGACTGGTCCCCCTCTTCGTTATGTAATCAATCAGGATAAGCGACACTTGCCGTTGCCGGTCCGTGGTTGGACCATATTTACATACATAAGCCCTTCCGATCCAGGGAACGCACGTTTAGCATTTGGTTCCGGCTGTGATTCTTTTGATTGGATCTATGCAAGATATAAAAAGCGATTTCCACTTCAAGTATTTATTACCATGACGACTCTTCTTCGTTCATTAATTTTATTCCCTTTTGGTTGCCTTTTGACCTTATATACAATATGTTAAGAAAACCCTGTCCGATCCGTGAAGGTATTGTTAGGTATCGATAACTGATTCTACTAATGCCTGCAAAACCTGGCTAAACTTAAAAAAAAATACCCCCTAAAAAATAAATAACTTAAATAAAATAAATAGGTAATTTCATGGCAACACAGGCACAGGTCATGACCGCAGTTGACCTCATGCTTGTAGGTATAGGTAGCTTGTTCACGTTTATCGACTCTCGAAAGAAACAATGATACTTAGGCATCTCGAGAAAAGAATTTTTTTAAGTAGGAAGGTCGTCTGACTCTCCAAATGTATCATTTCATTGGATGAGCACAATTGCTGTGGCGGAGATGTTCCATATGTCGTCGCACGAGATTAGCACGGACATGCACACAAATAAAAATCAAGTGGTGTCAAATCTGCGCTGGCCACAGTTGGCCCCTATCAATCCACTGCTCGCCGAACTGATAATGGACAATAATGATAATGTACTCACGTACAGGTCGGCAAAAATATCGTGAGGCGCGGTCATGCTGGAACCCTCGTGCATTGACCGATAAGTACCCACTTCCAAATCGTCTAACACCTGATCACAACACAGCTAATTACATTAACTACCTCCATCAGCATGTTATATTACTCTACGTTAGAAAACGACATGATCACACAATACACGATAAGTGTACACCAGCAATGTTTATGCGCAACTAATAATTTAAAGTAAAAATTATTTTTATTTTATAAAAATAGGTACCTACGCCGGCACGCTTTGGTAGAGATGTGTAAGTAATCAAAATATTGTTTTTTTTATCGATTGATACTCGTCTATTTTTGGTATCGATTTAGTATTGTAGTTTCTCATTCTTATTCTCGATTCAACATCGCATGGAATTGTTTAGAACTTTTACAAAACTCAAATTAGCGAGGTACACTGCTGTAAATGAAAATCATGCCAAAGTTTTAATTTCAGTTTCTGTCTCAATATCGATGATATTGACCGATAAAATATTTGTAAAACTTTACTAAAATTGTGTTTCATAAGTCTTTCTCGTTTCTGTTTACTAATACTTGTGTTATAATAATGTTATTAGTAATTAATCGATAAACAAACAAAAGTACTTTTACCATTGGGAACCAGATACAAGTTTCGATTATTAGCGATAAAAAACGTTATTACGCAAAAAATAGTACATCCCTAGTTTCACCTACTATTTTCCTTTGAGGACACCGACAAACTCGCCGCGCGCCGGCATCACAAACGAGACCGCCAAATATTGAACATAAATTTATACATTTAATATCCAACAATAAATCAAACGATGATACCACCGAAAATGGTGTTGTCACATTTTAAAAATTTACCTAATTTTGGGGAAGTTCGCGGGAAAAAAAGATAATTTCAAAATTCAATAATATTGTTACTATGATGATTATGTAAAATTTCATATTTTATTTGGCCATGTGTTTACCTAACCTTTATTATCCTTACGGGTCGGACAGGGTTTTCTTAACATATTGTATATAGATATATTTTTGATAGTTTTATTATATACATATTTTTCGTGTGTTCAATGTAGTTTAATTTTATGATTTTCTTGCATGACTCACAATAAATTATTTTTCTTTCATTCTTTCTTTTATTCTACGTAAACGGTGGTATAGTAAAAAATTAGTTAGTGGAACGGTATAAGAATGAGTTATGAGTGTATATTTTAATTAGTCCAGGAGGAATAAAAAGTGGTTTTAAACGCGAGGGGCGTACGGGTAGACGAGCATGTGTTTTAGGAATTGTTGTGTACGAGACCTATTAATTATCGTTAAGTACTACTATAGAGAATATCTGTATTAGTTATATAATCTGCGCTTGCAATTCGCTGTATGTATCGAGACGTGTTCCTTTTTATTAAACCAGTCTGTATTGAATCTCGCTTGGTTTCATTTCATTGTCAAACATATCAGGAATATTTTACCAAGTAATGATGCTGAATCGGTCAACGAAGTCAAATTTTTTAAAATAGAGTGGACAAAAGAATAAAACCGACCAAGTGCGAATCGGACTCGCACACCGAGGGTTCCGCCGTACAAACGTAGCGGTCTCTAAAGCCTGGAGCACAGGCGTAGAGTAGCCAGCCTTTCGGTCTTCTATAGGATGCATTCTGGTGAATATGCAAGGGAATTGCATGATTTAATTCCCACATCTCCGTTCCACCATCGGACGACCCGTCGTACGGCGAGTTTCCACCCTAACGTTGTTGACACCACTGCGATCCGGACGAAGCGTTTTGCTTCCTCTTTTATACCGCCTACATCGAGGGACTGGAACAATTTGCCAGCGATGGTGTTTCCGTCACATTACAATTTGAGTGTCTTCAAGGCGAGAGTGAATAGGCTCTTAATAAACTAGCGCGCTTTACCATTAACGATCGCATCACTGCTTACCATCAGGCGGGATTGCGGTCAAGAGCTAGTTTATAACATATAAAAAAGCGGTTTATTGATAAACAAAGTAGAAGTAAACAAAATCAACGAGAAATTGTCACAAATTTTACTAATTTTGGTACACGTGCGAACAGCATCTAAGCGCTCGTGCGTATGGCGCACGGCTCCCGCTCGCTGTGCCGCGATACCCCTTCCCTTGACCAACCGCCTGCCTTCGCGCCAGCGGGCGGCTAGTTCTTGCACGTTCGTTCGTTACTACTTACTCCCCCCCGTCCCGCTTCGCCAGTAGGAAGCAAGCTGTCTTATAATCATTGACAACAATAGGAAATTACAATTAATGTCTTTGAATATATTTATAAGTACTAAGTATAACACAGCAGTTAGGACGCATTTAGGTTATATACAGAACTACATTCACCAAAATATTTAGATTGAATGACGATTGTGTTGGTCTTTGTTTTGGTTTAACTAGTTAGTGTGCCTAAAAATTTTAAAAGGTTTCGGGTTTTTCTGTTAGCTTACCTTAAGCTATTGTTTCTTACTAAAATTCAATATTCAATGTCAGCGGGAAGTAGTCTATGTTTTGATTCCGTTGCGAGTAGTAGCGAATTTCACAATATGCGGTATGATTATAGGGGAATTTTTCACATTTAAGAGGTAATTAGATTTAAGAAGTGTTTGATATGAATTTCAACTTTATTATCTCTAAGCGTTCATGTGAAAAAGGGTAGGTAGTAAGTTTATAATTATTAAAAAATATTTTATGTCATGTAAGCAAAAATAGTATTTTAATATTTTATGTAACTTCAAATTTATCATTTTCGCAATTTTTCCTTTATCTGTCTGTTATAACGTTGCTTCCTGCCGAATTTCAAGATTCTGAGTTCACGGGAAGTACCCGTGTAGGTTTTGATTCCCTAGCGTGTGACGGAAATTCGTCTAAGGTGTCGGTATAAACTGCTGTATCTTTTGATGGCATTAACTTAGAAGTTTGATTTTTTCACTGCTTAAAGGGACAAATAGACCTAGGTATTTGGTATAAATTTCAATTTGATACCTTTATTCGTTCGTGAGAAATAAGGTAGTAAGTTTCATTTTATTAAAATATTTTTATTATATTATATAACTAAAAAAATGTGATTTTGGCAATTTTTCCTATATTTGCATTATATGACAATGCTTCATGCCAAATTTCAAGATTCTGAGTTTACGGGAAGTATCCTGTAGGTTTTGATTCCTTTGCGAGTGTCATGAGAGTGATGAGTGAAAATTTGTTGAAAATATCGACATAATCGGCTGTATCTTTTGATTGGCTTGGCTTAGAAGTTTGATATTTTCACAGCTTAAAGGGACAATAGACCTGAGTATTTCATGTGAATTTCAGCTTGATACGTCCACGCGTTCTTGAGATAACGGGTCTTGACAGACAGACAGACAGACAGACGGACAACAAAGTGATCCTATAAGGGTTCCGTTTTTTTCTTTTGAGGTACGGAATCCTAAAAATAAAGAATTTTTTAAGTCGTAATGCTTTAAAAGGTTTACTAATTCTCAAAACTAAAACCAATGCGACAGGCGAAGCTGAAGATGTGATCAATGTGATTGGTAAATATTAATTTGGAGTCCATAACGAGACCTAGGACCGTAATGGTGAAAGCTCTTTTAAGAATTGAGCCATTTATGGTAGGTGGCAGTGGCGAAGGGTGAAATTTTGACAAAGGGAAGCCGGTCCAAAAAAATAAACACTTAAACACTTACCTACTGCAGGATATCTTGGAGGAGGTCTTCAGATAAGAATAGTATTAAAAGCCCCACCTTCACCATACAAAAAAGGACTGATGATTTGATAACAGTGTCTTTCAAGTATGATAAAAGCGGCAGCAAAAGAAAAAAAAAGCCTTTTTCGACGTGCATCTCCATACCACACATGCATGCTTGTTAGTAAGTACTAAGTTAAGTACCTATTGTTAGGGAATAAGAGTCAAGAAAAAATAAAATAAAAAATTACAAAAATAATAGTGTTAAAAACCGAACCACACAAACACCGATCCAAAACCAACAAAAATATTAAGCAAAAATAAAGCAAATTATACACAATCACAACGTTATTTATATTGTAATGCAATGCGTCTGTTTTTTTTAACAAAATGAGCTAAAATGATGTTATAAAAATTCGGATTACTTTTCATTTTATTAAGCAAATTTTTTTTAATTGACATGATAGCCAAATCGGACAATCTCTGCTCTTTTTGGCAGTTTCGCACATATGTGTGAATGCGTTTTAAAGCAGAAAATGACCGCTCAGCTGAAGCTACTGAAATGGGGAGGGTCAGAATTAAACTGCAAAGAGTCGAAACTTGAGAAAATGCGTCTTTCAAAGACGTATTCTGGAGCTGTAAAAAAAGCTCATAGGTGTCCAATTTATTTAACGACGCTGACGTAAGACTTTAAGTTCATTCAGCAGGTAGTCAGTTGAGCAGCACTCTATATGAATTAAAGCCATAATAACAAACAAAATACACAGTATTTAACCAAATCTGCGATTAAATTACGTTACAGAATCAGTCACAGTTTAAATACCACAAATATTAAAATATAACAAACGAAAAACACGAAAAACGAACACATGTCACATACTAACAATAATTTATTTTCAACCAAACGAAATGGAACACGAAAATATGCCAAAATAAAAAGAATATGACTTGCGAAGGAGTTCATTATAACGTTTCTTTGTCTCATTCTAATAGAGGAGAGGAGAGAACTGCAAGCCGGTCGGCATCAGCCTATCTTTTCTCAAAAATTACGGACGGTTAGCGATCATTAGAAAGAGATGTCTGACACGCTCTGTCTCTTTTCGCCTCATAGTAAAACGTTTGACCGAGGTAGGCTGTAATTCGTCGAGTTGCCTTTAATGTAATGTACGAAAAATTTAAGCGCTGATTAATTTACGACTATAAAATGAAATGTGATACTTAGGGTATTGCTAAGAATTACTATTGCTATTGTAAATCGCGCAGGCATTTGATTAATAATACTTTGTTAATGAAATAGAATGTAAATACTTTTGTATGAATATGGAACTGATTTTTGAAAGGTAACCCGGTGGGAATCGGCTTGTATGGACTCTTCGCCACTGGTAGGTGGTAAAGTAAATGGTTACTATGGTCAACTATAGATCTTATGTCATTAATGTAAAGGTAAAAGAGCAGGGGTTCAATATGGGAACATTGGCGAACTTTAGAGAGAACATGGAGGAATCGATATGAGTAACCTTTAACACAGACTGCCAGACTTCAATTTTTTAAAATGGTATCCATCGCACTCGAGTTGGTCTCCAAAGCCTAGAGCACAGGCGTAGAGTAGCCAGCCTTTCGGTGTTCTATAGGATGCATTTCGGGGAGTGTGCGATGGAATTGCATGATTTAATTCCCCCATCTCCGTTCCACCAGCGGACGACCCGTCGTACGGCTGGTTTCCACCCTTACGTTGTTAACACCTCTACGATCCGGACGAAGCGTTTCGCCTCCTCCTTTATACCGCGTACATCGAGGGACTGGAATAATTTGCCAGCGGCGGTGTTTCCGTCGGACTACAATTTGATTGTCTTCAAGGCTAGAGTGAATAGGCTCTTAATAGACTAGTGCGCTTTACCATCAACGATTGCGTCACTGCTTACCATCAGGCAGGATTGCGGTCAAGCGCTAGTTTATAATATATATATATAAAAAAAAAGTAAGTTCCGTGTACTCCGGCAATCGCTAATTTTTCAATAAGCATGCCATGATTAATTTTATCGAATGCCTTCGAAAAGTCAGTGTACAAGACATCCACTTGTTGATTCTTATCCATGGCTTGCATTAGAAATTCCGAAAAAATCAAAATTTTACGCTGTGATATTTGAAGAAACAACCGTGCTGGTACTGAGAAATCATCATCATCATCATCACAACGTTAATCCCTGTCGCATCCGAAGCCTTTTCAGCTTTGGAGTCTGGGGTCCGCTTTACCAGTTCAACTGCTGATATGGCTAAACTTCGACATTTTCCGTGAAGCGACTGCTGTCTGACCTCCGCAACTTGAAGGCGACATCGAAGTATTGCAGTTAGACCAATTGTTGGACTTTTGAGGGCGCTAGCAACCCGTAACGACTGCCACTAGATGTTCGTATGGCAACCGGGACCAATGGCTTAACGTGCTTTCCGAGGCACGACTAGACCATCGATGGGGTGGGATGGGGATCGAACCCGCGCCACCTTGCGCAGCGGTCGCGTGCGCTACCGCTACGCCACGGAAGCTGTCAACGTGTGCTGGTACTGAGAAATGTGATTTACGAAAAGCGAGTGAAACTTGAGATATTAATTTTTTCTAATGTTTTTCCTAGAACACATAATTTTGAAATCGGTCTGTATTCTCTTACAAGGTTTTTTTATTGTTTCTGGATATAGGAGTCTCATAAGAGGTTATAAGTACATATTATGCTTTTAAAAGGCTGTATAGAGTAGGGGATATAAAGGTGGGCCCGGCTGCCATTCCTGGTTCTTTGGTTTTGGGCCGCCACTAGCCCAAAAGTCTGACAACCAGACAACCGATATTTTAAACGTACTCGCACGTACATTCATTTATACAAATCATTAGTGAGATCGCAGTTGCTGTAATGGTATTAAACCCTCTGTACAAAAAATGCATAGACAACCTAGAAATCGTTCAACGTAAATTCCTTAAAGCCACACATCGTTGCTTCCGAAAAAAACAGTTAATTTATTGAAATATTATAAATTAACTACTTTAAGTGATAGACGCACTTTTTTGGAAACTAAGTTTCTCTATGACCTGTGTAATAACAAGTATGATTGCTCAGATCTGATAAACAAATTATGCTATACACCTAGAACTGTTGTGCTGCGTGGGGTGCGTGGCTGCCCGTTATTTGCAGTGTCTTCTTGTCGCACCAACGCGGGTGTCCGCGCACCTTTAGCAAAAATTATAATACTCTTTTTTCAGAATTAGATTTATTTTCATTGTCAGCTAATAAAATTCGCATTGAACTTCTTAAGATGATCGAGGGAGCGAATGATTAACCGTGTCCCGTATACATATGCATATTTATATACATGTATATATATATATATATATATATATATATATATATATATATATATATATACTAGCTGACCCGGCGAACTTCGTTCCGCCTTAAAGGGAATATCACATGACTACTTTTTAAATTAGGATAATTTTAAATAAATAAATAGTATTATTCAATGATTCTTTATTTGGGAGCACAATCCTGGCAGTTCTCCGGAAATCTTTAATGTGCTACAATACTCGCAAACAACATCCATTAGCCCAATGCGAACGCCATTGCGCTATATTATATGCTTATTGAAACGCTTCCCGATTCAAATCATTATTTGATGAATTTCTTCTTGTGCTTCGTAAATTATCTAGCGCTTGATCTCTGAGGTTTGCTCGACGATTTTGCATTGCCAACCGAGCCGTTTCACGGGCTGCCTCCCTTTGCTCTGGTGAGTGAGAAGCACGAAGTCGAGCCATACTAAGGCTGCGCTCTTCAAGTGCAATTTCTTGCTCTTCTTCAGTTCTTTTTTTTTTTTGTTTTAGATGGGAAATCGTCAAATGACCTCTCCCGCTCTGGACGGAGCGGAAGAGCGTGTCAGACTTTTATTGACTAAAATCTACCCGTGTTCCTTCACTTGCCTATGCAACTACCAGTGCAATGGTTTCTTTTTTAACCAATTCGCAACCCTGTGGACCAGGCCTCGTGGACCCCGTCAAAGTGTGCTGACATCTCTTTGAGGCGCGTGTGAAACACAACGCGCCGTCAACCCGGGCCTGGTTCTTACCAGGAGGCTAGCTGCCTATCGCTCGCCACCCGCAAGCCCGCGCTTACGGTGGTCGGAAGTCCGATTTTGCCTCCTGACCAGGGCGCTTCCTGCGGCGGTTTGAGGTGTGAGGGTAGTGGGATTTCCGCTCCATCACGCGCTCCGCCTCCTCCTTTGCCAGCATCACTGCTTCACAGAAGGAGGTGAAAGCTTGCCATGCACTCTTGCTCCGGACTATGGCCTGGACCAGGGTCGGACGCGAGAGATCACAGCCGATCGCCACCACGAGGACACGGCTGGGCTTTACCCAAGCCGGGCAGACCTCCACCATTTGCTCCACCGGGTCCTCAGGGCGATGCACACAGTGGTCACCCTGGCGTTTCCTCCCGCCTTATACGGAACAGGAACCTCCCGAAACAGCCGTGTCCGGTGAGGACCTGCGTCATTCGGAAGGTGAGGACGCCGTGGCGCCTCTCTAGCTACTCCTCAAAGAGAGGATTTTGATGTTTTTGGCGTGCTCAGTGCTGGATTGCGACAATCACACTTTCCATGTCTCTGTCTGCTGTACTGCGATTTTTCGCGGCAACGGAGTTGTGCCTCCTCTCGTCACTCCCACATGTGGGCGAGGGATAGTGTTTCTCCACAATTTAATGGATGTGATTATACATATAAAAGTTTCTTTTTAATTACTCTATCTATTAAAAAAAAACCTCATCAAAATCTGTTTCGCAGTTTTAAAGATTTAATCATACAAAAGGACATAGGGAAAGAGAAAGTAACTTTGTTTTGTAGTATGAGTGAAGTGATAAATGGCACAGCAATACAATATTAGAAACTTTGAAGTTGAAGTTTGCTTTGGGGCTTTTATTAAAAAAATTAAACCAGCAGAGAGTATTTATATTCCTTGCTTTAAATGAATGCATCAACATTCAACCAGTAAGACTTTTTTTTTAATATGCTGAGTAGTGCAGCAGTGTGTTACCATTTTTAGCAAATGAACCGCTAACTTATATTTTGACTGAGTTGTTTTGTTATTCCATGTCAGTTGCGTTTGTTATACCATGTCTTATGTCACGTCACACGGGAACGACGGGAACAACGGGAACGGGATAAAAGTATCATGTGATAATGTGATATGTCCTTCTCCCAGTTCTTCTCTACCTCCCTAACAATTTTGAGCCATACTGGTTAAGCGGTTTTTGAGTTATAAATAGAGTAACTAACACGACTTTCATTTATATACATAGATTTCATTCAAATCGGACCAGCCCTTTAGGAGGAATTCAGTGACGTACACACGTACAGCAGATTTAGGAATATACCCATGGAAAGCATTATCATCTACATTTGTAACAAAGATATCATGCCTCTCTCTACCCTAGAGCTCTTGTTTCAGTCTCTTTAAGTTAAATAAAAAATCTTAAATATTTATTTATTTCTATTTATTTTTTCTCTTTTAGTTCATAAGTACAATTTTAGTTAAATAAAAAAATAACATATTTTTTTTATTTTTTCCCCTTTTAGTTCTTATGTACAATTTTCTTTTTAAGTAACTACAAAAATTAAAAAAAATAACTATAAATTTGTCTAAAAACAAAAAAAAAAAAACTCGTGATTGGCCGGGTTTGAACCGAGGAACACCAGCCATCGAGAGTAGACCATATCGACTACGCTACAGCCGCTATGTCAAGCCACGCGAAATTAGCGCCCATATTATGCGTGTAATATTGCGAAAGAGAAAACTCGAAAACATTCGCTTCCCCAGACATAAGACTGAGCTAGATCGATTTCTCGTCCTCGAAAACCCCCACATATTAAATTTCAGCGAAATCGTTAGGGCCGTTTCCGAGATCACATGCTTCTTTAAGCGATCAGCGCCATCTGCCGGGCTGATTTGTGAATCTAAACCATCCAGGTCACCACTCAAACGCATACAGAAAAATTCATTAAAATCGGTCAAGCCGTTTAGGAGGAGTTCAATGACATACACACGTACAGCAGAATTATATATATAAAGATATATATATATATATATATATATATATATATATATATATATATATATATATATATATATATATATATATATATGTACATTAGTATTATAAGAATACGATTTATTCATTTTTAGTTTAATTAGTAATGTTGTACTCGTGCTCTTCTATTCGAATATGTAATATGTGGATAACGTAGTTGGTTACGCACTGATATACCTATTTATAAGCTATTTTTAACTATGTAAAGTGTGTAATTGTTGGTTTTCCCTAATAATAAAATAAAATAAAAACCGAGGGGTAACTTGGTAGTGGAGATAGTCGCTCCAAGTAAAATCCTGGTATTCAGCTGCATTGGAATAGAGTGGCTCATTTGGTACCGGGCTTAGAATAGATCCAACCCATATCCTCCCGTGGGTGTCGTAAGAGGCGACTAAGCGAACTCTAATCAGGGAAGCGGGCAGCAGCGCTTCTCCTGTAGAATATCGTCAAGTATAAGACCTATGTCCAGAAGCTGAAGAAGAAGAAGAAGGGTTAGAGTGGAGGCCGGCCTCAGGGTTGTTGTTAAGGCTAGGTAGATGATGAGTGGAATTTTAGAGCGCAGGTACAGGATTTGTATGATTTGGTTTTTATGGAGGAATTCTCAAAAAAGCATAAGCATAAACAGCCTGTAATGTTCCCACTTTTGGGAGACACGGTTTCTCTGTGTGATCGATGTCCAATGCGCAGACCGAATGCGGGTTTTCATACGAGTTGTTTACAGTTTTTTCACAGACATTTTCACTAGCACTATAACGCGGTTCTCTCCGTAACCCTGGTTTGAACAATATCAAGTAACCGGCCGGTGAGCTTATCAGCAACTTTATAGCGCTAACTGAATATTTGGTGGAGACCTCCATTCACTCCAGCACACCAGGAGTACACCCCCTGAAGCCCCCTGTAAGTCCAACCTCCTCATTATTTGGGAGTGCTTGCTCGCGATTTCTCTCCGCATTTCAATATCAATAACCTAACGTACGCCTATTTCACAGTCTATATCGAGGGAATATAAAACAATATTTTTTTGGCTTAATGTTTTTTTTCACCGTTTTCGGAGTGCCAATGAATTATTTATTTTTTTAATAATATATTTATTTATTGGTGTTCTGTACACTAAAAGATTAAAGGTTGTTACACTCAAATAAAATATCTATTTGCTACCAGTTAATGGCATACAAATCATCATTATCATCTCAGCGTTAATCCCAGTCGCATCCGCAGCCTTCAGCTTTGGAGTCTGAGGTCCGCTTTACCAGTCTTACTGCTGATTTTGGCTAAACTTAGATATTTTCCGTGAAGCGACTGCCGTCTGACCTCCACAACCCGAAGGCGATATCTAAGCATTGCAGTTAGACCAATTGTTCGACTTTTTGAGGGCTCCAACAACCCGTAACGACTCCCAGTAGATGTACGGCAACCGGGACCAACGGCTTACCCTGCTTTCCGAGGCACGACCAGACCATTGCAAATATATGAATATTTGTTTATATATATGAATATAATATATAATATGCATATAATATATGAATATTTTATCAAATTATTCATGCATACAAATATTTGCACTGTGCGGGGATCGCACCCGCGCCTCCTTGCGTAACGGCCGCGTTCGCTACCGTTACGCCACGGAGGCTGTCACGTTTGTTGATAATTATGCTGTTGAATTAAAATATCGTTTACAAAAGTCGCAAATGAATGCTAAAAACAATCTTACCAGATCAAAAATTGTCAGAAAAAGTAATTATGATAGCATTATAAATCCAATAACATATGAAACTGGAGACCAAATATTAGTTATAAATGAGAATGTTAACAAACTGGAACCATTATATTTAGGTCCATTTCGAGTAGTCAAGGAAATATTGCCAAATTTTGTTGTTTTAGTTAAACGGAAAGAGAAAATTATTCATAAAAATAGAACTAGACTTTATCACGAATGAGATCATGTTATTGTAACACTTTTGTTTGGAATTCTGTATCACATGAATATAAAAAATTAATGGCATACAAATAATAGATAATAATATAATAGTACAAATTAATAATCTCAGTTAAAAGAATGTTGTAATTTATAAAGTATTCCTTGACTGCGGTCTCTTCTCATGGTAAGCAGTGATGCAATCGTAGATGGTGAAGGCAACTAGTTTATTATGAGCCTAATAGTTTATTATCCTTTTACTTCGCCTTGAAGACATTCAAATTGTAATCGGATGGGAAAACCGCTGCTGGCAAATTGTTCCTATGTAATGAAAAAAAAAAAATGTTGGTAGACAGGAAAAAAGAAAACCCTTTTATATCATCCATAAAAGCCGTGGTATATGTTTATAATAATCCTTTTCTTTTACATATTGTATAACAGTAATATGTAGACAGGAAAATAGAGATTAGCAATTTTCAAAGGTGCTAAAGCCGACAGTGAAGAAAAATGAAATTGCCATTAAAATAGCTTCTAAAAGTTTATGCTAAATGGCTCTGTATTGGAAACATGTAATTAATGCATTATACATTTACCATCAATGATTGCATCACTGCTTACTATTCTTTTGTTTTGCTTATTTGGCATGGGTAATCATCAAATGACTTTTTCATCCCACCATCTCGGAAAGAGTATTTTTAATCTTTAATATCTGACTGGAAAAGCCGTTTTTATTCTCTAGAGGATAAAGTAAATTGAATTTAGAACATCGTGTGCACTAAGTTTGTAAATAAAAAAAAACATTAAACCTATTTACTGTTACCTCTATGGTGCCGAATATATCATACAACTTTTTTTTAATTTGTTAAAAACTCAGACTCGGAACCTTCTTGGTGTTCTTTTTTCAATTTTCTTTGTACGCGGTTCTTTACGCGGCATTTTTTCACGTCATTGTTAAACCTTATATTAAAAAAAAGAAACTTGAAAACAAGTGAAAAACTAAAATGAGTGATTCTAGCGACGAGGAAGTTTGTTTGACGCCAACAGAATTGACTGAAACTGTTAATAATGCGCAAATGAGCTTTCTACCTCAACAATCACGCGAGAAGTATTTAAAACAGTACGATATGTTCAACACGTGGCGACTAGCAAAAGGAGCCAAAACTTTCTCAGAAAACGTTTTGCTGGCATATTTTATAGAATTATCCGAGAACAAGAAAGCAAGCACTCTATGGAGTACGTATTCGATGCTAAAAGCAACAATAAAGATGAAAAAAGACATACATATCGATACCTATCCTAAATTAGTAGCATTTTTAAAAAGAGCCTCATCTGGTCATCATCCAAAAAAATCGAAGGTTTTCACAGTATCTGATATTGAAAAGTTTCTTAACGAAGCACCCGATTCCGTATATTTGGCGGCAAAAGTAAGTCAGTTGCACATTCAGTATCTACTTAAGTACATATATTAATCTCAATTAAATAGTATACTTAGTAAATGTTGATAGGCATAATTATGCGTTCATATAAATTTTATTCATTTATCTACTACAATACTCTTTACATTGCAGGTTGTTCTTATTATTGGAATAAACGGAGCATGTCGAACTAATGAACTAACACAACTTAATGTCAAAAACATTGAGAAACATTCAGATGACTTACTATTAATTAATTTACCTAATACAAAGACAAAAAGAGACCGCAACTTTGTCATTCGCAAGGAATACGTAACGATTGTTGAGAAATATCAAGCCTTACGGCCGCCTAACACTCCAATCAATCGTTTTTTTCTACAGTATCGCAATGGAAAGTGTGTTAGACAGCCTATGGGTACTAATAAAATTGGCAGTATCCCACGAGAAATAGCAACATTTCTTGAACTTCCAGAACCCCTGTTGTACACGGGTCATTGTTTCCGACGAACTTCAGCCACACTTTTGGCTGATTCCGGAGCTGATCTCCTGTTCCTTAAGCGCCACGGAGGCTGGAAGACCAATGCAGTTGTAGAGGGATACATAGAGGATTCCATCCAAAATAAGTCTAAAATATGTGAAGGCATCGTAGGAGCCATTACACTGAAAGAGCCTCAATCGGAAACTTGGACTGGCCCTTCTACATCAAAAATAAGCCGTTATGAAACACCTAACCATCTCCCTCTCTCTCCAACATTCACGCCAAGGGAATCCGATGAATCGGTACAACTATTAAGTATGACAGACAGTTTACCGAAAAACAGTACACAAGTGACTAACACCAATATTACAGTACCAAACAAAAATATTACACTCAATTTAAATAACTGTTGCAACGTTACTTTAAAATTTTCTTAATTATACTTTAGTATTATTTTATTATAATTTAAAGATTATTCTGTAATACTTACCTGTCATAATGTAGTAATTAATACCTAAACTGAAATAAAAGTGTACCTATCTTGTGATTGTAAACATTTTTTTATTGCATTTAGTCATTTCCTCGCTGAGGTGGAATGAAAAGTTACGTGTTGCACTCGAGTGCAAAGATTTTTCACCTCGTGTCCTTTTGATTCCCTCGCTAACGCTCAGGATTCTAATTTTGAATCACTCGCTGCGCTCGTGATTCAATTTTAGAATCCTTCGCTTGCTCGGTCATCAAAATTGAACACGCGGTTAAAAAGCAACTTTGCACTCTTGTATAACAAATAACTATTCCCGCTCTGGGCGGTGCGGAAGGGCGTGTCAGACTTTTACTGACTAAAACCCACCCATGTTATTTCACTTGCCTGTAGGCCAGGGCTACGGTTTCTTTTTTAACCAACCCGCAAACCTAACCCAGGAGGCGTCGGTCTTCGTGGACCCAGGCAGGATGTGATGACATCTCTTTGAGGCGCGCGTGAAACACAACGCTCTGTCGACTCGAGCCTGGTCCTTACCGCCCGACCACCGTAGGTGCTCGCACCTACGGTGGTCGGGAGTTCGATGTTGTCTCCCGACCAGGGTGTCTCCTGCGGCGGCTAGTGGCTTGATGGCGCTGGGATTCTCGCTGCCTCACGTAGAGGACCCTGGAGGGTCCTTACCCTCCACGTACTTACGTGGAGGGTAAGTAGGCCCAGGCAGCAATATACGTACGCTGGCCGGCCAACAAACACGACGGTACCCTTGGGGTAGCCCACACAGCAAAATCAGGATCACAACAGTGGGCGCTCTCTGCGAACTGTGTAACCCCACTAAAATAAGCAGAGCGCTGAATTGTTCTAACTGCTTCTGTTTTTGTGTTCTGTTTTAACAAGATGTTATAATTAAATATTGAATTCAAGTCTCTAAGTAAAGCATGAGAACTTTGAATGGGATACTGAAGTTCTAAATGTAAACCTACTTAAATTAGCCTTAGTTATCTTTATTATATTTTACCTTGGAAAATTAGTTGTTACCTGAACAAATTGAAACAACAGTTCAATGAAAATGATCCAGTGAAAATATTTGAGTTTTTGAAAATATTTGAAAATATTTTTGTTTTTCTCATAATAAAAATAAACACACCATAAAATAAACAAAACCTTATACTAAACACAAAACACTAAACTTTTTGCTTTCATCATCATCATCAGCCTTTACTCGTCCACTGCTGGACATAGGCCTCTTTCATGGCACGCCAACAAGCTCTTTGCTTGAACTTTTTGCTTTAAGGATGACAAAATAAACACATTATTTTCTCTCCTTCAGTACACAAATCTACAGTAATACTATAAAGAGAAAAACTTTGTATGTTTGTTTGGTTGCAATGAATAGGCTCAAAAACTACTGGACCATTTTCTTTTCAGGGCTAAGCAACAGTTCTTTTCAGGGCTAAACAACAGTTCTTTTCAGGGCTAAACAACAGTATTTTTCAAAGCTAGAATAATACATGCTATTAAAATTTTCTTAAACATTTGAAAATGCCTAAGAGAGCCAGGTCTCAATTTTCTAAACACAGTTCTGAAGCACGGGCATCAAGAATACGAATGGGAAAATCTTCACCGCCTTCAACAAAATCAGAGAACCTCTGAGTTACGTGCACGAGATTCGAGGCTGGAGCGTTTCTAAAGTTATCATAAACAAAATGTAAGGACTTCTGACTTACGCGACCGAGAGTCAAGTGTCGAGCGTTCGCAACGCCTTGCCGAACAAAGTCTGAGAGCCTCGGAGTTACGCCCTCAAGAGTCGAGGCTGGAGCGTTCCCAATGTCTTCATGAACAAAATATAAGGACCTCTCAGTTGCGCGAAAGAGAGTCGAGTGTCGAGCCTTTGCAGCGACTTAGAGCTCAGGTAGAGAGACAGCAGTTGTCCACAAATAGAGTTCGCAATCGAATTTTAGCAAACAGATAGTCTGATAAATGCTATATATCCTAACATCAAAAACTTACATCAAAATGATTTTCGTTGGCTGTGTTGTAGAGCAATAGTTTCTCCCAGGAATCAAACAGTCAACGAAATAAACAATTTAATTATGCAGAAAGTACCGGGTGAAGTTAAGTGCTATAAATCCAGAGACACCATCACAAACATCGAGGTCGCAGTGCAATTTAAATATTCCCCTAGGAATATTTATATTCTCTGGACCCCGCTGGGCATGAACCACCTCATGAACTGTCATTAAAAGTTGACACGCGAATAATGCTTCTCAGAAATTTAAGCCCTCCCAACATGTGTAATGGCACGAGACTTCTTATAAAGGAGCTAAAAGATAAGTAGCGAAGATTGTCACCGGCTCTGCAGCTGCTGAATTAGCTTGTTAGGATAGTTTAAAAGTGGGTATTTAAATAAGATTAAAGCAAACATTGTAGGAGAAACATTACGTATATATTTACTTATAACATTACACACTGGACATAATTAGAATCATCAGCAATATAAAGTACATAAGGCAAGGCACATAAGAATTATGTATAACAAATATTAAGGATACTTAACTGGTAAACTGGTGGTGTGCACCGTTCGACGGTTCGATGAAGAAGAACCTCCACCTAGGGTCGGGCTTACGTATTTATAGACAGTAACGAGTACCCTTCATCGAGCCGTTATTTCAGTCTATACGATCAAATCTACCCTCGAAACCAACTAAACTTAAATAATGCACATTACAATACTTTCTTAGAATTATGACTCATCAATCATCATAGCTCAACCAACCAATTCATATACCAAGAATACCCATGATCCTACTGATTCGCCTATACCCTTCAAAAGGCTCCAATTTCCAGTAAAAAATCCTTTCGCTGTAACGATAAACAAATTCCAGGGCCAAACATTCAAATTAGTGGGAATTGCTTTACGAAAACAATATTTTACGCATGGGGAACTTCACGTTGCCCTATCACGGGTCGTGGCTTCCGATCATCAGTAAATTTTGTTACCTGAAAATAATTTAAAGTCAAATGTTGTTTATAGAGAAGCTCTACAACAATTGTTTTAGTTATCTATCCTAAAACAACGGATTGACTCCGGGATTGGCAGAAGTGAAAACTTCTGTAAAAGTAGGTATTATTTACATTTAAATATTTTCATCATTAACAACTTTAATATTCTCAAAAAGACAATCTATGCAGCCTGCGGATAATGACTGCGTCATCGATATTAGTGTCGGTGTCTGTGAATTGTCTTGGGAATCATTTTGCTAAGCGGTAACCGACATCCACGCGGGCAGAACTGCGGGCGACCACCATTTTTTTAGTATAAAACAAAGTCGCTTTCTCAGTCCCCGTATCTCTGTTAATGCTTAAACCTTTAAAACTACTCAACGAATTTTGATGCGATTTTTATAGACATATTGACATAGAGTGATTCAAGAGAGTGCGAAGCCGGGGCGGGTCGCTAGTACCCTATAAAGTGTGGTTTTTACAATTGCATTTTTACTTTTCACCACATAAAAGAGAACCAGCTGAGCTGCCTTCTCCTGAACTTCCTCATGAGCGCAAAGAAGTCCATAACACCGCTCTCACAAAGATCCTTGTCGCACAACACATTCAACAAGATTCTCATTTTGATGAAATTTTACCATGTAAATAAATTGCGTAGTGACACCAAAATAGAACCGCATCTAATAAGATAACCTGTTTAAAAAAAGAAAACAACAATGCGCCACAATAGGAATTACGCTCGGGGGCTTCCTACTTCCTATTATCGCTTCCAGGTCCCAGGGCGGGGATCCATCCAATAGACAGGCCGCCTCATAGGTGATCGAGCGATACCCCCCAATGACTCTGATGGCCATCGCCCTCTGCGGTTTCAATAGTTTAACGATGGTGCCGGGCGTCAGGTCAGAAGCCCACACTAGAGCCCTATACAGGGCCATCGATCATATGATTCCCATGTAGAGCAGCGTGCAAGATGAGCTCGGGCCCCCTAGATTGAGAAGCAACGTTGAAAGCGCCCCAGCCGCGCCCAACAACTTGGGCGCCAGCGGTTGAAAGTGGGGGCCGAAGTCTCACCGGCTATCGAGCACCAATCACAGGTACTTCTGGAGGACTCGACAGCGATTGGAGCCCTCCGACTACGATGTGTGATCCGGGCAGGGGCGCCTGAAGGAAACAGCTAGACCCGGAATAACTACTTGCAGTTCATACAAATATTTGTTTTGAGAGGGGTATGATGCCGCGATACGCAGCACCTGAAAGCGACCGCTCAGCCATGCTACTAGATCTGGAAGTGTTACGTGTCCGAGATATTAACGTCCGAAGTTGATGATTGAGTCACTTGATCAACTTTGAACGTTAATATTTCAGAAACGTGACACTATAGGGTTTGGTCTTACAATGTTGTTTGTTTGCATTGATGTCAGCTATCGATTTATGAGTATAAACAGTGTGGTAGTATACTTGTATTCAATTAATGTGACAGCCATTAGGTTGTCTGTATACTACACTAGCTGCTCCCCGCGGTTTAGTACACTTTTACTTTGGTAGGGAATTGTTTAAAGCCTAGTTTCGTTAATATTTGTCTACCGACAAATCCGAATTTAGTTATAACTTCTCTCGAATTGTCATAAAATCTTTGTAATTGAACTCGATTGAATCCAGCAGCACGAGCTAAGATTGTTTTTTCAGGATGACGCAGACGTAGTATATTGTTTAATCTGCCTAAAGAGCGAAAAATAGTGCTTGCTTTCAGTCTTTTTGCAAGATCGATTCTGGAATGTTAAATGACTTAGATGTAGCTTACTTTTCCTCATCTGAGAAAACTAGTCTTCACTGAAGATATTTTTTTAAATTTTTTTTTTCTAAAGAATATTGAAAATCTTTTCAGATTTTCTTTTATAACCTGACATCGTGGCTTTCTTCAAAACAAAATAAATAATCAAAATGTAAGCTACTAAAAGCATTCTGATTGATTTTATTTCATACAAAGTAAGAGTGTAGTTTCGATCCCATGGGAGTATCGGGAGAAAAAGTATCCTATGTGTTATTCCTGGTTATAAACCATCTATGTGCCAATTTTATCCAAATCCGTACTGTAGCTTAGGCGTGAAAGCTGAACAAACACTCTTTTTCTCTATAATAGTGTTACAGATGCACCTTATGTCGATGACATAAGGTTCAATGTTGCGTGACATGCAGTACGTAACTTTTAAGCCCTATTTCTTGAGACTTAGGCATTGTAGAGGTACGATATAAAAATGCATTGCTAGACCTAGGATGGCCTATCGAATGGTACAGATGTTATCAATATTGTCAATGAAGTGTCCGAACGTACTCGAAATTATGCGCTATTATTATTACGTCTAGACAGATCTGGAATGTTCGATCAGCTGACCGATATAAAGCGCCGTGACGCCAGCGCGCAGTCAGTCTGCATTTGACTATCGACACGAAACAAGCGATAGTAACCGTAGTAGTAACCCAACGAGAACTTTGAAGACTACATCGAGTATCATCTATAATGTTGTTGTGTGTGTACGACACGGATTTCGTGGACCCAAGGGAAGACTTCGGTGTGACATCAGCTACGTTCTACTTGTCATTGCCTACTATCGACTGTACCTTCATTAAATAAACTTCGCAACCCTTAACCCGTAATACCCGTTTTAATACCCCTAGCGATATAGCCAAAGAGCCAGAATAGGTAGAATTACGTAGTTCAAACATACACAACCAAAATAATTTCTAACAATTAACATTCTATTCCTGGATGCTTTTTACCCGTTGGAATTGTTAACAACATTAAATATACATATTTACTGACTATTTGGTATAATTTGTGTTGAATTGTTAATATCTACCATCGATCCACGCGTGTGCCCTATTATCAAAGGGCTATTATTTTGCCAAATACGCTTGCTTTGTTCGAAAAATTTTGTTTTCTGTATTGTTAAATGAATTTGTGTATTTTTTCTTTTTTTATTACTACTTGTAATAACTGCTACACTATTAAATGTGATGATCTAATCGCCACTCTGTAAAAGAGTTCACATTCTGAGTTGCAATTTTCAAAATGGCGCTACTTTAGAAACGTATTGTAATTTTTTTAAAATTATTTGTCTCTCCTGTCTTTCTCCTCTCTCCTTCTATTATCTATTTCTCCTTTATTGATTTAATTCAATTCGTTTTAGTCCATTGCCTTTAGGTTGTTACTACACACTTACAAAAAAAAAAAAAAATCAGACATTTCTAAAAAGATACAATACAAAAAAGGTTTCAATCGTTTGTACACGTTACTGGCCAGTTTTAAAAATGGAGTGGAATTTAAAAAAGTTCGTTCTGACTTCCAATTTTTATTTGATGCTCATTTTTACAGAAAACCCCCTTTTATCCTATATTTTTGGCGCGAAGTTCCAGAAGTTAACATCGACTTTCATAACATTTATTCAATTTTTATTGATTAATTAATCGATAAAAATTCAAATCCTTGACTGTCAAAGCTTTATTTATTGCTATTTGGCGATATCAAAAATGGTAGGTAAAGTGGTAAAAGCTACCAAAATTATCGCGCTGCTTGAAGAGGGTTGCAGCCAATGCTACTTGGCTAGGAGGCAAAATGTTAGTCGGTCGACAGTCCAAAGGATCTGGCAGCGATATCAGAAGACTGGTTCCGTCGAGAGAAGGCCTGGTTCTGAAAGAAAACCATGTACCCAACAACGGGATGATCGTTTTCATATGAGTCGCGCATTATACGCAGTTAGCCCCCGGCTCGCGGCCCCAAATTTTTCCGTGAGCACCGAGCTCACAGGCTTAGGTTCGCTAGAAATTGTGAATCATGGACTCAAGAAGATTGGAATAGGGTTTTGTTCTCTGATCAAGCCAGAATATCTCTGTTCGGTGAAGATCGGTGAGTGCTAAGAAGATAGGGAGAATGCTTTGCAGAGGCATGTTTCGAAGAAATCACACCTTATGGTAGGGGGTCTGTTATGTTCACCGATCTCGCGATGTTGAAGCAAGTATCCGGAATATAGTCGCTAGCGTGCCCAGACGAATTCAAGCTGTGATTTTAGCTAGAGGGGGTCATACTCGATACTAAACATTTATCTGCTTTTAAAGAAAAACAAACAAAAAAACATTTTTAATTTTAACTTCATGAACTTAAGCACTACTAGCGAACATACACTACTAGCGAGGTTTAGCATTATTTTCCATAAATTGTATCAAAATTTTATGAAATACTGATAAAAACGATTATTTTCTCATTAATTTACCTAATTGTGAGGATAAAACTACCAAAGCAATATTAAGATTTGAAATGATCCATTGATTAGGTGCCCTTTTTTTTTACAGATGCTACCTACTTCATGTATTTGGTATTCGCATTTTTATATATTTTACTAGCGGCCGCCAGCGACTTCGTTCGCGTGTTTTAGTTATGCTCCGCTCCTATTAGTCGTAGTGATGTTATATAGCCTAAAGCCTTCCTAGATTAATGGGTTAACCAACGCAAAAATAATTTTTCAAATTGGACCAGTAGTTTCTGAGATTAGCGCGTTCAAACAAACAAACTCTTCAGCTTTATATGTTAGTAAAGATTTGTCCTACTAATATAATAAATGCGAAAGTTATGAGTAAGGATGGAAGAATGTTTGTAGAGTAACGAACATACATCATCGTCATCACGCAAAAACTGCACGGATTTGGATGAAATTTGGCACACAGATAGTTTATAATCAAGAATAATACATAGGATAATTTTAACCGAATTTTCTACGGGATTGAATCTTATGCGAGTGAAACCGCGAGATACAGTTAATTTGTTATATTTAAAATTTAGTGTAGTAAAAAAGTGTTGATTTTAGTGTCTTAGCAATCCACGCGTCGAAACTATAATTAGAAACTCTGAAAATTAAATAAATCAGCCTCAACTCTTGCTATAAAATCATTAATGCCTAATTTAGTCTTAATTCAATATCCTTGGTCTCTCTTTGCTTGGATACCCACAAGACGTCCACTGCTGGACATAGGCCTCCCCAAGGATCTCCACGACGAGCGGTCCTGCGCCTCCCGCATCCAGCGGTTTTACGCTATACCACATATTAGTAATTTACTTCGAAATACTTCAATTTGTGTTTGAAACTGTGTAACGCAATTGGAGTTCTGGGTT
This sequence comes from Sesamia nonagrioides, assembly GCA_017933935.1. Taxonomy (NCBI): domain Eukaryota; kingdom Metazoa; phylum Arthropoda; class Insecta; order Lepidoptera; family Noctuidae; genus Sesamia; species Sesamia nonagrioides. The sequence goes on along the minus strand of JADWQK010001513.1, from coordinate 266,148 downwards.
GATGTCCAGGGAACGCCCGTCTTGGGTACAATTAAGTGGGCCTACGATCCAAGTTCTAAGCTTTCTACTCTTAATACTATAACAGTTAGTGGTATCCACAAGTTAGTAACTACACTGACAGCCTCTGTGGCGTAGCGGTAGTGAACGCGGTCGCTGCGCTAGGAGGCGCGGGTTCTATCACCGCGCAGTGCAAATATTTGTATGAATATGAACATGTATTTGCACTGGTCGTGCATCGGAAAGCACACTAAGCCAATGGTCTCGGTTGCCATACGAACATCTAATGGCAGTCGTTACGGGTTGTTGGAGCTCCCAAAAGTCCAACAATTTATCTAACTGCAATGCTTCGATATGGCGTTCGGGTTGTGATGGTCAGATGGCAGTCGCTTCACGGAAAATATCAAAGTTTAGCCAAAATCAGCAGTTAGACTGGTGTTGGCGCCATTTGTCATTGTTTTATACAAGGATTTCAAACATTAATACTTTAGTGATAAAATTGAAAATTTGTTGAAATAAAAAACTGTCGCGCCGAATGTAGTAGCTAATTCCTATCTTACCCTACATTATTTCATCTGCCTACCGGCAAGACAGGCCAGAATCCAGTTGGAACTCAACCGCTAAACCACGTTGATCCTATGTGATCTTGCCGCTAATCGCTGTCACCGCTAAAAAGAGTTCTCCCGTAGAAGCTCGTAAATCCGCTGCCCGCTGTTTCAACGCCCCGCAATTGCATTTTTCTGCAGTGTGATTTATCCCTGAACGATATAATCATGTTTCGATTTTAAGTTGTATCCACCCGCTTCAATTGGTGCGTATACTCTTAGCTTCAGGAAAGGAAGACTAAAGTGTTGAGTTGTGGAGAACATAATAACCACGTGTGTTTTGCCGAGCTTGTGGTGAAACCGTGCTGCCGACAAGAAGGTGAGGAGCCTGCGAGGACCTCGAAGATGCTTTGATTCCTACTGGACTACTGAACTGGCCGCACCAACTGGTAAAGCGGACCCTAGACTCCAAGCGACTCCGACTGGGATTAACGCTGAGGTGATGATGATATATTTATAAATATCCAATCATGGTGGCCTAGTGGTTAAAACACCAGCCTCTCAAGTATGAGTGCGCGGGTTCGATTCCAGGCCAGGTAAGTACCAATGTAACTTTTCTAAAGTTATATGTACTTTCTAAGTATATCTTGGAAATCAATGACTGAAGTTGAAGGAAAACATCTTGAGGAAACCTGGACTCTTAAGTCTGAAATCGCCAACCTGCATTGAGCAAGCGTGGTGTTCACGCTCAATCCTTCTCTATATGAGAGGAGACCTGTGCCCAGCAGTGGGACGATAAAAAAGGTTGATGATGATGATGATGACAAGTTAGAAACTACAACTAAAAATTACAAAATGGCTCGTGTTTTGGAAATTTTATAACTGTCAGACAACCTCAATTACTTCTAACTTAGTTAGGTATATGATTTACGTATCACAGGAGCTTTAACTACAAAGTTAACGCTAAGTTACGTAAGGAACTTAAGGCTGGATAAGTAAGTTAGTTAGGTAAGTTAACTGGCTTCCCAAGGGGTATCGTATTAACCAGTAACTGGTTTGTGGAGGTCAGATAAAATACATTTGAACCCAATTAGACAGAAAGCCAACTCCAATATTATACTATACAACGTGTAACATAAAGGGTATATTATAAGGTTTTTCCTCATAACAAAGGTATGGCATCTTTACATGATATCAAACGATATTGGAAGGGTTTTTTAATCCTATCTCTTTATGTTAGGAAGTTATGAGGAAAAACACCGCCTGTGATAGGCTACTATCATACTAGTCGCACAGAGATATTGAAGACATTTATCAGATTTTGGCAAGTAACGTGACGGGTAACGAGTAGTTATTAACGTATGTAGTGTGCTGCCACGTTTGTTATGATTGATTTTAAGAAACACACGAAACCGAAAGTTTGGTACCAATTTTTTGAGTATTTTATTTTGAGTTGAAACCCTTCCGATATCGTTTGATATAATCTAAAGATGCCATGCCCTTGGTATGTATATACCCTTTTTGTTACATGTTGTATAGCTTAATTGGGAAAGGGCACAGAACAGATAAAAGACATATGACAGTCCTTATTTTATACAATGTGATTTTTTGTTTATGCGAAACTTGAATATACAACTGAATAGATTCCAATAATTTTTACACTATATTATATTTTTTCCTAAATACATTTAGAAATTATTGTAGTATGGACTCCGACTACTCGCGCGTACAACAGCTGACGCCAGAGGTCAACGAACCGCGCTCGCCCGCCTGAGCGGGGCTTTGACCATATTTTTGTTGGGACAACCAAGTAGAATAGCAAGTTCATAACTTAGTGGTTTTTCATTATATCTTTTTGAAATGTTGTACATAGATTCGTTACTTAAAAATACTGGTCAAGTGTTTCAGGTTTCGCATACTTAAACAAAAAATAATGTAAAGTTTATTCCATGGGAAAGAGCTAGGCACATGATAGTAATGGCGAATTAGTTTACCAGCTCTTTGACAAATCTATACTAATATATAAAGCTGAAGAGTTTGTTTGTTTGTTTGTGCGCGCTAATCTCGGGAACTACTATTCTTTTAGCATTGGATAGCCCATTAATCCAGGAAGGCTTTAAGCTATATAACATCACGCTGCGACCAATAGGAGCGGAGCATAACTAAACCACGCGAACGAAGTCGCTGGCGGCCGCTAGTGTTTAATAAATTTCGTCACTTTCATCATATATGAAAATCAGCATTTTAGTGTTAAAACAATAACTTTTTGATTATTTATAACACAACTAGCTTATCGCCCGCGGCTTCGCCCGCATGGAATTCAGATATATTGCGCTTTTTAGATTTCCCTCGCGAACAACATATTTTTCTGGGATAAAACGTAACCTATTATTTAATCCGAACTTCTAACTTTACGCCTCCAAAATTTCAAAATTTCAATTGCAATCGGTTTAGTAGTTACGGCGTGAAAGCGGAACAAACAAACTCACTTTCCGATTTATAATATTAGTATGATTAGTAAGGATGGGCAGTTTTATCGATAAGAACGATTTTCTAAAGACAGCCTTTGTATGAATCAAAAAGGAAAGAAAAACAGTGCTGTCTAAATCAATAGTCATATAATTAAATGAGGCTGAGAATCAGCACCTTTCGAATGTCAAAATAATACAAGACAGTTTCTCAAAACGGCTGGCTTACACTCCTGGTGCTATGGCTGAGGAGATAAGGTGGTGCAACGAACTTCCCAGCAATGTAGTCTGTAGTGTAGGTACCGTGTACAATGCAATACATACCAGGCCACTCTGAAAGTATTGCGACAAAAAGTTTTTATGTATGAGAAACTGGCCAATTTTAATTTTTTTCAAAAATATGATTATTTATAACTAACTAGCTGTGCCCCGCGGTTTCACCCGCGTAAGTTTCGAACCGAAAGAGCTCAATTGATATAAAATAAGCGCCTGTTAAAATATGTACGTCCGCATTTGCTCCCGTTTTCGCAACATTTTTTGTTCCTGCTTTTCTCCTATTGGTCATAGCGGGATATTATATTATAGCCTATGTCCTTTCTCAGACTCTAGAATATATGTGTACCAAATTTCATTACAATCGGTTCAGTAGTTTTGGCGTGAAAGCCGGAGAGACAGACAGACAGACAGACAGACAGCCAGTGATACTTTCGCATTTATAATATTAAGTATGGATAAACTGGTGCTTGACCGCAATAACGCCTGATGGTAAGCAGTGATGGAATTTGTTATAGCGTGCTAGTTTATTAAGAGCCTATTCACTCTAGCCTTGAAGACACTCAAAATTGTAGTCCGACGGAAACACCGCCGCTGCAAATTGTTCCAACCCCTCGATGTAGGCGTATAAAAGAGGAAGCCAAACGCTTCGTCCGGATCGTAGTGGTGTTAACAACGTAAGGATGGAAACTCGGGGTCCACGACGGGTCGTCCGATGGTGGAACGTAGATGGGGGAATTAAATCCTGCAATTGCATGTGTGCATGCCCTTGAACGCTCACCAAAATGCATCCTAACACCGAAAGGCTGGTTACTCTACACCTGTGCTCTATGCTCATTTATTGCAATTGGCTGATGGAACAAGAATTCTGCTGAAATACGAAGTAATTTTACCTACATTTTTTTCCTTTTCACTTGATTTTTGCCAATATAAAAGCACTTAATTTGTTTATTAAGTATTTACTATTGATTTATTTAATGTATGAATATTGATACTAAAGGTGCAACCGCCTACTGAGAAATCTATAATCTATAGTTTTGCTGATTAATTATATTTATCATATCTCCACGCTGATAACGAAAAACACAATTGTAAATAATCATTATTTTGTTCAAATGGTGCGTGACGAATCCATACTAAATATGAAACAAAAACAACGTAGAAAAAAAAACAAAAGATAAATATACAAAGATTGAAAAAAGATGTCAAAAAAACAAAAGAAATTAAAAAGAATCCTGCAGCTCGTGAGGGATTTGAACCCCCGACCACCTCTTGATTGAAATTAAGTTGGCGCTCTAACCGCTGAGCTAACGAGCCGACGTAAATATAAACGAAAGTGGCTACCTTATTCGAATTGATGATGTCATGCTCAAAACATGGTCGAATTATATAAAAGATCCCTAAAAATGTAAATAACAAGGTACCAGGGTAGCACAAAATTGTAGGAGAAGTCGAAAAAATGAAGCTCATTCATTCACACGGGAACGACGGGAACGGGATAAAAAAGTATCCTATGTCCTTCTCCCAAGTCTTAGCTACCTCTCTCTACCAATTTTTAACAAAATCAGTTCAAGCGTTCTTGAAAATTAATGTTATATAATAATCATCATCATCATAATTATTATTATAGATAATACATGGCCTACTTTGTGGAGGTGCAAGGTAACAGAGTAGCACAAAAGTGTAGGAGAAGCCGAAACAATGAAGCTCATTCATCATTAAACCATATTAATTACATAGAAGAACTTTTATTGTGCCTAGTTTGTAGAGGTGCATGGTACCAGAGTAGCACAAAACTGTTTGAGAAGTCGAAACAACGTTTCCAAGATCACATGCTTTTTCAAACAATCAGCGCCATCTGCTGGGCTGATTTGTGAATCTAAACCATCCAGGGCGCCACTCAAACGTATACAGAAAAAATCATTTAAATCGGTCAAGCCGTTTAGGAGGAGTTCAATGACATACACACGTACAGCAGAATTATATATATAAAGATTTATATAGATATATAAAGAATAGGTGGCTCAAAACCACCAAGGTGGCGAATTTAGAGTTTGGAATTTCGTAAAAATGTTTTTATTTTAAGTTCACGATTTAAAAATAGTTTTAAATGAATGTTAGTTATAACTAGAAAATATAAATTATAAATATGAATAAATAAATATGTTAATAAGTACGTATAATTATAAATATGTTTAGAAAATATATTTTCTAAACATATTTTCCAGGAGTATGCATAAAAATAATATTTTAGGAAATTATATTGGGTTAAAAGAAAGTTGTCAAATCAAATCAAATCATTTATTTCAAATAAACCAGTTACAGGCACTTTTAGATTGTCAGAAGGTCGGTCAGTCAATAAGATGAGGCTAGTCACCCATTCCAAAGAGTAGGTACCTATGGAGAAGAACGGGCAAGAAACTCCATGGACACTCTTTTGAATTTTCAAATTATTGTTACAAATATATGATCACATCATTCATGTTGAAATCAACCGTGTGAGAACGATGCAGAAATATATTGTACGCTGAGAGCGTCCATTATGGAAAACACGCAAAAATCAATTCAGAAATTAAAATACGCCGTGGCCGCTAAGAGATGACCAGTCCCCTCTGATGGCGTCCGTACACGAACATGACGTATGGATCAGCATCATTCAGCTCAACCATATTGAAGGGAACCTAATAACCCAACACACACGCCACCATCAGCGAGACATTTGAGTGAGCATGACATACTCTCAACAGCCAGAGCACAATCAAGTTAATAAAAAAGACTAACCCAACAAATAAATGCCTTACAGCACATTCGTACATTTTGTTCACACGTTTGCCATGCAATTATACAATACTAAGAAATTGAATCTACACACTGCTAAGATAGTTTTGTCCAAGGTTCAGCAGCTCCAACAGTGTTCCCGAATACTAAATTTAGCTTCTGTATAGCTGTAGTGCCGAACACCTCTGTCAGCGATACAATTCCGTAACGTACAATATGCTTGGCTACATCATCATTCTCCTGCCCTTATCCCAATTTATTTGGGGTCGGCGCAACATGTCTTTTTCTTCCATGCATCCCTATCAGAAGCCATCTCGGCAGTCACTCCCTTCTTAGCCATATCATCTTTCACACATTCCATCCATCGTTTTTTTGGTCTTCCACTACTCTTATAGCCATCAACATTCATAATTAAGACTCTCCTCACGACATTCTCCTCAGTTCTCCGTAACACATGCCCGTACCATCACAACCGATTTCCACACAACTTTTCAGCTACCGGTGCTACTTTCAGACTTCCTCTTATGTACTCATTTCTTATTCTATCCATTCGTGTAACACCACACATCCCTCTTAGCATTCTCATCTCGGCTGCATGCAATTGCCTTTCATTCATCCCTTTCGTAGCCCAACATTCTGATCCATACAAGACAGCAGGTCGGATCATGGTTTTATATATTTTCCCCTTAAGTTTAAGGGGAATGCGGGAGTCGCAGATTGTTCCCGTGACCTGCCGCCATTTCATCCACCCAGTGTTAATTCTGTGCTTAACCGTCCGATCGATTTTTTTTGTTTATTTAACATAAATGTTAAATATTTTTTAACAAATTATCATGTGCGAACGCATTGTTCATTTCGGGAACACTGAGTCATTTTCGGGAACAGTAATGTAACTAAATATTTACCATAAATGTTAATTTTTTTTTAACAAATTATCATGTGCGAACGCATTGTTCATTTCGGGAACACTAATGTAACTAAATATTTACCATAAATGTTAAATATTTTTTTAACAAATTATCATGTGCATATATTGTAATAATGTTGTAGTAATGTTTTCTTATACATGCTAGGCTATAGTTCAATTTGATTTTATTCCTGAATTTGTTGTAAATATAAACATAAAATTTGAATATCGTAAACTTACTACAAACTTTGCTTTGCTTCCAATTTTCTTAAAAAATAATCGAAGAATTTAAAGGTTTTCATTGTTTTTAACAAATATAGCAAAATACTATTATCTATTTATGGTTAATGTACATTTTACAAACGTGTTTAATTTTATAGCAAATATTTAAAATCGTTCTCGAAATGACGAAAATTGCTGACAGTACGGTTTTACAAGGGGTCGTTCAACTACTGATATATATATTGTGTTGAACTTCTAGGACATATCTATAATGCATGGGAGGATAAATGCAATGCCTTGGGCATCTTTTGTGATTTGTCTAAGGCATTCGATTGCGTTCTTCACGATGCGTTAATCAGGAAACTCCGCCACTACGGGATTCGGAGCTCTGCACTGGATCTTAATACATCTTTCTTGGGTGGTAGGATTCAAAGCGTTGACGTTAATGGAAAAAGATCTTCCGGATCTTTAGTAACAATGGGAGTCCCAGGGGTCAATTCTTGGTCCTTTTTTGTTTCTTATTTACATCAATGACCTGCCGTACCTAATAAAGGATAACCACGATATAGTGTTGTTTGCAGATGACACTTCACTTTTATTTAAACTGAAACGTCAGCAGCAGGTTACTAATGATGTAAATAGCGCGATCTCCAAAGTAGTCCATTGGTTTAATGTTAATAATTTACTCTTAAACGAGAAAAAAACCTAATGTATTAAGTTTACTCTACCTCACGTTAGGCAGGTGGATACTTAAGTGTTGATAAAGGGCTAAGAATTGAAATCTGAAGACCGCACAGTATTCTTGGGTATAACTCTGGTTGCTAAGCTTCAATGGGGTCCACATATAGAAAAATTGACAAAAAACTAAGTTTTGCTGCATACGCAGTTAGAACAATTCGTAATTTGACTGATGTTGAGACGGCCCGTTTAGTGTACTTTGGCTATTTCCATAGCGTAATGTCGTACGGCATTCTGTTGTGGGAAAATGCCGCCGATATTCAAACAATATTTGTTTTGCAGAAACGAGCTGTTCGTGCAATTTATAAATTAAGTCTGAGACACTCTCAGAGAACAATTTAAAGAGATTAATGTACTGACCGTGCCGTGTCAATATATTTATGAAAATCTTTTGTATGCATGATGAAAAAAAAATGAAAAAAAATGAATGATGAATGTAATGTTTTGTATGTTTTTTTGTATGTTTTGTATGTTTTGTCTTTTGTTTTGTATGAAAATTTTTTGTTTGTGTGTTTTGTGTGTTTGTTGTTTTGTATAAAAATATAAAATTGTTTAAAAAATACAGTGATGTCCATAATATAAATACTAGGAACAGGCACAAATTTATTGTACCTCAACAATTCTCCTCTCCTCAATAATCCTCAATTGTACGACAAGGCTCAAGAACATAGATGGCTCTTTCAGATGCCAATGTATACATTTTTACAATGGATTTCCAGAGGTTGTTCAAGATCTGAGCCTGAATAAATTCAAATCCTTCATTAAACGTAAGTTGTGTCAGAAAGCATTTTATAGTGTGAATGATTATATTGAGGACAAAAAAGCTTGGGCTTTAGCTGCGTCCGATTTCTATACACTGATTGTTCTTTGATTTTTCCTCTTGTAGTTTTATTATGCAATTAATAACATAAACAAAATGCTGAAATTACATAAATAAGTTATTTTCAATTTTTAATCACTGTAATTGTATTAGTTTACAGTCATATCGCCATTTCGGAACGTGCCGTCATCCCGGAGAACGCTCCCGAAATGACCGTTCTCGGATTGACGTTTTTGAATCTTTGCGCCCTTGACTCCTGTGATAGACATTTTGAACACAATATTTTAAGGTCGTTGTCTAATAAACCACGATAGCGTTAAAAAATAACCAATGAATAAGAACATTTCTAATATTACAAACAATAACAGATGTTCCCGTAATGATGTAATATTGATGTACGCTATGGAAATTGTAAATAGAAATAAACATACCACTTAATTTTTTGTTAATTTGGCGAAAATCTCGGCAGCAACCCACACACACACGCACGTCCACTTCGTCAAGTTGGCACTACTGAAGGCTGCGTTCATCAATAAAATATTTTGGTCAGTTATCGAAGCGTTCACAAAGATGACGTTAAAATTTTCGGACAAACTATTTGGTAAATTTTATGCTGGAATCTTTTTTTATATGTGAATATTGAATCTATTTATCCCTTTTTGAGGAAATAAGTATTAAATTTAAACTAACAATCAAATGAAATTAAATCAAATACTTAATGTTTTAGGCGCGTGTTTTCCGGCAATAGTACTTAAGGACGCGTTCCCGGGGATGACTTTTCGCACTTAATTTAATTTAATATTAAATAAAATAATGCATTGTAACAAAAATAATACTATTGTACAAATAAATAAAAACAATTTCAACCATTAAGAGTAAAAATCTTTGTCAATTGGTATGAATTCGATAAAAATTAAAATTAAAATTAAAATTTAAGAAATTATAATTTCTTTCCAAATGAAATTCGCCACAACACTTCACAAAACTTCCCTCCACATAGTTTGCGAGCTAATTAAAATTATCGTGTCTCTTTGAAAAATGGATTTGCTTCGAGACCATTTTCGCGCGATTTCAAATGTTGCCTGAAACCAGACGAATTGTACGATAGACTTCAAATGGCATTCATGGATGAAGGCCCTTCTAAGGCAACTATGTATCGGTGGTATAATGAATTTAAGCGCGAACGATTAACTTTGAGGGATGAAGAAAGAAGTGGTAGCCCTTTGATTGCAGCAGGCTGCAAACGAGATATCTGCGGCAGACTGGAAAAAGTGTTTCGGAAACTGGTTCAGACGCATTAAACTTTGTATAGAGGATGGTGGAGAGTACTTTGAAAACATGTAACAAAATATATATGTACCTATAGATAGTAAATGTACCTATAGATTTTTTTTTATTATCGCAAAACTTTCTGATTGTCTTACGTACATACATAACAAATACCTAAAGGGTTGCTGCTCGCTTTAAAAACATTTCCACACAATAAGTAGAATGGACAGTGTCGGTCATTGTGGAAAGCCTCAGGGAGGCCTTTGTCCAGCAGTGGACTTCTATAAGCTGAAGAAGAAGAAACCATATAGCTTCTTTAGTTATTTTGTTAACTCTGCTAAGGTATTAATTAAAAACCCCTTTGACAAACTAAGTTTGAAGACCACATTAAAATCCGTTGCGTAATTCGGAAGAGGCGGTCACACAGACTTTCATTACCAAAACGGCTTCAACCACAATTCAACCCTTTGAACCGAAACTTTCAACAGTTTCAACCCAACTACTAAAATTAAAACGGAATTCTAAATGAAACAAAACACCGACAACATCTACATCGCTCTGAAAATTAGACAAATTTGCAAAATGCATAATGCATTTATTTGACCACCCTATTTCGCCCCTGTATTCGAATTTCACTATGCAATTCTAAACCTTATTACTGACAACTAGAGTTGGAATTACTTTATGCAGTGGCGGGGGTTTATGAAGTCTTAATGGTTTGAAAAACATATTTTACATCAGAGTTTGAATGAGGGTTTATTCACCGTTCTGTTATTACGAACTCTTGTACAAATGAATATGGAAACTAAATTTGTTCTTGGTATATATGCATCTAATTCATGTTTGTAGTAATTGTCTATTCCAAAACCGCTGTCGTGGAATATTTTTGATCAGGATATAAAAATAGGAGCTGAAGTGAAATGAGTAGCCCACAAAAACATGTAAACTAATATATAAAGCTGAATAGTTAGTTTGTTTGTTTTTTTTTGAACGCACTAATCTCAGGAACTGCTGGTCCGATTTAAAAAATCCTTTTTTTTTAATATTTGCGTTGGATAGCCTATTCATCCAGGAAGGCTTTAGGCTATAAAACATCTCGCTGCGACCAATAGGAGCAGATCATAACTAACTCCACGTGGCAAACGAATCGCTGGCGGCCGCTAGTTTAATATAAAATAGGATAAAAGGAAGAAAGAAAATACTTACCTACATTTATTCAGCACGGACTTAAAGAAACATAATACATCTAAAATATACGTGTATCAGGTAGCAACAAATAAAACAAATTAATAGTAAAAACCCCGATGTAAAAAATAGAAGTAAAGTGTGCCTATGCCAATTTATGCTTGCCGGTGCGCGTTCCAATCCAAACCTCGGCTGCTCCATCGGCTGTCGGTTCTTCGTGGGACATAGCCAGCCCACTGCCACTCCAGTTTGTTTCCTGTGCAAGCTGTTTTCTTGGTTTATAAAAAGTTTACAGCAGCTGTAATTAAAACTATTCCTCCAAAACCGTTATCACGGTTCGGCTGTATGTAACTAGATAACCTAAATATAAATCTATTAATGAGCTAGTCGTTGAAGTTAAACAGATTCTGATAAGTATGATATTTCAGCATCTCCATTCTCTTCTATAATAATTTTCTCGGTGGTAGGCCATAACATCGGCTGCCGGCAGAAGTTACCACCTACCAGACAAAGTCTTGCCGCCAAGCGATTCGTCGTGTTCCGGCATGATGTCTGGTGAAGCCGTACGGAGGACGGCTCTGAGCAGTTGTGTTGCGATGTGTGCCGGGTACGATGCGCCAAATGTTGTTGTGTTGGGAGTTTGGCGTGGAGAGTCTCCAGATCAATCTCCCTCTAGCGCAGCATCGTTTGGTCGTGTTGTTCTTGGGTTTAACATTGCATCGCCTCGCTCAACTGCCGTCATCCTTCCTATTCCTAAGTTTTTTAAGTGGCTTAATAAACTAGTGCGCTTTACCATCAACGATTGCATCACTGTTTACCATCAGGCGGGATTGCAGTCAAGCACTAGTTTATAATTATTAAAAAAAACCTTATGCAGTGACATAATTGCGCAACACACTAAGACTATTGATGACTAATTTTGACTTCTTTAGCCTATAGAGGTCCATTGCTGGACAAAGGCCTCCCCAAGGCTTTCTACAAAGACCTGTCTTGAACTGTCCGCATCCATTGGCTTTTTTTGACTGGTTAACAAAACGCCCGCATCCATCGGCTTTTTTTTGACAGGTTATCAAAATTCTTCGAACATAATATATAAAGCAATGGATAGGCTATTCATCATCATCCCAGCGTTAATCCCAGTCGCATCCAAAGCCTTTTCAGCATTGGAGTCTGGGGTTCGCTTTACCAGTCCACCTGCTGATATGGCTAAACTTCGACATTTTCCATGAAGCGACTGCCGTCTGACCTCCACAACCCGAAGGCGACATCAAAGCATTGCAGTTAGACCAATTGTAGGACTTTTGAGGGCTCCAACAACCCGTAACGACTGCCACTAGATGTTCGTAGGGCAACCGGGACCAAAGGCTTAACGTGCTTTCCGGGGCACGACCAGACCAGTACAAATATTCTATATAGATAGGCTATTAACCGTTCAAAATCATTCAGATTGAGACTAATAATCTGGTACCGAATTTGGGTATAAGACAATAAAAGACATACCAAAAAGTTACATCATACTTTAATTATTCCGAACTAAGAAAACCATATTGTCCGTTTTCACACATTAATACCAATCACAAATAAACCTTGTAATGTTCCAATAGAGTTCGGTTTACAACTCAGTGTGGGTCGAAGGGAATTTCTTGAGGACTGCGTGGTAAAGGTTGTAAAAGGCGTATACTGATACACTGATTATCACAAATAGTGACCCTCCGAAAACGAAACTAAGGAAGTTTCCATCGATCATAGTGGTGCCTTGGAGACTGGAAGCCTGACCCTGGAACAGCTCCTTGGGGTTAGAGCCTTGAGCCTTTCGCTCTTCCATCATTTTCTTCATGACTGACAGCCTTTCTTTTAGCTCGTCTATCGATTCCACCATGTCTTCTGAAACTGTAAAATGAGAATTTTAGCATTGTATTGTACAAATGCCTCATGTGGTATCGGGCTTAGAATAGCACCATCACATATCCTCCCGTGGGTGCCGTAAGAGGGGACTAAGGGAACTCTCACCAGGGAAGCGGGCAGCAACGCTTCTCCTTTGGAATATCAAACTACTGGGATCCCTAACCCATCTGCCAAACGTGGGGATTATGAGAAACCCCCCCAATGTAATGAATGCCTTGAGGAGGCCTTTGTGCAGCAGTGGACCTCTATAGGTTGAAGAAGAAGATTGTACAAATCTGTCGGTATCGATGGGTACGGAGACAAGGTCTGAGTGAAGGCAGTAGACTTCTTTTATTATTGTAACCAGTTGTATCCCACGGGTAAAAAATTTCAATTGCGAGACAATGGTGCCGATTTTCATATTTACAAACTAAGTTAAGAAGATTATTCTTCAAGATAACAAATTAATAAAGTCCTGTCAAATTCTGACAAGACTAACCTATTTATCTTCTGTCCTTTTCTAAGTGAAATAGGAAGAAAAAGACGCACTGAACTTAAATTTAGTTTAGTTTCTGAACAAGGGAATCAGGGATCAAAGTATCCTAATAATGTCCTAGTCATTGCGTAACAGACTATCAGTAGCAATGGGTTTCATTTTGACAGTTCAACAGCGTTCATTGCGTTATTTACCGCGTTGAGCAGACACATTTTTGGAACATACAAAGCAATGGATTAGCAATATGCTTCAAAATGATTACAATTGATATTAATAGTGTGTAACGCGATTTCCCGCTCGATGCACAAGGGGGTCAGTCGCCTCGAGGAGAGCCAGTATAATAGGCGTCAAGCTGGGCTAAATTGGAGTATATTCAGACGTAACTCACCCAGGAGTACATGATAGACAGATCTGTGGGTTAAGAGGGAACTCTAGTGGTGCTTTCTCTATACAAACGTATTCCGCTGTTTTCTTCGTGGATAATGCTTTTAGAGCAATTTTGATTTTTTTCTGAAACTTAATTAATAAAAGAAATACGATACTTCAAAATCGCGTAAAATAACCCATGTTTTGCCTTGGTGTTCAGATGACTATTAGACAAACGTGATATGTTTTTGACAAAAAAGAAAATAATGGAAGCGTAGGTATACTTTTCCTCTAAATTTTGATATAAAATAATTGAAATCTGTCGTGTTTTGAAAAAGAAAACAGCGGAATACGAAACGTCTTTTGGTCAACGTTTTTGTAGGTGAAATCAGCTTGAGCTGCAACTGTCCTTTTCGCAATTTTTCGGGAGAAGTTGGAAGCAGCGCGACGGCAATAGTTTCTCCAAATACATATTTTCCAAATTCCTCGGCACTAGAGTCCTCTCTTAAGCGATTAGGGTTCTGGTTATTAGGCCACATAATTTAGATTTTTTGTTTCTAGAACATCGGTTTTCTTATGATGAATTTTGTTACGTTTGTGATAACAGTGGTGGTGCCATTGCCTAAATACACAGAGTAAAGGGCATAAATATACCAATCCGCATTGAGCAAACGTGGTGATTACGCTCCATCCTTCTCTATATGAGAGGAGACCTTTGCCCAGCAGTGGGACGATAAAAAGGTTGGTGATTTTATTTTATTTATTTGGGACAAAAACAGTTATAGTTACAATATTCGATTAGTCGGCTAAGGTATAATACAGAGTAGGTAAACAAACATATAATCAATAATCAATATTGATTGTACAAGACATAAGGAAACGGACGTATACAAAAGGGGACAGTGAGAAAGTAACGAATGTTAAAACTAAAATTAAACCCTAAAAATCACACAAACCAATTCAAGATAGCGTGCCCCGTCCAGATCTGGTCTGTGGGCACAATCACGTCACACCAAATCCATCATCATCATCTCCGCGTTAATCCCAGTCGCATCCGCAGCTTTTTCAGCTTTGAAGTCTAGGGTCCGCTTTACCAGTCTAACTGCTGATTTTGGCTAAACTTCGATATTTTCCATGAAGCGACTGCCGTCTGACCTCCACAACCCGAAGGCGATATCTAAGTAACGCAGTTAGACTAATCGTTAGACTTTTGAGTGCTCCAACCAACCCGTCACGACTGCCACTAGATGTTCGTATGGCAACCGGAACCAACGGCTTTACGTGATTTCCGAGGCACGACCAGACCAGTGCAAATATTCATATTCATGCATACAAATATTTGCACTGTGCGGGGATCGAACCCGCGCCTCCTTGCGCAACGGTCGCGTTCGCTACCGCTACGCCACGGAGGCTGTCCTCACGTCACACCAAATATCAACAAAAAACAGTAAGAGTTAAGGATTACCAGAAAGTAAATTAATAGCCATTTTTCTACCGCCGACTTGACGTCTTATGCGGACGACACGCTTGTCACTGCCCGGGGGAGCTCGCACAGGGAAGCGACGTTGGTAGCCATGGCTGCGGTGTCACAGGTGGTGAACCGCATCCGGCGCCTGGGCCTGGAGGTGGCCCTTGACAAGTCGGAGGCCATGGTTTTCCATGGACCCCGGCGTGCGCCGGCGCCGGGTTCACATATCGTGGTCAATGGGGCCCGGATAGCTGTCGAGTCCATCATGAAGTACCTGGGATTGGTACTCGACAGCCGATGGGAATTCGGGCCCCACTTCCGGCGGCTGGCGCCCAAGCTGATGGGTGCAGCAGGCGTGCTATCAACGTTGCTTCCCAACATGGGGGGCCCTAGCACCAGGTTGTACGTGGGAATCGTGCGGTCCATGGCCCTATATGGGGCCCCTGTGTGGGCAATGGACCTGACAGCCGGAACAATCGCCATTCTGCGCAAGCCGCAGAGGGCGATGGCCGTCAGGGTCGTCCGCGGGTATCGCACGATTTCCTACGAGGTGGCTTGCGTCCTGGCCGGATCCCCGCCCTGGGACCTAGAGGCAAAAGTACTCGCGTCATTGTACTGATGGCGCGAGGAAGAGCGGTCACGGGGCTCCAGTCCGGCGCCACGGCAGATCGAGCTGCGCCAAGAGGAACTCCGTCTGGTCCTGGTGGCGGACTGGCGGCAGAGGCTTATGCGTCCTACCGCCGGCCTCGCTACCGTCGAGGCGATCCGGTCAGTACTCGACGACTGGCTCGGGAGAAGGCACGGCTCCCTGTCGTTTAGGGTGACGCAGCTACTGTCGGGGTAGGGCTGCTTCGGCAAGTGCCTGCGTAGCTTAGGCAGGGAGCCGGACGCTGGGTGCCACCACTGCGTCCAATGCGGGGAGGACACGGCGCAGCACACGCTCTCCGAGTGTGTAGCTTGGGAGGAGCTGCGCCCTGGGACGCGGTGGTGTCCTTCTGCGAGGACGTGATGTCGCAGAAGGAAGCTGCGGAACGGGAGAGGGAGATCTCAACTCCCTTCCCGGGCCGCAGAAGATGCACCAGGCGCCGAAGAAGGGCGGATAACGCCCTCTTCCGCCCCCCATGAATGGCTTCAGGGGCGAGGGGCATGGGGAAGTCCCCACCCCCTATTCGATGGACCCCGAATCGGAGGCGTGCGCGAATTTCAGCGCGCGCCTCTGAGGCGATGCACGGGGTAGTTTGACACCCCACTACCCCGTGCAGGAGACGAGGCCCGGACAAACCGGGCCAGCACGAGGGTGTGGGGCCTCGGAAGAATTTAGACTCCCGCGGCCCCACGCGCGCTCGTGATGGAAGAGACACCGGGGTGGTTTTACTCAGTAAGAGTCAGACAGACCTCGTCGCCCACCCCAGGGCGGCGGACATCCCTTGAGGATTTTCACACCGGAAAAAAAAGGAAAAATATGTGCCCCCCCTTTTTGGGGTATTGGGTAATAGTGGCTGCAGAAGCAGTGTTCGTTCTCGCAACCCCTAGTGTAGGTGTGAGATGGAACACCGGGGTGCACCCCAGAAAAATAAAGATAACTCTGTTCCTGCACTGCTCTGGTTAAAATGTTTAAGTAATTATAAGAGAATAATAAGTAGGTACTACTTGTCTCATATAATTATCATCATCTTAGCGTTAATTATAGTCGCATCCGTAGCTTTTTCAGTTTTGGAGTCTGGGGTCCGTTTACCAGTCTAACTGCTCGTTTCGCTAAACTTCGATATTGTCCATGAAGCGACTGCCGTCTGACCTCCACAACCCGAAGGCGATATCGAAGCATTGCAGTTAGACCAATTTTTGGACTTTTGAGGGCTCCAACTACCCGTAACGACTGCCATTAGATGTACATATGGCAACCGGGACCAACGGCTTAACGTGCTTTCCGAGGCACAACCGGATCAGTGCAAATATTAAATATTTAAATGGCATTCATGCATACAAATTTTTGCACTGCGCAGGGATTGAACTCGCACCTCCTTGCGCAGCGGCCGCGTTCGGCACCGCTACGTCACGGCTGTAGGCTGCCTTGTCTAATGTAATATTGTAACATATTCGCCTTAAATGTAACCTCTATATAGTTCAGATATGAGTTTAAGAAAAATAAACTTAATTCCCACACAATAAAGTCAAGTTTACCTACGCTTCAAACATTTTTATGACTTTTTCAATAGTATTGGTCAATCTGAAATGATCTTAATTTACACTTAAATAAATTTTATATTTATTTAACTTGAATGAACGTCAATTTGAAACAAAATTTAAATATTCCTAGAGAGACAGCAGAGCAAAATAAAGAAATATCCTTCAGATGCTTTTTAATAATACCTACTTTTTAGTCAATACTATTATGAACGGCTGAGATAAAAAAGAAATCTAAAGCTTAAATAAACCGTTTAGTAAACTAAATTCATAAATGAAAGTAAAGTTGGATGTGTTGCTCATTTTCCAGCCATCTATATGGCCTAGGGGAAATAATTTTCCCATAGTCTACGTATAAGAGAATAAGAGTGTCTTTAAGGCTAGAGTGAATAGGCTCTTAATAAACTAGCGCGCTTTACCATCAACGATTGCATCACTGCTTAGCATCAGGCGGGAGTGCGCTTAAGCACTAGTTTTTAATTTATAAAAAAGAAGATAGTCCATATTATATTTTTCTCGGTATAACTCGTAATAACCGATGTACTATTTAATCATCATCATCATCCCAGCGTTAATCCCAGTCGCATCCGAAGCCTTTTCAGCTTTGAAGTCTGGGGTCCGCTTTACCAGTCCAACTGCTGATATGGCTAAACTTCGACATTTTCCGTGAAGCGACTGCCGTCTGACCTCCACAACCCGAAGGCGACATCGAAGCATTGCAGTTAGACCAATTGTTAGACTTTTGAGGGCGTATGCACGTATGGGCGATTGCGTATGTACTATTTAATGTGTTAACTTAATTGTCACTTAGTTATAGTTCCTAAATAATCGACTAAAAATAACCAACGAACATCATTGAAACTGCCTCCACCCATTTTCGTCATTTGAAAATATTGGAACATGTAGAACAAAGAAAAAAATATTAACAAAGAATTGAACTATTTAAGCTTTTTCACTCAAAGGTCAGAATCAGAATCAGAAATATTTTATTTGTGATACATAGGTACAGTGGTTAGGTATTCATATTTGAGGATAAAGTGCGCTATGATCAGCCCATTATAGGCATACAAATACAAAAAATAAAATAATAAAATTACATTATACAGATTACATTATAATAGGGATAATTAAAGTCAAAAAGTCATAATAATTCCCCCACACAGTCCAGTCCTGTACACATTGGCCCACGTTAGACCATCTTCGTCCATTTTTATTAGCAAGCTACAGGTCAATAACCCTTAAGAAATCAACATTAAGATATTTTAATATTTAGATAAATCTCTAAATAAAAATTCCCATATATAAATAAATACAGCAAATATTTAACTAAAATTTGAGTTTAATTTAATAGAAACAGCTTTCTTCCACACAGAGATGGCTCTTTTCGCCCGAAAATCACTAAAAAAACACACAGAAATTCTAATTCCCGCACACATACAAATAAATTTATAGTTATAACAATAAAAGAGTTTATTTCTTACCTTCAGGATCCCTGTCTGCATTACCTTTGCCCATTTTATAAGATATTTTGCACCCACTGAGTCTGTGTTTTGTTTTGACTGTTGCAATCTATCCCGATTTTCCGACTTGTTTAAGGGAGCTAAAATGGCGGCCGCGCATGCGTAATCCGGGTCGGGATAGGCGGGAACTATTGATCGTGTGCCTGGGAGAGTTACCTGGAATTTGAATCTAGATTCGAAAGCCTTTGCTTTCAAATATTATGTGTATGGAAAGGTATTTTACTCGTTTGGATTTAAAACATATTTCCTACAACTTGTTTTTTGAATACTTATTTATTTTATTATTTATGTATACATTAAAATACATAAGGATAAGACAAAATTAAGATCTGAGTACAAAGGTGCTGCTTATTTCTTAAGAAATTTCTTCCAGCAGACCTGCGAAAGGAGAAGTAAAACAGAAATGTAGACAATAGTGTGTAAGAACAAGGAGGAAATAAAATATGAATATGATAAGTATAAGTATGTTGAACATTATATTTCAGGTCAGATACATAGGTTGGTCTAGAGACATGTTACTAATTTTATAATTAACTAGCGGCCGCCAGCGACTTCGTTCGCGTGGAGTTAGTTATGCTCCGCTCCTATTGGTCGCAGCATGATGTTATATAGCCTAAAGCCTTCCTGGATTAATGGGCTATCCAACGCAGAAAGAATTTTTCAAATCGCACCAGTAGTTCTCGAGATTAGCGCGAACAAACAAACAAACATACAAACAAACTCTTCAGCTTTATACAATATGTAAAGAAAACCCTGTCCGATCCGTGAAGGCATTGTTAGGTATCGATAACTGATTCTACTAATGCCCAGAAAGACAGGCAAACCTTGAAAAAAAAAATCCCCCTAAAAAATAAATATTATTTCGCAAAAAGAGGTAACTTAATATATGTGCGGTAAGCAACCCATTGCCGCGGGCGGCGCGGGGCAGGGCACGCGGCACCTGTGACGTGGTCGCGTCGCTATTCACTTATAATAATACCGGTGTTGTCACTTTTTTAAAAATTACCAAATTTCGGGAAAATTAGAATTCATTCCCGGGAAAAAAGGATTATTCATTAGTAAGTAGGAAGGAAAATTCATTAGTATTGTTACTATGATGATTACGTAAAATTTGATATTATATTTGGCCATGTGTTTACCTAACCTTTATTATCCTTATGGGTCGGATGGGGTTTTCTTAATATATTTTATATTAGTAGTATAGTATAGATTGGGTTACGTGCAAATTTGACCGCTTATAAAAAGATTGGACTACCACAAAACGCCATGTGGGAAAACTTTGCCAAGAAGTGAGCAGTTTCGGCTGATATAAGATTAATAATAATGAAGTCCTTATGAAAACAGCGGAGTTATTGCTATTCCTTTATAATTGTTATTTTAGGAAACTGATGGGCACCTGTGGAGAGTATGCCTCGAGCCATGGGTTGAACTATAATGCAGTTAAGAGTAAATTCATGGTGTTTTAGGCTAGTTTCCTAAATAGTGTGCCTCCTGTGTATATAAATAAGGCACCACTTGATAAAGTGAATCAAGTCAAATACGTCACATTCTTACAGCTAACCTGAAAGATGATGTGGACATTGAGTTGGAGTGGAGGGCGTTGTCAGTTGAGGTAATATGATAGCTCATAGGTTTGTGCGTTGTTCGAGGGAAGTAAATATAACGTCCTTTAGAGCTTATTGTACGCCGCTCTACACGTGCAGCCTGTGGGCTGATTATACTCGTGCAGAAAATCAAGCGAAAATGCGCAAGTGGTGCGAGTCTGTGCGAGAAAGTGCAACCTTTTTTTTTTGTTCATGGCCTCTTGTTGTTGACCTTGAGTAGTCGTGACTACTTAACAGGACTATCCTGTATCTGCCTTAAATGAATTTAAAACCTCTAGCCAGGGGCATTTGAAAACCAAGCGACAACATGGTAAGTGCACCCTTTGTAGGGTACGAACCTCGGCTTAGGGCGCCGCTGGAGAAAACAGTAAGGGACGGCTGGATAGAAATTTTTATGCCGTTTCATAATACTAGCTCTGAGAAGAAACGCCGAAACAAACTTAGAGGTCATAGTCGGAAATTTATATTTACTGGCTCAGCTGTGGAGCGGGCTGGCCTTCATCGGACAAGATGATTACCAACAGATTGGATTGCTCTTTATATGCAGCAATGCTGCCGCAGACTGTGCCGCCGTGAAATTGTTGTCTGTGTTTGTGTCTATTCGTATTTGCCGTCTTGTATGTTACATTTTATGTATATGTTTGTATGAGTCATTAAAATTTAAATAAACTAAATTTATTTCTTGTGAAACTCACTTACAATAAAAGTGGTTTTAATTTTGACAGTTCAGTAACATTCTTTGCGTTATTTACGTTGCTGAGTAGAACTTTGTTTCTGAGACATGTCGGGTTAGTTAATTACAATTTGCTATCGTAAGAGTCAAGAATAATGCTGTAAACTATGTTACACCCTTTTACAACATTCTCAACTATAACTTGTATTTTATTTATTTTATAAAAAAAAAATAAACATTATTGTCCCAAACTAGGAAATATTGCTGTATATTGCAACAGTCGATCGCTCAGCCGTTGTGCCAGCCGTGTCTTCAATGTAATTTATTATGCTGGGCCAAAAACTACGCCCAGGAACACTTTTCCCGCGCCATCTTAAACGAGACCTCGCTTTAAATGTCCACCTCATCACGACTTTCTAGACCGACCTCAACAGATTTCACAAATAAAACTTGAAAAACATAAAATGTGGTATATATATTCGTAATTTTCAAAATAAATACGAGAATTATATTCAGACGGCATTAGTCACGATCCAGTCAGTATAGGAGGAGACAGCAGTGCTCACTCCTGGGAAGAAGCTGTCAGCACAGCCGCGGCCCCAGGAAACTACTCCAACAAGGATGCCATTGTAGTACAGGGGACCACCAGAGTCTCCTTGGCAGGCATCCTTGCCTCCCTCGTCAAGGATACCAGCGCATATCATGTTCTCTGTGACTCTTAGAGGAATGAGCAGGCTGGCGTAGCGAGAAGTGCAGAGGCCCCGGTCGATGGTGAAGATTGTCACATCACGTAAGACAGGAGAAGCGGAGCCACCTGCCTGTTGGTAGAATAGGAAATAAGCTATGAAAAGGAAATAAGTAAAAATATAACTGGAAAGTTTAAAACAAGTTCTAAATTTCTTTCGTGAATAGATTAGATTAGGTCGCTAATGGAGGAACGGGGAGCCTGCTTATAGAAAAATAAGTGAAAGTAAAATAGTGAAGCTAAAGCTATAACAGTTTAGCCTCTTACTTTCTTTGCTTCAGCACTTTCTCTTCGTTAGATCTGTGTAAGACCCCTTTCCCCCTTTTTTTCCCCCTTATTTTGTGCCTTATACACAAATCTTCTCAGCCTATAGAGGTCCACTGCTGGACAAAGGCCTCTCCCAAGGCTTTCCACGATGACCGGTCGTGTGCTGCCCGCATGCATCGGCTTCCCGCGACCTTCACCAGGTCATCGGTCCACCTTGTTGGGGGCCTCCCTACGCTTCTTCTTCCAGTACGTAGCCGCCACTCCAGAACCTTACTGCCTCATCGGCCATCGATTCTACGAGCAATATGCCCCGCCCACTGCCACGATACGATAACGAACGATAATATGTACAGATAAGTCTAGGGTCTTAAAAACCTTTACTTACAGAGGTGGTGCCCCATCCAGCATGAGTAACAGGCAGACCATTTGACAACTGAGTACCTTGACTCGGAATAGAAACTGGCTGAATTTGAGAACTGTACACCAAATTTGAATCCAAGCGGATAAGGCTGATGTCTGCATCATTACCGATGAGGCCGTAGGATGGGTGGTTGAGGACTGCATTTAGGGTGATGACGACACCACCGGTATTGCGCCTGTCAGTACCAGCGCGAATACGACGATTGCTAATGTTGAAAAATCTGGAAAATGGAAGAGTTTATATACTAGCGCATATCATGTTCTCTGTGACTCTTTGAGGAATGAGCAGGGTGGCTTAGTGAGAAGTGCAAAGGTCCTGATTGCAAGATAGTAAAAATTAAGTGGTGTGTAAGATTGAAAAAAAAACTACAGCATAGTTATTTTGAAAAAATAACTACCTTATTGCCTAGAAATTATTCGTTACCTTCCGTGAATAATATATTTGTAGTTATATAAACACCTTTTTTTAAATCAAAATGATAATGAACTTTATGTTTGAATTTTAAGGTTTATAATCAAGTTTGATGCCATCACGGTCACTTCGGGGATGTGTTCGTAATCCTGAATCTAATGCAAATTGAACGGTTTATATTTGTTAAATGGAAAAGACTGGTTAGATTATAATGAAGATGGTACTCACAATCCGGCGAAGCAATGTGCGGCAGACACAACGTATCTGGAGGTAAGAATATTAGCTGCGCATGATTGTCCCCACAGGAGAACATTGCGGAACTCAACCTGGACGATGCCAGGGTACTGCTCAATTGTAGTAGGGTTTCCACCCACGATGCGACTAGCGTGGGTGGAGCAGGCTGCAGCTGAAAAAGAAGTTACGATGATTTTAGCAAAGTTGGTAATCAAGATCGAGGGTCTCGTAAAACCCATTAGTACGTTGGCTAACAGCTCAGCACTCACACTTATGAATACCAGATTGATGGAGCAGTCAGCAAAAACCAAGCCAAAACAACTAACCTGCTACCAACAGGAGCACACAAGCCAGCTTCATGTTTTTTTCTTTCTAATGACCAAACTAAAGAAATGATTCACGTGTATACCTTTTTATACCTATACTACTTTAAACCAATTTGAGGGTTCCGTCACTTCGTTCGCCGTTGAAATCATTTTGATTTGATCGAAGGCAGAAGGACAGCTCGTCCGAGGCCGGACTAGAAAGAGATGGCGAGATGATCTATAATCATTTATAGTGTTTTTTTTTTTTTTTATGGACGTACATTTTGCTTGTGATAATGCTTGTGATAACCAAGTGTACGAAACGAAACGCTGTGAATGTTTTTAAGTGCAGAAGTTCACTTGCTCATGATAAAATCGCCCTTTTTGCCGAGACTTAAGAATATCGGTGGTAGACCATAACATCGGCGCCGGCAGAAGTTACCCACCAGACAAAGTCTTGCCGCCAAGCGATTCGTCTTGTTCCGGCATGATAAAGCCGTACGGAGGACGGGTCTGAGCAGTTGTGTTGCGATGTGTGCCGGGTACGATGCGCCACATGTTGTTGTGTCGGGAGTTTGGTTCTGGAGGCTCTCCAGATCAATATCCCTCTGACGCCGCATCGTTGGTTGTGTTGTTGGGTTTAACATTGCATCACCTTTTTTTTTTTTTCGGGGTGGAAATCCTCATAGAATGTCCGCCGCCCTGGGTTGGGCGACGGGGTCTGTCAGACTTTTACTGACTAAAACCACCCCGGTGTCTCTTCTATCACGAGCAAACGCGTGAGGCCGCGGGAGTCTAAATTCTTCCACGGCCCCACACCCTCGTGCTGGCCCGGTCTGTCCGGGCCCCGTCTCCTGCACGGGGTAGTGGGGTGTTAAACTACCCCGTGCATCGCCTCAGAGGCGTGCGTCGACACTCGCGCGCGCCTCCGCCTCGGGGTCCATAGGGGGCGGGGACTTCCCCATGTCCCTCGCCCCTGGACCCATTCATGGGGGGCGGAAGAGGGCGTTATCCGCCCTTCTTCGGCGCCCGGTGCGTCTTCTGCGGCTCGGGAAGGGAGTTGAGATCTCCCTCTCCCGTTCCGCAGCTTCCTTCTGCGACATCACGTCCTCGCAGAAGGACACCACTGCATCCCACGACTCTGCGCTACCGACCATCCTCCGCACTACTGCCGGCAGCGTCAGGTCGCCTCCTACTTCATTTGTGAGGACACGGCGCTGCTCCTCCCAAGCTACACACTCGGAGAGCGTGTGCTGCGCCGTGTCCTCCCCGCATTGGACGCAGTGGTGGCAACATTGCATCACCTCGCTCAACTGCCGTCTTTCTGCCGTCTGCCGGCTTCCTATTCACTAAGTTTTTTAAGTGAATAGGCTTAAATCAGCGCGCTTTACCATCAACCAATACAGCACCGCTTACCATCAGGCGGGATTGCGGTAAAGCACTAGTTAATAATTATGAAAAAAAAACATTTCATTTGGAGTTGGCCCTCATTTTGCCAAGCAAGCCAAGCAAGTTATTCCTAGGGAAGGATTAAACTAATATTTCATATTTTGTCCTTATCTCAATGAAATAGAAAAAAAGAGATGCACTGGACTTAATATTGATGGTTTGTGTACAAGGGGATCGACGCCGATTCCAGTCCATTAATATTGGTGGTTTGTGTACAAGGGGATCGACGCCGATTCCAGTCCATTAATATTGGTGGTTTGTGTACAAGGGGATCGACGCCGATTCCAGTCCATTAATATTGGTGGTTTGTGTACAAGGGGATCGACGCCGATTCCAGTCCATTAATATTGGTGGTTTGTGTACAAGGGGATCGACGCCGATTCCAGTCCATTAATATTGGTGGTTTGTGTACAAGGGGATCGACGCCGATTCCAGTCCATTAATATTGGTGGTTTGTGTACAAGGGGATCGACGCCGATTCCAGTCCATTAATATTGGTGGTTGGTTTTTGTGTACAAGGGATCGACGCCGATTCCAGTCCATTAATATTGGTGGTTTGTGTACAAGGGGATCGACGCCGATTCCAGTCCATTAATATTGGTGGTTTGTGTACAAGGGGATCGACGCCGATTCCAGTCCATTAATATTGGTGGTTTGTGTACAAGGGGATCGACGCCGATTCCAGTCCATTAATATTGGTGGTTTGTGTACAAGGGGATCGACGCCGATTCCAGTCCATTAATATTGGTGGTTTGTGTACAAGGGGATCGACGCCGATTCCAGTCCATTAATATTGGTGGTTTGTGTACAAGGGGATGACGCCGATTCAGTCCATTAATATTGGTGGTTTACATTGTGCAAGAGGGATCGACGCCGATTCCAGTCCATTAATATTGGTGGTTTGTGTACAAAGGGGATCGACGCCGATTCCAGTCCATTAATATTGGTGGTTTGCCTTTAAAGGGATCGACGCCGATTCAGTCCATTAATATTGGTGGTTTGTGTACAAAGGGATCGACGCCGATTCCAGTCCATTAATATTGGTGGTTTTGTGTACAAGGGGATCGACGCCGATTCCAGTCCATTAATATTGGTGGTTTGTGTACAAGGGGATCGACGCCGATTCCAGTCCATTAATATTGGTGGTTTGTGTACAAGGGGATCGACGCCGATTCCAGTCCATTACTTCACATGCTCAATTAATGTGTCTGCTTAGAAAAGTAAATAAAGCAATGAAAGTTGTATAACTGTGTGTTATGAAATTACCGTAGCCTCTGTGGCGTAGCGGTAGCGAACGCGGCCGCTGCGCAAGGAGGCGCGGTTTCGATCCCCGCACTGTTCAAATATTTATATGCATGTATATGAATATTTGCATTGGTCTGGTCGTGCCTCGGAAAGCACGCTAAGCCGTTGGTCCCGGTTGCCACACGAACATCTAGTAGCAGTCGTTACGGGTTGTTGGAGCCCTCAAAAGTCCAACAATTGGTCTGCAATAATTCGATATCGCTTTCGGGTTGCGGAGGTCAGACGGCAGTTCACGGTAAATGTCGAAATTTAGTCAAAACCAGCAGTTAGACTGGTAAAGTGGACCCCAGACTCCAAAGCTGAAAAAGCTTCGGATGCGGCTGGGATTAACGCTGAGATGATGATGATGAAGACATTACCGTAGTTGTTAACGGAGTTAAAATGCTCAGTAGCCCTACCACTACCTCTAATAGTAATGTTGTTATTTACTCTTACTTCAGTGTGGAAAAGAGATAGAGACAGAATGTATATCCGTCTCTTTCCACTCCGACTTCAGGTCTTTTCATTACATGACTATGACGAGAGTCAATTATTATGTACCTATACCTATTGTTCTACGGAACCCCGTCAGTGTATTCTGAAAAATATACTTCCATTTATTCAGATAATCTTTATATCAGTAATAATAAAATTTATTAAATAGATTTGCGACTTACTACTGGTTTATGCTAATTCATTTATTACCAGAAACGAAACCTAATCCATTCGTGTGACGTACAAAATAGACAAGCAATTTTTTTACATCGAAATGTATGTATGAAAATACTACTTTTGCCTTATTTCTTTTCGGTAAAAATACTATGTAAGGATATTATAGGATGCCCTGAGGCGGCTCCTACCCAATCTTATCATCATCATCCTTATCATCATTTTCAGCTTTGGAGTCTGAGGTCCGCTTTTACCAGTTGTAACGCTGCTCTTTAGTTTGAAATTAACTCAGGCTGGCTAACTCCACCCTTACCCGGCAGTTACAGTAAATTTAATTATGTAAATACTTGGTAGCTAGGAGCATTAAATAAAACAATAAATGGATACAATTACAAATTTATTTTTATAATTACCCTGTGTCATAAATATATGACAAAACAAACTCCTAACTTACCTAGCCGATTTCCTGACTCACCCCGTCTCGGGTCGGAGTGGGACAGGGAATCCACATGAGACAATTCAGCATGCTCAGGGTCGCTTGATGAGGGATTCGTGAGGTGAACCGTTGTGATCACGGCTCAGTCGTTACAAAAGTATGTCAGGTTATGCACACAATATCAAGCCAATAGCCTACTTACATGCAACCTGTTGGAAACCCACTCTCACTCACTAGATACATCAAAACAAAGAAACAAGGACAGGGAGTCTACGTTTCGGATTAGCTCTCCTGACTAACGCTTCTGGATTACGGCACAAAGACCCTTGGCTTCACTAACTGACGGGTGTCAGATTAATGCACGGTTGAACGCGGCCTGCGGGATTAGGTATTTCGGGAACACCCGGAGCAAAATAATCATGACAGCTTATACCTGTCTAGTCGTCGTCGAAAGAGAATTGGATGTGCCGTACCATCAGGGTTCAGCCACTTCCACTCCAAACAAGCCTGATCCAATCGGAATCAAGGCCACCTGAGATAAGTTATGACGCGACGCCTCCAAACGGGTTCCCACCCTAGGCCCGCCAAAAGAGCCAAATCTAGAACAACATTTAACCTAAGTCAGCACTATAGAACAAGAAAACACGTGGAGAAAATATTCCGGGTACTGAAATGAATACTCACAGAGAGATGAGCCAAACGTTAGACGCACAACCCCATGGGGTTTATTGCGCCACACGTCAACCTTGCGTACCAGCCATGTCCACAAAAACTCGCGACACCGCTCAAGCTTCGGTCGTTCTTCTGAAAGTTTCTCTAACCTTCCGATCGACCGCTCCCAATTGTCTTTTCCTGAACCATAGACTAGTGCGTTCCGCGACTTGTATTTTAATTTCAGACTCATGAGTTGGTTCTTATTTTTTAATATCTTTATCCTAAGTCCTTTTCCAAATGCCTCCTGCCGGAAGCTCTACGCGGTGGCCGTGCGGTCCATGGCCATTTACGGGGCACCAGTGTGGGCGCGGTGGCTAAGGAAGCGATCAGCCCGATGCCTGACTGCGTCCCGGAGGGTCATGGCCGTTCGGCTGGTCCGAGGATACAGCACGGTCAATACTGAGGCGGCGAGCCTCCTTGCCGGAATACCGCCATGGGATCTGATGGCCAAAGCCCTCGCCCACATGTGGGAGTGGCGAGAGGAGGCATAACGCCGGGGCATAACTCCAGTGCCACAAGTAATCGCGGTACGGCATACAGAGCTCCGGCGGGATCTCATGGCCACATGCGAAGTGCGATTGTCGCAACCCAGTGCTGGGCACGCCACAATAGCGGCGGTACCCGTACCCTATTTGTGGAGGGGCTAGAAAGGCGCCACGGCGCCTTCGCCTTGCGCCTGACGCAGGTCCTCACCAGACACGGCTGTTTCGGAAAGTTACTGTTCCGCATAAGGCGGGAGGAAACGCCGGGGTTTAACTACTGTGTGGATTGCCCTGAGGACACGGAAGAACATATGGTGGAGGTCTGCCCTGCTTGGGTAGAGCCGTGCCCTCGTGGTGGCGATCGGCCGATCTCTCGCGTCTGGCCCTGGTACAGGTCGTGGTCCGGAGCGAGAGTGAATGGCAGGCCGTCACGTCCATCTGCGAAGCAGTGATGCTGGCAAAGGAGGCGGCGGAAAGCGTAAGGGAGAGGGAATCCCAGCGCCCTCGGCGAGCGATGGGCAGCTCACCACCCGGTAACGACAAGGCCGGGTCGATGGCGCGTTGTGTTTCACGCGCGCCTCAAAGAGATTTCTTCTCGACGAGAGAGCTCTTCGTGACGGGGTGCATAAGGACCGAGATCTGGGCCAGGGTTGCGGGTTAGTTAAAAAAGAAACCGTGGCCCTGGTGCACAGGCAAGTGAAAAAACACGGATGGGTTTTAGTCAGTAAAAGTCTGACACGCCCTTCCGCTCCGCCCAGAGCGGAAGAGGTCATTTGATGATTTCCCATCCAAAACAAAAAAAAAAGTTTGTATTTTCCACTCCAGTCCAGACATGAGGGATTTAATGTATTTATTTGCCGATTATATTTAAAGTTCATATCAAATGGGCATACTTATGTAATTACTAGCTTTCCGCCCGCGGCTTCGCCTGCGTCAATTTCGGTTATATCGCGCTTATTATATTTCCCTCGGGAATATCAAATTTTTCGGGGATAAAAAGTACGCTATTATTTAATCCGCACTTCTAACTTTACGTCTGCAAAATTTAAAAGTAATCGGTTTATTAGTTACGGCGTGAAAGCGGAACAAACAAACAAACAAACTCACTTTCCCATTTATAATATTAGTAAAGATAAGGATTATTGGATTACCTTATTGATAGCTGATTATACCTTTGATTAAATAATGAAGATAAACGTAAATTTATGTATGTATAGTAAATTATGTTACTATAAGTGGGTATGGCACACGTATGGAACTATGGACGTATTACGTCAACGGCACTTGTGACTACATGTAACAGCCGCTCGGGTTCATTGTTGGATGAAGATGTTAAAAATAGACCCTAGTGATGTTTTCTCCATACAAACGTATTCCGCTGATTTCTTTGTGGATAACGCTTTTAGAGCAATGATTTATTTTCTACAATTTCGCACCTTGATTATACGCGCCCCTGTTATGTGATTTTTTCGAAAACTTAATTCCCTTACGGGAATTGCATGATTTAATTCCCCCATCTCCGTTCCACCATCGGACGACCCGTCGTACGGCGAGTTTCCACCCTTAGACTTGTTGTTAACACTACTACGATCCGGACGAAGCGTTTCGCCTACTCCTTTATACCGCGTACATCAAGGGACTGGAACAACTTGCTGGCGGCGGTGTTTCCGTCGGACTACAATTTGAGTGTCTTCAAGGCGAGAGTGATTAGGCTCTTAATAAACTAGCGCGCTTTACCATCAACGATCGCACTGCAAGTATTTGTATGCATGAATATGAATATTTGCACTGGTTTGGTTCCTATTATATTATTATTTATTATTTTGTTTTTATTATTATTTTGGTCTGGTGGATCTGGTACCTATTATTGGAATCAATTGTAACAGCACATACCTACTTAGAACCCATTAACTTAATCAAATTTAATTCCGTGGTGCTTGGCAATCTGGGCTTCTTCCAGTTGCAATAATGTCCCTTTGTGCCGATTGGCCTAGTTCTATTCTGTCTCCTGCTTGTTATGGAGGGAAGTGGAAAAAATATCTGTTTTCTAACTCCTCCGCTATTCTTTTCTGATTAATTTCGTTGCGGGACCCTAGCTCGTAGAACCGATGGCCGATGGGGCAGTAAGGTTCTGGAGTGGCGGCCACGTACCTTTTTTTTTTTTTTTTTTTTTTTTTTTTTTTTTTTTTTTTTTTTTTTTTTTTTTTTTACGAGTGAAAATGCGTTACGCACCGTACCCGTCGCTAGCTAGGCGACAGGCGTGTGTGGGACTCGCCCGGCCGGAGCCGGGAATACCCACTAAAAACACTCGGTTCCCTCGAGCCCTGCGTTGAGAGTGACCCGGGCTCGGCCCGAAGATCTGACTCCGGGCCACTCTCAGGGCTTACCGGCCTAATTTAGGCCGGTTTCCGCGCCTAGGGAGGATTACCCGGGAACGGATAATCCCCAGACGTGGTGACCAGTGCAATGCGCGTGCGGGAGCTACCCACACACGCTGGTCACACTCGGGGGCTAAAGGAGACGGGGGTTCGTCCCCCGCCTTCTTCGCCCCGCCCGTCTACGCCGGATGGGAGCGGCAAGAGCATTCTCTTCCCGCTCCCTCTCCGCTGCCTCCTTCTGCAAGAGGACGGTCTCGCAGAAGGAGGCGGCAGCCTCCCATGCACTCTCTCTTTCAACCATGGCTCGCACCATGGTTGCCAGGGAGAGGCTTCCGCCTCCGAGCGCCGCAACGAGATCGCGGCGCTCGTTTCGCCAGGCCGGGCACTCCACCAAGGTGTGCTCGGCCGTGTCGTCGAGAGAGTCACAGTGGTGACACCGCGGCGACTCCTCCCGACGGGCGACACGGTGCAGGTAGTGACCGAAGCACCCATGTCCGGTCAGTACCTGCACCAAGCGGTAGGTGAGGCTGCCATGCCGGCGCCCAACCCATCCCTCCAACACCGGACGAATCGCTCCAATCGTCCGGTGGCCGGCAGCTGGTGTGTGGAGTGCCTCCCTCCACCGACTCAGGGCCTCCCCCTGAGCCGCTATTCGGACCCGCCTTACCTCCTCGAAGGCGGGTCGTTCCCCCCGTTCCCGGGCCGCGACACGGTGTCGATGCACCTGGGACAGAACCAGGGCATCGACCTCCCACGGCGGCGTGCCCGCGAGCACGCAGGCAGCCCCATGGCTGACCGTGCGGTACGCCCGCACGGTCCGTGTCGCGATGACCCTCTGCGGCTTCCGCAGCAGGGCCACTGTGCGCCGGGAAAGGCACTCCGCCCACACCGGGGCTCCGTAGAGTGCCATCGACCGCACCACACCATGGTACAGCCGACGGCACGCCGAATTCGGCCCCCCCAAATTGGGGAGGAGCCGTCCGAGGGCGGCTGCGACAGAACACAGCCGCGGGGCGAGGAGCCTAAAGTGCTCCTCGAAATCCCAACGGGGATCCAGGATCAGGCCGAGGTACTTGATGTGCACCTCGACGGGAACCTGGACCCCCTCCACCCGGATACGGAGCCCCGGTGGGGTTCTGCGTCGCGGGGCGTGGAATGCCATGGCCCTCGTTTTCTCGAGGGCCACTTCCAGCCCCAGGAGGCGGATGCGTCGGACGACCAGAGAGGTGCCGACCGACGCGAGGTGGACCGCCTCCTCCCACTCGCGCGCCCTCACCGCGACCATGGTGTCGTCCGCGAAACAGACCACATCCATTCGCGGCAAGAGCGCGCCACGCAGAACCCAGTTGTACCCCAGGTTCCAGAGCAGGGGACCAAGCACTGATCCCTGGGGTACTCCTACCTTCATGGTCCACGACTGGACGCGACCCTCTGCGTCCTCGTATAGGACCTTCCTCTCGCAGGGGTAGTCCGACACGAGGGCGCAGAGGTAGAGGGGCACTTCGTGAAATTTTAGTGCCGCCTCTATGCATTCGTGAGGGAGGGTGTTGAACGCGTTCGCGATGTCTAACGACACCGCGACGACACCTTCACCCCTTGCTGTGGCCGCCTCAGTCCACCTCTTGAGGCGAGCCACCGCGTCCATCGTGGACCGGCCGGTCCGAAAGCCGTACTGGCAGTCCGCCAGCTGCGGTCCCCTGCTTTCCAGGTGCTCCTGGATGCGAGCGGCGAGAATCCTCTCGAAGCATTTGCCGCTCTCATCCAGGAGCACGACCGGCCTATAGCCCGACGGTGAGTCGGGGGGACGTCCGTCCTTGCGAAGGAGGCACAGCCTGCCCACCCTCCATCTCCTCGGGAAGCGGCCCGTCGCGATGCATGTATTCATGACCGCTCGGAGCCGATCCCCCAGGTGCTCCATGGCTAGTGCCAACACCTTCGCAGGGACGCCGTCCGGGCCCGGAGCCTTGTTCTTGGCTCTGAGCCTCTCCCTGACGGAGTCCAACTCACCGTCGGTTACGGGAGGCCCCTCACCACCCTGTACGGCCTCCCCCAGGGGTCGCTGTCGAGGAGTGCCAGAAACTCCTCAGCAGCAGCGACCTTTGCCCTGCATATGGCGGTACGCAGGGCTCGATGGGCCTCTCTGTACGCCCGGCGAAGACCGTCCTCTTCGCCGGGCCCCCTTACGGCGCGCCTCCTGCACCTCAGGTAGGCGCGCCGTGCAGCCATACTGGCGGCACGCAGGTGAGCGAGTTCCTGCGTCCACCAGTATGTCTGCTTCCTCCGGTGGTAGCCCCGGGCCCTCGGCATGGCGGCGCTGCAGACCACTTCCAGGTCCTCAGCGAGGAGGTCCGCCATACCGTCCGCGTCTCCAGTAAGGTGGGCCGGCGGTTCAGCCCACGCTCGGAACACCGCCGCCTCCTCGGCGACGTCCCTGCGGAGGTGCGCAAGCGCCCACCTCGGGAATGAGGAGGCGCCTGCCGCGGGGCCCAGGTGAAGGGGGGCCGCAGGACCCGCCGTGGAGATCTCAAACCGGACGTACCTGTGATCCGAGATCTCCACCGCCGTCTCTACCCGCCAGTTCCGGATTCGGTTGGCCAGGGTCGAGGTGGCCAGGGTGATATCCACTATCGATTCACCCTGCCACCTCACGCACGTCGGGGTGTTGCCCCGGTTGAGGACCTGGAGACCCAAGCAGTGGGCCCATTCCACCAGGTCCTCACCGAAACCGTTCGTGACGGGAGACCCCCACGCCACGGCCACGTACCTACTGAAAGACGCGCGTAAGGAGGCCCCCCACAAGGTGGACCGATGACCTGGTGAAGGTCGCGGGAAGCCGATGGATGCGGGCAGCATAAGACCGGTCGGCATGGAAAGCCTTGGGGGAGGCCTTTGTCCAGCAGTGGACGTCTTTCGGCTGAAAGGATGATGATGATGATGATAAATAGTCTAGAGCCTGAATCAGAATCAGAATCAGAATTATTTATTTGTGAAACATAGGTGGAGAACATATATACATTAATCATACATGTCAAGGTCTTAAATAGATAAGTGTTGCACTATGTTTTGTCATTGTTGACATACAAATATTAAAGTTAGGTTCATCAAAGTTAAAATGTTGTATCAATTTTATACAAATACACTAAAATATTCTATTAAAAAAAAACAAAAAAGAAAAAAAAAAGATAAGAAAAAGACAAGAAGAATAAGAAAAAGAAGAGAAAAAAGAGAGAAGAGAGAGGATAAGAAAGGACATAGGCTATAAAAAATCCCGCTATGAACAATAGGAGCAGAGCAGGAACAAAAAATGTTGCGGAAATGGGAGCAAACGTGGACGTACTACATATTGCTCCCATTATTTTAACAGGCGCTTATTATATATCAACTGAGCTCATTCGGCTAGAAGGTTACGCGGGTGAAACCGCGGGGCACAGCTAGTAGGGGGAAGTGGGGCACCTTGATACAGTTTTTACTTAGACCCAATAAAAGACGATCTAATGATAGTTACATCCAATTTAATAACCAAAATATATTCAATATATATTCAGTTAATTTGTTACATACAAATTAACTGATAGATTGAATCACAAAACGTATTAGAGCCCATTTACTAAAAAATGAAATTTGTATCAATGTACCCCACATGCGGGGTACATTGGTACATACACTGGTACTTTGGTTCATAGAAATATTCCTATAAATTAAACAAGTTTTATTGATTTTTCTGCTGTCTGATGGATCTGTCTGAAAGTCCTGTCTAATGCCCATGTTGTACCGACTCCTATAAAGATTGGAGACTCTGTTCTCGAAGTTGTTGACAGTTACGTGTACCTGTGACAAACTATCCAGTTAGGAAGGTCCAACTTCGAGAAAGAGGTCAATCGTTGACTCCAACTTGGCTGGGCTGCTTTCGGGAAGCTACGTAAAATCTTCTCATCCGAAATACCGCAGTGTCTCAAGACAAAAGTCTTCGACCAGTGTGTGTTGCCAGTGATGACTTATGGAATTGAGATGTGGTCGCTAACAATGGGCCTTATAAGAAGGCTCAAAGTCACTCAAAGGGCAATGGAGAGGGCTATGCTTGGGGTTTCACTACGCGATCGCATCAGGAATGAGGAGATCCGCAGAAGAACGAGAGTATGGCAGTGGGCTGGACACATTGCCCGTAGGCCCGATGCCCGATGGGGCCGGCACCGAAAGACGTAGCGTGGGTAGGCCCCCGACAAGGTGGACCGACGACCTGGTGAAGGTCGCGGGAGGCGCAGGACCGGTCGTCGTGGAGAACCTTGGGGGAGGCCTATGTCCAGCAGTGGACGTCTTTCGGCTGAAATGATGATGATGATGATAGTCTAGAGCCTGAGAAAGGACATAGGCTATATAACATCCCGCTATAACCAAAAGGAGCAGCACAGGAACAAAAAATGTTGCGGAAATGGGAGCAAACGCGGACGTACTACATATTGCTCCCATTATTTTAACAGGCGCTTATTTTATATCAACTGAGCTCATTCGGCTAGAAGCTTACGCGGGTGAAACCGCGGGGCACAGCTAGTACTTAATAAAAAAAAAGTAATTGTCTAGTAAGATGTCGAATTTAACTGTAAGTGTTTGTTATATTTAACTATTATTAAAACGTCATGTTTATTATTGTAAGAATTAATATAATCAAACGTTGGTGAATCTAAATAAATAAACAAATAAATAAAGCAGTGGTTAACATTAACTTATTTGCCATGTGGCAGCTAGCCATGTCAATATATCAATAAATATGATGAAAACAGAATTGAACTCTTAAACGAAAGTTTCTTGGCATAAAGAAAGTGAAAACTTTGGATTGTCTGCTGCTAGAAGATACAAATTAACATTGATTATTTTTGTTGAAAATACATACCTGCAATATGTTGTAAGTTTGCACAATGCTGCTATTATATTAATAGGCGTTAATGTTTATTCTCAGTTTACATTGGCAACAATTCACCCCTCCTGATAAATATTTTGCTTTTTTTACTTAATGCCGCCATTCCTATGGGCACGAGACATGGATGAGTATACGACACCTGAGGGCCTAAACTCATCATCATCATCATCATCTCAGCGTTTATCCCAGTCGCATCCGAAGCTTTTTTTCAGCTTTGGAGTCTGAGGTCCGCTTTTACCAGTCTAACTGCGATATGAGATCAGATATGGCTAAACTTCGACATTTTCCGTAGGGCCTAAACTAATTGTTACAAATAGTATCTACTGGTTAAATTTTTGCAAAATGTGTTTGTCGTTCAATAATTAGTTTCTTATTCTTCTCTTCTTCAGCCTATAGATGTCCACTGCTGGACAAAGGCCTCCCCCAAGGCTTTTCACGCCGACCGGCCTTGTGCTGCCCGCATCCATCGGCTTCCCGCGACCTTCACCAGGTCATCGGTCCACCTTGTTGGGGGCCTGCCTACGCGCGTCTTCCAGTATGTGGCCGCCATTCCAGAAGCTTACTGCCCCATCGACCATCGGTTCTACGAGCAATGTGCCCTGTCCACTGCTACTTAAGTTTAGCGACTCGCAGAGCTATGTCGGTGACTTTGGTTCTTCTGCGGATCTTCTCATTTCTGATAATTAGTTTACCTGAGGATAATAATTATAATTATGACTATTAGTTACTTAAAAATAACCGTTACTGATCATAAAAGGTTTAACTATGTAGGTACACTCATAGGGTCTCGTTAGAGTCATAAAGATGATACTTTGATACATTACAAACAATGTTTTATGATTAGTGTCAATTCTGCTATGTTTAGTTTCACTAGTCACATCAATCCCTTGTACTTTGTCGATAAAATAATTGTTAAATCCTTCAACAACCTCATTGGCATTAGATAGAATGCTGTTATCCATACTAATATTATAAATGCGAACGTAACTCTGTCTGTCTGTCTGTCTGCTACGCGTTCCCGCTTAAACCTCTCAACCAATTTTAATGAAATTTGGCACAGACAATCTTTAGACCCTGAGAAAGAACATAGGCTACCTTTTATCCCGGAAAAAATTCATATTCCCGAGGGAAATCTAAAAAGCGCGATATAAACGAACTCCACGCGGGCGAAGCCGCGGGCGGAAAGCTAGTTATTTATAATTTTAGTAATATTGGACTTAGGTAGGTTAAATTTCACCCGATTAATTATTTGCCATGTGGTTTTAGACTTATTTTTAGATGTTTTTATAATATGATTGTTTATCTTGTTTGTGCAAATGAGAGTAATTAGTGAAACTGTATTTATTATATTTATTTCGGTTTAATCCGAATTGCGTTAGCTTAATATTTGACAAACCATTTAGGTCTTTTTGTGACATTTAGTTTGATCAATTTAATTGGAAAACACGGGTGATATATTAATTTAAATTGATCGAGAAATTGATTATAAGCTTCATTCATAAATCTCAGCACAAGAGAGATTTTTAACGTGTTTTTAAACTTCAAAATATTGTCTACACTGTCGTTTCTTTTGATGGTGAACCAACACTTTATGAGGCACTTTATTTAAAGTAGACAGTGAAGCAGCTGTTTTTGATCGGACAACGCCAATTCTATTACTTCAGTTTTACATACTGAACTAAAATGATGAGCAAGTTGTTTATAAATGTTACACTGGCCAAGCGAGTCAGCTGCTTTAATGCTAGATTAAAGTTATAACTCACTAGCTTTCCGCCCGCGGCTTCGCCTGCGTGGAGTTCGGTTATATCGCGCTTTTTAGATTTCCCTCGGGAACATCAAATTTTTCCGGGATAAAAGGTAGCCTAACCTACGATCCGGACGGGGCGTTTCGCCTCCTCCTTTATACCGCGTACATCGAGGGACTGGAACAATTTGCCAGCGGCGGTGTTTCCGTCGGACTACAATTTGAGTGTCTTCAAGGCTAGAGTGAATAGACTCTTAATAAACTAGTGCGCTTTACCATCAACAATTGCGTCACTGCTTACCATCAGGCAGGATTGCGGTCAAGCGCTAGTTTTTTTTTTTTTTTTTACAGACAAATCACACAGATTGAGCTAGCCCCAAAGTAAGTTCGAGACTTGTGTTATGGGATACTAACTCAACGATACTATATTTTATAATAGATACATATATAGATAAACATCCAAGACCCAGGACAATTAGGAAAAGATCGTTTCCCATCATGACCTGGCCGGGGATCGAACCCGGGGCCTCCACGTCGCAGGCAGGCGGGTTGACCGCTGCCCGTCGGAGGTCGGGAGCCGGGCCGGCTTCGATCCCCGGTCAGGTCGTGATGTGAAAACGTTTTCCTGATTGACCTGGGTCTTGGATGTTTATCTATATATGTATCTAATATAAATATAGTATCGTTGAGTTATCATCCCATAACACAAGCCTCGAACTTACTTTGGGGCTAGCTCAATCTGTGTGATTGGTCCGTATATATTTAATTATTAAAGAATTAAATTCTAATTTCATTATACATACATACGTAATCAGCCTATAATGTTGCCACTGTTGGGACACAGGCCTCCTCTCGATGTGAGGGATTGGGCCGTAATCTACCAAGCTGGTCCAGTGCGAGTTGGTAGATGTCGCAAGTCTTCGAAGTTTTTGGCTCTAGGACATGCCAGTTTCCTCGCGATGTTTTCCTTCACCAGTTTGAGAGCAGTGGCGATGAAATAATTTATACAAAGTAAAGCGCCTGATGGGGCTCGAACCTATGACCTACAACTTAGTCACGGCTGATACTACTGGGCCACAGCTGGTCTACTAGTTTATTAAATCTATTGGTATATTGACATGACAGCCTCCGTGGCGTAGCGATAGCGGACGCAGCCGCTACGCAAGGTGGCGCTAGTTCGATCCCCGCAGAGTGCAAGTGTTTGTATGCATGAATATGAATACTTGCACTGGTCTGGTCGTGCCTCGGAAAGCACGTTAAGCCGTTGGTCCCGGTTGCCATACGAACATCTAGTGGCAGTCGTTACGGGTTATTGGAGCCCTCAAAATTCCAACAATTGGTCTAACTGCAATGCTTCGATGTCGCCTTCGGGTTGTATAGGTCAGACGGCAGTCGCTTCACGGAAAATGTCGAAGTTTAGCCATTTCAGCAGTTAGACTGGTAAAGCGGACCCCAGACTCCAAAGCTGAAAAGGCTTCGGATGCGACTGGGATTAACGCTGAGATGATGATGATGATTATATATTGGCATGGCTAGCTGATATATATTATAGCCAATAAGTTAATGTTAAGAACTGCTGAACATGCCAACTATTGTATGGAAACAAGTCTTTTTTTATCTGAATGTTACTGTGGGGTCGGTTGCGGCATTTCTTGTAAAGAGTGCCATCCGGATAATTTTTTGATTCTGCACGGATATTTGTTATTTACGTAAAAACTAAATAATTGATTTGATTAAAAGCCTCATAAATTCAGAAGGTAAATATGTCAAATGAGTTGTTTTTTTATGTTTCCGTCGGACTGCAATTTAGTGTCGTCAAGACTCTTAATAAACTAGCGCTTTTTAGCATCAACGACTGCATCGCTACTTACCATCAGGCGGGATTGCAGTCAAGCACTAGTTTATAATTTATAAAAAAAAAGTACTCTTTGTAAATTATTCAACACTTAAATTATACTTATATTCTGACTATACTGGATTTGAAATAAAAAAAATAAAAACTTTTTTACAAAAAAACAACCGACTTCCAAAAACCACTACAAAGTGAAAAATTACTAATTTCGGAAGTCGGTGTCTTTGGTTTTGTATATTCGTTTTTTGACACCGACTTCCGAAATTAGTTATTTTTCACTTTGTAGTGGTTTTTGGAAGTCGGTTGTTTTTTTGTAAAAAGTTTTTATTTTACACTTTTTAGTTGTTAAAAGTACTATGTATTCAGTTGCATCCGGTCAGACTGCAAGCAGACGCAAATATAGTTGGGAAACGACGTAATTTTTACCCGACTGCCAGGAGGGTTATGTTTTTAGCTCCTATCTTGTATGTATTATTCTTTATTACCTAGTATCTCCAGAACCGCTGAACGGATTTTCACATCTGAGGTATCGTTAGATTTGCCTTAATTGCCCAACTGCTACTAGATAGGTGACAATTTAAAAAAACCAAAATGGCGGATGTATGACGCCATATTGTGAGATATAAAGAAATAAATTTCTACCAAGCATATCGAGTGGGATATCAAAATGAAGGATTTGAAACACTGATTTTAAATATGTATATAACTTAATATTAAATGAAACAAAAAAAAGAATTACATATTTTTTTCTGCCAAGCATATCGAGTTGGGTATCAAAATTAAGGATTTTAATCACTGATTATAATAAATATATTGATTCTAAATATATTTTATATAAAAAAGCCTTTAAACATAAAATTGCCGTTTAATAGGAAAAATAATCTTTTGTATTAATTGAAGTAATGCAATCAATGTATTTTTGCCAACACAGTGGCAGTTTATTGATTCTTAAAGAAATCAGCTGGACGAGAGGCAAGTGACAGTCTCCGAATGGGGCAATGCCAAACTTGTAGCATTTAATACCGCCAAAACACAGGCGTGTCTTTTCACCCCCAAAAGGAGCCCGTTCACTTTGGCTCCTACTTTTCGAAATGTACCCTTGGAGAGTACCGCCTTTCGGTCTTCTATAGGATGCATTTTGGGGAGTGTGCGAGGGAATTACATGATTTAATTCCCCCATCTCCGTTCCACCATCGGACAACCCGTCGTATGGCAAGTTTCTACCCTTACGTTGTTAACACCATTACGATCCGGACGAAGCGTTTCGCCTCCTCTTTTATACCGCGTACATCGAGGGACTGCAACAGTTTGCCAGCGGCGGTGTTTCCGTCGGACTACAATTTGAGTGTCTTCAAGGCTAGAGTGAATAGGCTCTTAATAAACTAATAGTGCGCTTTACCATTAACGACTGCGTCACTGCTTACCATCAGGCGGGATTTCGATCAAGCGCTAGTTTAAAATTTAATTAAAAAAAAAATCTATTCAAATTCTGGAAAAAGTAGTAGTCTGTAGGCGAAAGGTCTGGTGAGTAGGGCGGATGATGAAGAGCCTCCAACCCCACCAACCTTTTATTGCAACTTGAAGACTGTCTGTTGTGCGGTATGAGGTCGTGTGTTGTCGTGCAGGAGCAGTGGAGACTGGCCTTTGACCAATGCTGGTTGGAGATGTGCCAGTTTCTCCATCATTGTGTTCAGTTCTTCACAGTACACATCTGCAGTAATGCTCATCCCGTTTGGTAAGAAGATGTGATGAATCACACTGGTTAGACCACCAAACAGGGACCATCGCTTTTCTAGGGGTAAGATTTCGTTTGGGGCATTGTGTAGGCGCTGAACCAGGATCTAATCAACTTGCTAAGCGCTTGCGGTTAGCGAACAGAATCCATTTTTCATCGCAGGTAACAATGTGTTTCAAAATTCCTTCATTTGTTTGTCTGTTGAGCAGTGCCAGGCACGTCTCGCGTACTTCGCGCTGGCGATCATTGAGTTCGTGGGGCACCCATTTGGCAAGATATTTTACCTTGTCAATTCGACACATATGGTCCAATATAGTTTGTAATTTTTGTTTGTTTTGTCGAAAGCTGTTGCTATATCAGCCGTAGATTGTGTATCATCAGCTTCCACAATCGTTTTCAATTCGTAATTGTCGCCCAAAAGTCTTCAGACGACCGCGGGGTTTATTTTTAAAGTCGAAATTCCCAGAATAGCAGTGAGCAAACCAATAACAAGTGCTGCGTTGGTTTGTAGTGTTAGCTCCGTAAACGTCGTAGATGTTGCGTGCGGCTTGTGCCGCGTTGTTAGCATAACGGTACTCATATTCCATAATTACTCGAATTTTTAACATATCCATAATGACGAAAAAGATTGAGTTGTGATGGAAATGTACCAGTAATCAATAAACAAATGACTACTTTTGGAAAAAAAGAGCTCCATGTTGAAACAAACAAAAAAGCAAGATAAAATTAATTTGAAATTAGAATTATTAGCCAAACAGGTTTTTTTTAAATTTGAAATGGCCAGTACTGCAGAAGGGCAATTTCATATGTAAAGAACTATTAAAGCGTGCAGTATAAATTATAAATAGAAAGAAAAAAATGTATCTACCTTTTCAGTTCGTTAGAGTTTTATGCAGGCGGGTTTTTTGTTTTTAAATAATATTTTTTTATGTTTAATTTTTACCCGTAAGTATTCCCTCAGCTGCCTTGGTCTTTTTTTTTTAATTGTTATAAACTAGTGCTTGACTGCAATCCCGCCTGATGGTAAGCAGTGATGCAATCGTTGATGGTAAAGCGCACTAGCTTATTAAGCCTATTCACTCAAAAAAACTGAGTGAATAGGAAGGAAGACGGCAGTTGAGCGAGGTGATGCAATGTTTAACCCAACAACACGACCAACGATGCTGCGCCAGAGGATGATCTGGAGACCCTCCACGACCAAATTCCCGACACAACAACATTAAGCACATCGTACCCGGCACACATCGCAACACAACTACTCAGACCCGTCCTCCGTAAGGCTTCACCAGACATCATGCCGGAACACGACGAATCGCTTGGCGGCAAGACTTTGTCTGGTGTGTCAATATAAATGAATGAAGTCCAACCACAAAGTAGCTACTGTAAACCGTTGAGGAGTTCCCGGAACTGGCCTTTGTCTTCATCATCAGAGCTGTTATGACAGTCATAACCCATCTAGGTGTAAAGTTCTTATCAATACAAATTAATCGAGCCCAAACACAAGGTAGCTGCTGTGAATTGTTGAGGAGTTCCTTCGGCTGTCTCCCGGCTCCATCATCAGATCTACTTCAGACTTTTATTAAATTGTAGTGCTTTAAAATACTTAATGAAAATGCTAAGAAATGCACTAGTCGCCCCTGCAATTTTTGAAAGTTCCCCTTGATTTCTCTGGTCTTCCACCCTCAAACCCTGATATCCTTATCATGGGACCACCTTGGGAACGTCTTCTTTCCAACAGAAAAAGAATTATCAAAATCGGTTCATAAACGACGAAGTTATGCGCGAACAAACATAAAAAAAGCATATATACGGACGAATTGAGTAACCTCCTCTTTTTGAAGTCGGTTAATTAATACTAATGACGTCTGACAAATATCGATAGTAAGTCTGTGTGTCTACCGGCAGGGTACTTCGTAACACACTATCAGTAGCAATGGGTTTCATTTTGACAGTTCAACAACATACATTGCGTTTTGAACCTAGACACATTTTTTAAATAAACGGAGCAAGGAATTTGCAATTTGCTTCAAAATGATTAAAATTAGTATAACAGGTCGCTGTGTTCGTTTTAGAGTTTGCAATTGTTTTAACTATAAGGTATGGGTTGGTATTTTGCCATGATGTTATAAAAAAATTGATTATAAAAAAATGGATCAGCTTCAATCTTGTGCAAAAATGTACCTAAACACAATTTACATAAATATTGTAGTTTTATTACAAAGAAAAAAAATTACGCTGTAACAATCTTTTTTAACTTCGAAATAGAGTACAATGTATGATGAAGAGTGTTTTTGGGGATTGTCTTATGTTATTTTAATATTCTAAAAGTGCTGATTCTCAGTCTAATTTGAATAATTGACTTTTGATTTTGATTTGACTGACCTCGACACTCAGACATCCATACTAATATTATAAATGCGAAAGTAACTCTGCTGTCTGTGTGTCTGTACCGCTTTCCTGCTTAAACCTCTCTACCGATTTTGATGAAATTCGGCACAGACAATCTTTAGACCCTGAGAAAGAACATAGGCTACCTTTTATCCCGGAAAAAATTGATGTTCCCGAGGGAAATCTAAAAAGCGCGATATAACCGAACTCCACGCGGGCGAAGCCGCGGGCGGAAAACTAGTCCATACTAATATTATAAATGCGAAAGTAACTCTGTCTGTCTGTTACGCTTTCCCGCTTAAACCTCTCAACCGATTTTGATGAAATTTGGCACAGACAATCTTTAGACCCTGAGAAAGAATATAGGCTACCTTTTATCCCGGATAAATTTGATGTTCCCGAGGGAAATCTAAAAAGCGCGATATAACCGAACTCCACGCGGGCGAAACCGCGGGCGGAAAGCTAGTAAATAAATAAATCTTAGTTTATTTCAAGTACCAAGACTCACTCACTCACATAAGATACACCCACAGACTACAGAGCAAGAGAGATTGGTACCTTTTGGGATCCTTAAGTAAAAACATACGGTTCATAATAAAAATAGACCAAAGTAAAGCAGAGTTGTATTTAAGAGTAGCAGTTAATACCTAGCTATCTTTTAATTTGATAATCTTTTCTACGAGTTATTACAGGTATTACTGCTCAATCATAATCCGGTGCTTGCAAAGCCGATGATCAATCTTTTGAGATTATTCGG
The DNA here is from genome assembly GCA_017933935.1 of Sesamia nonagrioides. Classification (NCBI taxonomy): domain Eukaryota; kingdom Metazoa; phylum Arthropoda; class Insecta; order Lepidoptera; family Noctuidae; genus Sesamia; species Sesamia nonagrioides. The sequence goes on along the minus strand of JADWQK010001513.1, from coordinate 221,565 downwards.
ATAATTCGGTTGGCCTGGTTTGTTTTTTTTTTTTTTAAGCGGTTCCACATGACTTCTGTTATATTGTGGGTGCGTTTACAAACATTTAAAGTCCCATACACAAACAGCCAGACCCGGAACAACTACGTTAACATACACCATACCGTTTTCCTACAGAAATCCTGTTGACAGAAGTTTCCCCGAGTTTTTTCCTGAGCGTAAGAAAACTGTATATACTGAACGCTACAACAAAGACGCACATCAAAATTTCGAAAAGGCGATGGTGTGATTTAAGTAGTTTACAGGCGAAACGCAACTTCAGAGTCCCAAATCTCCCAGTAAAATCTGCATACACATAATGACTTTCTCATTTTCTACGTGTGTCTATAATCCTGTGATCAAACAGTTCAATATAAGAAACTGCCCTCGCAAACAATTTAAAAACACAATAACATCCTGGTTACTAAATTTGTCATATGACAAAGCAGAAAAGATCATTACAGTGATTAAATAGTTATTGACATGTAAAATTCTTTAGCTTGTCTCACACACTCATAATCACGCTTAAACTCCGTTAAACTCACCTTCACACGATCACACACACCCTCACTTAACCCATAATTACACGACACACACACTCAGACTCATTCTACTTCAGCCTATAGATGTCCACTGCTGAACAAAGGCCTCCCCCAAGGCTTTCCACGCTGACTGGTCTAGTGCTGCCCGCATCCATCGGCTTCCCGCGACCTTCACCAGGTCATCGGTCCACCTTGTTGGGGGTCTCCCTACGCTGCGTCTTCCAGTACGTGGCCGCCACTCCAGAACCTTAATGCCCCATCGGCCATCGGTTTTACGAGCAATGTGCCCTGCCCACTGCCACTTAAGTTTAGCGACTCGCAGAGCTATGTCGGTGACTTTGGTTCTTCTGCGGATCTCCTCATTTCTGATTCTATCACACAGAGAAACTCCGAGCATAGCTCTTTCTATTGCCCTTTGTGTGACTCTGAGCCTTTGTATGAGGCCCATTGTGAGCGACCACGTTTCAGTTCCGTAAGTCCAAATAAATTAACCAGAAATTAGCGACATGGTTTAACATTACCTTACCCATAATATTGACTCAATTGCGTCAAATCAATAAACTAAAAAAATACTAAAAATGGTTGCCTCATGATTTGACTGATCTGCAGAAAGAAATGCGTATTGAAACATGGGTTGCCTTGTTGAATCGGTACAGAAATGAAGGAATATATGGGGAGAATATGGGGAGTGTGCGAGGGAATTGCATGATTTAATTCCTCCATCTCCGTTCCACCAGCGGACGACCCGTCGTACGGCTGGTTTCCACCCTTACGTTGTTAACACCACTACGACCCGGACGAAGCGTTTCGCCTCCTCCTTTATACCGCGTACATCGAGGGACTGGAACAATTTGCCAGCGGCGGTGTTTCCGTCGGACTACAATTTGAGTGTCTTCAAGGCTAGAGTGAATAGGCTCTAATAAACTAGTGCGCTTTACCATCAACGATTGCGTCACTGCTTACCATCAGGCAGGATTGCGGTCAAGCGCTGGTTTATAGTGTGTAAAAAAAAAAATATATATTGGTTCGAATTGTGATATGTGATAAATAGTAGATTCTAATTATGATAACCGTAAAAGCGCTTTACCATCAACAATTGCATCACTGCTTACCATCAGGCGGGATTACAGTCAAGCGCTAGTTTATAATTATTTTAAATAAAATGCAATGGCTGACCCCAGGTCAAACGCTACAACAGTACCCTAAAGCAAAACTTGCCAATAAAAAGGTAATGATAACTGTTTGGTAGTCTCAGCGTGGTGTTATTCACCATGGTTTTATCCGTTCTGGTCAAGCCATAACGGCAGATATCTACTGTGCCGAACTCCTAACAATGTTGGAAAACTAGTAGTAAAACAGCCCCAAATCATGAATCGATCTTCACCATTATTGCTCCATGACAACGCGAGACCTCATATAGTACGAGAAACCATTTTGACCCTTCAGGAACTGCATTTAAAAATCATTCGTCATTCTCCATATTCGCCAGACCTTGCTCCAACGATCCACCATTTTTTCGTGATTTGGACAATAGGGATGTTTTCTGGGTTAAAAAAAAATTGATTCTATTTAGTCCGTCATTCAGATTATAGAAAAATATTGGATACGTAGGTATCTTTTGTTTTATCAAATCAATAAAAAATGACAAATATAAAAGGCATCAAAATCAGGAGTGTGGCTGGTGACCTCACTGGTCGCTAAAATTGTAGCGTGCAGTGACGTCAGACGAGTTTTCAACGCACTGTGTTGTCTTACTTGTCTTCATTTTTTGTTTATATGAAAAAAGAAAAAATACGTGTCTAGTATTTTTTGGAAATCCGACTGACGTGACAGACTAATTCGTTTTTTTTAGTCAAATACCCTAATATCTACGTGACAAGAAGTTTTCTTCCCAGGAGGCAATACAAAATGCTTTCTCACAGTTTGTGCAGTCTAAATCTTCAGAGTTCTATCGCAAAGGCATAAATGACCTTCACATTACATAGCAGCAATGTATATTTTTTAAACGTGCCTCACACTAGTAATTTCTCCTAATGGGTGCGTTCACAAACATAAACTCAGATAGACAAACAGCCAGACCCGGAACAACTACCTAGTAGTAGGCCATACAACTATTTGTTCCGTGCGGGAATCGAACCGGCGACACGCCGCGCAGCAGTCGATCGCTCAGCCACTGCACCATCCGTCTCGTCAATATAATAAAAAAATATTATTTAAAAACAAAAAACCCGCCTGCATAAAACTCTAACGAACTGAAAAGGTAGAAACAAGTTGAACAATCGCAGTTGGGGGACTGTTCTATGGAATACTTGTCTATCTAGCTAAGAAGTCCCCCAACTGCGATTGTTCAACTTGTTTCTACCTTTTCAGTTCGTTAGAGTTTTATGCAGGCGGGTTTTTTGTTTTTAAATAATATTTTTTATTTCTATCTTTTTAGTTTTAAGAAATTATGTTTCTAATATTGGAAAACTTAAAAAAATTGTTTAATTTCTTTTTTCATCGTTCCATTTAATAATATAAGTGCACGTTATATAATACTTACATATTTTCTAATGAGTATTCTAAATCCTTCATTTTAAAACCAATTCGATAAGTTTGATAGATAAAAATTACCTCTTATTTATGGCGTCAAACATCCGCCAGTTTGCTTTTTTTTGTGAAACACCGCCGCTGGCAAACTGTTGCAGTCCCTCGATGTACCCGGTATAAAAGAGGAGGCGAAACGCTTTGTCCGGATCGTAATGGTGTTAACAACGTAAGGGTGGAAACTTGCCGTACGACGGGTTGCCCGATAGTGGAACGGAGATGGGGGAATTAAATCATGCAATTCCCTCGCACACTCCCCAAAATGCATCCTATAGAAGACCGAAAGGCTGGCTACTCTACGTCTGTGCTCTAGGCTTTGGAGACCGTCTCGAGTTAAGTCAGGGTTACCAATCAGCCTCTTCGCCCGCCTCTCTACTGAATCCAAAGTGGCCAGGTGACACTTAGCAGCACCAGCCCAAATGTGGCTGCAGTACTCTACACACGAACCGACCTGTGCTTTGTACAACATTAAAAGCTGCCCTGGTATGAAGTACCGCCGGCCCTTTGCGATAACGCCAAGTTTCTTGGCAGACGCCTTGGCCTTGGACTCAATGAACCGCCTAAAGTTTAGGTTGGAGGAAATCTCAACTCCCAATAGCTGAAGGCGATCGGTACACTCCAAGGATACATTTCGAAAAGTAGGAGCCAAGGTGAACGGGCTCCTTTTGGGGGTGAAAAGACACGCCTGTGTTTTGACGGTAAGTATTGAATGCTACAAGTTTGGCATTGCCCCATTCGGAGACTGCCACTTGCCTCTCGTCCAGCTGATTTCTTTAAGAATCCATAAACTGCCACTGTGTTGGCAAAAATACATTGATTGCATGGGTAATTACTTCAATTAATACAAAAGATTTTTTTTTCTATTAAACGGCAATTTTATGTTTAATCAATATATTTATTATAATCAGTGATTAAAATCCTTAATTTTGATACCCAACTCGATATGCTTGGCAGAAAAAAATATGTAATTCTTTTTTTTGTTCCATTTAATATTAAGTTATATACATATTTAGAATCAATGTTTCAAATCCATCATTTTGATATCCCACTCGATATGCTTGGTAGAAATTTATTTCTTTATATCTCACAATATGGCGTCATACATCCGCCATTTTGGTTTTTTTAAAATGTCACCTATCTAGTAGCAGTTGGGCAATTAAGGCAATTCTAACGATACGTCAAATGTGAAAATCCGTTCAGCGGTTCTGGAGATACTAGGTAATAAAGAATAATACATACAAGATAGGAGCTAAAAACATAACCCTCCTAGCAGTCGGGTAATAATGTTAACTATTTTGATTAAATATATTATTAAAAAAATTAATTAATGAAAAAATTAGAGTTTCATTCTTGTTTTCTAATTCCATTATATTTATATTTTTTGACATGTAATTAATAATTAAAATCATTCTTGTTCATAATATTTGCACGCCATACTAGGTGGCGAACATGTCTGATCTAATTCCCCATCTCCGTTCCACCATCGGACGACCCGTCGTACGGCGAGTTTCCACCCTTACGTTGTTGATACCACTGCGACCCGGACGAAGCGTTTCGCTTCCTCTTTTATACCGCGTACATCGAAGGACTGGAACAATTTGCCATCGACGGTGTTTCCGTCACATTGCAATTTGAGCGTCTTCAAGGCTATAGTGAATAAATAGGCTCTTAATAAACTAGCGCGCTTTACCATCAACGATCGCATCAGTGCTTACTATCAGGCTGGATAAAAAAAAAAATGTTAACCTGCATGCTTTAAAATTTCATTTTACATAGGCCTCCTTCATGGCACACCAACAAACTCGATCCTGAGCAGTTCTCCGCCAGCCACTACCAGCCACCTTTTTGATGTTTTGCTCCATCTCGCCCAAGGGCGTCGTACGCTGCGTTTACCGAGACGCGGTCTCCACTCGGGGACTCGTTTACCCCAATGGTTGTCGGCCCTGCGACATATGTGACCAGCCACTTCTTTATCTCAGTACAAATCGGCAATTTTATACTTTAAACCCTATTATTTTATATGGACCGACTCTCTATCTTATCACTACAACCTAGCCACTTGGTAACATGATGCTGTTTGATAAGACTGCTTGTCAGATTGTCGGGCTTCTGAAGACTCGTAACAACTTGCAAAGAACCACAAATGGCCACCCACCAGACAAAGTCTTGCCGCCAAGCAATTCGTCGTGTTCGTGATGTCTGGTGAAGCCGTACGGAGGACGGATCTGGGCAGTTGTCAGTTATGTAGCGATGTGTGCCGGGTATGATGCGCCATGTTGTTGTGTCGAAAGTTTAGTCGTGCAGGGTCTCCAAATAAATCTCCCTCTGGCGCAGCATCGTTGGTCGTGTTGTTGGGTTTAACATTGAAACAACTCGCTCAACTGCCGTTTTTCTTCCCATTCTATCAGGTTTTTAATAGAAAAAGCTCTTAATAAGCTAGCACGCTTTACCATCAACGATTGCGCCATCAGACGGGATTGCAGTCAAGCACTAGTTTATAATTATAAAAAAATGTGCTTTCAGAGGTACTATGAGGTGTCACGTAGTGAAGATTACGTTGTCACTGTTGTTATGTAGAAATAATCAAGAAATATTGTCATATCAATGCAGATGTCAACGACATTTTAATAATTTATTACCATATTTACCCCACTCAAATAAGACCAAGTAAAGATATGGTTGTGTGCTTTTGTTATGTAGAAACATCCAAGAAATATTGTCATAACAAGGCATATGTTAACGACATTTTAATAATTTATTACCATATTTACCCCACTCAAATAAGACCAAGTAAAGATATGGTTGTGTGCTTTTGTTATGTAGAAACATCCAAGAAATATTGTCATAACAAGGCATATGTCAACGACATTTTAATAATTTATTACCATATTTACCCCACTCAAATAAACTTTAAGAGCACATATAAAACAATCAGTGATACAAACTGATATAATGAAACTATCCGCGCCTCGCTGTGTCATCCGCATTATCTTCCATCCCGGGGAAACACCGGGTTTTTTTTAATGTGTTAATCCAGGATATAAGCTATATGTAGGTATGCCAATTTTATCTGAATCCATTTAGCAGTTTTTGCGTGAAAGCGTAACAAACTTCCATCAATACCATATGATAATGCCTCGCTTCTATAATATTAACATAATAGTTTTTTTCTTTGTTGTTAAGTGCTTGTTTGAAATCTCGCCTGATGGTAAGCACTGATGCAATCGTTGGTGGTAAAGCGCGCTAGCTTATTAAGCCTATTCACTTAGAGAAGTTAGTTAATAGGAAGGAAGACGGCAATTGAGCGGGGTGATGCAATGTTAAACCCAACAACACGACCAACAATGCTGCGCTAAAGGGAGATTGATCTGGAGACCCTCCACGACCAAACCCCCAACCACAGAAATCGTAATAACAAGCGATTTCTGTGCCCCCAACACATTAACATTTGGTGCATACATTGCAACCCCGGATCATATCGCAACACAACTGCTCAGACCTGTCCTCCATATGGCTTCACCAGACATCAAGCCTTGAAACGCTTGACGGCAAGACTTTGTCTCATCATCACCATCATCATTTCAGCCGAAAGACGTCCACTGCTGGACATAGGCCTCCCCTATGGATCTCCACGACGCGATGACCGGTCCTGTGCCTCCCGCATCCAGCGGTTTCCTTGTTTTTCCATTCCTTCCTTCAAACTTTGTCTGGTGGGTGGTAACTTCTGCCGGCAGCCGTTATTATGGCCTACCACCGAGTAAGGTTCTAAGATTTCTTTATGTAGAGCCAGTTTTTAACGCTTCCAACTGACTCCGTTTTAATTAAACGGCATTGTTGCACCTCGTATTTTTATTTCGGGACGAAGCGTTTCGCTTCGTCTATACAATATGTAAAGAAAACCCTGTCCGATCCGTGAAGGTATTGTTAGGTATCGATAACTGATTCTACTAATGCCTACAAAGACGGGCTAAACTTAAAAAAAAAATCCCCCTAAAATAATAAATATTATTTCGCAAAAAGAGGTAACTTAAAACATGTGCGGTAGGGCCATACAGGCGCGGTCGAAGAGGGGCAGGGTACGCGGCACGCGGTCGCGTCGCTATTCGCTCAGAATTATACCGTCAAAAATAATGTTGTCACTTTTTAAAAATTACCAAATTTTGAGGAAGTTGGAATTAATTCGCGGGAAAAAAAGATTATTTCAAAATTCAGTAGTATTGTTACTATGATGATTATGTAAAATTTCATATGTTATTTGGTCATGTGTTTACTTAACCTTTACTATCCTTACGGGTCGGACAGGGTTTTCTTAACATATTGTACATTTATATCCTCTCGTATATCCTCATACCGCGTACAACGAGGGACTGAAACAATTTGCCCGCGGCGGTGTTTTCGTCTGACTACAAAATAAGTGTCTTCAGGCTAGAATGAATAGGTTCTAGTGCGCTTTACCATCAAGATTGCGTCACTGCTTACAATCAGGCGGGATTGCAGTCAAGCGCTAGTATATAATTTTACGCGTCGTCTAAAGACGAACATAATATTACGGTAAGGGTCAAAAGTGGAGTACCACTTTTGACAGTTATTGTTAGTACAACAAAGTTCAAAAGTGGTAATCCACTTTTGACTCTTACTGTAAATATTACTCATCATCATCCCAGCGTTAATCCCAGTCGCATCCGAAGCCTTTTTCAGCTTTGGAGTCTGGGGTCTGCTTTTGCCAGTCCAACTGCTGATATGGCTAAACTTCGACATTTTCCGTGAAGCGACTGCCATCTGACCTCCACAACCCGAAGGCGACATCGAAGCATTGCAGTTAGACCAATTGTTGGAATTTTGAGTGCTCCAATAACCCGTAACGACTGCCACTAGATGTTTGTATGGCAACCGGGACCAACGGCTTAACGTGCTTTCCGAGGCACGACCAGACCAGTGCAAATATTCATATTCATGCATACAAATACTTGCACTGTGCGGGGATCGAACCCGCGCCACCTTGCGCATCGGCCGCGTCCGCTACCGCTACGCCACGGAGGCTATCTTACTGTAAATATTACTAACATAACATAATTATCATATAGATTCATAAGAACCCTTCTTTATGTTTCTTTTTATTAATCGAACTAGTTCGATTTCAGTATTTATAATTAAGACACACTGTAAAATCTGTTGTCTAGAAGTGTGGATGCCAAATTTGTGCGCAGAATTTGAAGCAACGAAATTGGTGCCATAAATGGCACACGACGCAGGACTCTCTAAGGTTCAAGGCTAACGCGGTTCGAACGAACCTGTCATAAATTTAAAATGACGATTTGTGCGATTAAATGCTATCACAACATATCTGAAAAGATTAAAAAGTGTAATAATATTAGTTATCAGAGGTAAGATAAACATATTTTATAGTATATAAAATAGTAGATTATGAGCTAATTTTAGAAAACTGTTTCTTTCAATGACTGTGGTGCCAATTTGGAAACCGATTAACCGATTTAACCGATGAAAATATAGTGGTTATATAACATGGAATGTCGTGGTGGCCTGGTGGTTAAACACCAGCCTCTCAACTTAACACCAGTAATAAGAACAAATTACGAGCCTTTAAAAGGTTCATAACTCTTTTGTTGGGCATGGGATAACTTTATACAAGATACCCTCTGCTTTGGTAGACTTGCCTTTTTTTTGTTTGGGATGGGATATCATCAAAAGACCTCTCCCGCTCTGAGCGGAGCAGAAGGGCGTGTCAAACTTTTACTGACTAAACCCCACCCGGGTTCCTTCACTTGCCTGTAGGCCAGGGCCATTGTTTCTTTTTTAACCAACAGGCAACCCTGACCCAGGAGGCATCGGTCTTCGTGGACCCCGTCACTCTGTGCTGTCATCTCCATAAGGCGCGCCTGAAACTCAACGCGCCGTCGACTCGGGTCTGCTCCTTACCTGGTCCTTACTTCACAAGCCCGCGCTTACGGCGGCCGGGAGTTTGATGTTGTCTCCCGACCAGGGCGGCTCCTGCGGCGGCTAGAAGCGTGAGGGCGCTGGGATTCCCTCTGCCTCCTCCTTTGCTAACATCAATGCTTCGTAGAAGGAGGAGATGGCCTGCTATGCGCTTTCACTCCGGACCATGGTCCAAGGTCGGACGCGAGAGACCGCCGCCGATCGTCGCCACGAGGACACGGCGGTACTCTACTCAAGCTGGGCAGACCTTCACCGTGTCCTCAGGGTGCTAAACTTACCTTACAAAGCATTTAAAGTACAATTAAAATCTAACCTTTGTTCAAAGGCATATTATTCTGTCAACGACTATTTAAATAATAAGAATAGCCGGTCGCTCTGATTAACTGAATAAAATGTTTGTGTTCTTTCTCCAGAATTATCTTACTGACAAGTTATATGAGGTCATATCAACCTGCAGTGGCGGTGTAGCGCGTCTGGTATGTTCTTTGAGAACAGAGTGGGAGACTTCTTTTTCGTTTTAAGAAGGACAAGAGCTTCCTTTCTGACAAGCTTGCTGAACTGTAAAAACAGTATTATAAATACTGTGTTTCGCGCAATTTTTATAACTAGAACCGAACTATTCAATCTGAATATTGATTATTGACTTAGGACAAAATTGACATCATTTAATTCAATTCAATTTAATTAATTTATAATAATTTGTAGTTTGTAATATGTAATAATTTAATTTTTTTTATATTTGTAGTAAGCTTTACCGCTTTACAATTGTAATTACAGTATACTGTAAATTTAAAGCAGCCAAAAATGCTTAATATTTACTATTATTTATTATGTATGACACGTAGTCACTATGGGTGAAATGTATATATAATTGTATATATATCTATAATGCCTGAAATAAAATGATTTATTGTTATTATTATTATATAATTGTAGATATTTTTTCTTACAATGTATACACACGTAGGCGGTCCCATAATGAACTTGCCTGATATAGTTTTACGCGAGATATTGCTACATGTTGTTTTTCATTAAATAGTACGTTCATCGTGTACTTAATATGAGAAACATTCATCGACTTGAAATGCTTAATCTTAGTAATTTAGCAGGTATTTGAATAACGAGAGTCGTGAATTTATACAAAATGTCGTCAAAAGCTGAGTCCTGAACCTATCGAAGTGTTATTAGTTTTTTGTTTAAAGAAGATTTATCGAATGCCCAAATAAAAAAAAAACGATTGGATGGTGTGTAGAAAGAGTCTGCTCCCTTCTACAGCACAGAAAAAAATGGGTGAAAGTGTTTCGCCTCGGCGAAGAAACCGTCGAAGACATTGGCCACGGTCGACCTGTGAAAGTTCTTACTCCCGAAACAATTGTTCTTATCGAAAAGGAGGTTTTAAGTGACCGCCGTTTGAAGAATAGAGAAATTGCAGTTAAGCTTGGGCTCTCTAAAAGTACAGTTAATCGTGCGATCTATGAACATTGTCACGTGAAAAATGTGAGTGCAAGACGGGTGTCGAAACTTCTTTTTTTATGTATATATATGTCGCAGACAGCGACGGCAGAGCGGTGGGGTCGATAGCATCTTCGTGTGGTGGTACGGGTTCCATTTCGTAGGTGAGTTTTGAATTAAATCACGACGTGTAGTTATACTCTCCAATCTTGACAATCACAATTTAAATAGGCAAACCGACAGTTTCGGTTCGGAGAAGTGCCTTGGTCCGCGTCTCGATGCAAAAGTGACCGTTCGACGAACCCCACTTTCCAAAGCGACTCTGTCCATGTGCCGCTTTCACAAAACAACGTAACAAGCGTTTGCCGCCTACTACATAAATCAAATCAGCAACTTCTATTAAAATTATAACGACGATCTTCGACATATATGTTATAAACTAGCGCTTGACCGCAATCTCGCCTAATGGTAAGCAGTGATGCGATCATTGTTGGTAAAGCGCACTAGGTTATTAAGAGCCTATTCACTCTAGCCTTGAAGACACTCAAATTGTAATGTGACGGAAACACCGTCGCTGGCAAATTGTTCCAGTCCCTCAATGTACGCGGTATAAAAGAGGAAGCGAAACGCTTCGTCCGGGTCGCAGTAATGTCAAAAACGTAAGGGTGGAAACTCGCCGTACGACTGGTCGTCCGATGGTGGAACGGAGATGGGGGAATTAAATCATGCAATTCCCTTGCACACTCACCTGAATGCATCCTATAGAAGACCGAAAGGCTGGCTTCTCTACGCCTCTGCTCCAGGCTTTGGAGACCGTTTTGAGTTAAGTCTGGGTCGCCAATCAGCCTCTTCGCACGCCTCTCCACTGAATCCAAAGTAGCCAGGTGACATTTCGCAGCACCAGCCCAAATGTGGCTGCAGTACTCCACACACGAGCGGACCTGTGCTTTGTACAACATTAGAAGCTGCCTCGGTGTGAAGTACCGCTGGACCTTTGCGATAACGCCAAGTTTTCTGGCAGCCACCTTGGCCTTGGCCTCAATGAACCGCCCAAAGTTAAGGTTTGAGGAAATCTCTACTCCCAAAAGCTGAAGGCGGTTGGTGCACTCCAAGAATACATTCTGAAAAGTAGGAGCCAAGGTGAACGGACTCCTTTTGGCGGTGAAAAGATACGCCTGTGTTTTGGCGGCATTGAATGCTACAAGATTGGCTTTGCCCCATTCGGAGACAGCCTGTAGTGCAGCACTCGTACGCTCTACCATAGCCTCTCTTTCGGACCGGATTGTTTCCTTACTAGCCCGAGCTTCCGGCAGATATCTCTCCACAACTGTGCTGTCATCTGTATGGGTATGCAGACATTAATGATCTGCTGATGCCCGGTATAGATACCGGGCATCAGCAAATCGTTAATATGCAGCAGGAACAGAGTTGCAGAGAGAACAGACCCCTGAGGAACACCGGCATTTGTCGACATGGGCTCCGATGAGCATCCGTCGACAACAACTCGGAGGGACCATTCAGTCAGGAAGTCTTTTATCCAGCCAGTCAGGCCAGCGGAAACGCCGTACGCTGAAAGCTTACTCAAAAGGCCAGCGTGCCATACCCGGTCGAAGGCCTTCGAGACATCAAGGGAGACGGCAATGGCTTTCCCATTTTTCTCGAGGGCCTCGCCCCACAAGTGAGTGGCATACACTAGTAGGTCCCCAGTTGACCGATTGCGCCGAAAACCGTACTGTCGGTCACTGAGGAGATCGTTACCTTCCAGGTAAGCCAAGAGGCGCGAGTTCAATACACGCTCCATAATCTTGCAGAGTATGGAGGATACCGAAATCGGTCGATAGTTGGTAGGATCTTCACGACTATCCTTTTTGGGCACGGGATGCACGTTGGCAAGCTTCCAGGACTTGGGCACTATACCAGTCCCAAATGAGAGGCGATACAGGCGCGTCAATACAGGAGACAACTCGGGCGCACATGCCTTAAGAACATTCGCTGGTATACCATCTGGACCACTAGCCTTATTTACGTCCAGACGACACAGTACTCTCAGGACCTCCTTGTTCAGCGGTACAGGGACGGGAAAGAGTGGGAAATTTTAAAGACTGTCATCGACAGGTTACTGATTGGTGATGAAAGTATAATCTTGTATTATGATCCACGAAGCCAGCACGAGTCATTGGAATGGCGTTATAAGGGTGAAAGGCCCCCTAGAAAGGCAAAGGACAACCCATTAAAAACTGATTTTCAAATGATTAAGAGTTAGAGGCCGTCTTCGGTCATTTAGAGGATAAATAAAATTATGATTATTTTTATAAAGGTTTAAAGATGTTGATTCACAGATGTCAGAAGTGTGTTGCCATAAAAAGTAATTGTATTGGATAATAAAATTGGTTTCGTTTCCAATCCTCATTTTTTGGATTTTTGACTATAGGACCGCCTAAGAATGTGAGCTGTCACGGCCCATATGCCTGGAAGCTTCTATTGGACTTCAGATTGGACACAAGTAGTGAACGGACGTGTTGAAGAATTATAAAATTAATAAATAAAAACTCGCTGAATCGTGACCTGGTTTTACCTACTGGCCGAATAACTCTGTCAAACGTGTAGGCATAATATTTGCTAATTTATTTTACGTAATGAAATGTGTAAAGTGATACCAAGTGAATAACTGTGTCAGAATGGCGAGCAGCCCCTTCAGCCGGGCTGACCGATGTGTTCGGAGTCCACCTCCTACACCCGTGCACACAGATTCATCTAAACTCGAGCCCGCACAGACATCTCATACTCAGACGCCCACCCAAAGACACGAGATGGAGGTGATTTCAACGCCAGAAATACAAAACTGGATGAAAACGATCGACCAATACCTAGGTGAAGTGTGTGTTATTGCATCAGAGAGCAAATTAAATTGTGATCAAAAGATGCGCATAAGTGCTTTATGTCGAAAAATTGGGCATGGCACATCTCAGATGGCTGTCCAGTACCAGTCTGTCAAGATGAAAGCTGTCATAGCCAATTCTACCATACAAAGACTTGAGGACCAAATTGATCTGTCGCAGCAACTACAAGAACTTAAGATGACATTTGGAGCCTCTACTAAGCCAAATAGGGGATCTTCCTTTGCTGATATGGTAAAGAAAGGTACCAACAAATTTATTCAGCCCTTAAATTTAAGCTCCGTGGCCATATATCCTAGCGATAAACTAAAATCCAGTGAGGAGACAAAGTCACTTGTACAAAAAATTATATGCCCAGAACAGATGAAACTACAAGTAAGAGGACTACGCAAGACAAAAAATGGCGGTGTCATCATCAGCACTGAAACCAAAGACGACATTGAGAAGGTAAAGAAATCGATGCAATCAACAAATACAGGCCTTACAGTAGACGAACCTCAGAAAAGAAAACCTAGAGTCGTAATTGTCGGTGTGCCCTCATCCATGCAGGAGATGGAAGTTTTTACTTGTTTGTACAACCAAAACTTAGCCGAAAAACTTCAGGATTGCAGCCTCGAGGCGTTTTTGTCCTCCATTAAGCTGAGCCACAAGTCAGGTAAGAAGGATGCTGACACCTGTAACTTTGTAATTGAAGTATCTGCACAGATACGTAAAGCCCTGATATGTAAAGACAGAGTATTTGTAAATTGGTCTTCCTGTCCTGTAAGAGATTTTACCCTAGTCACACGTTGTTATAAATGCCAGCAGTTCGGACATGCGGCTAAATCATGTCGGGAAACCACCTACACGTGTGGCCACTGTGGTGAATTGGGGCATTCCATCAGAGAATGCACTAAGAAAGCAGAGGAACCAAAATGCGCTACTTGCTTGCACTATAAAAAGCCAAGCAATCATAAAACAGGGGCAGCGGACTGTCCGGCGAAAATAATAGCAGAAAATAGGTACATAAACTCTATTGATTATGGAGGCGCCTAGGAGCGCCGTAAATTACGATTCTTCTTGGCCTGTATTGATATTTTAATTCATATTTTAAGATGATTAATAATCTAATTAGTGACATAGATGATTTCTCTGTATCTCAATCGCAAGTTTGTGACGTTGAACACTGTAAACAATTTCTCTCCTGTTACACTAGTCCAATAACCATATTAACCCAAAACATTCGCAGTGTTTTTAAGAATTTCGATAACTTCAGCATTTTTCTAAAACGACTAGACATAAATTGTGACATTATTGTCCTAACTGAATGTTGGCTTGCTAAACAATACAACATACCACAAATTCCGGGTTATTGTATGTATAAGAGCAACTCAACTTCCAATCAGAACGACGGGGTAATAGTTTATGCAAGAGATCATCTAAATGCATCTGTCGTGGAACCAAACATGTACGACTGTAGCAGACTGTTGGTTAAAATCGGAGCAGACTTTGCGATATTAGCCGTATATCGATCTCCCTCTTTCACGAATGTAAACAATTTCACTAACTCTCTAAACGACACCCTGCAAAACCTATCATACTTCAAAAATATAATTATAACTGGAGATATCAATATCAATATTCTTCCTGGAAGTGCAGACGCTCCGGCTGAGGAATATCTCAACCTATGCGCGTTCCATGGTTTACTTCCCGCTCACACGCTTCCTACACATCAAAGTGGCTCCTGCTTAGATCATATAATGCTCAAGGCCAATTTCCCCGCGCTTACCCTTGTAACTAACTCAACAATAACCGATCACAGTGCAACCCTACTTATTCTTAATTGTAAATTACCTAAGGTGGCCTCTCGCACAGTCTCTAAATTAAATTTACATAAACTTGAAGAAGACTTGTGCAATATTGATTTTGACCCAGTCTACAATTCCGCTGATCCGCAGTTTTGTATGTCGTACCTAATTAAAAAAGTGCAACATGCAATTCAGAAAAACACAGTCATATCTCGGTCAAATAACAAAAACTACAACATAAAACCATGGATTACGACTGGTCTTATACGTTGTATGAAAAATAGAGATAAACTGCATATGAAAGCTAAAGCTTATCCGAATAATTTAATATTGCAAGTGACATATAAGCGATATCGTAATTTTTGTAACGACCTTCTAAAAAAAGTAAAACGCAATTACGATAACACTGCACTTAAAGAGGCTGGTACAGACAACAAAAAGATCTGGAAAATTATTAAAAATGTGACGTGTACTTCAAAACAGAATCAGTCTTCTTCAGGTTTATTACAAGCACATTCATCACAATTAATATCAGCGAATATTGCAAATAATTTCTTTGTTAATGTGGGTAAGTGTTTAGCTGAAAAAATTCGGGGACAATCACAGTACCTAACAAGCTCATTGGTTGCACCTAACACTACCTTATCATCCTTTGTGTTACTGGAGACTGACGAAGCGGAAGTAGAAAGGATTATTATGGGTCTAAAAGTCGACTGTGCAGTTGGCTGGGATAACATATCTAATAAAATTATTAAACAATTCAAAGACCTTTTAGTACCACCGTTAACTTGCATTTTTAATAAATGTTTAACCACAGGGGTGTTCCCCAAGTGCTTAAAAAAAGCTGTTGTTGTCCCAGTTTACAAATCAGGTAGTAAAGATCTAGTGACTAATTATAGGCCTATCTCCTTACTGCCTTCTATGTCTAAAATATTAGAAAAGATTATTAACAATAGGCTTTATAAATATTTGGAGGATAAATCTATTCTCTCTAAGCAGCAGTTTGGATTTAGACCTAAAATGTCTACAGATAATGCCGTACACCATCTAACCGCCTATCTAGCACAAGAGCTTGATAAAGGTAACCACACAGTAGGAATTTTCCTGGACCTTGCCAAAGCTTTTGACACAATTTCTATTCCCATTTTGTTGCGCAAGCTTGAAGCCATAGGCATCAGGGAAATTCAGCTGAAATTATTTAAGAGCTATCTAGAAGAACGTACGCAATGTGTAAAGATTGGGAATCTTATTAGCGATGATGTAGAAAGCACAGCTTTCGGAATTCCCCAAGGAAGTATTTTGGCTCCTTCACTCTTTTTAATATATATAAACGATCTCTGTAATCTAAACTTAGATCACGGCCATATCGTTTGTTATGCCGACGACACTGCTCTTTTGTTTTCGGCTGACTCTGAAGAAAATGTCTACAAGTTTGCGCAACACGGATTTAATGTTATTAATAAATGGCTTCAAAATAATTCACTAACTTTAAATGCTGACAAGACAAATTACGTCAAGTTTTCGATGCGCAAGCAAAAACTAACTGGCCCTACCACAACATTATATGCTCATAACTGCTCACCTAGCACAAATAATCAATGTGTTTGTCCTAATATTAAAATTTCAAATACAGTTAAGTACCTTGGAATTATAATAGATGAGACACTTTCGTTTAAGCATCATATAGAAGCTGTGAATAATAGGATTCGTAAATTGATATTTGTTTTTAAAAAGTTACGACACATTGCAGACCCAAAAATAATTAGACAAGTCTACTTTGCTCTATGCCAATCGATACTAACATACTGTATTACCACATGGGGTGGAGTGGGTAAAACATTGTTACTAACAATCGAGAGAGCCCAGAGGGCAATTCTCAAAGTGTCTACTTTCCGGCCATTCCTTTTTCCCACTTACCTCCTTTACAAAGAATGTGAAGTACTAACAGTCCGACAGTTATTTATAATGGCTATTGTATTAAAACAGCACGCAGATCTAACATATAGCGCGGACTGTACTAACAAAAGACGTAAAAATCTAGTCTGTCCTCAAAATCATACCAAACATGCTTTTACATCAAAATTTTACCTATTTCTTGGTCCTCTCCTCTACAATAGATTGAACGCGAAATCAAACATTTATAGTTTAAATCAATTTTACTGTAAGAGAATTGTTAAGCAAACTCTGCAAAAAATGTCCTACGATGATACAGAGAATTTATTGATTGTGCTAAAGTGATTTTGTTTATATTTCGTATTTTTACAATTTTTTGATTATTATAATTATATTTTGAGTTTTTATACAAATTTTTAGAATAACTATCTTGTAAATTAAGAAAATAGAAGTTAAGCATTGGTAATATTAGAATAGTATAAGATAACTTGCCCACGTTTACAGATCGTTTACAAATTGGTATTGTTAAGAATCCTTTTGATTATTTATTAATTTTAAATTGTTTCTAGCTCTTTTCGCCTGAAACACAGGGTATCCTAGTTCAGGCACGCAAGACTTGGATTTAAGGTTATATTTAAGACTATGTAATTTATCCTGTAAAGATTTTTGAATAAAATTATTATTATTATTATTATATTATTATTTCATAATAAGTTTTTATTTGACTACATGTCCATTTTTGATGATTTCTTTTTTCTGCTTTCCTGGTATATTGACGTTGCTAGCTGGTTTATAGTATTTTTATAGGTGTATTAGTTAATATAGTAATTATTCAAACAATAAATCTATTCTATACTAATATATAAAGCTGAAGAGTGTGTTTGATTGTTTGAACGCCCTAATCTCAGGAACTATATATATATAACTATAGATAGCCCATTAATCCTGGAAGACTTTTGGCTATATAACATCATGCTGCAACCAATAGGAAGTCGCTGGCGACCGCTAGTCTCTCATAATCTCTGCCTAGTTTGTATGCAACTTCATTTGCGGTTGACTCTCTTCATCATTTATCGCCAAACAATACATAGTGTCCATGAACTTACTTTAATTTAGAAAGAGATAGAGGCATAAAACTATACAGGATGTCCAGCCATCTCTTTCCATTCAGTTTTATTACACGACTATGAATAAAAATTCTACGAAGGCTTACGATAATATTGACGTTCAAAGAGTACTAATTCTCGGTCTAATTTGAACAATTTTTTTTTTATTTTGATTTTTATCTGTCGGGTCAGTAACAGAATATAAATCTCTAATTTGGAAAGAGATAGAGCTATAAAGGACGTCCAGCCATCTCTTTCCACCAAGTCTTTGAATTTTTTTATTACATGACTATGAATAAAAATCCGATGAACCCAAGGGGAAAATAACAACAAAAACTTAGGAAAATAAAATATATGTATTGAAAAACTTGACTGTCATAATCATCTTATACAGCTGAATTTATATCAATCCAGCTTCTAAAAGGTGAGACGGCAGTGGCGACCAAGGGGTAGTCAACACCGGCGAGGGTGCCATAAGTAATGAAAGCGACCAGTGTACCATTTTCGAACACTGGAGTGCCAGCATCCCTGAGTCCCCAGTTGGACGAATCAGTACCGGGGATTCTGAGACAGATGTGGTTGTCGGTGACCGTGAAGGGAATGAGCGGCTCTTGGTATTTCGCGACGCAGGCATCGTGGTCAGTGGTAACGAGATCGGCACTGTACAGTTTGCGGTCAGTCCAGAGCACGTTTTGCTGTTGAAAGAAGAAATTCTTATTAATGACGTACAGGTTCATTAGCAGACGAAAAATATAGAGTAAAAAATGTGGTATCTATACCTACTATTATCAAGAATAAAAAAGAAGAAAAAAGCTGAAGATTTTGTTTGAATGATCACGCTAATACCATTCTGATATGTTTTTTTTTAATTGATTATGTTTCAGGAAGTTATTTAACACAAAGTACAGTTTTTTAACAATAAAAGTCATCAAGACCGCAGGCGAGAGACTTCTATAAAAACTAAACTATGATTTTAGTATATTGTGCATTGTACAGCTTCCATGCAAACAAAACCGCGTGCAAAAACTAGCTTTTGATAACATTCAACTCACAGCAGTACGGCCCCAACCAACAGAAACCACATCAACATCAGCGGCGATCTCTACTCCGGCTTCCGACAAGGGCGTCGGCTGAACTCTGGCGCTTAAGGTGAGCTGGCTTGACAGGCGAATGATGCCCACGTTACTATCGGAGCCGTCGTAGTCGGGATGACTGGCGGTGCTCTGTGCGGAATAGGTCGTACCACCAAGGCCACGCTGATTGGCGCCTACCCTCACACGCAAGGTTAATGGTGCAATGGGAAGAAGGTTTCTGGAAACATAAATTATATACATATGTATATGTATAAGGTAGATAAAAATATTTATGTGATTCTGAAAACTTAGAAAATGCCTAAAGAATTACATATTCCAATATGTAATTCTTTAGGCATTTTCTAAGTTCACATACATTTAGCTTGAACTGTTTTGTACTTGTATGTGAAACTATGGCTGTATTGTTTTGTTTCTCGAATAATGGCGTTTTTGGGCACTGTCTTATGTAATATTGACGTTCAAAAAGTGCAGATTCTCAGCCTTATTTTAATAAGTAACGTTTATTTTTTTTATCTGTTTAGTAAAATCGTAAGCGTTACAACACCCTCTCCGACGGCGTGTGCATCTTGTGTGTCCCGCTCACCTTCTTATGATTATAATCACACATCTGTATTTTCAATACCATTACTATTTCACTCACAAATTTGCAGCAGCCAATTGTTGGCTTACATTATTCGGTGTTTCAGATCAGGTCTGGTGTATCCGACAATTTTTGCTACAGAATATCATAGTTTACCAGGTCATATGCCTTTGACAGGTCTAGAAAACAATAATATAGATACGGATGTCTTCCTGTTCCTCTCTGGGCACAGTGTGTTGGGAACATAGGATTTCATTTTCCGTCGACAATCCACTTCTATAACCAACCTGCGCGTCGTTGAGTTTGGCTGTCCAGCACCTTGCCAATTACACTATACCCAGTAAAATAGACCTGTAGTTGTTCTTGTCGGATGAATTCATCATCATCATCATCTCATCATCGTTAATCCCAATCGCATCGTCAGCTTTTTCAGCTTTGGAGTCTGGGGTCCGCTTTACCAGTCTAACCGCTGAGTTTGGCTAAACTTCGACATTTTCCGTAAAGCGACTGCCATCTGACCTCCACAACCCGAAGGCGATATCGAAGCATTGCAGTTAGACCAATTGTTAGACTTTTGAGGGCTCCAACAACCCGTAACGACTGCCACTAGATGTTCGTATGGCAACCAGGATCAACGGCTTGACGTGCTTTCCGAGGCACGACCATATTCATATTCATGCATACAAATATTTGCACTGTGCGGCGATCGAACCCGCGCCTCCTTGCGCAACGGCCGCGTTCGCTACCGCTACGCCACAGAGGTTGTCAATGGCTTGTCGGATGAATTACCTGTCTTTTTTCTTAGCTCATTCATCTTTACTTTATCTTAAAGTTAGTTTGAGTATAAATTACATCACTGAGACCACGACATTTTGAATAGACCTTGTGAACAGCTTGTAATATCTACTTACGATAAAGTAACGCAGCTAGCGGCGGTCAGGACATGACGTCTGGTAATAATGGAGCCAACACAGGACTGCGTCCACAAGATGAGGGCGCCTGTTTCCACCTGAACTGTGCTAGGGAAGTCCTCGATGCTAGCTTCGGTAGCGGCGAATGCGGTGCCACAGCCTAGGAAATATAAACAAGTGGATAAATAATGCAGAGTGGTGATAGGTGGTTACACATTACGAATGAAGAAAATAAAGAAAAAAATATTGTTTGCAGTAGAAATTTACAAAAACTCAAAAAAGTGTGACAAGTACTACACTGTTGTTGAATACTCAATTGAAGAAAGTATACGCTGCTACACTCTTAATGGATAATTTATTTTTACTGAAATAAAACACGTAATATAGAATACGTGGTTACAATTATTGTGATGACCTAATCGCCTCACTGTGTAGATAGGTACATGTTAACGATATTTAAAACTGAGTTTAGGATTTTCGTCTCCACTGCTTCCAACACGAAATAAGAACAAAATAATACTAATTGGTGGTAATAAGTAACAAAAGCTATTAAAAATTGAATCATCATAATAATCCGATACTCCAAAGTACCTACATCTATGATGGTGGATGAAGAGAGTGAGAATAAAGAGTCGAGAGAGAGAGAGAGATGGAGGATAAAGAGTGGGCTAGAAGTGGGCAGAATTGGGAAAGTTTTTATTTACTGGAATCCCGGGCATAAAATCAAAATCAAATGTCATTTATTCAAACTAGGCTGAGAATCAGCACTTTTTGAACGTCAATATTACATAAGACAGTCCCCCAAAACGCCCACCCATCGACACTTCCTAGTGCTTTCGCTGGGAAGAAGTGGCGGAAGAAACTCTCCAGCAGCACAGCTGTCTATTCATTTAGAAAAGAAAAACAATAGTTTACACAATACTTTGTAGGTACAGTAATACAAGAAAAAAAAAATATACAAATATGCCAGCTAGCCACGCCAAAATACCAGAAAAGCAAAACAAAAAATAAAATATCACTGAAATGTAAAAACTAAAAACTTATTACATACCTAAATAAAAGCCCCTGGCATAAAGGGCGTGACAGCTCACATATTTGTGCATTGTAAAAAGCAAATTATATGAACTCATATAATGTGTCAGTAAGCTAATTCTGGAGAAGGAATACAAACATTGTCTTGAGTTAATCAGAGCGACCAGCTATTCTTATCATTTAAATAGTCATTTACAGAATAATATGCCTTTGAACAAAGCTTGGATTTGATTTGTGCTTTAAATGCATTGTAAGGCGGGTCTAGCAAAGCAGAGGGTATCTTGTGATAAAAAGTTAACCATAAGCAGGAAAACAAAATTTTAAACACTGGGCATGCTTTAATTACTCGAAGAATTTTAACCGGGACTTTTATGGGCTTAAAGTTTTGAGTTTGTTTGTTGAACTGTGGTGATCTCCTTTAACACAAAGAGACCGATATTTTTGAATCTGCTGAATATATTAACAAACTAGGTTTACTATTACGGTTAGTAGAATATATATTTATTAAAAATTTTCGCATATAAAAAGTTTGAAGGCAAAGTTTTTCCAATCAACAAAGGATGGTAAAGATATTGCATGCTAGGTGCTTTGGTTGGTAAACAATGATCAATTTAAACAAACCCGAGTCTTTTTATAAACAAATAAAGGTACTTTGTATACTTTACCAGCAACCAGGAGAATGAAAGTAGCGAGGGAGACCATGGTTTCAATTTGTAACTTCGAAGTCGATGCCTCGAATGAACTGTGCTAGAGAATCTTCAGAGCGAATATTTATACCAATACAGCTAGATTTGATATCATCATTATCTTTTAAATCATACATTTTATAATTATTATTAGAAACGACCATTTTGTTTATCAGAAGGGCATAAATATAGATTTGTGGATTAGTGTAGATATCATAGATATTTCAATAAGTTGTTTACATGTTGAAGATGCGATAGATGGGTAGGCGTCATCGTAGTTTAGTTCGCTACCTCGATGTTATCTCCACATAAAACAAAGACACGCACCTGCCAAAGGGCACCTCATGCCCATTTTTTGTTTACCATTTTTTCCATGAGTGTTGTGATGTTAAAAAATAAATACAAGAGACGGTATTTTATAAAGGCTTTTTTTAACAGGAAAAAAATTTTTACAGGAAAAAATCGAATATTTTAAAAAAGGCTTTATAAAAAACCGTCTCTTGTATTTATTTATTAAAACCCCTTCTATTTTCTCTTATATTTTATAATTAAAATATAAGAAATAGAAGGGGTTAAGATAGGGGATAGATAGGGGGGGTAGGATAATTTTTCAGGGTTTATTAATATAAAACCCTGAAAAATTATCCTTACCCTTGTTCCTAAACTAAACCAGTGCATCTTTTTCTTTCTATATAAATAAGAAAAAACTGTTTACAAAAAAAAAACAACCGACTTCCAAAAAGCATTACAAAGTGAAAAATAACTAATTTCGGAAGTCGGTGTCTTTGGTTTTTGTGTATTCGTTTTTGACACCGACTTCCGAAATTAGTTATTTTTCACTTTGTAGTGCTTTTAGGAAGTCAGTTGTTTTTCTTTGTATAAAAGTTTTTAATTTACACTTTGTAGTTGTGAAAAGTACTATGTATTCAGTTGCATCCGGACAGACTGGAAGCTGATGCAAATTAGTTGGAAAACAACGTAATTTTGTTTAATTTTTACCGGTAATTTTGAAGAATTTCCTCGACTACCTATGATCTTCATCATCAGATTTACTGCAGACCATTATTTTAGCTACTGTAAACCGTTGAAGAGTTCCTGGACAGTTCCAGCAACTACTCAATAGTTTACGGTAGCTACTTTGTGTTTGGACTAAATTTATATTGATGAGAACTGTGCACCCATTGGGTTAAAAATAATGGTCTGCAGTAAATCTGATGATGAAGACCATAGGCAGTCGAGGAAATTCTTCAAAATTACGGGTAACCTTTGTCTTCATCATCTGAGCTCTTATGACAGTCACAACCCATCTAGGTGTAAAGTTCTTATCAATACAAATTAATCAAGCCCAAACACAGTAGCTGCTATGAATTGTTGAGGAGTTCCTTCGACTGTCTCCCGACTCCATCACCAGATCTACTCCAGACTAAATAAATTGTAGTGCTTTAAAATACTTAATGAAAATACTAAGAAATGCACTAATCGCCCCTACGATTTTTGAAAGTTCCCCTTGATTTCTCTGGTTTTCCATCATCAGATCCTGATATCCTTATCATGGGACTACCTTGAAAATATCCTCTTTTCAACAAAAAAAGAATTATCAAAATCGGTTCATAAGCGATGAAGTTATACGGGAACAACATAAAAAAAACCGTATATATGGTCGAATTGAGTAACCTCCTCCTTTTTGAAGTCGGTTAAAAAGATCAGAAAACAAAATAATTGTTAGGTCCTGCAAAATCAATACATAGTATAAAACAAAGTCGCTTTCGCTGTATGTCCGTATGTATGCTTAGATCTTTAAAACTACGCAACGGATTTTGACGCGGTTTTTTTTAATAGATAGAGTGATTCTTAAGGAAGGTTTGTATGTATAATAAATGCATAATATAGTAGAGAAACACTGAGAAATCTAAAAAGCGCGATAAAACCGAACTCCACGCGGGCGAAGCCGCGGGCGGAAAGCTAGTTAAGTTATAAAGGTTTAAGTTAGCCTTGCGCCGACACGGCCATTCTGCGAGACGGTGTGCGTGCTTTGCACCAGTCGCGGCTCTAACTGGTCATATTAACTGCTAAGTTTGAACTTAAGGTTAAAAAGTTGTAAGTTTGCCTTGCGCCGACACGGCCATTCTGCGAGACGGTGTGCGTGCTCTGCACCAGTCGCGGTCCTGAAAATAGGGTTTTCTTTTTTTAGCTTCGGACCAATTCACAGATACGGCTGACAACCTGTTTGTGGTCTGAGTTACTGTTCTTTCAAAATAAGCTCGAAAAGGTTCTTTACCTTAGCATAATTTAGCCTGAAATTTTCAATGATAACCGATCCGAATCCAAGTTATCAACCATTACTTGTATATTTTGGTAATTTTAAACATAAAGTAATATAGTAAAGTATTCTAAGATAACTTAGAATACTTAGATTACAGTTCATCTAGACACGCGGCAGCGTGTTGAGCCAAGGTCAAGGAACCTGGGCCCCAATTCTGTAACTTTGTCTTAAGCAACATGTCATAGATATTTTATCGACACACTTATTGTGCTGACACAATAAAGTATCTGTTTATTGTGTCAGCACAATAATTTTAGTGTTGCTAACAAAAAATCTACCATGCGAAAATAGAGGTGCGCCAAAGCTACTACTTACTAAAATCTTTTTTTATCAATAAAATCATTATATTAAATGATTGTTTTAATAATTTAAGACCTTTTTATTATCAAAAACATTATATTCCATTAAAAAAAAGCCTTTATTTACAAAAAAAATAAGATTATTATCATGACAATTTTTTTTTTGACATTCTAAAAACATAATTGACTTAAAGGCCTAGTAACCGAGCCAGAAACTAAAAAAAAAAACGTAAATAAACAAAACTTTCAGCGGCTGTTTTAATTGTTTTCAAAAGCGACGACATAACTTGTTATGCGTGCTACACACCTTCAGTTTTTTCTGTACTATTTATCTGCACAGTTAAACTGTACAGATAAATCGTAGGTCCATACAGCCTACACACTTTCAAGTAAAACTGCGCGATCTTTCAGTTTTTATCATCATGGCCTCCATGGACGACGCTTTAGCGACCGTAGGACTAACTTGTGTGTTACAAGAAAATAGACGAAAACGAAAAAAACAGGAATTGTGGTGTAAACACTGGCTTCTGTTGAGAAAATCGTATTCACACAAATCTTCGATAAACGAATTGAGAATTACTCCAAAAGACTACAATAATTATTTGAGAATGAGGAAACTTATTTGCAGCTGCTGTCTTTAGTGACACCATTAATAAAAAGGCAAGGTACCATATTGAGAAATTCTATAACGCCTCATGAAAGATTAACGGCAACTTTCACGTAGTTTCAAAATAAGCTTCTCATAAGCTGAATCTTTTTTTACTCGATTATGGTATCCCTTGCTTTTGATTTACCATAATAAAGGCTCCGATTGGTATAGTTGTATAAACTCTTCCAGCCATTCGCGTTGGGCCATGGTCGATGAGTTTTCGTTGAGGCGGAGAGCAAGAAATAAGTCGTGTTCACTTCACGCTCGCTGCGACAAAACTGACAAAACTGCGCAGTTTTCGACTACACACTCTCAGTTTTAACTGTACAGTTCTATCTGTACAGATTTATCTATTCATATTTTGATTAGATCACAGTTTAACTGTACAGTTCAACTGTTTGTTCTACACACCTAACGACTTATCGGTACAGTTCGACTGTGCAGATAAATCGTACAGATAAAACTGAAGGTGTGTAGCACGCATTACTCTAGAATTCTAGATCAATACACTCGACTTTCTTTATTTTGAATAAGTAAAATGAAGAACTGAATAAGAGCCCGCCGCCATCGCTCAATTCAATTCCGACGGCACTTCAGCAAGTTTTTAAATTTCTAATTTGATACAACAGTGCGAAAAAGTAAGTAAGAATGTATAGTGACAGAAGTGTGTTAATATTTTTTACAATAACTTATGAATTATGATATGAACTTCCACATAACTATATTTCAGGGTCGACAATATCATGGGAAGTGTGAGCGTAAACCAACTCTCGGCTCTCATGGATTTTTTAGAGTCCAACCGAGAGTTTGCACTTGGTTATTGCAACAGGAGCAAAGAAGGACCCAGTCAGGCTAGGCGGCTTTGGGAGCAATGCTCTACTGTACTCAACAGCGTCTCTGCAAACTGTGTGCAAAAAACGCCAGATCAATGGAGACTGGTAAGAATGAGATACCTACTTAATCTTGTTGGTGTATATTTTTAAATGTCCCTATACTTACATTCTTTTTCTGCCTTTTTCAGTACTACAATGAGTGCAAATCCAAAGTACTAAAAAAAATTAAAATGGAGAAGGCTGCAATGTCAGCTACAGGTGGATGCATAATAATAAGTTTATACAATTATCACTCCCTTAATAGTTATCTTTAAGTTCTACCTTAATGGTTATTTACAACTACATAGTTCTCAATGGTTAATAATTTGGCTTTTATGAGGGGGACCATCAAGCTTGAAAAAGCTTTCACCTCTATAGGAGAGGCTGTATAATATACTTGGCCGCGACATTAGGGAATCCTTGCCAGGGGTCCGCCATAATCCTCTCATATTTGAAAAATTTAATAATAATATACATAAGGGATATGTAATAGTTTTGCTGGGCACTGGGCATGATTAATGCTGGGTACCCAGCAGTACAGATAACATGCTGTGATGTCTGCCTTCCACTTACTAGCCCCATATTTTAATTCAAAAACTTATGCCGCATCGGAATATTATCATTATTTAAGCTCAATGAGTTGGAACACATACAAATAAGACACTATTTTTTATTTACTTTACAGCAAAGCCGTCAAGCTTTTTCTCGGTGGTAGGCAAAAACATCGGCTGCCGGCAGAAGTTACCACCCACTAGACAAAGTCTTGCCGCTAAGCGATTCGTCGTGTGCCGGCATGATGTCTGGTGAAGCCGTACGGAGGCCGGGTCTGAACAGTTATTTTGTGATGTGTGGCGGGTACGATGCGCCAAATGTTGTTGTGGCGGGAGTTTGGTTGTGGAGAGTCTCCAGATCAATCTCTCTAATTAATGAAACGCTCGAGTCACACGGATACGAACTAACTTTATTTAAAAACTGACATTCTGGTTGCACACTTGACACACAGTATAACTACAGTATACAAGTGCTGCCATCTATCTTTAAGTATGTACTTAAAGATAGATGGCGGCACTTATATGAATTAGTGATATTGTCGATACAAATATACATAAAATAACAATCTCCCTTTAGCGCAACATCGTTTGATCGTGTTGATCTTGGGTTTAACATTGCATCACCTCGCTCAACTGCCGTCATCCTTCATATTCCTAAGTTTTTTAAGTGAATAGGCTTAAGGCGGCTCCAGAGGAAAAACACACCGCAAGCCGTTTTTATGTAGTTTTCCGGAGCTATCTACTCTTTATCCAAAAGAAATATCAACTTATTAAAAATACGTAAATTTTCTCCATAATCTTGGCTCCAAAATTGTAGATTTTTTTTTTATTTTACTAAGTATAATGTTTAAATAATTCCTTCACAACGAAACCACTGACAAGAGAAATAATTATCATAAACGTGCATCTCCTCGGAAAGTAAGCATTATTTAGATTGCGTTCTTACACTAATGGATAGGTAATTTCATGACGAACATTATTGTAGAAATATTTTTTTAAAACGACCAAAATCAAAATTTTGTTCAACAATCTGAGCGCATTCGCCATCATTTCTGTTGCCCGGGCTATTGAGATTCAGTATGCCACAAGCTCTCGAAGGGGGAACCCGTGTCGTTCGTCATCGCGCGCTCCGCTAGCATAAGCTGGCGGCGCGTGAGCGAGAAAGCATCTGCTTGCTCGCTCACGCACCGCATGTCGCATAGAGTATAATACTATCTTAGAGTGTCTCTAAGATAGTATTGATGTTTATTTTGGTGTTCGTTTTTTTAACCGATTTCAAAAAGGAGGAGGTTGCTCAATTATATGTTTTTATGTTCAATTTTTAACCGACTTCAAAAAGGAGGAGGTTACTCAATTCGACCGTATATGTTTTTTTTTATGTTTGTTCGCGCATAACTTCGTCATTTATAAACCGATTTTGATAATTCTTTTTTCTGTTGGAAGGAAGACGTTCCCAAGGTGGTCCCTTGATAAGGATATCAAGGTTTGATGGCGGAAGTCCAGAGAAAACAAGCGGAACTTTCAAAAATTGGGGGCGACTAGTGCATTTCTTAGCATTTTCATTAAATATTTTAAAGCACTACAATTTAATAAAGGTCTGGAGTAGATCTGATGATGGAGTCGAGAGACAGTCGAAGGAACTCCTCAACAATTGACAGCAGCTACCTTGTGGTTGGGCTCGATTAATTTGTATTGATAAGAACTTTACACCTAGATGGGTTGCGACTCTCATAAGAGCTCTAATGATGAAGACAAAGGCCAGTTCCAGGAACTCCTCAACGGTTTCCAGTAGCTACTTTGTGGTTGGACTTCATTCATTTATATTAATAAGACCTTTACTCCGATTAGGTTAAAATAATAGTCTACAGTAAATTTAATGATGAAGACCATAGGCAGTTGAGGGAATAGGTACTTACGGGTAAAAATTAAAGTAAACAAAAGTACGTCATTTCCCAACTATATTTCCGTCAGCTTCCAGTCTGACCGGATGCAACTGAATACATAGTACTTTTAACAACTAAAAAATGTAAAATAAAAGCTTTTTTAGAAAAAAACAACCGACTTCCAAAAACCACTATGTAAAGTGAAAAATAACTAATTTCCGAACTCGGTGTCTAAAACGAATATACCAAACGAAAGACACCAACTTCCGAAATTAGTTATTTTTCACTTTGTAGTGGTTTTTAAAGTCGGTTGTTTTTTTGTAAAAAGTTTTTATTTTTATGTTTGTTTGCGGATAACTTCGCCTAAAATTTGGTATTTCGATGAATTTTTGGGTATTTCGACATGGGTGTCGTGATAGGGGTTTTCGGGGGTGCAGATCACGAATATGACGTAATTTTTGAAATCCAAGATGGCCGACACCAATTTTATGATATTTTGACATGGGTGTCATGAAAGGGGTTTTTGTGGGTGCTAATTACGAAAATGACGTCATTTTGGAAATCCAAGATGGCCGACACCAATTTTATGATATTTTGACATGGGTGTCGTGAAAGGGGTTTTTGTGGGTGCTAATCACGAAATGACGTCATTTTGGAAATCCAAGATGGCCGACACCAATTTTATGATATTTTGACATGGGTGTCGTGAAAGGGGGTTTTGTGGGTGCTAATCACGAAAATGACGTCATTTTGGAAATCCAAGATGGCCGACACCAATTTTATGATATTTTGACATGGGTGTCGTGACGGGGTTTTCGGGGGTGCAGATCACGAAAATGACGTCATTTTTGAAATCCAAGATGGCTGACACCAATTTTATGATATTTTGACATGGGTGTCGTGACGGGGGTTTTCGGGGGTGCAGATCACGAAAATGACGTCATTTTTGAAATCCAAGATGGCTGACACTAATTTTATGATATTTTGACATAGGTGTCGTGAAAGGGGTTTTCGCGGGTGCTAATCACGAAAATGACGTCATTTTTGAAATCCAAGGTGGCCGAAATTATATTTTATGATATTTTGACTTGGGTATCGTGACGGGTTTTCGGGGCGCTGATCACGAAAATGACGTCAATTATAAGCTGTGGCATAGCTTCTATTTCTTTATCAAAGTCAAAAATAAAACATCAAATATAGTTTAGTCGCTAAATCGCCACCATTTTCGCACTCCTTCAATGACGTCACTGGTAAAAAATAAATAAATAAATAAACTAGAAAAAAAAATACATACTTATACAAATGTATACGTTAATTAGCAAAATAAAAAAAAAACTATGTCATAAATAACTAATAAAAAATGTCCTACTAACTACATACTGCGGAACTCGGTGTGCACACCTTTGCGATTTACCCCGCAGCCACGCGCAGGATTGCGTTTTTTATCTGCATTTTCATGCACATCTGCAGCCCTGCGCGTGAGCGCAGATTCAATGTATAGTACCATGCGTTTCTCCATACAAAATTTGGTAAATTTTCACCCTTCTACGATCAATCCTTCAAAACTGATCAATCGTCATTTAATTAGTTTTATTCCCATGGGAAATCTAAAAAACGCGATATAACCCAATTCCACGCGGGCGAAGCCGCGGGCGGAAAGCTAGTACTAATATATAAAGCTGAAGAGTTTGTTTGTTTGAACGCGCTAATTTCAGGCACTACGGGTTCGATTTGAAAAAATTCTTTTTGCGTTGGATAGCTCATTAATCCAGAAAAGCTTAAGGCTATAAAACATCACGCTGCGACTAATAGGAGCAGAGCATTACTAACTCAACGCGAACGAAGTCACTGGCGGCCGCTAGTATAAAATAGCTTTACCGCGGCAGCCCCGAGTGCCACATGTTTTTGTTTTATTAGAAAGACGATATCTTCAAGGTAGTCTCATGTTTAGGAAATTAGGGTATGATGATGGAAGACTAGGTAAATCTAGGAGAAATTTTAAAAATCAAAGGGGCGTCTAGGGCTTTTCTAAGTTTTTTCATTAAGTGTTTTAACACACTACAATTTAGTAAAGTTCGGAGTTGATGATGGAGCCGGGAGACAGCCGAGGGAACTCCTTAACGATTCACATCAGCTGCCTCGTATTTGTGCTTAATAAATTTGTATTGATAAGAACTTTACACCTAAATGAGTTGTGATCATCATTAAAGCTCTGATGTTGAAGACAAAGGCCAGTTAAGGGAACTCCTTAAAGGTTTACAATAGTTACCTTATGTTTGTACTTATTTCTGTTCATTTATATTGATGAAAACTTTACACCCATATAAGTAGGTTAAAATGAATGTCTGCAATAGATCTGATGATAGAGCCGAGAGAAATTCGAGGGAACTCCTCAACGATTCACAGCAGCTACCTTGTGTAATATCTTGATTAATTTGTATTGATAAGAGCTTTACACCTAGACGGATTGTTATGATCATTAGGAGTCTGATAATGAAGACGAAGGACAGTCTGTTGAGGGAACTCCTCAAAGGTTTACAGTAGCTGCTTTGTGGTTGGACTTAATTCATTTATATTGATGAGAAATTTGCACCCTTAAGGGTAAAAATTAAAGTCTGAATTACATCAGATGATAAAACCATAGACAGTCGAGGGAATTCCTCAACAATTTACAACACTCTACTTTAACATAGTACAAACACTACCTACTCGTCATGCTTATGCAAACATCAATTAAAATCAAGAGAGTGAATTTAAGTTGTGTTATTTCATTGCGTTATTTCTAGAAATGATCATACTTTCATTGTGATCTTAAAGGAATTAAAGCAAACGAAATAGGTCGTTTGCTTGCAGGCCTTTTCCAAATATGCTGCCGTCAACGTCCAGTCTGATCGGATACTGTATTAGTCGGATGTTTATTATTTTTCTGCGAAAGGAAGCTTTTCGTAAATAATATTATAGTATATGTATTTGTTATTTATGATATACGATAGTTTTATTTTTTACAATTTACGTATTTGTTTTATTAAACGAGAATAATAATATAATTTCACAGTCTTGCCTGGTCCAAAAAAAAAATCATGTTTTTTTTTCTTTAATTTTTACCCATATGGGTGCAAATTTCTCATCAATATAAATGAATTAAGTCCAACCACAAAGCAGCTACTGTAAACCTTTGAGGAGTTCCCTCAAGAGACTGTCCTTCGTCTTCATTATCAGACTCCTAATGATCATAACAATCCATCTAGGTGTAAAGCTCTTATCAATACAAATTAATCAAGATATTACACAAGGTAGCTGCTGTGAATCGTTGAGGAGTTCCCTCGAATTTCTCTCGACTCTATCATCAGATCTATTGCAGACATTCATTTTAACCTACTTATATGGGTGTAAAGTTTTCATCAATATAAATGAACAGAAATAAGTCCAAACATAAGGTAACTATTGTAAACCTTTAAGGAGTTCCCTTAACTGGCCTTTGTCTTCAACATCAGAGCTTTAATGATAATCACAACTCATTTAGGTGTAAAGTTCTTATCAATACAAATTTATTAAGCACAAACACGAGGCAGCTGATGTGAATCGTTAAGGAGTTCCCTCGGCTTTCTCCCGGCTCCATCATCAACTCCGAACTTTACTAAATTGTAGTGCGTTAAAACACTTAATGAAAAAACTTAGAAAAGCCTAGACGCCCCTTTGATTTTTTAAATTTCTTCTAGATTTACCTAGTCTTCCATCATCAGACCCTAATTTCCTAAACATGAGACTACCTTGAAGATATCGTCTTTCTAATAAAACAAAAACATGTGGCACTCAGGGCTGCCGCGGTAAAGCTATTTTATACTAGCGGCCGCCAGCGACTTCGTTCGCGTTGAGTTAGTAATGCTCTGCTCCTATTAGTCGCAGCGTGATGTTTTATAGCCTTAAGCCTTTCTGTATTAATGAGCTATCCAACGCAAAAAGAATTTTTCAAATCGGACCCGTAGTGCCTGAGATTGGCGCGTTCAAACAAACAAACTATTCAGCTTTATATAATATTACTAGCTTTCCACCCGCGGCTTCGCCCGCGTGGAATTGGGTTATATCGCGTTTTTTAGATTTCCCATGGGAATAAAACTAATTAAATGACGATTGATCAGTTTTGAAGGATTGATCGTAGAAGGGTGAAAATTTAGGATTGTATTTTTTGTATGTTGTAAAAAAATAGAAACTAAAAATGTTGTGTAAAAATAAAAAAACAAATAGGGGTGGACTACCCCTAACATTTAGGAGGATGAAAAACAGATGTTGGCCGATTCTCAGACCAATACGCTCACAAAATTTCATGAGAATCGGTCAAGCCGTTTCGGAGGAGTATAGGAACGAAAACTGTGACACGAGAATTTTATATATAAGATAGATGTTCGCTAGTACCAAATTTTGTATGGAGAAACGCATGGTACTATACATTGAATCTGCGCTAACGCGCAGGGCTGCAGATGTGCATGAAAATGCAGATAAAAACGCAATCCTGCGCGTGGCTGCGGGGTAAATCGCAAAGGTGTGCACACCGAGTTCCGCAGTATGTAGTTAGTAGGAAATTTTTTATTAGTTATTTATGACATAGTATTTTTTTATTTTGCCAATTAACGTATACATTTGTATAAGTATGTATTTTCTTTTTTGTAGTTTATTTATTTATTTATTTTTTACCAGTGACGTCATTGAACGAGTGCGAAAAATGGTGGCGATTTAGCGACTAAACTATATTTGATGTTTTATTTTTGACTAAGAAATAGAAGCTATGCCACAGCTTATAATTGACGTCATTTTCGTGATCAGCGCCCCGAAAACCCGTCACGATACCCAAGTCAAAATATCATGAAATATAATTTCGGCCACCTTGGATTTCAAAAATGACGTCATTTTCGTGATTGGCACCCGCGAAAACCCCTTTCACGACACCCATGTCAAAATATCATAAAATTGGTGTCAGCCATCTTGGATTTCAAAAATGACGTCATTTTCGTGATCTGCACCCCCAAAAACCCCCGTCACGACACCCATGTCAAAATATCATAAAATTGGTGTCGGCCATCTTGGATTTCCAAAATGACGTCATTTTCGTGATTAGCACCTACAAAAACCCCTTTCACGACACCCATGTCAAAATATCATAAAATTGGTGTCGGCCATCTTGGATTTCCAAAATGACGTCATTTTCGTGATTAGCACCCACAAAACCCCTTTCACGACACCCATGTCAAAATATCATAAAATTGGTGTCGGCCATCTTGGATTTCCAAAATGACGTCATTTTCGTGATTAGCACCCACAAAAACCCCTTTCACGACACCCATGTCAAAATATCAAAAAATTGGTGTCGGCCATCTTGGATTTCAAAAATTACGTCATATTCGTGATCTGCACTCCCAAAAACCCCTATCACGACACCCATGTCGAAATACCCAAAAATTCATCGAAATACCAAATTTTAGGCGAAGTTATCCGCAAACAAACATAAAAATAAAAAAATTTTACAAAAAAACAACCGACTTCAAAAACCACTACAAAGTGAAAAATAACTAATTTCGGAAGTTAATAATATAATTTCAGTCTTGCCTGGTCCCAAAAAAAAACATGATTTTTATTTTTTTAATGTGTCAGTTCTGCAGAAATTTATTTGACCCTGATTACGTTTTCCCTTAAAATAATAAATAATGATAAATTAAACTTTATTATATTATTTTTCTATCCCTTTGTCCATCTGACTTAGCTAACTTTCAATCTACAAAACTAACTTCCAACCCTGAAGTTACAGTCATAACATATTTAGTTATAAAGGTCTAATCAATACACATTAAATAAGCCCAAACACGCGACAGTTGCTTCCGATGTGGATTCCCTTGATATTCTGTCATCTCCATCATCAGGTCAGGCCCAAATCTTCACGGTTTTATAGTATCATCCGATATAAACACGAGTATCAAGTTGTCACCCGAAGCGTGCCTACAATTTTCGATAATTGGCCTAAATTTCTCAGAATTTCCATTATCGACACTGACGTGGCAACAATGGGATTACATAGGCAGCATATCCCTTCATATAAAAAAAGAATGGTCTAAATAGGTTCATTAACCATAAAGTTATCAGCGACAATAAATCGAACTGAGAACCACCTTTTCCTGAAGTCGGTTAAAAAATAAACACCGCAGAATTTTTATTATGAAGTATCGTCAACATTTGTTTGAGTACATAATAACCAAAAGTATTTGGGCGCACCAATAAACAAAAATAAAAGTGCCATGTCTGTTACTTCTGTGGTCTATGAATTTAACTTGTATTTGTAAGTACTTCGTCCGCCAGACGGCGCTAGTAATATTTTGCGAAGTATTGTAGAGGTGGGGCGCGGTGAAGAGGGAGCAAATGCTCGAGGTCATTTGGTGAGGGTACGACTTTAATAAACTAGTGCGCTATACCATCAACGATTGCATTACTGCTTACCATCAGGCGGGATTGCAGTCAAGCACTAGTTTATAACTATTTAAAAAAAAAGCTTCAGTGGAGGTGGTGCAGATTCCTGTAGCTGTGAATTTTCCTTTTCATATTTGTTAGAAGAATAAAATAGTTTATCGGGGCTTTTTTCAATCTGACTTTTCTTCCCCTTAATTAAACCAAGAATAAAAACCTTTTCTATCTTTTCTTTTTTTCTGGAACCTACATTCCATTTTTCATTTTTCTAGCCTAGAAAACAATATTTTTTATAAAAACTTTTTTACAAAAAAATAACCGACTTCCAAAAACCACTACAAAGTGAAAAATAACTAATTTCGGAAGTCGGTGTCTTTGATTTTGTATATTCCTTTTTTTGACACCGACTTCCGAAATTAGTTATTTTTCACTTTGTAGTGGTTTTTGGAAGTCGGTTATTTTTTTGTAAAAAAGTTTTTATTTTACACTTTTTCGTTGTTAAAAATACCATGTATTCAGTTGCATCCGTCAGACTGGAAGCTGGCGCCAATATAGTTGGGAAACGACGTAATTTTGTTTACTTTAATTTTTACCCGTAAGTATTCCCTCAACTGCCTATGGTCTTCATCATCAAATTTACTACAGACCATTATTTTAACCCAATGGGTGCAAAGGTCTCATCAATATAAATGAATGAAGTCCAACCACAAAGTAGCTACTGTAAACCGTTGAGGAGTTCCCGGAACTGGCCTTTGTCTTCATCATCAGAGCTCTTATGACAGTCACAACTCATCTAGGTGTAAAGATCTTATCAATACAAATTAATCGAGCCCAAACACAAGGTAGCTGCTGTGAATTGTTGAGGAGTTCCTTCGACTGTCTCCCGGCTCCATCATCAGATCTACTCCAGACCTTTATTAAATTGTAGTGCTATAAAATACTTAATGAAATGCTAAGAAATGCACTTGTCGCCCCTGCAATTTTTTAAAGTTCCCCTTGTTTTCTCTGGTCTTCCACCATCAAATCCTGATATCCTTATCATGGGACCACCTTGGGAACGTCTTCTTTCCAAGAGAAAAAGAATTATCAAAATCGGTTCATAAACGACGAAGTTATGCGCGAACAAACATAAAAAAAAGCACATATACGGTCGAATTGAGTAACCTCCTCCTTTTTGAAGTCGGTTAAAACACACTTTAAAAATACAAAAGTATATGAAAACATTTAGTATATGCTTTTAGTCTCAAATTTAATGTGCTAATGAGTGCACAGTGTCGGAGTGATGACTTACAGAACTGAAACGTGATCGCTCACAATGAGCCTCATACGAAGGCTCAGAGTCACACAAAGGGCAATGGAAAGAGCAATGCTCGAAATTTCTCTGCGTGATCGAATCAGAAATGAGGAGATCCGCAGAAGAAACAAAGTCACCGACATAGCTCAGCGAGTCGCTAAACTTAAGTGGCAGTGGGCAGGGCACATTGCTCGTAGAACCGATGGCCGATTGGGCAGTAAGGTTTTGGAGTGGCGGCCACGTACTGGAAGACGCAGCGTAGGGAGGCTCCCAACAAGGTGGACCGATGACCTGGTGAAGGTCGCGGGAAGCCGATGGATGCGGGCAGCACAAGACCGGTCGGCGTGGAAAGCCTTGGGGGAGGCCTTTGTCCAGCAGTGGACATCATATGCTGAAGAAGAAGAAGGAGAATGAGTGCACAATTTATATTAATAACATTCTACAATACCTTCTCAATGACATTGTAAATATTTAAGTAGTATATTATGATTAATAGTAATAAAGATAATAATGTAATTCATGCGACA
Source organism: Sesamia nonagrioides (assembly GCA_017933935.1). Lineage (NCBI taxonomy): Eukaryota > Metazoa > Arthropoda > Insecta > Lepidoptera > Noctuidae > Sesamia > Sesamia nonagrioides. The sequence continues at coordinate 184,178 of JADWQK010001513.1, read as the reverse complement.
TTGCATTGCGACATGTATATAAATACGACAAAAGCATAAAATACAGTTCTTTAATGATATTATTTTAATTATTATTTATATTGTTTTTCCTTATAAAAAGCTACTTCATCCTCTCTCCTATTAAAAAACAAAATACTTTGCTGTGCCCGACAGGACCCATAATTGATTCTATAATTATTTTAATACACCAACTATTATGTACACGTTATGGAATGCAATAAATTATTGAATATTGAAACTTATTTTTTTTGCTATATAATAATAGCTACTCATATGAATAATGTTTGATTTTTAATTACACAGGAAAATAGTCAAATTGTAGAAGGGGTGGTACAAATGGTGTGTTTTATCCATACTATACTATACTAATATTATAAATGCGAAAGTAACTCTGTCTGTCTGTCTGTCGGTCTGTCTGTCTGTCTGTCTGTCTGTCTGTCTGTCTGTCTGTCTGTCTGTCTGTCTGTCTGTCTGTCTGTCTGTTACGCTTTCCCGCTTAAACCTCTCAACCGATTTTAATGAAATTTGGCACAGACAATCTTTAGACCCTGAGAAAGAACATAGGCTACCTTTTATCCCGGAAAAATTTGATATTCCCGAGGGAAATCTAAAAAGCGCGATATAACCGAACTCCACGCGGGGGAAGGCTAGTTTTATAATAAACTAGCAGCCGCTAGCGACTTCGTTCGCGTGGAATTAATTATGCCCCGCTCCTATTGGTCGCAGCATGATGTTATATAGCCTAAAGCCTTCCTGGATTAATGGGCTATCCAACGCAAAAAGAATTTTTCAAATCGGTCCAGTAGTTCCTGAGATTAGCGCGCACAAACAAACAAACAAACTCTTCAGCTTTATATATTAGTATAGATTTATCTTTTGTTCAATTTATTTGAAATGAGTACTAACAATTTTTCCTTTTACAGCTAGATGATAATACAGATATTGCACACAGCACTGATGCAGTGCTGGAGTTGCCAATATCTGAGCCTGAGCTGCAACTGTCAGGAGTAGGACCCACCACAAGCCAGGAGGCTGACAGGATGCTAGAACCTAGGACACCTACTACTACTCCTGCACCGCGGCAGCCTTTGCCAGCTCTGCGGCGACGTCGACGCCGTGCACAGAGAAGTCCTTTGGAAGCTAACAGAAGTGGTGGGTATTAATCTTATTTCTATTTAATTATTTACCTGTCCCATATTTTGTTGGTATAAAATTTTGATCTAAGAGAATATCTAACAGAATATGTTACAACGCAAGAGGCATCTGCAAGGCTGGAGGCTATGGAGCGTTTAAGCACAGAGGCAACAAGGGAGCATGCCCAAGCCACTAATAGAGTGGCAGCTGCATTAGAGGCAATAGCAGAGAGGCTAAGAGAGCCAATATCCATTGTCTTTCAAAACGCCCCACAAACTGTATGTATTATATAATTTGTATTAACTTGTAACTCTGTAAAAAAGTTATAATCGTCAGAATCAATGCCGCCAAAACACAGGCGAGTCTTTTCCACCGCCGAAAGGAGCCCGTTCACCTTGGCTTCTACTTTTCGAAATGGCTTGGAGTGTTCCGACCGCCTTCAGCTTTTGGGAGTTGAGATTTCCTCGAACCTTAACTTTGGGCGGTTCATTGAGTCCAAGGCCAAGGTGGCTGCCAGGAAACTCGGCGTTATCGCAAAGGTCCGGCAGTACTTTACACCTGGGCAGCTTTTAATGTTGTACAAAGCACAGGTCGGTTCGTGTGTGGAGTACTGCAGCCACATTTGGGCTGGTGCTACTAAGTTAGTAAGCTAATAAATTGTCACCTGGCCACTTTGGATTCAGTGGAGTGGCGTGCGAAGAGGCTGATTGGTGACCCTGATCTAACTCGAGTTGGTCTCCAAAGCCTAGAGCACAGGCGTAGAGTGGCCAGCCTTTCGGTGTTCTATAGGATGCATTTTGGGGAGTGTGCGAGGGAATTGCATGATTTAATTCCCCCATCTCCGTTCCACCATCGGATGACCCGTCGTACGGCTGGTTTCCACCCTTACGTTGTTAACACCACTACGATCCGGACGAAGCGTTTCGCCTCCTCCTTTATACCGCGTACATCGAGGGACTGGAACAATTTGCCAGCTGCGGTGTTTCCGTCGGACTACAATTTGAGTGTCTTCAAGGCTAGAGTGAATAGGCTCTTAATAAACTAGTGCGCTTTACCATCAACGATTGCGTCACTGCTTACCATCAGGCAGGATTGTCAAGCGCTAGTTTATAATTCCTATATAAAAAAAAAAGAATCAATAAGGCACTGAATAGCTTGCTTTTCAGTGTGCCTTCTGATTTTGTTGACAACCACTATGAAATTACTTAAATTTTAGAGTGATGGTTATGTCACATTATTTTATTTGTAAGAAGGGAAGCCTGGGGTGTTAAACCTTAGCTTATATCTTATATCCAGTAGTGTCAGCCTTTTGGCTGATCAATAAAATATGAATTACAAAACAAAACTTAAAATTGTAAAACACTTTTAATTTTGTCAATTAAATTTGGTGTTCTCTCCACAGCCTTGAAATGAGCGACTGCTGAATCGCCCGGCCTCTTTGCAGCTCTGGGTTGACACGGTGGTCCCCAGATTCTCCATGCTTCTTGTCTGATCTACAACCTGTGATTAATTGATAAATAAGACTGATTAGGTTTCTTAGAATGATAGTGTGATTATTATATTAGTGTGATTATACATAGATACTAATAATTATATACTTTTAATGTTTAATAGAATAAAAATAATTTTACCAATAATTATATACTTTTAATGTTTAATAGAATAAAAATAATTTTACCAATAATTATATACTTTTAATGTTTAATAGAATAAAAATAATTTTACCAATAATTATATACTTTTAATGTTTAATAGAATAAAAATAATTTTAGCAATAATTTAGATCCTGTTGGTTATCACTACCAACAGCACGTGCATCATTGTTTATTTAGTATTAGTCTTCTAAGTTATACATTTAGAGATGTGATATTCTTTTTTCTTAACTTTGTTGATTTTTGTTTTCAATTTTATTGTTAGTTATATAAAAAACTAGCTGACCCGGCGTACTTTGTTCCGCCTTAAAGGCTTGACTACTTTTTAAATTAGGATAATCCATACTAATATTATAAATGCGAAAGTATCTCTGTCTGTCTGTCCGGCTTTCACGCCAAAACTCTTGAACTGATTGTAATGAAATTTGGTACACAGATAGTCTAGAGCCTGAGAAAGGACATAGATTATAAAACATCCCGCTATGACCAATAGGAGCAGAGCAGGAACAAAAAATGTTGAAAAAACGGGAGCAAACGCGTTTGGCACCCAGACTGGAACGGGCCGGGGCTGCCCTAAGGCGGCTCCTCCCCAATCTAGGGGGACCAAACGCCTCCTGCCGGAGGCTCTATGCGGGGGCCGTGCGGTCCATGGCCCTTTACGGGGCACCGGTGTGGGCGCGGTCGCTAAGGAAGCGACCAGCCCGGTGCCTGACCGCGTCCCAGAGGGTCATGGCCGTTCGGCTGATCCGGGGATACCGTACGGTCTCCGCTGAGGCGGCGAGCCTTCTTGCCGGATTGCCGCCATGGGATATGGAGGCCAAAGTCCTCGCCCACATGTGGGAGTGGCGAGAGGAGGCAAAACGCCGGGGCATAACTCCGCTGCCGCGAGATATTGCGGTACGGCGGAAAGAGCTCCGGCGGGATCTCATGGCAACATGGGGAGTGCGATTGTCGCAACCCAGTGCTGGGCACGCCACAATAGCGGCGGTAAGTCCCCTCTTTGAGGAGTGGCTAGAGAGGCGCCACGGCGCCCTCACCTTCCGCCTGGCGCAGGTCCTCACCGGACACGGTTGTTTTGGGAGGTTCCTGTTCCGTGTAAGGTGGGAGGAAACGCCAGGGTGTCACCATTGTGTGGATCGCCCTGAGGACACGGTGGAGCATACGGTGGAGGTCTACCCGGCATGGGTAGAGCACCGCCGTGTCCTCGTAGTGGCGATCGGCGGTGATCTCTGGCATCCGACCCTGGTCTAGGCCATGGTCCGGAGCGAGAGTGCATGGCAGCCCGTCACCTCCTTCTGCGAAGCAGTAATGCTGGTAAAGGAGGAGGCGGAGCGTGGGAGGCAACGGGAATCCCAGCGCCCTCACGCCACTAGCCACCGCAGGAGACGCCCTGGTCGGGAGATGACACCAAACTCCCAGCCACCGTAGGCGCGGGCCTGCGGGCGGTGAGCAATGGGCAGCTCGCCGCCCGGTAAGGACCAGGCCCGAGTCGACGGCGTGTCGTGTTTCACGCGCGCCTCAAAGAGATGTCAGCACATCGTGACGGGGTCCATGAAGACCGATGCCTCCTGGATCAGGGTTGCGGGTTGGTTAAACAAGAAACCGTGGCCCTGGCCGTCCCACAGGCAAGTGAAGAAACACGGGTGGGTTTTAGTCAGTAAAAGTCTGACACGCCCTTCCGCTCCGCCCAGAGCGGAAGAAGTCATTTGGTGATTTTCCACCCTAACAAAAAAAAAAGGTGTGACTTGGCTAGTTTTCATATACGAATTATATTATGCCTTCGCCAGTTCTGAACCTGTTACTTGTCGGTTCTTATTTTATTATACTGAAAATTTGGCTTGCTGCTAGAAACTAGCCATCGAACATAATAATTCGTTTATAAAAACTAGCCACGTCAGACTTAAACAAAATACTATAAGTCTTAGATAGTTAAACTAGCCATCGATGATACTACTTCGTAAATGAAAACTAGCCAAGTGAGACCTTAGGCTATAATATATTATTCTAAGCTAAGTTATAAGAAGAAATCTATACTAATACTAGCGGACCCGGCAGACGTTGTCCTGCTTATGATATTTCAAGCGATTAGGGCATTAAAAAGTATGAAAGGAAAGATCAATAATATTATTATTATTCTTTATTTTGAAATAACATCAATTTTTCGAAAACAATTCGTTATCCATACTAATATTATAAATGCGAAAGTAACTCTGTCTGTCTGTCGGTCTGTCTGTCTGTCTGTCTGTCTGTTACGCTTTCCCGCTTAAACCTCTCAACCGATTTTGATGAAATTTGGCACAGACAATCTTTAGACCCTGAGAAAGAACATAGGCTATCTTTTATCTCGGAAAAACTTTGATGTTCCCGAGGGAAATCTAAAAAGCGCGATATAACCGAAGTCCACGCGGGCGAAGCCGCGGGCAGAAAGCTAGTAATCAATAATTGCACAAAAAACTTGGTAAGATGCGACGAATGTTTTACAATAACCGCTGAAAACTTCAAGTTTTGCATAATACGAATTAGTAGGGATAAGGAACAAAAAAATCGAGTGAAGCAACTACTTGTTAAAACGGAAATACATCTCAACAATGTCACCATCATCTTCTGAGGGAATATCATTTTCAGAGCTTAATTTAACTGCCGAAGAACTAAACGATTTGAATGAGGTAGAAAAAAGTCAGGAGCGCAACATCGGCAATATTCTGGTTCAGACAGACTTGTCCGAGTCACCGAGGCCTCCCGCTACGCCATCAAGTTCGGCGAGCCAAGTCAAGATATCATCAGCAAGCCGGGTTAGCCTGTGATGTTTGATTAATTACTATATGTTGCCAGAGTGATTAATATAGTTTAAAAAATAAAAAATAAATTAAATTGTATTAAACTAAAAAAAAAAAATCGTTCAAATCGGTCCACCCGTTTAGTTGCAGTATAGATAAATAACCTAAATACCGACTACAGCGCCATCTGCCGAATTGTTTTTTTTGTGAATGTAAATTTTCCAGGCCCCCACTTAAATGCATAAACAAAAATTCACTCAAATCGACCCAGCCGTAAGGGATAAATAACATAGATACCGACTGCAGTGCCATCTGCCGGGCTGATTTGTGAATCTAAACCATCCGGGGCGTCACCCAAACACAAACAAAAAAGATCATTCAAATCAGTCCAACCGTTTAGTTGCAGTAGGTATAGATAAATAACCTAGATACCAACTGCAGCGCCATCTGCCCGGCTGATTTGTGAATGTTATTTTTCCAGGCCCCCACTTGAATGTAAAAACAAAAATTCATTCAAATCAGTTCAGCCGTTTAGGATTAATAACTGTATGTTTTATACGTATTATGTAATAAAACATCTACTATTTAATTACTATTTATTAATACTAATAGTATTACAATTAACGATGGCATGAATGAGTGATACAATTTTTAGGTAATACAAACGTAGTGAATAGCAACTTAGCAAGCTAATGACAGGTTACGGAAGTGTTCGATGAATGACAGGTCTAGTGGTGTGACCATTAGTTAGTGGTGTACTGACATCCCCCTTTTTTACTGATAGCGCAATGGTCGAATCACTGGACGTCCACTGCGGGTTGTTTGCTGTGCAATAGGAGCTGTAGGTGGAGAGGGCACTTTCGCAGTCGCTTGTGGTGTAACATCTGGAGCCGCTGTAGGCTTCTCTTCTTCAATGTGCGACGGCACCACTATACTAGGAGTCGGTGTAGAAGACTGAATGTGTTTGTCATCTGCATCATGCGTACTTTTGTCTGGTTTTATGTGCCAGGCATTTCTTCTGTATCTTTTGCATCCAGCATCTTTGGTTTCCACTATATAGGATCTAGGTTTCTCTGCCGGTGTTACTATCATTGCAGGTGTCCAATTATTGTGTTCTAGTCTTAGTAAAACATCTTCTCCTGTCTTATATGTCTTTATTTCTCTCTTTTCCTTATCTGCCTGTTTCTTTTCTTTCTCCTTTAATGTTCTTAATGATTTTGTTACTTTTCTTATAATTTTTGGAAGTAACAATTTTTCATTAGTTGGTAGTAATGTTTTTGTTCGTCTGTTCATTAATCGTTGGCATGGTGAGCCAAGGTCTAATCTAGGGGTATTTCTGTGGTGTAAGAGTGCTAGCTGTATATCTGTGCCATCCTGTAAACATTTTTTCATCAAGTTCTTAGCCTCTTGGACATATCTTTCTGCTAGACCATTTGATCTAGGGAAATGTGGGCTGGAGATTCTATGATCGAAGCTCCACTCTGTGCAAAAAGTTTTAAATTCTTCTGATGTATATTGTTTTCCTCCATCTGACTGTACTATATCTGGAATGCCAAATGTACAAAACCATGATTTAAGACATTTTATGACCATAGAGCTAGAAATGTTACTTAATTCTTTAAAGTCAAAGAAGCCCGAGTAGGCATCTGCAATCAGAATATAATCTTTCCCATTCAAGTGGAACAAATCAGTAGCTACTATACTCCAAGGTCTCTCTGGAACTCTCTGTATTATAATTGGTTCCATAGGGTTGGCCTTTTGCACCTTATTGCATGATTTGCATGCATTTACGAAATTAGTAATGTCCTTTGCCATTTCAGGCCAAAACACGTTGTCCCGAGCAAGTCTGAGTGTACCTTCAACTCCTTTATGACTAAGGTGGGCTGTTTTCATAACAATTGGTAACAAGCCTTTGGGTACGAGTATTTTATTATCCTTAAATATTAAGTCATCATACACACTAAGTGTTTCTCTATAATACCAATACTTCTTTAGGTTGTCTTTTACTTGATCAATTTTTTCTGGCCATCCTTTTTTAATAACTTTCTTCAAGTCTGTCAATTCTTCACTATTTTCTATTTCTTCTTTTATTTCTTGCCTTCGGGCTTTAGAAAATGGTACTATCGCACAAATTTGTAGAGTTCCACTATCTGTTTCTTCACAGCTCAAATCTCTACAGTCTCTGCTCAATGTGTCGGCCACATACATTTCTATACCCTTTTTATAAATTATTTTTGGATTATATGGCAGGATTTCATAAAACATTCTTTGTAACCTGGGCGGTGCTTCTGTGAGAGGTTTCTTAAAAATTGTTTCAAGAGGTTTGTGGTCAGTCTCTATTGTTAGATCTTTACAACCCCAGATATAAGTGTGAAATTTCCCGCAGGCTACTAGTATAGCATTTGCTTCTTTTTCCAGCTGACTATAGTTTTGCTCAGTCTTTGTTAAGGACTTTGCGCAGTAAGCAATTGGCTTACCTTTTTGAAGCATGACACCTCCACAGGCATAACTGCTTGAGTCAACTGATAACAAAATAGGAGCTTTTGAATCATAATAGCCAAGTACAGGTGGTGTTTTCAGTAATTCCTTTAGTTTTAGGAATGCACGCTCTTTTTCTTCATCCCAGGACCATTCCATGTCCTTTTGCAATAAAATCCTTAATGGAGCAGTAACTTCTGCCAGATTTTTGATAAATTTTGAAAGGTAAGTTATTAGGCCCAGAAACCTCTGTAGCTCTTTGATGTTTTCCGGCCTTTTAATTTTTGAAATTGTTTCTAGTTTTTCTGGGTCTGGCTTTAAACCATCTTTTGTCACCACATGGCCCAAGAACTTTACATCTTGCGTGTTGAAGATGCATTTTTCTTTATTCAGTTTGAGACCAGATTTTTTGAATTTTTCTAATACTCTTCTAGTCACTTTTTCTAACTCTTCTTTTGTTTTACCATGTAGTAACACGTCATCCATTGATACTTCTGCATTATTTGTGTCTTTTAGTAGGGAACTCATTACCTGCTGGAATACTTCTGGAGCTGATGCTAATCCGAATGGCATTCGCAGGCAAGAATATCTACCAAATGGTGTACTAAATGTCAGGTAATCAGAGGTGCGTTTTGTTACCCTTAATTGCCAAAATCCTTTTTTACAGTCGAGCAAAGTGAACCATTTGGACCCATTAAGGCGTGCCGTTATTTCTTCAACAGTATTGAGTGGATAGTAACGCCTTTTTAAATTCTTATTGATTGTTGAAGGATCAATGCACAGTCTTATTTTATCATTCTTCTTCACTACAACCATTGGAGGAACTGCTGGAGTTGGTTTTGTTACAGGTATTATAATTTTTTGTGCAACCATGCTATCCAGTTCTTTTTTAACTTGTTCTCTCAAAGTGTGTGGCACCTTTCTTGCCGGACAAATTGGTAATGTTGGATTCTCTATAAGGTCTATGTCATAGACATATTGCTTGAGGCAACCAATCCCATCAAATAAGTCATTGTCCACTGTCAAGGACTCTACTCTTCTCATGAGGTTTAGTCGGACACACGTTGTTTTCCCTAGTATAGGTCATCATCATCCCAGCGTTAATTATCCCAGTCGCATCCGAAGCCTTTTCAGCTTTGGAGTCCTGGGTCCGCTTTACCAGTCCAACTGCTGATATGGCTAAACTTCGACATTTTCCGTGAAGCGACTGCCGTCTGACCTCCACAACCCGAAGGCGACATCGAAGCATTGCAGTTAGACCAATTTTTGGATTTTTGAGAGCTCCAACAACCCGTAACGACTGCCACTACATGTTCGTATGGCAACCGGGACCAACGGCTTAACGTGCTTTCCGAGGCACGACCAGACCAGTGCAAATATTCATATTCATGAATACAAATACTTGCACTGTGCGGGGATTGAACCCGCGCCACCTTGCGCAGCGGCCGCGTCCGCTACCGCTACGCCACGGAGGTTGTCGGGGTTTTCCCTAGTATAGGTGTCACGTTGCAATCCACTACTATGAACTTAATTGTTTTTGTATTGCCCTTGATGGCAGTCTGTATTTCTGTTTCACCAAGTACTGGTATCTTGTGATTTGAAAACGAGGTAAGGAATCTTGTAGTTGATGGTCTAATATAACCTTCCGCTTGATCGGCTATTTCTTTTGTAATGACATTACACTGGCTTCCAGAGTCCAATTTAAATTTCACTTTGGTATCTTTTGAAAGTACAGCTGTTTCAACCCAATGTTGACGTGGATCATTGTGATTTTCTACCGATGTAACAAAGTAATCTTGATCAGAATTGTAACTATTTTCCATACATGTTTCCAATTTCTTTGTTTTGCAACATTTAGTAAAGTGATTCCTCTTGTTACAAATTTTGCAGACTTTCTTAAAGGCTGGACACGCTCTTTTACCATGTCGAGTACCACACCTTTGGCAATTGAATGTTTCATCTTCTTTGTCCTGTTCCTTACTATTCTTGTTTCTTGCAACATTTTTTCTTTGTGTTATAGCTTCTACTGTCACAGACGGTTGTTTCATTGTTCTGACTTGTACTTTAACCTGCTCCGACGAGTGGCATATATCTATAGCTTTTTGCAAATTTAACTCACTCTCCGATAACAGTTTTTCTCTGGTTGTATCACTTCTGATGCCTATCACCACACGGTCACGTATTAGGCTATCTTCTAGTTGCCCATATCCACAGTTTTTCACTTTACTTTTCAGGTTAGTTAGGAACTCGTCAAATTGTTGATCTTCTCTTTGTGAGATCATATTGAACACGTACCTTTCATAAGTTTCGTTTATTTTTGGCGTAAAGTAACTGGAGAACCTGTTGATGATTGTACTTTGTTAACGACCACAGCGCCATCTAGGAACGGCGAGACGAGTCATCGGGAGTGAATCGACGAAGCGTCAATTGACAGCTCGGTCGCGCTGTCAAAGCGACATCTTCGCGCGCGATTCGAATGGGAAGATTGGTGTGGGTACTGTGTGACGCGACGTCGACCGTTAACCATCGTTTACTGGTTAAAATAATCAATATAAGCAAACATTGTAAAAAGTATAATTAAATCAATAGTACGAGCAGCCAGGGTTTCACTCAACATCCAGACGACCTGACGCAGAATCCCCAACATAATTTGGACCCTCGAGCCGAACGTTCATCCGGAGCAGCAACTTTGGAACAACCATCTGGAACAACGGTCAGGTCAATCAGCTCAATTTCCTTCCCAAGCCCTGTTCTCAGTTCAGTTTGTGCTAATATCTGTCTTTTTTCACATTAATCCAGTGTCTTACGGTGCGAATTGTGTGTCTGCGGTGTCTACCTACCTACACCGCATGTACGCATACCCTACCGGTCAACTGTTAGTACTTGATCTTTTTCTCTTGCAAGCCACCAATATGATCAGCAGTAAAGGACTTCCTATTGTAGAACTTAACAGTAGTGAAGAAATCATTCGCGAATTAGTCAAAAAAAGAGGAATAGTCAAAAGAAAGTTAACTTTATTTTCGAAATATGCTCAGTCATTAGATGATTCGCAAATGTCGGGTGCTCAGAAAGCTGAGTTAGAGGAGCGCTTTCAACATTTTAAAATATTAATCGATCAATTTGCTACGATTCAGGACGAATTAGATTCCCACGTTTCCGATAGCGACTTAGACGGCGAGTTGCTAGAGAGAGAAGCGTTTCAAGATCAGTATTATGCGATCGTAGGCAAGGTTAAGTGTTTATTAAAGGATAATATCACTCAAAATTCCGGTGCTCAAAGTCGAAATAATAATTATATGAAGCTACCCACTATTTCATTACCGAAGTTCGACGGTTCATATGACCAATGGCTCGAGTTTCGCGACACTTATTTATCCATGATACATAATAGTGACGATCTAGATAATATTCAAAAGTTCCATTACTTGCGATCAGTTCTTACAGGTGATGCACTACAAGTAGTTAAGGCGCTGGAGTTTTCCTCCGACAATTATTTAGTTGCTTGGAGTCTCTTAGAGAATAGATTCAATAACGATAATTTGCTAGTTAGTAATCACGTGAAAGCTTTGTTCTATGCTCAGTCGATGAATAAAGAATCAGCTTCTCAAATTCGTAGGTTAGTAGACACAGTTTTAAGAAATATTCGGGCGTTAAAAACTTTAGAAGAACCTACAGATTCCTGGGATACTTTAATTATCCACATAGTAACTTCAAAGTTAGATTCGTCAACCGAATGCGAATGGGAAAGCCACAAAAGTACCCTCCCGAAAGTAAGTAAATTAAAATTGTCTCAATTAATACAATTTCTCACGAATCGTGCTGATTTCTTAGAATCGATTAAGCCGCAAAGTAAACAATCGTCAGATCCACACACAAAGAAACAGTCGGTCACAAAATCACACAGTCATGTTACAACACGCAAAGATAACAACAATAACAAAAGACCATTGAAGCCCCGTTACAAATGCATCCAGTGCGGTTCCAACCACCCAGTGTACTCCTGTGAATATTTTCTTAATCTAACTCTAAAAGAGAAGTTAAATTTCATTAAGGAGAAAAAGTTATGTCGTAATTGTTTACGGTCAGATCACACAATTAACGAGTGTTGGTATGGACCGTGCCGGCATTGTAATAAAAAACACAACACACTAATTCACATCGATAATGTTGTTGACACTCGTACTTCATCAGCTGTTGCTCAAATCACGCAAAACGTGCCACAGTCTGATTCAAGTGATGCGAGTGCTTCACACACACACATGTCGCTCACTACTTCTAACAAATCACACACAATGTACCAGGAAGATAATGATATTACGGCGCATGGTTTTTCAAACCCCGTATTATTATCGACCGCTTTAGTAGAAATAGCAGACATACATAATAAATATCACACAACCCGAGCTCTTTTGGATAACGGCAGCCAACAGTGCTTCATATCCGAATCGCTCTGTAAAAAACTTCAACTTCCATTGATACAGTCCACTATTCAAATCATAGGAGTAGGTAATACTATTTCTCAATCCACGCAATCATGTTGTATTCATATGCGATCCAAAACAAACACCTATAACACGCGATTGAATTGTTTAGTTTTGCCTCGTATAACGGCGCAACTACCCGCATTAGGTGATAATCAGCACATAGAAATACCGGGCCATATTCAACTTGCCGATCCCGACTTTCATCTGCCCAGCGACGTTAATTTATTGTTAGGTGCAGATAAGTTCTGGGATCTTCTTAGTGATGGTCTGATACGGTTACCGAATGGTCCATACTTACAAAACACATAACTTGGTTGGATCATATCGGGTACAGTCCACAACAAGGTTTCACGCACTAATTTAACTAATTGTAATTTCACGCAAACATTAGAATCAGATCTCAAACGATTTTGGGAGCTGGAAGAAATACCTTCAACAAACAACATTTTCACTGAAGACGAAAGTGCATGCGAAAATTTATTCAGAGAGACGACATTACGCGACGATAAGGGCCGTTTTTCTGTGCGCATTCCACTCAGTCGATCAGCTGAAGAGTTACACGACACGTTTTCTATGGCAAAAAACAGGTTTCTTACACTCGAACGTAAACTGTTTAGAGGCGCGCCTAGCTATAGACAAATGTATAAAGAATTTATGAATGAATATTTACGTCTGGGTCACATGAGTCGCATATCAGAATACTCATCTCCATGCTATTTTTTACCACACCATGGCGTTTACAGGGAACACAGTTCCACAACTAAACTTAGGGTTGTTTTCGACGCTAGTGCAAAGTCCACATCGGGTAAGTCATTAAACGACATACAGCACATTGGACCTACGTTACAAAATGATTTATTTGCAATTCTGCTCCGCTTTAGGCAATTTAAATATGTAGCGTGTGCAAACATCGAGAAGATGTATAGGCAAATATTAGTTCAACCCGATCAGAGAAACTTACAACTAATAATTTGGAGGGAAGAGCCATCAGATCCGCTCAGTGTATTTCAACTTAACACTGTCACCTACGGGACGGCGTCCGTGCCGTATCTCAGTATTAGATGCCTAAAACAACTCGCGTTAGAATGTAAGGATGACGTAATCGCCCAAGTTATTAATGATGACTTCTACGTTGATGATCTGATCACGGGACATCAAAATCAACAAAGGTTATTAGAAATATGCAAAGGTGTTTCCGAAGTATTAGAGTCAGCTTGTTTTCCCCTCAGGAAGTGGGTATTTAATGCATCTACCTCACAAACCGAATTATTATCCGCGTCTAAGGAATTTGCACTAGGTGAACACTGTCATACTAAAACACTAGGCATGGGATGGTTTCATTCATCTGATGAGTTGTTTTTCAGCTCAAAATGTGGTCATGATGTACCTCACGCCACTAAACGTAGTATTCTATCGGTTATCGCACAGATCTATGATCCGTTAGGGTTACTTACACCGACCATAATTATAGCTAAAATCATGTTACAAAAGCTGTGGCTGTGTAAAATAGGATGGGATGACGAAGTTCCAAAACCCTTGCTTTCGGATTGGCAAAATTTTATTGAAAAATTATCTATTTTAAAATACCTACGCATCCCGCGTTATGTTACTGGTAACAACACACGCATTATTGAGTTACATATTTTTTGTGATGCCAGTCAGGACGCCTATGGCGCTTGTAACTATATACGTAGCTATACAGATGAACAGTTGATCACAGTCAACTTGTTATGCGCGAAAAGTAAAGTCGCACCGGTCAAACCGGTGAGCGTGCCGCGCTTGGAACTGTGTGGCGCGGTAGTAGCTGCAAAGTTATTCACAAAGATGACAAAGTCATTACGATTAAATTTTGATAACGTATACTTATGGACAGACTCAACAATAGTTTTGGGATGGATCAGGATGTCACCTAACTTATTGAAAACGTTTGTGCAAAACCGCGTTGTACAAATAAACGAACTCACAGGTAATCAACCTTGGTTTCACGTAGCCGGTAAACAAAACCCCGCTGACTTGTTATCGCGCGGTGTGCATCTAGATACACTCAAAATATCCGACATGTGGTGGCACGGGCCATCATTTTTACGTATTCCAAACGCGCAATGGGAACACGATTTTGATTCTAGTAATCATGCTAATCAGAGTGAATTGCCTGAATTAAAATCAATTAAAACTTCATTTCTTGTTCAAGTAAATTCGAACTCCTTTCTATTCGATAGGTAATCATGTTTACGTCGTTTGCGGCGCGTAGTGGCGTACATAATGCGTTTTATCCACAATAGTCGTATAAAACAAAAAACACTACGTCTTGCAGGTTGCCTTTCGATAGATGAAATAAATATTGCAATTAGAATTCTAACTCGAATCGCTCAACAACAATCGTTCTCAGATGTTTACGAAAATTTAAAACATAATCAGCCAGTAAAAGGCCCACGTAGTATTTCTAGTTTAAACGTATTTCTGGATGATCACGATTTAATTAGAGTGGGTGGCAGATTATCATATTCGGATAAGTTCTCTTATGATAAAAAACATACTTTGTTGTTATGCGGTAAACACACATTTACTCGACTCATATTTGAGCATCAGCATAGGGAACTGTTACACGCAGGGGCTCAGTTATTACTGGCCACAATTCGAGATACCTGGTGGCCTACTCGAGGGCGTAACTTGGCTAAGCAAGTTGTTCACAGCTGTATGAGGTGTAAGCGTATGCGGCCTAAACCATTAAACATACAAATGGGTAATTTACCTACTGAGTGATTGGAGCCAGGGTATCCATTCATTCGTAGTGGCGTGGACTACGCAGGGCCATTGCTCATGTTGAATCGCGAAGGAAGAGGGGCAAAGCTAACGAAATGTTACGTCTGTCTGTTTGTATGTTTCACTACGCGCGCAATTCATTTAGAACTGGTCACAAGCCTTACTACTAAAGCATACTTGCTGGCATTGAAACGTTTCATCTCTCGACGCGGCAAACCAATGCAGATTTTCTCCGACAATGGCACGACATTTATAGGAGCACTAAAAGAAATAAATAAATTTTTTGAAGCATCAAAATCAGATATTATAGATTTCACAACTGAAAATGCAATAGAATTTAAATTTATTCCTCCGTACTCGCCTCATTTTGGTGGTTTGTGGGAGGCGGGGGTCAAGTCCTGCAAGTTTCATTTATGTCGCATTGTAGGCAATGCACATTTTACGTACGAGGAGTTGAGTACGATATTGGCACAAATTGAATCTGTCCTCAACTCCCGTCCCATGTACCCGATGTCCACAGACCCGAATGACCTGCTTCCTTTAAGTCCTGCTTATTTCCTGATTGGCCGACCGCTCACTGCACCAGCCAGCCGGGACCTCACTGCAACAGCTACGCAGCGTCTAGCACGATACGACCGTGTGGAACAGATGAGACAGAACTTCTGGAACCGCTGGTCCACCGAGTACATCTCTGAACTCCAGAAGAGAACTAAGTGGCAACTAAATCAGGACACACTCATCCCTGACACCCTTGTCATAATTAAAGACGATAACTTACCGCCTTTGAAGTGGCGCCTCGGACGAGTGCTGAAAGTATTCACCGGCAACGATGGTATATCACGCGTCGCAACCATCAAAACATCTACGGGCGACATTCGGCGATCATTCTCGAAAATCTGCCCACTCCTACATCCAGATGATATCCCCGCAAAAAGCAGCTCAGCCTCATTGAAACCTGGTGCTTCCAAGGCCGGGGGCGTGTTAACGACCACAGCGCCATCTAGGAACGGCGAGACGAGTCATCGGGAGTGAATCGACGAAGCGTCAATTGACAGCTCGGTCGCGCTGTCAAAGCGACATCTTCGCGCGCGATTCGAATGGGAAGATTGGTGTGGGTACTGTGTGACGCGACGTCGACCGTTAACCATCGTTTACTGTACCTACCTAAGTTAAAATAATCAATATAAGCAAACATTGTAAAAAGTATAATTAAATCAATAGTACGAGCAGCCAGGGTTTCACTCAACATCCAGACGACCTGACGCAGAATCCCCAACATACTTAATGATTTTGTTTCAGCCTCGGTCAAGTTGAACGTGTTGTAGATAACAGCAGCTTCGTGTCCGATACATGACATAAACACGGCAACATGTACTTCTGGTTTCCTTTTTTCAAGACTTGTCGCGAACTCGCGACTGAATACCAATTGAATTGTTGTAGCCATATCTTCCAATCCGCTGTTACGTTCCTGGAGCCTCCGATTGCAAAATATTTCGGTGGTTTTATGCTGCTAACCGGGTCTTCTTTTGGCGGCGGTGGAGTAGCCATCTTTTTTTCATTCACTGGGATTTCACCACAATGTATGCAATTCACCGGGATTTCGGCACCATGTAGGTTTTATACGTATTATGTAATAAAACATCTACTATTTAATTACTATTTATTAATACTAATAGTATTACAATTAACGATGGCATGAATGAGTGATACAATTTTTAGGTAATACAAACGTAGAGAGTAGCAACTTAGCAAGCTAATGACAGGTTACGGAAGTGTTCGATGAATGACGGGTCTAGTGGTGTGACCATTAGTTAGTGGTGTACTGACAATAACCTAGACACCGACTGCAGCGCCATCTGCCGGACTGATTTGTGAATCTAAATAATCCAGGGCGTCAATTAAACGCATAAAAAAATCATTCAAATCGGACCAGCGGCTTAGGAGGAGTTCAGTGGCGTACACACGTACAGCAGATTAAGGAATATACCCACGGAAAGCATTGTCTTCTACATTTTGTAACAATGATATCACACCTCTCTCTACCTCTAGAGCTCTTGTTTCAGTCTCTTAAAGTTAAATAAAAAAATTAAAATATTTATTTATTTTTATTTATTTTTTTTCTCTTTTAGTTCTTAAGTACAATTTTAGTTAAATTAAAAAAAAAAATATTTATTTTTATTTTTTTCCCCTTTCAGTTCTTATGTACAATTTTCTTTTTAAGTGACTCCAAAAACTAAAAAAAAACTATAAACTTGTCTAAAAACAAAAAAAAAAATGCTTGAGTCTGCCTGTGTTTGAACCGAGGAACACCAGCCACCGGGAGTAGAACCATACCACTATCCACCACGCCACAGCCGTAATGTCAAGCCGCGCGAAATTAGCGCCCATATTACGCATGAAATATTGCGAAAGAGAAAACTCGAAAACATGCGCTTCCGCAGACATAACACTGAGTTAGATCGATTTCTCGTCCCCGAAAACCCCCACATATCAAATTTCAGCAAAATCGTTAGGGCCGTTTCCGAGATCACATGCTTTTTCAAGCAATCAGCGCCATCTGCCGGGCTGATTTGTGAATCTAAACCATCCAGGGGGCCACTCAAACGCATACAGAAAAAATCATTTAAATCGGTCAAGCCGTTTAGGAGGAGTTCAATTACATACACACGTACAGCAGAATTATATATCATCATTCTCCTGCCCTTATCCCAATTTATTTGGGGTCGGCGCAACATGTCTTTTTCTTCCATGCATCCCTATCAGAAGCCATCTCGGCAGTCACCCCCTTCTTAGCCATATCATCCTTCACACATTCCATCCATCGTTTCTTTGATCTTCCCCTACTCTTATAGCCATCAACATTCATAATTAAGACTCTCCTCACGACATTCTCCTCAGTTCTCCGTAACACATGCCCGTACCATGACAACCGATTTCCACACAACTTTTCAGCTACCAGTGCCACTTTCAGACTTCCTCTTATGTACTCATTTCTTATTCTATCCATTCGTGTAACACCACACATCCCTCTTAGCATTCTCATCTCGGCTGCATGCAATTGCTTTTCATTCATCCCTTTCGTAGCCCAACATTCTGATCCATACAAGACAGCAGGTCGGATCATGGTTTTATATATTTTCCCCTTAAGTTTAAGGGGAATGCGGGAGTGCGGGAGTCGCAGATTGTTCCCGTGACCTGCCGCCATTTCATCCACCCAGTGTTAATTCTATGCTTAACCGTCCGATCTATTTCGCCATCGCTTTGCACGAGTGAACCGAGATACCGAAAGTCAGAGCAAATTGGTAGGAGTGCGCCATCAAGCGCTATGGCTCCAGAAGTGGAGAGACCGCCGAAATCGCAAAACATATATTCGGTTTTGGTTCTGCTGATTTTCAAGCCAACATTCTCCAGCTTCTGTTGCCATTTCTCCAATCTGCTCTGGATCTCAGGTCCATCTTCACCGACGAGAGCAATGTCATCGGCGAACAGCATGCACCAGGGTGCCTCCTCCTGGATGTCCGACGTAAGAGCGTCCATAATGAACAGGAAGAGGTACGGACTTAAAGCCGATCCCTGGTGCAAGCCTACCGCCACACTGAACTCGTCGGTATTGCCAGCAGCCGACCGGACGTAGGTACGAGATCGACTGTACATAGCACGAATTAACTCTACATACTTCCCAGGCAAACCTTTCTCTTTCAGGGCCCACCACAGCACATCACGAGGTACCCTATCATACGCTTTCTCCAGATCAATGAACACCATGTGCAAGTTCTTGTGTGCACGTCTGTACTTCTCGCACACTTGGCGGAGTGCAAAAGTGGCGTCCATTGTTCCTCGACCTGGCATAAACCCAAACTGGTTTGGGGTAATCTCACTCTCCTCTCGCAATCTTTTCTCAATCACTTTCTCCCATACCTTCATACTATGTGACATGAGCTTTATCCCTCGATAGTTGTTACAGTCCTGTACATCACCTTTATTCTTAAAGATGGGCACTAGTGAACTATTGCACCATTCTTGTGGGATCTCTCCTTCATGCAACAACTTATTGAAGAATAAAGTCAGCCACATACATCCATCTCCTTTTAAACACTTCCATACTTCTACTGGTATATCATCTGGGCCCATAGCTTTTCCATTTTTCATACCTTGAACTGCTATTCTTACATCATCCATGCTAATTTCTCTTACTAAACCCATATTCTCTTGTACCTCTTTGAGCACGCCATTCCATTTATTCTCTTCGTTCATTAGCTTTTCAAAATAAACCTTCCATCGCTCTTTTATTTCGTCATCCCTGGACAGAACCTTACCAGCATCGTCTTTCATACATTTGATATTACTTATATCTCTCGTTCTCCTTTCTCTTGCTTTTGTAATCCGGTAGAGCTCCTTCTGGCCTCTAGGGCTGTCCAGTGAGTCATACAACTTCTCCTGCGCCTTAGCCCTCGAAACTGCTACCGCCTTTTTTGCCTTCCTCTTCCATTCATTATAAATCTTCTTCTTGTCTTCTTTTAAACTATCATTCCCGTTTTCTACACCTTGCCATTCTTTAAAAGCTATTTTCTTTTCTTTGAGTATCTTTTGCACATCTTCATTCCACCACCATGTATCCTTTTCTATCATACCTTTCCCTTTGGATTCTCCAAACATATCTTTAGCTACTCTCCTTATATAGTCCGCCATCTCTTTCCAACATTCATTCACAGATTTTCCTTCCATATCCCCCATTTCAATCATCTTATTTACCACTTGGCTCTTAAACACACTAGCATATTCCTCTTTTTCTATCATACGCCATCTAGTTTTGGGCGAGGGCCGTTCCTTGTTCTTTCTGGATGAGACACTGACTTTTACCTCCATTATCAATAGTCTATGTTGTGAGACTAAGTCTTCACCTGGTAGCACTTTACAGTTTTTGACACTTTTAAGACTGTTTCGTCTTACTAAAAAGTAATCGATTTGTGTCGCGTGGCGGCCGCTTTTATAGCTTATGAGATGCTCATTTTGTTTTTTGAACCACGTATTTGTTATTGCCAGGTTAAAGGCCGTAGCAGCTTGCAGTAGTGTCTCACCATCAGTGTTACGGTCTCCGTATCCCCAACCGTCATGCACTCTTTCATACCCATCCTTCTGCTTTCCCACATGCCCGTTAAGGTCACCCCCAACATAGACTTCTTCACTATCTTGCACATCCATCATCACACAATCGAAGTCCTTCCAGAACTTCTCTTTTATACTTTCCTCACACCCTGACTGGGGTGCGTACACACTAACTATATTAACAACCATACTTTCCACAATCACTTTTACAGCTATCACTCTATCACTCACTCTTTTAACGTCCACTACACATTCTTTCAAATGACTATCTAAAACTATACCCACACCATTTCGCTTACCATCGCTTCCACAGTAATAGAACTTATATCCTTCTACTATCTCTCTTGCCTTCGCACCTTTCCACTTCGTCTCTTGCAGACACGCAATGTTCACCCGTCGCCTTTTTAGAACATCTGCTAGTTCCCAGTGCAGCAAAATTATATATATAAAGATACAAAGCTGAAGAGTGTGTTTGTTTGTTTGTTTGTGTGCGCTAATCTCAGGAACTACTGGTCCGATTTGAAAAATTCTTTTTCTTCTTGCGTTGGATAGCCTATTAATCCAGGAAGGCTTTAGGCTATATAACATCCCGCTATGACCAATAGGAGCAGAGCAGTAACAAAAAATGTTGCTAAAACGGGAGCTAACGCAGACTTGTATATTGCTTCCATTATTTTAACAGGCGCTTATTTTATATCAACTGAGCTCTTTTTAATTTTTTTCGGAACGGGACGAACAGCACACTCAGTTACCACTGAACTTAGCTCATGAGGAAATGCAATATTAGTAAAAGCAGTGAGCGCTGAAGAATGACGGCCTCCGTGGCGCAGCGGTCAACACGCCTGCCTGCGACGTGGAGGCCCCGGGTTCGATCCCCGGCCAGGTCATGTGGAAAACGATCTTTTCCTGATTGGCCTGGGTCTTGGATGTTTATCTATATATGTATCTATTATAAATATAGTATCGTTCAGTTAGTATTCCATAACAATTGTGGATAGCTCAGATGACCTATTAAATAATTCTATCCGGATCTTCAAACAAATATGGACAACCGAGAATGGCTATGCGAAAGGGCAATTTTGGCGCCGACTAATGAAATAGTAAAATAAATGAACAAATCAAGTTAAACGTTCAGGGAAATGTTATCGAATACCTCTCAGTGGACAATATTACGGACACTGAACAAGTTACATCATACCCTATAGAATTTTTCAACTCTTTAGAATTATCAGGAGTGCCACCCCATAAGTTGATACTAAAAGTTGGTGTTCCAGTCCTATTAATGAGGAATCTTGACGCTGTAAAGCTGTGTAATGGTACTCGGTTATAAATATCACATTTGGGTCACTACATTTTAAAGGCTTACAATCATGACTGGAATGGCAAAAGGACAAAATGTCTTGATTCCCCGTATTCCCACCATCATCCCGACTGATTTGCCATTTCAATTTAAAAGAGTAGAGTTCCTTCTGAAAGCAGCATTTGCTATAACAAAAACAAAGCCAACAGACGCTTAAACTTGCCGGAGCACATGGCCTCGGACTTCTGCAGGGCCACCTCGAGTCCCAATTGCCGGATCCTGTTGACGATTGTCGCAACCCTGAGGGTCGCTGCGTCAGCCACCGCCTGGTGCGACCTCCCCTGTGCCAGAACTAGCGTGTCGTCAGCATAATAAACTACGCTGACGCCGGTAGGGAGGTCGCGATGTTCCACAGATGCGGTCCCAGGACCGATCCCTGTGGAACACCGCACGACATCTCTCGCCGGTTCCACACTCCTTGGTGACCGGGGTAGATTATGGCCCTGTCCGTCAGATAGGTCTTGACCACTCGACAGAGATAGGTCGGCATCCGATGATACCGGAATGCCTCCCTGATGCAACTCCAGGGTAGGGTGTTGAAGGCCTTGGCGATATCTAGAGACACCGCCAAGACAACCCCACCCCGGGCCACAGCATCCCCTGTCGTAAGGGCTCGCACGCGCATGATGGCGTCCACCGTAGAGCGTCCCCTGCGGAAGCCAAACTGGCTCTCCGCCAAATCCGGGCCCGCTCGCTTGAGGTGCCCGACGAGGCGGTCTGCAATGACTCTTTCGAAGAGCTTGCCCACCTCGTCCAGCAACACAATGGGCCTGTAAGCGGACGGCGAGTCCGCAGGGCGCCCTGGCTTCTTTATGAGGACCAGTTTCCCCGTCTTCCAGCGAAGTGGGAACTGGCCCCTCTCCAAGCATGCGCTTAGTAGCACCCGTAGTCGAAGCCCGAGAGCCCCTAAGACCAGAACTTAGGCTTTTCCAGGTAAGCCGTGGGGTCCTGGGGCGGTATTTTTGGCATTCAGCCGACGTACCGCCACTCTCAGCTCTACCTCGGTCACCCCTGGAGCATCGTCGTTGTCGATGGTGTGGTCCGCATCAGGCACCGCAGGAGGCGGAGCTATGGGTGGAGGAATATGTACCTCTCTCGAGGGAAACAGAGCGCTCACCACGTCCTCCACGAGCTGAGGCCGGAGACTCTGCGTCAGCGGGGGAGCCCATGGGCGGAGTTTATCCCGCACCATTTTGTAGGGGCATCCCCACGGGTCTCTGTTCAGAGTCCCCAGCAACTCCTCACGGGCCAGCCCTTTGGCCCGCTGGATCTCCACTCGGAGGGCGGTCTTCGCCGCTCTGTATCCCTCGTAAAGCTCCGCCTGTATGGCCTCCGTGTTCGGCGGACGAATACGGAGCCTGCGATGCCTGGTGTACCGGTGTCGCACGCCTTGCGCAAGGAGGTAAGCTCCGGCGACCACCAGTACACCTGACGCCGGGCGCGCCCGGGCTTGACTCGGGGCATTGCCATGTCGCATATCTCGGACATGGCCTCCCGGAACCACTCCGCCTAGTCGTTTGAGTCAGCAGGCCTGTCCGGTGGTAACACCCAGGCATGCACGATCGAAGCTTCCAGGAGGAGCTCCCTGTCAAGCTGCTTCAGCGCCCACCGCGGACCACCCGGGGCCGGTCGGACCGGTGCGCTGGAAGACTGGGCGGAGACGTCAAACCGGATATACCGGTGATCTGAGTAGGTCTCCACCTCCTCCATGACGCGCCAGTCAAGGACATGTGGCGACAGAGCGGGACTGGCGAACGCATGTTGGGACCGAACCCCGGTTTAGGACGACCAGGCCGGTCTCCAGAGCCCAGTCCTCCACCATCCTGCTACGTGTGTCTGTAGGCCGGGAACTCCAAGCCAAATTTTTGGCATTGAAGTCCCCAAGGACGAGCACGGGGAGGGATCAGAACCCTACGACGACGACTCTCAACTCCGCAAGGGAGTTCTGGAACTCGGCAAGAGTTCGGCTCGGGGAGAAGTATACCCCCACTACGACTATCTCCCCGAACCTTGCTGCTATGCAACCCCATCCTCTCTTGATGGCCTCGAGAGACGGGGTGCCAGCGGCGGCCGACTAAATTAGGGCCACTGAGCCGTTGAGGTCCTCCACCCAGTCATCCCTGGGTGGGACAAAGTACGGCTCAGAGACCAAGGCAATGTTAATCGACCACTGCGTCATGCTCTGGAGCAAAAGGTCCTGAGCGGAGGCGCAGTGGTTGATGTTCGCCTGGAGGAGGCGTAATGGGGCCATTTATTGGTACTCCATAACAGGCTCCTCTCGAGTCCCTTGTGAGGGCTCAGCCGCGGTGACTGCGGCAGCGGCGGTGACAACAACGGCGTTGCTGGAAGCGGCAGCGGCAGAGGCTACGGCTACGGCGACGACGGCGGTGGTGGCGGAGGGCCTACCCCGGCCCTTGGCTTTGCCTCTGGTAGATGGGGCGCAGGCCCTACTCCCAGCCCAGTGCTCGGACGGCTTACCAGCTGCCGCACAAACTGAGCAGTGCGGAGCGGCTTCACACGAGCCGGCCTTGTGACCGGGCTGACTGGACGGCTGAGCGGAAGCAGAGACCGCTGCGGACCACCTCCGAGGTGCATTTTACTCCCACGTGGTCGCCCACATAGCAGCGGTAGCACCTCAGAGGTCTGGGTTCTAGCAGTTTCACCTGCGCTGAAACCCAGCCTACCAGAAGTCTTCGGCCCTCGCCAACAATTTTCTCGGCCGCCGACACGGGGCAGCTCAGCGTAGCGGTTTGCAACCCCGTGCGGTCAGGGCGGAGGGTGCCCACCCTAATCTGTTCCACAGAACACCCCCCAGTCCTGACGATGGCAGCCAAAACCTTCTCCTTCGTCGCCGTATCGTCCAGACCTAAGATACGCAAGTCAACAGTCATTTGGGGGACCTGGACATTTTGGCCTCGACCGCATCTAAGGACGCTCTTAACTTTTCAGCCAGAGCGTCGGCAGTCGAACCACTAGCCTCACCACGAACCTCGACCATGCGGGCTCCGGTCGCGGTGATCCTCATTTTTAGGCCCGAGGTGACTCCGATCTCCTGGAGGTTCACCGCTTCCGTGGCCTTATTGAGCACGTCGCGGTAGGACGTGCCTTTCTTTTCCGCTTCCGGCTGTAGTGTTATCACTACAGTTGCGGATTTCGGGGCACGAAGCCTAACCGCGACTCTACGCTCCTTCCGCCGCTGCTGCTTTCTGGCCGCCCTTGCAGCCTTAGCCGCCTTTTCCTTCTCCCCTGCTATGTGCCAGGCGGCATCGGCTGCAGGGGTTGTAGGAGGTGGTGGAGGTTGCCTTTTTGATGCAGGGACTGTGGCCTTCGCAGCTGGTGCCTGTGCGGGCGCAATCTTGGCCTTCGCCTTCTCTGCAGCTGAGGCAGTAGCGGCCGCAGCAGCAGCGTAAGTTGGCCTGAGGCTGGCCGGCTCGCCGCGAGTGGGGGGCGCAGAACAACGGCCTCCAGAGCCGAAAACCGACTCCGGAAGGCGGCCAGTTCCTTTAGGACTAGGACCAGGCCCGGATCCTCGACCGGCGCGCGCTCACTCCGCCCTTGTGGCGCCCCTTCCTGTGGCACTTCCCGGCGGCTGCCAGCTCGCAGCACGGCCAGATCCGCTCGGAGCTCCTCGTTCTCCTTTCGGAGGAGCTCCATGGTGGCTGTCAAGTGGGCGATCTCCGCCCGCAATTCTGCCACTCCGTCCGCTGGGGGTGCCACGTGGATGGCCTTCGCTGCCGCAATGATGGAAGCCGTGGCTGCGGATATGGCTTTGTCTTTAGAGGACTGGAGCCTCTTCAAAGCCACACCCTTGACCGCGGCAGCCACGACTTCTTCAAATTTTGCTGCTGGCCCGAGTTGGGGCCAACGGCATCTGGCTCACCTCCCGACTGCTCAGAGCCTTCCCGTGCCAGCTCGACTGAGCTGGTTTGGCCCGGCTTCTGTTGGGCCTCGCGCCGACTAATTTTTTTGCGGGCCTTGCCAGTCCCGCCATTCGAAGATGACCATTGGCCATCACCCGGTTTGGGTCGCTTCCTTAGGAAGATCTTCTTTCCGGAAGCCCCCTCCTCCACGCGCTCCGGCCTCTTAAACGAGCCCGTCACGCCACATGCAGCGTCAGACTCCGACGCCGCATCACTCTCCTCCTTCCTCATTGTGTTGTTTTTTTTTTTGGTGTTGTTATTTTTCTCCATCTAAATCCCACGAGTATTAGTGATTTTGCGTCCATCTGGGCAGAGCGTCGTACCAACAGATAAGCCTATATACTGTAGGGGTCGCCAGGTACCTACAGTGGGGAGCGCTAACGACTGGACATCCTCCAGCCATTTATCCTCTCGCCGCGCCCCCAAAACTTAGGATTAGATTGCACTTTCGACGGTTATTAGTCCGTCAGGTCCGCAATAACCTAAAACGGGATATGCCCATGGTTCGGCCGTTTTATAGAGGTGTCCCCTCGTGGCCCGGACAAACGCCCCGACAGCCCCCGGTCCCCTAAGGGATTACGGTATACCCCAGCATGCATCCATTTCGACTCTGCTAAACAGAGTGGAAGCAGATGCATGCGAACCCCTATAGGCCAGGTTCCCATCAACGACCATCATAGATGATCGGTGATTGAAACCATGGCCCTTCCCCGTGTGAAGATTAGCCTCCAAGCGCAAGAGTCCACCAGAACGCGGTGGGCAGTTGGGGCTGGCGTTGCCCAGGGTGCGCCACGTGGAGGCTCTTCGACTGCACCCCAGCCAAGTCACACCTTAGGCTATAGTATATTATTCTAAGTTATAAAAAGAAATGATATTTTATTTTATTATAAATGAATTTCAGGACTGACCATTGAACTTGGCACCCATTTAGATCTCACTTCTTTTGTCGTTGAAGTCAACAACTAAGACATATATTATAATTATATTGAACTTGGCTCTCATATTACATTTATGTTTTTGGTGAGATATGAGTAATGCATTGTTTTTTTTTTTGTTTTTTATATATTATAAACTAGCGCTTGACCGCAATGCACGCAAGCAGTGATGCGATCATTGATGGTAAAGCGCGCTAAACATAAATAGGACACAATGACACAATAATACACATACCTTCATAAAAAGGATTTGCTGTTAATAAGAAAGTGTGTGATAATATTGAAGTGCTTGAAACACGCTTACTCGCACGTTTATTTAGTTATGTCACTGCAAATGCTCAACTCATACATGCATGACTTTATATCTCGTAGATTTCTCGTAGATAGGTCGCGGGAAACCGCTGGATGCGAGAGGCGCAGGACCGGTCGTCGTGGAGAACTTTGGGGGAGGCCTATGTCCAGCAGTGGACGTTATTCGGCTGAAATGATTATGATGATGTAAATCTTCCAGCGCCGTCTACCATTGTTTAGTGTCGTAGTTTTTAGTCATGGTAAATGCATTTTTCAAAGTGTCCTTAACACGTAACACCTGTCTGATTGCTCGGATTACTCCTGAAGTAATGGAGTGATTGTTAATTCCAAAACGGTCTGAGTAGAATTTCAACTCACCAAGAAACTATCGACCGCTTCAACAATGTATTTCATGTATACGTCGCAAGTAAAAATTACATACTCATCTCGTCCCTCAGTACTTCTCGTACCCATCATGCCAGTTATATCATTATGGATGACCTGGAACGCTGCAGTGGGCTTCTGTATCAAATGAGGCTGGACTTGGATCGCACCCAACAGGCCTTTCCAGGTCTTACATACGTGTGAGCATTATGTACTTGTTATTAAGCTTTCATTTACCGAGTCCGTTTTGCATTGACTTGTTTATGCTCTGGCAGTTGAGAGTATGTCATGCTCACCTTAATATCTCTCTGGTGGTGGCACGTGTGTTGGCATGTCCGTGGACGGGCGCCGTCAGTGAGGTCTGGTCATTTCTTTTCTTAGCTACAACGGCTTCACTTCTAAATTGTTTGTGTTTTCTCTAACGTCTGTTTGATTTTGTAACGTACACGTCTTTCTGCATCGTTCTCATGTGGATAAATTCAAAAGAATGGTCTAACCAAATAATTTGTAACAAATTTATGTGGAGTTTCTTGCTATTTCTTCTCCAGAGAGACATTTGGAATGGGCCACTAGTTTCACCTTTCTGACTGACGGAGTCATTAAAAATTCAAAAGTCTTGACGATCGTTTCATATTCAGCAACCCATACGTTTTATTCGGCTTCTTTAAGGTTACCTTTCATCAGGGGTGTTCCAGAGTAACACCGAAAGAGTTTATCAGGCTCCACTGGAATGATCTAGGGACTGCAACTGGTTTATATATACCAAATGCAACTTCATCTTTCGCTAAACAATACACAGTGTACGATAACCGCGCACTAATACCAAGAAATGTGTGGGAAGCCCGTGCTTCTTCACTTTTAATACCAAAACTTTTGCTAATAAAAATACTTACACTAAGTATAGTGTTATGTGGCCCTGCTTCGGCGTTCTATAGCTTTAGAAATTGGAGGCATCCTTCTTCCTTCCTCAGCCTATAGATGTCCACTGCTGAACAAAGGCCTCCCCCAAGGCTTTCCACGATGACCGGTCTTGTACTGCCCGCATCCATCGGCTTCCCGCGACCTTCACCAGGTCATCGGTCCACCTTGTTGGGGGTCTCCCTACGCTGCGTCTTCCAGTACGTGGCCGCCACTCCAGAACCTTGCTGCCCCATCGGCCATCGGTTCTACGAGCAATGTGCCCTGCCCACTGCCACTTAAGTTTAGCGACTCGCAGAGCTATGTCGGTGACTTTGGTTCTTCTGCGGATCTCCTCATTTCTGATTCGATCACGCAGAGAAACTCCTAGCATAGCTCTTTCCATTGCCCTTTGTGTGACTCTGAGCCTTCGTATGAGGCCCATTGTGAGCGACCACGTTTCAGTTCCGTCAGTCATCACTGGCAACACACACTGGTCAAAGACTTTAATCTTGAGACACTGTGGTATCTTGGACGGCGAGAAGATGTAGCGTAGCTTCCCGAACGCTGCCCAACCGAGCTGGATTCGCCGAGACACCTCTTTCTCGAAGTTGGACCTACCTAGTTGGACTGTCTGTCCCAGGTATATATACTCGTCAACAACTTCGAGTGCAGAGCAACCAACTACAATTGGAGTGGGTGCGACATGAGACTTCGACATGATCTTCGTCTTATCCATGTTCATTTTTAGACCCACTTGTTGGGAAGCTCTGCTGAGGTCATTGAGCATTTTGCCCAAGTCTTCCAGGGTCTCAGCCATGACCACCATATCATCTGCGAAACGGAGATTAGTGATGTACTCGTCGTTGATGTTGATGCCAAGTCCTTTCCAGTCCAGGAGCTTGAAGACATCTTCCAACGCAGCAGTGAACAATTTAGGAGAAGAAGAAGAACTACAAAACCGCTTCGAATGCCTCGGTGAATGCGTAGATGTGGACGACTACAACAACAGGTTTGTGGAAACTCTCCAAACGGAAGGGTCTAAGTTCTACAAAACCCTCCGTTCAAAAAGACAGAAGAAGATCTCCGGTCCCACCCGCCGGCTAATGGAAGAAAGACGGGAGGTGATCTTAAAATCCCTTGATGACGCTTCGCGCATCAGATGCATGGAGGCATGGTAAACCCCAAACCAGCCGCTATGGAGAGAAGGCTGCCCCCAGAGAAGCCCTTGCGTCCGGCACTTGCTGCCGACACGAGAAGAACCTCACCAACGGTTGCTAAAGCGCTACCAATTAACGAATCGCATTTGGTGCCTCATCCAGCTAAGAAAATGGGGAGGGGAAAGGGTAAAAGCAAAAAGGTCGCTCCATCGGCGGAGTTACCCCCTGTGTCAGCAGTGTCCAACCAAGCGCAGGCTTCCAAAGCTGTGCAGGATGCAACAATGACTGAGACAGAGGCATGGTCTACTGTGGTAGGGAGGAAAGGAAAGAAAGCAAAATCACTATGCCACTACTATAAAAGGGAGAAAACAGTCAGTGAAACTGCCCAGGGTTCCCAGCACGGCGGCTATTGCAGTCTCGATAAGAGAGGGTTCATCTGCCAACATCGGTGAGGTTATGTCAGCTTTAAGACAGCGAATTCGTTTAACCGATGTTGGCATTGACACAGTCGGCCAGAAAAGGGCTGTTGATGGTGGTGTTCTGATTACCGTCGCTGGCACCGACTCTTCCACCAAGGCGGACAGTCTCGCCAATCGAATGCGAGAGGTCCTTTCCGAAGTTAATGTGAAGATCACGCCCAACTAAATGAGCCGAGGCGAGAATCATGGATCTCGACGATGCCGTCACACCGGAGGAAGTGGCAGCTGCTATTGCCAAAGTGGGTGGCTGTTCCCCTGAAGATGTTAAAGTAGGCGAAATTCGTCGGCCGCCGACTTCTCTGGGGCACGTCTGGGTCCGCGGCCCTCTAGTAGCGATAAGGAAACTAGCGTTCGACAAACGCATGCGTTTAGGTTGGACGATAGTAAGAGTTCAAATTTTGAAGCCACGGCGCATGATGTGCTTCCGTTGCCTCGAGCCCGGGCACGTCCGCCGCCATTGCACTGAAACAGTTGACCGAAGCGCCCAGTGCTACGCGTGTGGGGGAGATCATAAAGCGAGAGTTTGCACGTCGCAAATCATGGGGTGCCCATTGTGTGCAGATCAAGGTCTTCCAGCGGATCATCGGTTGGGGGGTAAGAAGTGCGCTCCGCGCAAGAAACAAGCCTCTTACGCTCCCGCTAGATCACAAGGGATGGCGCAGGCACCACTGGGTGCAGACCCTGCGGAGTTAATAGACACTCCGACTTCCCAGCCTTAAAAGTACTTCACTGCAATCTGAACCACTGCCGCAATGCACAAAACATTTCTTGCAAACTATTGCGGAGTGGTCAGTTGCTTTGGCGGTGGTAGCGGAACCCTACGGCGTTTGGGATCATCCTCGCTGGTTCCGAGACACCGCGAATTCTGTCGCTGTTTACTGGGCTGGCGGAAGCGGTGGGCCTCACTGCTCTTTACTAGGTAAGGGGCAAGGATTTGTTGCAGTGGAATGGGGACCTTTGGCAGTGGTGGGATGTTGTGTCCCCCAATATTTCCCTCACTGAATTTGAGAGATATCTGGACAGGGTTGCGAGCTGCGTCAGGTGCAAATGCTCAGGTCATCCGGTGCTCGTCTTAGGTGATTTCAATGCTCACTATAGAGCTTGGGGGAATACCCGGGATAGACCGAGGGGACGTACAGTACAAGACTGGGCTAGATCGCTTGATCTCAGGCTTCAAAATCATGGGTCTGTTTCCACCTGCGTTCGGTGGCAAGGAGAGTCAATTGTGGGTCTGTCATGGGCAAGTCCCGCAGTTGCACGCATGGTGTCGGGGTGGAGCGTGGCGGAGGAGATAATAACACTTTCCGACCATCGCCACATTGTTTTTGATGTAACGTTCCGCCCTTCGGATAGTCTGAGTATCGCACGGGGATACCGAACTATATCATTTGAAGCTTCCACCCACGCTTTCCACCGCTGGACATCTTAGCGGACATGGACGCGAGGGTTTATAGCCGAATCCGTGCCATACGCCAAAGTGGCGATGGCTTGCCAGGAATCGCTGTTGTTCGGCTCAGGCGGCAGGAATGGCGACAAGCGCTCGAGCGGTGGCGTGAGCGGCTGCAGCAGCCGCAATATTCACATAAGCGCGTTGTTGAAGCCGTTATACCTTACTTTGAAGCCTGGATGAAAAGAGAAGAGCGAATCTCTTATAGGCTGACCCAGGTGCTAACCGGTCATGGTTGCTTTGGTGAGTACCTTAACAGGATTGGGCGTGAGACCACAGCAAATTGCCACCACTGTGGAAGCAACCTCGACTCTGCACAACACACGCTCGAGGAATGCCCTGCGTGGACCTCGGAGCGGCAGGTTTAGGTCGACAGGATCGGGCGAGATCTTTCTCTACCAGCAGTAGTGGGTGCTATGCTGAGGGATAGAGAAAACTGGAGACAAGTCGCCTCCTTCTGTGAAACTGTGATGGTCCAGAAGGAGGCTGCCGAGCGGTATCGTGAGAGAGCCGATCCCGCTCGGAGAGGAAGGCGTAGAGGACGCAACCGCCTTGGCGCCTAACAAGCGGAAACCCCGTCTGTATCATTTAAGAAAGGCGGGAACTGCAGGTCGCGGGCGATTAGAGCGGGGACTCAGCCGGCCCATCGAGCGACTTCAAGGAAGGCGGCGCACAGTAGCCATGTGTTGTCTTACATAGTTAGGTTCGGGGAGACCGCTTCATAGTCTCCCAGAGATGTGCCCTAACAGGCGTTGCACGGCAGGGGCTCCGGATTGGTCTTTTGAGAGGTAACGGTGCCCCTGCTATGTGCAGATGGTGACACCGGGGTGGTTTTAGTGAGGTAAGAATCCCACACTCCCTGGTCCTATCCCCAAGGATCAGGGGCCTGTAGAAGGTTTCCCCCCGATAAAAAAAAAAGTTGTCCTAATGTGTAGCATAAATATACAATATATGTACAATCAGCTGTAGAAGTCCATTCCCACCTTAAAGATTACTGTCGCCTGCGTTAAACCGGCCACGCACACTAACACATTATTTTTATTATCGCAGTCTTCATCTTTCTTTAAAGTAATGCAAAATTTCGTTACTACATTTGAAGTTAAGTTAGCGGCCGCACTTAACAATGGTCTATCATAAGCGAGCGATTGTGGGTTCGATCCTTAATAACGGCAAATCTTTTTGTTGTTTCATATAATTTAAAATTATGATAACTGATTTGTATTTTAAAATAAAAATGTTTGCAAATAATATTTAAACGAATAGGAAAATTTACTGAATATTTATACCAAATAAGGTTTTTATTATATGTTTTAGTTTACTATAGATGTAATATAATAAATAATATAATGCAATATATTTTAAAGTTATATATTATTCGGTATAGATATACTTATACTAATAATTGAAACAAACGTTTAAATGGCAGCATTGTAATATTTTATATAAAAGTAATCCTTGACAAACTTATGATATTATTATAGTATGACATGTTATCATTAAAGAGGTTATAGCTTAATTATTCATTTTCATTAGAAAAAAATATGTAATTCTTTTTTTTTGTTCCATTTAATATTAAGTTATATACATATTTAGAATCAGTATTTAAAATCCCTCATTTTGATATCCCACTCGATATGCTTAGTAGAAATTTATTTCTTTATACCTCACAATATGGCGTCATACATCCGCCATTTTGGTTTTTTTTAATGTCACCTATCTAGTAGCAGTTGGGCAATTAAGGCAAATCTAACGATACCTCAAATGTGAAAATCCGTTCAGCGGTTCTGGAGATACTAGGTAATAAAGAATAATACATACAAGATAGGAGCTAAAAACATAACCCTCCTGGCAGTCGGGTAAAAAAGGGAAATGAGAAAAATAATAGTAAAAAACAAAATGCGACTAATTGTATGAGTGCGTGCGTGACGGAGATGTATGTGCATTTTGGTGTGTGTGTGTCTGTGTGTGTGTGTGTGTGTTTGTGTGTGTGAGTATTTGTGTGCGTGAAATAAATAAAATAAATGTTATTTTTTCAATTTAATGACACTCTATTAGGTCACTGGTTGCAAGTGTCCCTCTGTATCATCGTAATTTAAAGTACACACATCAAAAGTGTCTAGGGATCAAGCATTTTTATGCGGATTTCTTGAGATTGAGATGTGGCTTTGTAATAAATTTATGATTTTATAAATTTATATGGATCCTTTTTGGTGCATTTCATAATTTGAATCAGGAACTGTGAATCAAATTCGAGTAAAAGATGAAAATCAGCTGTCAATATTTTCCCTATAAAAACATACAACGCATTGAAGACATTATTAGTGCTACTGTTTCCCTACTACTGATTAAAACCAACGTTATTATGGAGCGGCGACGTCATTTAAGCAGGGAAGAAATGCTCAGAGCCGTGGGAATGATAGAAGCTGGTTCCCGGCAACGTACTGTGACTTTAGCTCTGAATACAAGTCAGAGTGTTATCAGTCGACTTTGGACACGTTACCGAAGCACTGGTACCGTGGCTGAGCGCCATGGAGGACGGTATCGCTGCACCACACGGAGACAAGACCGATACATTCAAATCTTAACTCGAAGAGCTCCAACAATAACCGCCATGATGTTAACCGTGAGGCTTCATCACTCTTCAGGGAACTTAATTAGCGACCAAACAGTCAGAAACCGCTTGCATGAAGTGAACCTTCATTCCCGAAGACCGCTACGGGTACCACCTATAGCAATGCACAATCGTAGGATTCGATATCAATGGGCTCTTGAACACAGAAATTGGGCAGAAGAACAATGGCGTTTCGTGTGCTTTTCTGATGAGTCTCGTTTTGGTATGAGACCGGATACAAGACGTATACGACACTGGAGAACCCCTGGACGCCAACAGCGATTAAAATCCTGCCAGGAAGTCCATCCTTATAGTGGTGGAACCATCATGGTATGGGCGGGTATTTGGATCGGCGGAAGAACTGAGTTGATTTGGATCAGAGGCAACCTCAACGCTCAAATTTATGCTGAAACGATTGTATCAGACGTCATCGTTCCTCTACAAGTGCAAATCGGTCCCTTATTTCAGTTAATGCATGATAATGCACGACCGCACACCGCAAGAGTTGTAAGACAGACTCTCGCCGCAGCTAACATCAATGTCCTGCCCTGGCCTGCTCAGTCGCCAGACTTGAACCCGATTGAGCATGCATGGGATATGCTACAGAGAAGAGCTCTGCCGAATATGGAGGGTATCCAGTCGCAAGAAGACCTTTTTTTGTTGTTGCAACGAACATGGGCGGCCATTCCACAGCGTGATTTGGATGAACTCATTTTGAGTATGCCAAACCGATGTTCTTGTGTTGTTAGTGTTCGCGGTAGAAACACGGATTATTAATTGTTTAAGTTACCCAATAAAATTTTAGAGAAAACTGTTATTTCAGTCTTTTTTTCGAACTTTTGTGTTAGTGGTTCAAATGTCAAATATCCCTTTATTAGGAAAATGGCAAATTTCTTTATTAATGCAAAGGTGACTTGGTTTATCGTTACTGTGACAAACGAAAACACTTTATTTGATGAATCCTTAAAGAAAATTTTAATTAATATCAATCAGGAGAAAAGTTATTGCAAAAATATATGTTGATCCCTAGACACTTTTGATGTGTGTATGTAGCCAAATTGTTAATTCTTTTTTGCATTACAAATTTTTTTATTATAGATATATATGACTTTAATAATCTTATTATATAAAAAAGATGAGCGTTTTTTGAATTGTCTGCTAGCAAATTCCGTTTTAGTTTTGGCAACGTTTAGTATGAAGTATTTATTTTTTATTTTTTTAGTATCTTAGCATCGTATGGTGTCTCCTTGTGCGTTTTGAGCATGATATAATTTTATTGAATGTATAATTTTCTCACTGATAGTATATTACATACTAGCCCCGCACGATGATATTGCGATCGGCGGCCATCTTGGTGACGTAGTCGACCTCGCACCGTCAGTACCGTTCGCAAGTTCAGTCCGCGCTTACCCACTTACGCACATCGAATATTTTTGTTAGTTTTTTGTTTTTGTTATCCTGTTTTATTGTTGTTCTTGAGTTTTGTTGTTTAGTTTTGTTAGCTGTTACTCGTTAAAATGAGTAAGAAATTAATTCACAATCGTGCTCGTGAAATTATAATTAAAGTGGACAATTATTTTGTTAAAGAAAAAGAGGACTGTAAGTTAGTTCTTGAAAGTATAAACCGTGCTTTAAAAAGTACTTCGGACACTACTGAGGACATTTTAATACCGAAGCAACAGCTAAACCAAAGTCACGGAGCGTGTGGCATGTGCCACAGGCGTTGCAAAAAAATACTGTGACTAAATTGCGACGAGAGCATGAGTCGGCAACAGCCAGTGGCAGCAAAATGAGAACTCCTACTAAAGGAAAAAGACAAAAGAAGGAATATTTCGACGGGTTTTCCGTAACAGCTTTAAGAAATATTATACATTCAATGTATACGGTGAGGAGAGAAATACCCACAATGCGCAAAATCTTGGCGGCTTCAAAATTAGACCTTAATTATACCAATAGTGAAACTACATTAAGAAAAATAATTAAATGTGATTTAGGCTACCAATTTAAACGATGCTACCAAAAAAGACTGGCTCTAATTGAAAGACCCCAAATTCAAGCGTGGAGGGCTAGATATTTATGACGTATGAAAGAAAATGACTCGCTTGCTAATAACAAAAGACCCGTTATTTATCTCGACGAAACGTGGATACACGCACACTACACGGTAAAAAAATGTTGGCAAACAGCAACCGATGTCGGAGTGAGACGGAACGACAGCCCCGGCCGCCGATGGATAATAGTTCACGCGGGAAGTGAAAGCGGTTTTGTTGACAATGCCCTTTTAATGTTTAAAGCAGACACCAAAACGGGGGATTACCATGATCAAATGAATGTTGAGAATTTCACCAAGTGGCTTACAGAAAAATTAGTACCCAACATACCACGCAACTCCATAATTGTGATGGACAACGCCCCTTATCACAGTAGGGAAGAGAATAGGCCACCAAGTATGAACAATAAAAAACAGTTGATGGTTGAGTGGCTACAAGCTCACAACATCGACTTTCCCAACGACAGTACAAAACCTGAACTGTATTTATTAATTAAACGGCACAGACCGCCGAAAAATTATAAAATTGTCAATTTATTAGCTGCCAATGGCCATGAGGTCGTTAGATTACCACCCTACAACTGCGACCTCAACCCCATTGAGTACATCTGGAACCTGGTAAAGATGAGGGTGTCAGAAAAAAATGTGGAGCAGTTGGAAAGTCGCATTGAAGCTCTGACATTGGAGGCGTTGGCGTCAATAACTCCAGATGACTGGCGAAAGGAAGTCAATCATGTTAAACGGCTTGAAGAGGAATATTGGAAAAAAGATCGAATAACTGACGAGTTATTTATCATAAATACGGCAGACGACAGTGAATCGGAAACGACAGACACAGAAAGCCGTTCTGATTCGGAAGACTGTATGAGTGGAATTGAATAAATAGAGTAAGATTATATTGAATTATATATAAAAAAAATTTTACATACTATCCTGGTGTTATTTGGTACTCTGGTTTAATTCCCGCTCACAAATTAACAGAAATGTAGTTAGCAAAAGTTAATAAACATGTAAGAAAGATATACGAATAAGTATATTTTTCTTACGTCTACAAGAATTATTTCCTTGAATTTTTAATAATGAAAGTTTATTTGTCAGAATATGGATGAGTAGGTATGTGTATGTATAATAAAATTATAAAATACAAATAAATCCTTAACCCGAAAGAATGTTAAATGCAAAATTAATAAACTATAATTTTGCATTTAACATTCTTTTGCTAGCTGTCCTTTCGTGTGACAGATGACGTCACAAAGCTGTTATTGTGACAAGGTTCCGTCGCAATATCATCGTGCGGGGCTTATAATTCGTAAAGGTTTTTAGTAGAAAATATTCCATTTTTGAAGTACATTACTTTAATTATCACTCTCTGAGCAAGTTCTAATTCAAGAAATCTAGATTTCGTTGCTCCACCCCATATAGTTATGCAATTTATCAAAACAGAGTGGACCAACGATACATAAATTTCATTTTTTTTTTTTTTTTTTTATTGTCATTATTTTTAGTTTTATTTATTCTCCCTGCTACAATATATATCAACTCTGAATATCCAGATCAGTTTCCGTACTCTGCTTATGACTTGTTCTAGTTGGGATGGAAGGATGCCAGGAAAGACGCTAGTCAATGATAACTCCTAGATACTTTATTTGGTTAACTTGTTGAATAATAGGGCAATCGGTGCAAGTTTCTGTAGTAGGTAGTGTCACACATACAACGTGGCGCGATAATGGCGACATTAACTAAAAACACATATAATTTGTTACATTTTGGCGTCATGAAGAGATTTTATTTTCATAAAATGTTATTATTAACGAAGTTACTTAAATTTTTAGAAACTACCATTTAGAGCAACCTGTATTTAGAGAACTGTCGCGCAGCGGTCATTTGCCGAGGTCATGGATCATAGGTAACATTTCATCAATGAAATTAAAATGATTACATTCGTGCGGAAGAGAGATGCAAAACATTATCTTTGTCGGCGGCGCTCGACGCAAGCGACATGCGGCCCACCTCCCCTCGACCCACCCTACCGCGCCTCCGCAAATTATTAAATATTTATTTTTTGTTCCTTACTTCCTTAGTATGCTAGACGAACGCGTGTCTGCGTGTCCTTGACACGCATAATACCGGCTGTGCATAATTTCGTTAAATACAAGTTCTGTGAATGTTTTTGTGGAAAAGACGCTTAGTCTATTGTTTTATTAATTATTTTTGTGTAATTAGAATAGTAATTAGATTATGGTACCGCGATAAAGACGCTTTGTTTTATTTTAGTTCGGTCGTTTTATTTCTCGTGTTACGAACGTTATTTGTGTTATCTTATTTATTAGTACTTGTGTAAACTTGTGTCTAGGATGGCGAGTACACATCCCAACTATACAGCAGCTGAATATGCGGACATGATTCTAATTTACGGAGAATGTCATCAAAATGCCGCCCTTGCAATAAGGACATATCGCGAGAGATATATTCCAGACAATGCCCTACTAATCCTCGCACTATTGTAGGAGCTCTTCAGCGCATCCGTGAAAACCGGCCAGTGGATCCTAGGTCTCAACGCCCTGATCGGCCGCCTACACGTCAAACCCCGATTCGACTAACTGAAAATGTGCTACAACATTTTGAAAACCAACCAAAAACTAGCCTTCGCCAGAGCGCTAGGCATTTTCAGGTTCATCACAGAACCATACACCGGGTTTTAAAGCGGGAAAAGTGGCACCCGTTTAAATTTCGAAAAGTGCATTCTCTATTATCGCGTGATAAATTAATTAGAGTGGAATATTGTCAGTGGTTACTGCGTAAAGTTGAAGAGGACAGTGACTTTCTTTCCCAAATTTGTTGGACTGACGAAAGCACGTTTACGAGAAACGGCGTGTGGAACCAGCACAATCTGCACCATTGGGCACCCAAAAGCCAAAACCCACGCGTTTGGCGGGAGACAGCCCATCAGTACAGATTTTCAGTAAATGTTTGGGCAGCTATTCACGGTGATAACATCATCGGACCCGTGTTCATTGATGGGACTTTAAACGGCGAAAGGTTTGTTAATTTATTAAATGATACGGTGTCAGAATACACCAACAACTTAAGCGTCCGTCAATACCAACGAATGTGGTATCAATTAGATGGCGCGCCAGCCCACTCCGTAACAGCAGCCAGGCAGTGGCTAAATAACACGTTTGGCGCCCAATGGATCGGCAGATTCGGACCTCGTAGGTGGCCAGCAAGATCGCCAGACCTCACGCCACTCGATTTTTTTTGTGGGGGTGCATCAAAGACCATGTTTACGCGGAGAACGTGGATTCGGTCGAACAATTACGCCATCGAATAACAATCGCGTTTGAAAAAGTGAGGGAAATGGCTTTACACGATAATTTATTATCAAACTTGCGGGAAAACATGAAACGTCGTTTAGCTCTCTGTGTCCGCCAACAAGGTGAACTCATTGAACATAAGAAAATTTAAAATAAAAGCAGTGACTAGTGATGAACTGATGATAGTTACTTATAAGTAATAATAACAGTTAAGTGGGATGTGATTAGTGTTTGACTATAACTAGTTCCGCTGTAGGTACCATTAGAGCAAACAGCGCGCGCGCCGTCGGATTCATTGATAAAAGCCGACAAAGAATCTTATTACCGATTACGAATACGTAGGTAAGGACGACAGCAGGTCAAGCCGCCCGAAACCGTCAGATATTATCAATCAACCTTGAGCCTTAATGCTTTAGTGATAAAGTTGAAAATCGGATAAAGACATCTGACTGATTGTAACCTTAGCTTGATGTGCTGTCGTCCGTACGATTTACGCTTGTGTGCTAGCCCGCTCACTAGGTCTGTACGCGAAGCGACGCGTTCTAGCTCCGAGCACCTCCGAGGTAAGTAATTGCATGAATGAATTTTTGCAAGGGTGATCCCAATTTTGGTTACTTTTATATTATTTATTTTGTTTGAAAATTTTTTTTTTTCTTTTTTCGAGTTATTTTAAAATATCAAATGTCATATGATTAATGGGCACTAGCACTACTCGTGTGTTAATTTAATGTCACCATTATGGCGCCACGCTGTATAGATTCTTAAATTAAATTATTTTTCTGGTTGAAATTTATTATAAATATTAAAACAAATGAAGTTGGTTTTGCTAGTGTTCAGAGTGAAAAGGTTTTTTTTTAACCAAGTTGTAATAAGAGCTAACCTTCTTCTGCACAGTTTTTAACTTCATCCCATGTTTTACCTGAGAAGACGACAGTAGTATCATCGGCGTATGAGAATACTTTAGCATTATGGATCCTCATGTTGCAGAGGTCATTAATGTAAATTAAAAAAGTGTGGGTCCTATTTCGGATCCTATTATATACACTTCTTTGGGGTACGCCGTATGACATATCTGCATCCTCTCTGACAGTTTTATTAAGTTTCACTTTTTGCATTCTACCGAAAAGATAATCCTTAAAAAGTGCAAGTGGTATTTCACGAATTCCAATTGCTTCAAGTTGGGTAGAATAATGGAAGTAGAGACGGTGTCAAAAGCTTTTTTTAGATCCAGAAAGGCAGCCATACATTTGTTTCCTTGGTTAAGTTGTTCGGTTACCAAAGAAGTTAATGCTATAATAGCATCTTCCGTTGACTTTTTTTTTCTAAATCCAAATTGGGAAGGTGGCAGAATATCAAATTTATTTAAATACTGCAAGAGACGAGTATTTAATTTTTTTTCTATAATTTTGGAAATTGCAGGTAAAACGGAAATAGGCCGATAATTGTTGACATCGTCTCTATCACCACCCCTAAACACAGATGTTATAATGGATTTTTTTAATGGGGCTGGATAAACACCCTTTTGAAAGCATAAATTGGCTACATGAGTGATAATTGGTACAATTTCATTTTTAGCTAGTTTCAAGAAACAAGTTGGTATATTGTCCCATCCGGGGGCACTGTCAGATCGTAAATTCATTAGTGTAGTAAAAACTTCGTGTGC
Source organism: Sesamia nonagrioides (assembly GCA_017933935.1). Taxonomy (NCBI): domain Eukaryota; kingdom Metazoa; phylum Arthropoda; class Insecta; order Lepidoptera; family Noctuidae; genus Sesamia; species Sesamia nonagrioides. The sequence goes on along the minus strand of JADWQK010001513.1, from coordinate 143,273 downwards.
ATCGGTATCTAGAAGAACTATTGAGCTTGATAGCGATCGACTCTTAGTTATTAAGCCATTGGCTGTCACGACTATCGGTACAATGCGTGGTACTTTCTGGCCGCGCCACAGTCACATTTTGAATCGCAGTTAATGAGAATAAATGTACATAATATGTTCATTATTGTACGAAAAGAATTAAAAATAGTACTTGAGAGATTCGCGAGATATTTAACAAAATCGGTGGCGCGGCCAGGAAGCACGCATCCTAGCCGCGCCACCGTGTACACTGCAACAAATTGGATATTTATGTGCAAACTTAATGGTAAACAATTGTACGACTATTGTAGTTCTATTGTATAGGAGGCAAGAATTCGATTACTGCACTCAATGCAAAAAAAAATATTTTGTACAATAATTTCCTCAGGAATAACGTTAACCAATGTCTATTATCCGTAGAAAAAAAAACAATACTTACATATTATGTAGGCAGTTGCAAAAAATATTCAGTACGAATATAAAAGTACCTACGAAGGCTTTGGTACTTTCTTTTTGCAAGAATACCTACTGTTATTAATATTGACATACTTACCGATTTTGAAAATTTCGATATTCATATAGATAATGAGTTTTTTAATCATTAATAGAACAAACAATAGTCGTACAATTGTTTACCATGAAGTTTGCACATAAATATCCAATTTGTTGCAGTGTACACGGTGGCGTGGCTAGGATGCGTGCTTCCTGGCCGCGCCACCGATTTTTTTAAATATCTCGCGAATCTCTCACGTACTATTTTTAATTCTTTTCGTACAATAATGAACATATTATGTACATTTATTCTCATTAACTGCGATTCAAAATGTGACTGTGGCGCGGCCAGAAAGTACCACGCGGTACAATGATTGCTGAATCCACTTCCCACATGTCGACAACCTCGTGAGCCAAGTCAAGATACTTGATTTGTTTATCTTTCTCAGCTTTCACGAGGTGCTCATCATGTGGGATGGTTATGTCAATAATCATTGCACGCCACTCTGATCGATCCACCATCACTATATTAGGCTTATTGGCAACAATAGTCCTGTCAGTGATGATGGATCGATCCCAGTACAATGTGATATGGCCATTTTCGAGAACTGGGTCGGGCATATACCTGTAGTACGGCACCTCCGATTCCACAAGGTTGTATTTAAGAGCAAGTTGCTGATGAATTATCCTGGCTACAAGGTTGTGTCTATGCAAGTACTCTCTAGCAAACGTAGACGAGAACACCCGGAAATAATGTGTCTAATTGATTCTCCCGGCCGTGACATGCCCGACAGATGTCAACTGTGACGTCTTTCATAATAAATCTCCGGTAATTGATCGTCATCATAACTTCGTGCATAATTGCAAAGACAAAACCTTCGGTTTCCCCAAAAAGGTCACCGAAACGTAGCCAGGCTACGGACACTTGTAAATCTACATCGGGCCCGTATAGGGCTCGGAAAAAGCGTCCGTGAAGCTCTTTGCTCTTCCATACCTCCATGCGATCATTTGTGTCAAGCACTACTGGTTTACGCCAGTTCTCTTTAGCCAAGGAGAGCGGAGTGAGGCCCTTGTCAGCCGCGACCATATTTCGATGCATCCCCACGTCGGTTTCTAGAAAATATTCCCTGAGACTGCATATCTCGTGATTGTGGAGGGTCTTGGCGTTTAAAAAGCCACGACCTCCACAGCCTCATAACCGATGACCGTGGGTGATGCAATCGATTTGCAGTCAGCAGCGTACGGACCCTCTGCTCCAGGGCGGCAAGTTCGGTTTGAGTCCATTTGAGTATGCCGAAAGAGTACATCAATACCGGCATGACCCAACCGTTGAAGGCGCGCTCCTTGTTTCCGCCTGATAGAAGACTATTAAGCACTTTTTTCAGGCGGCCAAAGAAGCGTTCCTTCAACGATTGCTTCATGTCAGTAACATTGATACCCAATGCTTCTGACACACCCAAATACTTATAGGTTTCGGATGCGGAGAGGGCTCTATGGTTTATGGAACTCGTGAGTTGGGTTCCCACGGATTCCATAATGTCTCCTCGCTTTACATACATGACCGCACATTTTTCCACACCAAATTCCATCCTGATGGAGCTACTGAAAGTTTCAGTAATTTTCAGTAACTCGTTGAGTTGTGAATTGTTGGGAGCAAAAAGTTTCAGATCATCCATATAGAGGAGGTACGATATAACCTAGACCTGAATCGTCCAATAGTGTGCTTAGAGGATTCAATGCTAAGCAAAACCAAAGTGGACTCAAACTATCGCCCTGAAATATTCCTCGCTCGATCCTTATTGGTTTGCTATTCCTCTGAATATTTCGACATCCTGGATAGCGAAGGACTGTCCTCCATGTCCTCATACACGTCATCAGGAAGGTGCACAGAGTTGCATCCACTTTATACAACTCCAGCACCCGCATGAGCCATGTATGTGGCACTGAGTCATAGGCCTTCTTATAATCTATCCAACATGTCGATAGATCCTTTCGGGAACAACGAACTTGTTGGCTAATGGCCGCATCAATGAGGAGTAGCTCTTTAGTACCGCGGGACCCGCTCCTACATCCATTTTGAGAGGCAGACACGATGGAGTTGCTCACAATATGTTTATTAATTTTAGTTTTCAAAATGGATGTAAGAACTTTATAGACCGTCGGTAAACAGGTGACCGGCCTATAATTTTTGGGTTCCGCGGTGCTACCTGATTTGTTAAGCAGGTGGGTTATTCCAGTAGTTAGGAACTGAGGTAACGAATCAGACACTAAACCAGTCTGGAATTGAGATGCCAAGCGAGCGTGCGGCTTCGGAAACCATTTTATCCAAAAGTTATGCAGCCCGTCCGGTCCTGGAGACTTCCAGTTAGGTAACGGATGGAGTGCACGAGCTATATCTTGGGGGCAGATGGTAATAGCCCCATTTCAGGTATTGGATCGCAGGCTCTCTCGACATCCCGGGCCCAGTCACCTTCAGTGTGACTGACAGGTACCGACCAGATACTGCGCCAAAATGAACACATAGCATCATTATCCGGTAGGCACGTGTCAGTCACACCTTGTTCTGGTCGTTCCCAGTCCCTATAAACCCACCTTTCATTGCTTTGGAAGGTAGGAGTCTGGGTGTACCGTTCCACTCGTCGTTTATATCTTATAATACGGTTCGCCCATGCATGCACTTTCTGCCTTAGAAGTCGATGCGCTCCGTGACACGGGCTATATAATTCTGAGTGCTGGTATTTGTACCTGAGAATGCCCGCCTCATAAAGCGCATCACTCTAGGACTTGTATTTCCCTCCCTGAAGCAGATTAGTTTACCGATGAGTGCTCTGGCCCCATCAATACGACGTCCAATCCTGTGCTGCCAAGCTGGTACTACTGGTTTCGGTAGTGTAGCTTTAGAGTCACTGGGAAATTTGACATGAGCTACACGACAAGCTGCTACAGCTGCTCAGTACAGGATTGAATGAGTATCAGTGAGGTCCTCGCAGATACAAAATAGTTTGATAACTGCGCATCCAGAGCAGCCATCAGTGCCCTATTTCTGTTATGCATGGGCAAACGTGGCAGGTGTGGTCTTAGTTCTGCCGAGATGAGACAATATTCCCGAATTGCAGCCTCCAAAGCATTTCTTAATTCCTCATTGCACTAGGTACTTACATTTGTAGCCCTATCATTACTCCCCTCGTCAGCATAGTTTGTTGGCTGCGGTGGTATCTCCGCAGTCTGCGACTGGTGAGCAATGACATGGCTACTCTGCATTTCATTTCGCAGGCGATCAAGTACAGTATCATCCAACATATGATTACGCTGGATAACCAGTACCTGATCCGATAGTCGTTGTGCCGAAATGTTGACAGCTGGTTCAAGCACCTGAAACAGGGAGAGCATTCGAACACGGTACGCGATCAGGTTGTTTCTTCCCTCTGTAGCCCCATAGTATAAGCGCATGTCATTTTCATTGATGGCTTTGGGATGATTGTGTCCATCTCATGCGCTGCACAATTCCGCCGGTAGCTGGGACCCTGTCAGAAGCCGATGGGCCTCGAGGTCCTAAGCGGTCCGGCGGCCGGCGTCCTTCCCGTTGGCGAGCAGGTGGTGGCATCTTCAGCGGAGAGAAATACTCGTCGCCCGAGCTCAACGCAACTGCCGCGGCCGGGGTCGTCACAGCGCTTACACTGGCGCTGGAGACCGGCGGCGGCGAGGCGGAGCTGAGCAACGAGTCCGGAGATGGTGGGCGTGCACGTTGTCTTCCGGCAGATCCTGTCAACATTTCATATGAAGGGCACAGGAAAAAAAGGAGCTCATTAACATTCTCATTGTTTCGAGAAATCAAAGGATTAAACCTAAAATTTCAATGTCTACACTTACACCTTTACTGGAATTTGATTTGTACATTATGAAAAAAGGAACAGTGTATATTTAACATAATAGATTATTATTTTAAGACATTTGGTTGGTAAATAAATAAGAGTTTGGCCTTTAATTGCCTAACTCCCGAATGTAACTGGCAAGAAGGTGCTCATTGTCACAATGATCTCCTTTTTACATATTACAACTAAAATGGTGATCATAAATAATGTGTAACTATACATAGAATCTGTTAACACAGTAATGAAATGAAACACATTAATTGACATAAAACTTTATTTGTGGGATAAATTCGTGTAATATATAATACTTTCAGGGGAACAAAACTTTTTTAAGTCCTGAAGGTCACTATATTTTTCAGCAGAAATTGGCAACTTGTCTGTATAGAACCTTCCAGGCAAAATGAATTCATTGTGTTGTACAGTGTTCATCTCACTGGTTTTCTTTTTTCTTCCACTGATGCAAGCAGACTCCCAGGGCCCATTATAAGTAGAGCGGAAGCCTATTTTGGTACTCAACTTGTCAACTTTGAGAACTTTTATAGGGCGCGAAGGAAAACATGACTTTTTAGCATAAATTGTGTCCAAATGGCTAGTCCATGATCTGAAATAAGATGTGTCCACCTCTATGACTTCAAATGGACTCGGCTTACATCGGGCATTTTGAAAAATTTCAGTCCAATCCGAAGGAAGTTCTGCTCTGGTCTTTCTGAAAGGAAGCTTAACTGACAGTTGACACTTGTACGGCAAAAAAATTAAGATGGCCGACTATGAGCGCGTTCTCTGTTACAACCGCTGCGATCAGCTTGTTCTAGCGTAGTTTCATAGACAATGGGCACCTTTTTGCTTGGTATAGAATGTAATGAGCGCGTTTTATTCTAAAGTAGGTTTTTTTTCAATGGACTTGACGCAAAATCAGCCCCTTTTATCATGTTTAAAATAACGTGCTCTGATTGGCCTTACAAAAACGAAGTAAATGGTGCAGTTAATTCAAAAAAGGTAAAATTGTCAATGAGCTCCTTTTTTTCCTGTGCCCTTCATATTTATTTCACTGTTTTGCATAATTATTTATTTATTTATTAACATATACAGCCCACATATTATGTACATATTGAACATATATTGTACATATTATTAAATGTCCAAGGTGACATGACAGATGTCACCTCCAATGATTCGGTATTTTTATCATTGTAGATAAATGTATATAGATATAGTACTTTTTATATATTTTGTAAATTGTTTTAAGTTTGTGTTTCGGTTTTTGTTGAATATTTCACTGTATAGAAATAAAAAACTGATATAAAATATTATTTCTTAAATTGATAAAAAAATATGACGTTGTTGACGTTTGCTGTATTGCCAGCCTATTACAATTATCATTATAATCGTTACATAGAAGTCCATGTGTTTTCGCATAATCCTTACATATAAGTATTTAATAACCTCTAAGCGCAGAGATTGATGGACTGAGCAGCACCATGTCATAGAATAAAGAGAGGAAGTAGGTTATCTGCGACCCAATCCGCGATTTAATTGCCTACTGTCTTAGGGTTGACGACTGTCCGCGCTTCGTCGGTTACGGTTGTCGCCCAAACCGCTAACAAATATTTATAGACTAAGAGCTTATGTTTAAATTATTTGCTTAGTATTTAGTTTACATATACTAGTCAGTTTTTTTTTGTAATTTTTATTTTTAGTTTTGTACACATAAAGAACCATATTTATTTTTATTTTTAATTAATACAAATATAAATAATACAAACATAACATCTATTGAATCACACATTTAATACAAAATTACAAATTAGCTACAGAAAAATACCTACTTTCTTCGGTTTCGACTATTACGAAACGCGTTGTTATTAAACTTTAATGTGTAATATATCCGTATCCTTGTAAATAACTTTTAGAAATATAATTTGAAAAATATAAGTCTTTTATTTGTTCATAAATAGACATACCAACTTTGCAGTTTATGTGATCATTTTTAAAAGCTAATGTGCCGAAAAGCCGTGACGCGCGAACCTCGTTCCGTGCTAGCCGCGACTAGCGCAGTCATAGGCACTCTAATATTGTGTTTAGGTGTGCGTGCGGCGACGCATAGATACTATGGCGCAAACATACAAGCCGCGCGCGGTCCGTTTGTATGAAGATAACGTACTTCCCTCTCTTTATTCTATGACCATGTCGTCCGCGTAGCTTATACTGTTGACCATGTAACCGTCAATCAAGAAATCAACCCCGGTACCACTCAGATCAACAATCAGCTGGTTAATGTACAGGTTGAATGTACAGGTAGGTGATGTAAGTCCACCCTGTCTAACCCCACATTCCAACCCATACTCGTCCGAAAGCTCTCCAAGCCATTTGAGTTTGGTGGCCGTACCAGTGCTTAATATTTTTAAAAGAGAAAATAAAATGTAAAAATCGGGAATTAAATTATTAGAAGTAAAGCTCTGATGTAGGAAATTATAACTTATTTAATTATAATGAAATCACAGACAAACTTGGTACAAACTATTCAAGAAGTTGCTATTGCTAGCTAGGTAATTATTATTTTAGAGCATAGCGTAAATAACAAATTATATCGATATCCTTTAATTTTATTGTCTGGAATTTCTACTGCAAAATCAAATCAGAAAATGGCATAACAAACAATTAAGTACTTTCAATTATATCGTTCGATAAGTATTTCCCTTATCCTAACTACTATCTTAATATTTTATGTTGTATTTAGTATGAATAGGGAGTTTATGGAGTAATTGTTTGTGTAATAAAATTTGGCATGATTTTGTTAAATAAATTCATTAAATAAATTAACAAAATCGCGCCAAATTTTGTTAATTTGTAAGAATCGGGAGAACCAGGATTGTTCTCTTGAGAACCGGTTCTTTTCATACACTTGAAGAATCCTAGGAATTTTCGGAATCGGGATGCCCGGTCGCAAGCCCTTCCCATGGCGGTATTCCGGCAAAGAGGCTCGCCACCTCAGCGGAGAACGTGCGGTATGCCCGGACCAGCCGAACGCTCTGGGACGCGGTCAGGCTTCGGGCTGGTCGCTTCCTTAGAAATCGCGCCCACACCGGTGCCCCGTAAAGGGCCATGGACCGCGTAGAGCCCCGGTAGGAGGCGTTTGGTCCCCCTAAATTGGGGAGGAGCCACCCCAGGGCAGCCCCGGCCAGTCCCAGTCTGGGAGCCCAACATCAGAAGTGCTCCTCGAAGTTCCACGGGATGAGGTGATGACACTTAAGTACTTCATCGTCGACCCGACGCCGATGTGAAGCCCTCCTACCGTTATGTGGGAACCTGACGGTGGCGTGTTCCGAGGACCATGAACGCAAATGGCCTCGGACTTGTGCGGGGCTACCTCGAGTCCCAATTGCCGGATCCTCTGGACGATTGTCGCAACCCCGAGGGTCGCTGCATCGGCCGTCGCCTGGTGCGACTTCCCTTGTGCCAGGACCAGAGTCCAGTGTCCTCAGCATAGCAAACTACACTGAAGCCGATAGGGAGATCTGCTACCGGAATGCCTTCCTGATGCAACTCCAGGGTAGGGTGTTGAAGGTGTTAGCGATGTCTAGATACAGCACCAAGACAATCCCACCCCGGGCCATAGCAAGCGCGTGCGAGCCGTAGAGCGCCCCCTGCGGAAGCCAAACTGGTTCTCCGCCAAATCCCGCCCCGTTCGCCTGAGTCACTGGACGAGGCGGTTTTCAATGGCTCTTTCAAAGAGCTTACCCACCTGGTCGTGGAGCAGGATGGGCCGGTAAGCGGACGGAGTGTCCGCAGGGCGGCCTGGCTTCTTTATGAGGACCAGTTTCCCTGTCTTCCAGCGAAATGGAAACTGGCCCCTTACCAAACATGCACCTAGTAGCCCTTAGTCGAGGCCCGAGAGCCCCTAAGACCAGAACCCAAGCTTTTCCAGGTAAGCCGTCGGTTCTTGGGGCGGTATTTTTGGCATTCAGCCGGTAGGGGTGTTCTATCGTTGCTCCAAAGGTGACCGAGGTAGAGCTGAGAGTGGCGGTAGGTATACCGCCACTCTCAGCTCTACCTCGGTCACCTCTGGAGCAACGCCGTCCTTGGTGTGGTCCGCATCAGGCATCGCAGGAGGCGGAGTATGTTTCTCTCGCGTGGGAATCAGAGTGCTCACCACCTCCTCCACGAGCTACGTCAGGTACCCTAGTCGCTTGTCCTGCCAAATGGGAAAGACCCATTGATAGCGCAATGTATCGCGTTTCTTATCCAGCGTGGTCGGTCCTTTGGTATGGTAAAAGCCAGTTTTGATGGCAGGTGTTGATAACTAGTTTCTTTGTTATTATAAATCCTTATCAGAATCGATATTTTAAAGAATTTGAACATAAACCTATTTGTTGATACGGTGTATCATTAACTCAATATACGAATGATTTTATCGCACTTGGTAATGATCCTAAGCCGTTTGAAACATCATTTGTTTTAATATGCAGAATATAACTTCAGTTATCAGCGGAATCAGGCGAGCGGCGATAGTAGGGCATCCCCGCCATTTCATTTCCTCGTCATTGTAGGTACAGACGATAACTTTTCAACTTTATGTCTAAAGCATTAATGCTTAAGGTTGATTGGGAATAATTGACAGTTTCAGGTAGCTTGACCTGCTGTCGTCCGTACATTCATAAAAACGTAACAACATAGTAACGAGCGTTTGTGTTTGTGTGAGTAAGACACCTGGGTGACTACGTATTGTGAAGCTCGCGCGCTAATTTCAGTAACCGCTCATTAACGACATAAATATTAATAATAATAGACTTTATTACATCAAAATAAATGAATTTGGTAACAAGAGAAACTAAATTAAAAGCGGTTAAAAGAAGCCTGTATTGAGTATTTGGGAGTGCGTGTTTATGTGCGTGTGCATGCGTGTGGGCGTGCGTTTGTGTGCGTGTTGCTGCGTGTATGTGTATGAGTATGCGCGCGCGTTTGTGTGTGTTCGTGTTTGTGTGTGTATATGCAGCAGTTTTTTACCAGAAGGGTTTATTATAATCTTGTGAAATAGATATTATAACTTTCTCTGTTTCGTCATAGTTCAGTGACAGTAGCCATGACTTGAGATTCTGTTTGACTTTATATAGTTTACAAATTGAAAGTTTTGACAGCCTCCGTGGCGTAGCGGTAGCGAACGCGGCCGTTGCGCAAAGAGGCGCGGGTTGGATCCCCGCACAGTGCAAATGTTTGTATGAATGAATATGAATATTTGTGCTGCACATTGAGGTGCATGCTATACTTATTTCCGAATCATGGCTGAAACCTTGCCTCCCGTCATCAAGTTATTCTTTGCCCGGTTTCCAGCTTATTAGAAACGACCGCGCAGTCGGCGCTGGTGGTGGTGTTGCCATATATCTCCGTACGCAAATTCCCTACTCTATTGTCAATATATCGGCTCAGCCACCGCCGTCAAATGCCGGTGAACATCTCTTCATTGAAGTCGAACTTCACCATTCGAAATTACTTCTTGGCGTCTATTATTGCCCCTCTTTACGCGTTAGTTTCTTTTCTTCCTTTGAAAGCCTCCTAGAAATCCTTGTGCCTTCTTACAGTCATAGCATAGTCATGGGTGACTTTAATACCTGTTTGTTGAAAAAAGACCATCGATCTTCTTCTCTCACTAATATTGTGGCTTCCAATAATCTTTCCATTCTTCCATTAAGTGCCACCCACCATTTTCCTAACTCTACTCCTTCACTCCTCGACTTAATTTTTGTCTCTTCCCTTGATCACGTTGCCAAGCATGGTCAATGTTCAGCCGACGCCTTTTCCTATCACGATCTGATTTTCCTATCATATAAAATCCGTCCGCCTAAGGCTAAAGCTAAAATTCTTATGCAACGCAATTTTGGTGGTATGATTGTTGACAATCTTTGCAAAGATGCCAGCAATATAGATTGGTCTGCTCTGTTTGCTTCTGCATCAGTTGATGACCAAGTTAACATTTTTACAACGAAGCTTATTGAGCTCTACGATCATCACGCACCTGTTCGAGCAGTTAAGGTTAAGCAGTTACCGGCGCCGTGGCTCACAGATGAGATTAAAGCGTTGATGGTCAAAAAGGCTACGGCAAAGTCTAAGTTTAAGCGTAGGCCTAATGACGTTAACAGAGAAAGATACATTGCAATCCGTAATCACTGCAACAAGGTGTGTAGGAACGCTCATCGCCACTACATTCATGCTTCTGTCCAAAATGGGGACGCATCCAAAGTTTGGAAATTTCTTAGAACATTGGGGATCGGTAAAACCCGGCAACAGAATATCCTAAAAGACATAGACATAAATGCTATGAATAATCATTTTACTTCTTCGTCCGATTTTGATAGGACAACAAAATTGAATACATTAAATTATCTTTCTACTCTTCCGACTCCCAGTTATTCTCCATTTGTCTTTGGTCAATTTTCCGCTTGTGATGTTAAGAAGAGCATACTATCAATTACTTCTAATGCAGTAGGAAGTGACTGTATCAGCCGTAATATGTTGCTCCCTGTGGTGGATGTTATTCTTCCCGTAATTTGTCATATCCTCAATTTTTCAACATCTAGTGGGGTTTTTCCTTGCTCGTGGAAAGAAGCCCAAATAATTCCTTTGCCTAAAAAGTCTAATCCCACATCCTTTTCTGAATATCGTCCAATATCCGTCTTACCATTCCTTTCCAAAGTCCTTGAACGGTTAATCCATAATCAAATGAGCACTTTTCTCTCTAAGAATAATCTCCTCAACTCCTTCCAATCTGGCTTTCGCCCTGGTCATAGCACCACCACTGCACTTCTGAACATTACGGATGATATAAGGTCAGCCATGGAAAGTGGTAATCTGACGGTCTTAGCTTTGCTGGATTTCAGTAACGCTTTTAACACTGTTGATTTTGATGTTTTGCTTGGCATACTTTGTTCTCTTAACATATCTCCATCGGTAATTGACTGGTTTCGTAGTTACCTGTTTGGTCGTCGGCAACGTATTTGCTTCGGGGAGACCTTGTCTTCCTGGAGTAATACGTCTGCTGGTGTACCGCAGGGTGGCGTGCTATCCCCTTTACTTTTCGCAGTTTTTATTAACTCTATCTCTGACGAACTAATTTCTTCCTACCATCTTTATGCAGATGATTTACAAATTTACTCACGAGCACCTCTTGGAAATCTGTCTGAGGCCATATTAGCGATCAATCGTGATCTGACCCGCATATGTGACTGGAGCAAAAGATATGGGCTTCTCGTCAACCCCTTAAAGACGCAGGCTATAGTCGTGGGCAGTTCTAGGACGGTCTCTAGAATCGACTAGACGACCCTACCTGAAGTTTCTTTTGATAACTCAGTGGTTCCCTTTAGTGACAAAGTTAAGAACTTGGGAATATATATTGATAAAACTTTTTCTTGGAGTTCCCAGCTGCAGGAAGTTAGCCGCAAGCTATTTGCATCTGCTGCGTCTCTGAATAGATTACGTAATTTCCTACCGACGGCCACCAAAATTGCACTTGCACAATCTCTTCTTCTACCCATCCTCGACTATGCTGATGTCAGCTATCTTGATATTACCCAAGACCAACTAGATAAGCTTGAGCGACTTCAAAATTTTTGTATAAGGTTCATATTTGGTCTGCGCAAATATGACCATGTATCCGAATTTCGTGTAAAGCTCAAGTGGTTACCAATTCGCCTTCGTCGGAATGCTCACATTCTTTCCCTTCTATATAATGTGCTCTTTTCTCCTTTCACCCCTCTTTATCTCAAGAATCGCTTTCAATTTCTGTGCAACTCTCATTCTAAAACGTTAAGGTCATCAGATAACTTAAAGCTCAAAATGCCTATGCATTCCACAACGTTCCTTGATAAATCTTTCACTGTTCAGGCCCCTCGTTTGTGGAATGCATTGCCAATTGAAATTAAACGCGCGCAATCGTTGCAGGAATTCAAGAGACTCGTGAGGGAACACTACTTGTCGTTATGATCTAGTTCAACAAATACTTTTTGGCTAATTTACTTGCTTACCTGTTATGTTCAGTTTCTATGGATTAATTTTTGTATATGTATGTATTTGTGTATCTACTTTAGTATATTGTAATAATGATGTTTGCACCAATGACAGTCCCATTTGTGGTTCCGGAATATCTGTCCATCCTTTGGTTGCCTGGAAGAGATCGCATTAGCGATAAGGCCGCCCATTGTATGTTTTTTTTTTGTGATGAATGTTTTTTGTTCCATGTTTGATTGGTGTACAATAAAGAATATATAAATAAATAAATATTTGCGCTGTTGTTACGGGTTGTTGGAGCCCTCAAAAGTCTAACAATTTGTCTAACTGCACTGCTTAGATATCGCCTTCGGGTTTCGATGTCGGCCACATATCTGAAATATATTAGCAAAGCCGGGAGCAAAAAGTATCCGTATGTGTGCGCCAATCCAGCTTCTCGTCGGTATAAACACCTAGATATTTGATATTTGTTATCATCTCTAGGCGTTTGCAGATGCAATGAGATGAAACATGACAGGTATCTGCTATTATTTAATAGAGTTCATGAATGTCGGTTTGGGTGAATTTGGCGGTTTAAGGTCGTACCCTCACCAAATGACCTCGAGCATTTGCTCCCTTTTCACCGCGCCCCACCTCTACAATACTTCGCAAAATATTACTAGCGCCGTCTGGCGGACGAAGTACTTACAAATACAAGTTAAATTTATAGACCACAGAAGTAACAGACATGGCACTTTTATTTTTGTTTATTGGTGCGCCCAAATACTTTTGGTTATTATAGACTGAAACAAATGTTGACGATACTTCATAATAAAAATTTTGCGTATTTTATTTTTTAACCGACTTCCCAAAAGTGTGGTTCTCAATTCGATTTATGTGTGCTCGCTGATAACTTTATCGTTAATGAACCGATTTTGACCATTCTTTTTTTTTATATGAAAGAGTATGCTGCCTATGTAATCTCATTGTTACCACGTCAGTGTCGATAATGGAAATTCTAAGAAATTTAGGCCAATTATCTAAAATTGTAGGCACGCTTCGGGTGAAAACTTGATACTCGTATTTATATCGGATGATACTATAAAACCGTGAAGATTTGGGCCTGACCTGATGATGGAGATGACAGAGAATCAAGGGAATCCACATCGGACGCAACTGTCATGTGTTTGGGCTTACTTAATTTTTATTGATTAGACCTTTACAACTAAATATGTTATGACTGTAACTTCAGGGTTGGAAGTTAGTTTTGTAGATTGAAAGTTAGCTAAGTCAGATGGTCAAAGGGATAGAAAAATAATATAATAAAGGTTAATTTATCATTATTTATTATTTTAAGGGAAAACGTAATCAGGGTCAAATAAATTTCTGCAGACAGGAAAACTACATAAAAAAAAGATTTGATGTTTTTTTTTTGGGCTCAGGCAAGACTGAAATTATATTATTATTCTCGTTTAATAAAACAAATACGTAAATTGTAAAAAATAAAACTATCGTATAAAAAAAAAAAAACAAATACATATACTATAATATTATTTACACAAAGCTTTGTGTTTGTGTAAAGGAAGCTTCCTTTTGCAGAATAATAAAAAGTAAAAACTAAAACCCAACTACGACAAAAAACGTCGCTGAAAAAGTATGAAACAAGATTTTCAGAATACTGAACCGAACAAAGTTGCTAATGTAGTTGCAAGTAAATGGACACAGTAGACTCTACCAAGATGCCTTCGTTGTAAATTGACAATAATGTCATACAATACTATTCTCAAGTATGCAATATTAACTATGTAGAGATAAATTTACATGTTTGGAAAGGCGTAGTCACACGTTACATATACCTACCTACCGTAGCACCTTGACAACGTAAAGTTAATATTGCATACTTGAGAATAGTATTGTATGACATTATTGTCAATTTACAATGAAGGCATCCTGGTAGAGTCTACTGTGTCCATTTACTTGCAACTACATTAGCAACTTTGTTCGGTTCAGTATTCTGAAAATCTTGTTTCATACTTTTTCAGCGACGTTTTTTGTCGTAGTTGGGTTTTAGTTTTTACTTTTTATTATTTGTACTATTTTGGTGTTAAAGTGTATTTGTGGCGCATAATATTAACAAAAGTTAAACTGATGAACTAAAAACTAGGTACTTGACATATTACATCTACACGCACATATAACAACATAAGCCCGAAGGCATATAGTGCAGAGGACATTTTTATGGGAGTTTTAGCCAGTTATCAAACTGTTTCCGCCTTCACCGCGTGGAGTTACTCCCAGCTTATGTCGTTTTCATTAGTGCATTACATATTCTATTAATGTTCACACTGCTCTACATTGCATAAAGCGATTCACAGTTCCCGTGATCCACGCTTTACTCTTATCGCTCATATTTAACATCATTAAAGCATTCTTGTAATTATGTACAAGCATAAAGCACTCGTGAAGCTCTTTCACGTGATACCAAACACGGTATATTTATTTTAATTTTATATTAACATAGAACTTTTGTCCGCTAGAGGGCGCAATACTAAATTTGGTGACAAGCTTTATAGCTCATAACTAACAGAATATCAAGGCCTTTCTAATGGTACTGCAGTGGTCTTATTCTGATAAGTAGTAAAGAAGCTATGAACGAAAAGATGTGAATTATATGCAACCAGCCCATGAATACAGGTAAAGTCACACGCAAATGCTAGCAATATATATATATTCAAAATACAAGTAAAGCTTTCAAATGATACCAAACACGGTATATTTTTCTTAACTTTATTTTTTTACTCTGTATGTTTTGTCCGCTAGAGGGCGCCACAGTAGATTTTGTGAAACCCCATATAGCCTATAACCAGCAGACAATTAAGACGCTTCTAATGATATTTCATTTGTCGAATTCTGATAAGTAGTTTAGAAGTTACGAGGGAACAGATGAACATACATACATACATACATACATACATACATACATACATACATACATACATACATACATACATACATACATACATACATATATACATACATGCATACATACATACATACATACATACATACATACATACATACATACATACATACATACATAGCCTGTCAAAATCATAACCCTCCTTTTGCTTTGCCGTAGTCGGGTAATAATAAACATCTGATTAATACAATATCCGGTCAGACTGGACGCTGACGGCAGCATATTTGGAAAAGGCCTGCTAGCTAACGACGTATTTCGTTTGCTTTAATTCCTATAAGATCACAATGAAAGTATGAGCATTTCTAGAAATAACGCAATGAAATAACACAACTTAAATTCAGTCTCTTGATTTTAATTGATTTTTGCATAAGCATGACGAGTAGGTAGTGTTTGTACTATGTTAAAGTACAGTGTTGTAAATTGTTGAGGAATTCCCTCGACTGTCTATGGTCTTCATCATCAGATCTATTGCAGACCATCATTTAAACCTATATGGGTGTAAAGTTTTCATCAATATAAATGAATTAAGTCCAAACACAAGGTAACTATTGTAAACATTTGAGGAGTTCCCATAACTGGCCTTTGTCTTCATCATCAGAGCTTTAATGACAATCACAACTCATTTAGGTGTAAAGTTCTTATCAATATAAATTTATTAAGCACAAATACGAGGCAGCTGATGTGAATCGTTAAGGAGATCCCTCGGCTGTCTCCCGGCTCCATCATCAACTCCGAACTTTACTAAATTGTAGTGCGTTAAAACACTTAATGAAAAAAAACATAGAAATGCCCTAGGCGCCCCTATGATTTTTTAAATTTCTCCTAGGTTTCCTTAGTCTTCCATCATCAGACCCTAATTTCCTTAACATGAGACTACCTTGAAGATATAATATTTCTAATTAAAAAAAAAACATGTGGCACCCGGGAACTGCCGCGGTAAAGCTATTGCATAGCATTTTTTATCAACTTATGCAATAGGGTGTTTGACTAAAAAATCCTAATTAGTCTGTCAGTCAGATTTCCAAAAAAATACTCATCATCATCATCATTATTACAGCCGAAAGACGTTCACTGCTTGATATAGGCCTGCCCTAAGGTTCTCCACGACGACCGGTCCTGCGCCTCCCGCATCCAGCGGTTTCCCGCGACCTTCACCAGGTCGTCGGTCCACCTTGTCGGGAGCCTACCCAAAAAATACTAGACACATATTTTTTTCTTTTTTCATATAAACAAAAAATGAAGACGACACAGTGCTTTGAAAACTCGTGTGACGTCACTGCACGCTACACTTTTCAGCGGCCAGTGACGTCACCAGCCATCACTCCTGATTTTTGATGCCTATTATATTTGTCAATTTTTATTGAATTGATAAAACAAAATATACGAAATATAAAACGTATATAATAAACCTATCCAATATTATTCTATAATCTGAATGACGGACTAATTAGTTTTTTTTAGTCAAATACCCTTTTATTTATATTATAGTAAAGTGATCCGCAAACAAACATAAAAAACATATAACCTCCTCCCTTTTGAAATCGGTTAAAAAAACGAACACCAAAATGAACGTCATATATCATCATAACAGAGACACTTTATGATAGTATTATACTCTATGCGACATGCGGTGCGTGAGCGAGCAAGCAGATGCTTTTTCCCTCATGCGCCGACCGCTATGCTAGCGGACCGCGCGATGACGAACGACACGGGTTCCCCCTTCGAGAGCTTGTGGCATACTGAATCACAATAGCTCGGGCAAGAGAAATGGTGGGAAATACGCTCAGATTGTTGAATAAAATTTTTGTTATGGTCGTTTTAAAAAAATATTTCTACAATAATGTTCGTCATGAAATTGCCTATCCATTAGTGTAAGAACGCAATCTAAATAATGCTTACTTTTCGAGGAGATGCACTTTTTTGATAATTATTTCTCTTGTCAGATGTTTCGTTGTGAAGGAATTATTTAAACATTATACTTAGAAAAAAAATCTACAATTTTGGAGTCAAGATTATGGAGAAAATTTATGTATTATTAATAAGTTGATATTTCTTTTGGATAAAGAGTAGATAGCTCCGAAAAACTACATAAAAACGGTCTGCGGTGTGTTTTTCCTCTGGAACCGCCTTAAACTGAATTTCTTTAGTCTTGGAGATATTAAGCGTCAGAAGATTGGTGGAAAGCCAGTCCATAATTGATCGCAAGGTAAGTTCAGTGATTTGTTAAGCCTTGTCCCAGGTTACGTCGGATATAATTAGTATCAAATGACTATCATATTTATTTTTATTCGTTTTATTAGTAGCATACGGTCTAGCCTTTTCGCGAACTCTGCTTTATCACCCTTTTATACCATTACCTACGTATGATAAAATAAGCGTGTTGGTATGGCGTGTAATCAGTTTATTATTAATTATAAATTCATTTATTTTCCCTCAGAATGGTTTGTAGTACTTAACAATTCTGACCAAAATCATAAATTCACATTGTGAGAGCGGTACCAATTACGTAACACACTATCAATAGCAATGGGTTTCATTTTGACAGTTGATCAACATTCATTGCTTTATTTACATAGCCGACTAGACAGTAGCAGAGACATGTTTCGAATATATGGACCAATGGACCAGCAATAAGCTTCAAAATTATTCCAACTAATGGTATAATTGCGTGACGCAATTAGGATGCTGGTGCCTAAGTAGGTTTTACGGAAACCTCATCATCATCATTATCATTTCAGCTGAAAGACATCCACTGCTGGACATAGGCCTCCCCCAAGGGTTTTCACAACGACCGGTCCTGCGCCTCCCGCATCCAGCGGTTTCCCGCGACCTTCACCAGGTCATCGGTCCACCTTGTCGGGGGCCTACCCACGCTGCGTCTTCCGGTGCGTGGTCGCCACTCGAGAACCCGTCGGTCCCATCAGGCATAGGCCCTACGGGCAATGTACCCGGCCCACTGGCACTTTAGTGTTGCAATTCTTCGGGCTATGACGGTTACTCTCGTTCTTCGGAAACCTGCAAACAATCAGGTAGGTAACATGTTTTCCTACTACATATTTAAACAAAAAAATAATAAAAAAATAGAAGAGCAATTAGACTCTAACTTTTTTTAGAAAACCTTTATCCAAAAAAAAAAAAAAACAACCGACTTCCAAAAACCCCTAAAAAGTGAAAAATAACTAATTTCGGAAGTCGGTGTCTTTGGATTTTGTATATTCGCGTTATATAAAGTTCTCCTTGATTTCTCTGGTCTTCGACCATACGATCCTGATGTCCTTATCATGGGACCACCTTGGAAATATCTTCTTTAAAAAAAAAGAATTATTAAAATTGGTTCTTAAACGATGAAGTTAGCCGCGAACAACATAAGAAAAAACAGCATATATACGGTCGAATTGAATAACTTCCTCTTTTTTGAAGTCGGTTAAAAAGAGCAGTGTCGTCAGCGTATATTAAAATTTAGACCATTAGGTACTAAGGTGATGCTGGCACAGGTCATTGATGTAAACCAAGAAGAGAGTCGGTCCGAGTATACTGGCCTGAGGCACCCCAAAGGGCACTGTCTCTTCATTACTCAACATACCATCAATTCTAACTTGCTGCTTCCGGTTAGATAGGTAGTTGTGGAATAATTTTAGGGGAAGGTCCCGTACTCCCATCCCCCCCTACACCCCACCTTCCCCTTAGAATGCCATCCAAAGGTTGCCAGTAAAAGATCGCTGTTAGCGATATAAGACCGCCCATTGTGTCACCCTTTTTTTTTGTAAAATATTTTTATTTATGTTCTGTAATCTATATGGTGTACAGTCAAGACCAAAAGTCGAGTTACAATCTCACAAAACTATGCCCAAGCAATACTAGTTGTAGTTACGACCATCTTCTATAATAAAGTTTGATACATATTGACAACTTACTGCCCGCTTATGATTGTTAGGTACTACTTAGTAATTTCAACGTTCACAGTAAGTGTTCCAATAGCCTAGCGGTCCTCGCCTTGATAGGCATTCAAGGTGGTTCGAGTTCAAATCTAATAACTAACAAAATAGTTTTGAAATGTGTATTGATGAATTATGAATTCTGACAACAAAAATATGTAAAAATAGCGATCCGAAACTTAACGATGATACTTTATTTTAAGATTTTTCTATATTAGTATCATTATAAAAAGCTGACGGTAGATTTGAAACAAACTGAACAAAAAATATTCCACTACCTACAATAACTATTATTAACTACAATAACTCAAATAATATTACTTAGCTGTTGTTGGTTGGTGAACATATATGTGGTTACGAGTTCCTGTTATTAGTTTTACTTTTTTAATCAATATGCAGGCATATGCAGCAATTTATTCTCAAATATCATATATGAAACCGGCTTTTGTGTAAGTTGTTTTTATTATTATTTGGGCAAGGTGCAAACCAATCGTTTGTTGTAAGTGTGTAATAAAATTGTTATTGTTTTAGAGAAATACTGTAAGCCAAAGTCAAGAGGTTGGAAGACGAAGGTGGCTTATGTGTCGAGACAAGTGGAACGATACAACAATATTTACCGTTGAATAAACTTTTAAATCATGCGAAGAAGGGAGGTTGCATTTGTGGTTTAAAAATAAACTGGCGAGACCGGTGGACACTTATCGAGCTAAACAAAAACAAAAAAAAAAAAAACAATTTATAACAATCACAGTGCAGAAGTGTCCTACAGAGTGTTTTAAATAAAATTATATATCCTAATAACGGACTCTAAACCAACTCGTAAAGTAATTTAGCTAAGTGACAGTAATATGTTCGGTTGGCTTAATGGCTAACAGATGTCGCCTTTTGCAATTTCAATACAAATTACTTTTGGTAAATTATAAAACAATAATTTCGGAATTCGATAAGAAATAAGTTCGTTTACTTTTGAACTAAGAAAGCGCTTGAAGATTATAATCTCATGCCTTCAAACTCCGAAAAAAGGCACTGCAGGATGGCAGCCATGCTATACACGCAAAAAATTGTAAATGTATTAAGCACTGTTTTGTGTTCTAAGTATAGATTATTTTATGATTGTAATAATATTCAGGTTAAGCTTTAATCCTCATTTCTTTAAGAAAATGAATAATTAAGCTATAACCTCTTTAATGATAACATGTAATACTATAACTTTCATATCTAAAAACCAAAACCTTTTTTTATATTTTTTACCATAATAATATCATAAGTTTGTCAAGGATTACTTTTATATAAAATATTACAATGCTGCCGTTTCAACGTTTGTTTCATTTATTAGTATAAGTATATCTATACCGAATAATATATAACTTTATAATATATTGCATTATAATATGCTTATTGTTTTTTTTTGTATATTTTTTATTATATTACATCTATAGTAAACTAAAACATATAATAAAATCCTATTTTGGTATAAATATTCAGTAAATTTTCCTATTCGTTTAAATATTCTTTGCAAACATTTTTACTTTAAAATACAAATCAGTTACCATAATTTTAAATTATATGAAACAACAAAAAGATTTGCCATTATTAGGGATCGAACTCACAATCTCTCGGTTAGGCTAGACTATTGTTAAGTGCGGCCGCTAACTTAACTTCAAATGAAGTAACGAAATTTTGAATTACTTTAAAGAAAGATGAAGACTGCGATAATAAAATAATGCGTTAGTGTGCGTGACCGGTTTAGCGCAGGCGACAGTAGTCTTTAAGGTGGGAATGGACTTCTACAGCTGATTGTAATTAAAATTAGATTGTGATAAAGAGTATTCTATTCTATTCTATTCCCACATGTTCCATTTTACCCAATAAATGTGGAACAGAAACCATGTCAAAGGCGTTTGCCAGGTTCAGAAACACCATCAAGCATTTTCCCCTCTATCGAACCTGGTTAACCAATTCATGTACCGCGTCATCGGTAGATTTTCCACGCCGCAACCCAAACTGGGAAGATGAAAGAAGGTTGTAATGTAAAGGTAGTAGTGGTGTTAATGTAACCTCTAGGAACTTAATCAGCTAGCAGTAGTTTAGATAGTGTTGTACCTACTTAAACACTACAAGTGTAACTCACTCACTCATAATTAGCGAAATAAAAGTGTTCTATAATAGAACACTCATATTAGGCTTGTAGTGTTTAAGTCCCATACAATATGGTCGAGCCTATTGATTTTATTTTATGAGAACCCTTCTTTTACACGTCAGTCATATATTAACTAGATGAGGTCGCCTTTTTTGTTTTTTGTTATGGATGAAACCAATGAAATCAGTCTATCCGCACTAATATTATAAATGCGAAAGTAACTCTGTCTGTCTGTCTGTCGGTCTGTCTGTCTGTCTGTCTGTCTGTCTGTCTGTCTGTTACGCTTTCCCGCTTAAACCTCTCAACCGATTTTGATGAAATTTGGTACAGACAATCTTTAGACCCTGAGAAAGAACATAGGCTTTTATCCCGGAAAAAATTGATGTTCCCGAGGGAAATCTGAAAAGCGCGATATAACCGAACTCCACGCGGGCGAAGCCGCGGGCGGAAAGCTAGTCAATGATATGTGTAACAGCGTCTTTTGCTGAAGATATATTGATAGCAAAAATATTTAATTTGAGACTGTTAAAACGAGAAATCACGAAAAGAAGAAAAGGATTTGGAAGATATTATCGATATGCTGAAACATATTGATACGGCGAACTCTGAGCAATTGCCCATATTCGAATCGAAGAAGCTACAGAAATCACCTCCGAGATGTAACACGTCTGTGAAAGTATATTTTCAAATTGCAAGATCAGGATCAGGTGAAACTCACAAGCGGAGATGAGTGGAGTAAAAATGATTTAGTTACACGGAAAGAAGTGAGTGATTCGCATAATTTCAAACAGACAAATGAAAGACATTTCTATCCTGTTATTAGACACAATATAAAAAATAATACTGTCATAAGTGTAATACAAGGTCAGGATATTATCCACGTGGAGGCCCGTACCCCGGTTTCAGTTGCGCCGAGCAAACGTACATAATTATGTGGAGGCATGTGTGGAGGCCATTATTACGGTTTCGAACGAGCGACTTATTTGCGCCCTCACCTGTGGTGCAGAGATCGTTACCATGAGTGCCCCCAAATCGATCGCGATTGTGAATAATACAGCTGTGTGTAGGTATGCGTCGGCGCTGGCAGCGAGTGTAAATCGAGAACGTTTACAGTTTGTGAAATTAAGTAAGATAGTAGAAGATAAAAATAATGAATGGACTTTGGAAATAAATAAAAAGAGGATACGAAATATGTTTATCAGCAACCCGATAAATGAAACGTATGATTTAAATGCATCGTTTAGGTCAGCGTGGACTTAGATACTCTTTGTATTTATAATATATCTACAGAAAGTAGTGATAATGACATTGGAAATTATATTTTCGGTAAGACTTGTTTGAAAATATTGTACCAAAGAATAAGCGAGGGTACAATTCTTATAAATTCTTTATTGAGAAAAACAAACTGCTGTTATTTCTGAATGACGCTCTCTGACGGGAATACTTTCAAAAGCTTGTGCAATGTAAAAATAAAGTCAGAGTTAGTGAAAGCTCTGGTTCGGGTATCGTTAATAACCAGTCAAGATGGATATTTATGTGAAATAAGCATCTTCTTGCATATTTTTACATTGAACTATTAATCCTTAGAGAAGTCATTAGAATGTGTTCGAGATATGTATATTATGTAAGTTTGCAGATGTATTCCAGCGCTGGCTCCTCTTCCACGATGTGCACCTACCAATACGACGCACGGAAAAGTCTACCGTGGATACTTCGGCGGGTATTCTTAAGGGGTGTCCTTTTGGTGAAGTGGCTATTTTGTGGCGCAAAGGATTATTTAATACTGTGAGTGTTATTAACTGCAATAGTAATAGGCTAGCGGCCATAAAGGCGACATTAATTGATAACCGTTCTGTGATGATATTCAGTGTCTATCTACCGACGGACAACTAAGAAAATTTCTTGGAATCCACAAATTGTTTTGGTGAAAGTAGTGCCATTGTGGAAACAATCACACTGAAACGATGTTTATGCTAAGAGACTTTAATTCTCTTCAGTATCAACCATTTTGGTCTAACCTATTTCTACCGTCTAACTACTGACAAAATCATCGGTGGATACGCGCTGATATAGAAAAGTTAGGTGTTGACTCCGATTCTTTTACGTATGTGTAATTTAATTAGATATATGTTATAAGAGGCTAATTGGCGACCTTGCCAAAATATGTAACCACATAAGAGGGTCACCTAATTTAAATACTTGGATCACTATATCACTGAAGACCTCAGGCATCAGGTAGACATTGAACGCGAGCGCAGGGATTTAGCAGCCAGATGCAATATGGTGGCTCACAGATTCGCGTGCTGTTGTAACAAAGTAAAAATACCGCTGTTCAAAATAACGAGTTTGTGGTTCAACTGTACACGGACATACTAGATGCACTGCGAGTGTAATATTAAGGGCATAGGACGGGCTTTTTGGGGGGACTGTCTTATGTAATATTGACGTACAGAAGGTACTGATTCTTAGCCTAATTTAAATAAATTACTTTTAATTTTGATTTTGAATATATCACTTGAAACCATTATGGTTTCAAGGTGCTGTTGAGGTTGCCCCGGTTCTGCAGCGCCTCTGATGAAATAAATGAATATTTTTTATTCAAAATAATGTAAAAATCTGTGAGAATCTATTTGCTCTGATATTTATGCAGTCCGTTTCTTCATACATAGTTTTTAAATCTTATTGTGCTTCTTGCCCGTTTTATGTTATGTTTTCTAACATCCCCAAATTTTATGTACTTTCCATTTTTCGCGAAGTTTATAGTTATTGCTGATATGAAGGGTAGTCGTGGCGGCCTAGTGGTCAAAACACCAGCCTCTCAAGTATGAGGGTGGGTTTGATTCCATGTCAGGCAAATACCAATGTAACTTTTCTGAAGTTATATGTACTTTCTAAGTATTTCTTGGACACCAATGACTGAAGGTGAAGGAAAACATCTTGAGGAAACCTGGACTTTAAGTCTGAAATCGCCAACCTGCATAGAGCAAGCGTGGTGATTATATGATATAGTATGAGAGGAGACCTGTGCCCAGCAGTGGGACGATAAAAAGGTAGCGATGAGGGATGATGATGATGAATGTAAAAAAATATGTAAAATATCATCATTTCAAAGCAGTTAACAGACGTTTATGTAGTTATACCGCTAATAAGACGACAGGGTAGCCTTTTCAACCGCACACGCTTCAATGTTGTCTTTAATTTCAAATATGCTTTTTGATCATGTTAAAGTTTTAGTTAATCTTTAGGTATCTTTATTAAATTTTTCTTTATTTTTTTTTTTTACTGTGGAAATCACTTCTTGTTTTACAAAGTACCGGCTTATTCCAAAAACATTTCAAAATATGTTTATGTGTATTTGTTTATGTGTGTGTTATGTGTTGTTATATATGTTTTCAAAATATGTTGTAATACTAATTACTCAGTGTCATTCAATACATACATAATCTGGCTGATGTGCAAGTAGCTCACACCATAGGGTATTTATGCTGTTGTATACAACGTGTAACAAAAAGGGTATATACATACCAAGGGCATGGCATCTTTAGATGATATCAAACGATATCGGAAGGGTTTCAACTCAAAATAAAATACTCAAAAAATTGGTATCAAATTTTCGGTTTCGTGTGTTTCTTAAAATAAAATCATAACAAACGTGGCAGCACACTACATATGTTAATAACTACACGTTACCCGTCACGTTACTTGCCAAAATCCGATAAATGTCTTCAATATCTCTGTGCGACTAGTATGCTAGTAGCCTATCACAGGCGGTGTTTTTCCTCATAACTTCTTAACATAAAGAGATAGAATTAAAAAACCCTTCCACTATCGTTTGATATCATGTAAAGATGCCATGCCTTTGTTATGTATATACCCTTTATGTTACACGTTGTATAATAGATTTTACGCTTATATACTCTAAGTAAAACCGGAATGTACCCAAAGGGGAAATAACAATAAAACCATAAGTAAATGAATGAATAATTTTATTAATAATACAAACTGTCACAATCAATTTAGTTTGCTGCATTTGCGACGATCCAATCGGTGTAAGGTGAGATGGCAGTAGAGAGTAAGGGATAGTCAGCACCGTTGGGGCTACCGAAAGAGAGGAAACCGACCAGGATACCATCGTAGAAGATTGGAGAGCCGCCATCCCTGATTCCCCAGTTGACCCCTTCGGCACCAGGGATGGTGAGACAGATCATGTTATCGGTGACCGTGATGGGAACAAGCGGCTCTTGGTACTTCGTGACACAGGCGGCGTGGTCACTTGTGAGGAGTTGGCCACTGTGCAGATTGCGATCGGACCAGAGCACGTCTTGCTGTTGAAAGAAAAAAGGTTCATTAATGAAGTACATTTTAGTTGGTATACCTCCAGGTTCGATCACCGAGCAGTGCAAATTTTGCACTAGTCTGATCGTGCCTCGGAAAGCACGTTAAGCCATTGAACCTGATTGCCATATGAACATCTAATGGCAGTCGTTACGGGTTGTTGGAGCCCTCAAAAGTCCAATAATTGGTCTAACTGCAATGCTTCGATATCGCCTTAGGGTTGTGGAGGTCAGACGGCAGTCGCTTAACGGAAAATATCGAATTTTAGCCAAAATCAGCAGTTAGACTAGTAAAGCAGACCCCAGACTCCATAGTTGAAAAAGTTCCGGATGCGACTGGGATTAACGCTGAGATGATGATGATGATTTTATTTGATATACCTTAATTATAGAGTAGAGTCACAACGCTCATCTCTAAAGCAAAGAATAAGACATAACTAAAATTAAATTTATAATGTGACATCTCTGTATTACTGACTTGTACATCTGAACTGTACCTATTGACCATAAACTGGACATATTTTTTAGACTTGTTGTAATTAATTGTGTTGTTTTAATTTCATTTGAAATGTAAATTATATTTATTTGATTTGACAATGTGTATTTATAATAATTATGTACAGTCAAGACCAAAAGTCGAGTTACAATCTCACAAAACTATGCCCAAGCAATACTAGTTGTAGTTACGACCTTCTTCTATAATAAAGTTTGATACACATTGACAACTTACTGCCCGCTTATGATTGTTAGGTACTACTTACTAATTTCAACGTTCACACTAAGTGTTCTAATAGCCTAGCGGTCCTCGCCTTGATAGGCATTCAAGGTGGTTCGAGTTCAAATCTAAAACTTACAAAATATTTTTGAAATGTTTATTGGTGAATTATGAATGCTGACAACAAAAATATGTAAAAATACCGATCCGAAACTTAACGATAATACTTTTTTTAAGTTTTTTTCTATATTAGAGTCATTATAAAAAGTTGACGGTAGATTTGAAACAAACTGAACAAAAAATATTCCACTACCTACAATAACTATTATTAACTACAATAACTCAAATAATATTACTTAGCTGTTGTTGGTTGGTGAACATATATGTAGTTACGAGTTCGTGTTATTAGTTTTACTTTTTTAATCAATCTGCAGGCATATGCAGCAATATATCTCAAATATCATATATGAAACCGGCTTTTGTGTAATTTGTTTTTATTATTATTTGGGCAAGGTGCAAACCAATCGCTTGATGCAAGTGTGTAATAAAATTGTTATTGTTTTAGAGAAATACTGTGAGCCAAAGTCAAGAGGTTGGAAGACGAAGGTGGCTTATGTGTCGAGACAAGTGGAACGATACAACAATATTTAACGTTGAATAAACTTTTAAATCATGCGAAGAAGTAAGGTTGCATTTGTGGTTTAAAAATAAACTGGCGAGACCGGTGGACACTTATCGAGCTAAACAAAAAAAAAAAAAGACAATTTATAACGATCACAGTGCAGAAGTGTCCTACAGAGTGTTTTAAATAAAATTATATATCCTAATAACGGACTCTAAACCAACTCGTAAAGTAATTCAGCTTAGTGACAGTAACATGTTCGGTTGGCTTAATGGCTAACAGATGTCGCCTTTTGCAATTTCAATACAAATTACGTTTGGTAAATTATAAAAACAATAATTTCGGAATTAGATAAGAAATAAGTTCGTTTACTTTTGAACTAAGAAAGTGCTTGAAGATTATAATCTCATGCCTTCAAACTCCGAAAAAAGGCACTGCAGGATGGCAGCACTAGTACCATGCATTACACGCAAAAAAATTGTAAATGTAATAAGCACTGTTTTGTGTTCTAAGTATAGATTATTTTATGATTGTAATAATATTCAGGTTAAGCTTCAATCCTGTTTTCTTTAAGAATATGAATAATTGAGCTATAACCTCTTTAATAACATGTAATACTATAACTTTCATATGTGAAAACCAAAAATGTTTTTTTATATTTTTTACCATAATAATATCATAAGTTTGTCAAGGATTACTTTTCTATAAAATATTACAATGCTGCCATTTCAACGTTTGTTTCATTTATTAGTATAAGTATATCTATACCGAATAATATGTAACTTTATAATATATTGCATTATAATATGCTTATTATTTTATTTTTATATATTTTTTATTATATTACATCTATATTAAACTAAAATATATAATAACAACCTATTTTGGTATAAATATTCAGTAAATTTTCCTATTCCTTTAAATATTATTTGCAAACATTTTTACTTTAAAATACAAATCAGTTATCATAATTTTAAATTATATGAAACAACAAAAAGATTTGCCATTGTTAAGGATCGAACCCACAATCGCTCGCTTATGCACCATTGTTAGGTGCGGCCGCTAACTTAACTTCAAATGAAGTAACGAAATTTTGCATTACTTTAAAGAAAGACGAAGACTGCGATAATAAAAATAATGCGTTAGTGTGCGTGGCCGGTTTAGCGCAGGCCACAGTAGTCTTTAAGGTGGGAATGGACTTCTACAGCTGATTGTACCTATAGAATGAGATGGTCTATTGTTATTGGATACTCATTATTTTTTGCTTTTGTTTGCATGCTTTAATTAAGGTAGTCGGTACAAGAATGTTATATAAACTTAATATCTGTATTTTGTACCTACTTTCTACGCAAACAAAGAACTATTCTATTCTACTCTAATCTATAAGGGTTTAATTTTTCTCCATTTGGCTACGGAACGTTCAAAATTGAGCCGTTGTTTTGGTATACCGTGCATCTTTGATCTTGTGGCTACCACACAAACCATGTAGCGCGGAGAAACTAGCTTTTAATAAAATTCAACTCACAGCAGTACGGCCCCAACCGGCGGTAGTCACAGCAACGTTAGCGGGGAAAACGACTCCTGCAGCCGTTATGGGAGCCTGTTGGACTGTGGGGCCGAAGACCAGCGCGGTCTGCAGGCGAATGATGCCCACGTTACCATCGAAGCTGTTGGCGGTGTGGTCGGGATGTGTGACGGTACTCTGTACGCCAACGATCACACCATCACGGCCTCGCTCAGTGGCTCCTGCCCGCACACGGATTATGCGGGGAAGAAGGTTGCTGAAAATATAAATTACATACATATGTACATACAAGGTAAATAAAGGTATTCTTGTAAATCTGATAACTTAAAAAAGGCCTAAGGAATTATACAGGCTGTATCTGACATCGTAACGCAAACTTCGCGAAAAGGCTGCAACGCATGCCACTAAAAAAATTATGATAGTCATTTATGTCGTTAATGACCGTTTTTTTTTTTATAAATTAAAACTAGCGCTTGACCGCAATCCCGCTTGATAGTAAGCAGTGACGCAATCGTTGATGGTAAGGCGCACTAGTTTATTAAAAGCCTATTCACCCCAGCTTTGAATACACTCAAATTGTAGTCCAACGGAAACACCGCCGCTGGCAAATTGTTCCAGTCCCTCGAAACGCTAAGGCGAAACGCTTCGTTCGGACCGTAGTGGTGTTAACAACGTAAAGGTAGAAACTCGCCATACGATGGGTCGTCCGATGGTGGAACGGAGATGGGGGAATTAAATCATGCAATTACCTCGCACACTCCCCAAAATGCATCCTATAGAACAACGAAAGGCTGCCTACTCTACGCCTGCGCTGGCTTTGGAGACCATCTTGAGTTAAATCAGGGTTACCAATTAGCCTCTGCACGCCTCTTCACTGAATCCAAAGTGACCAGGTGACACTTAGCAGCACCAGCCCAAATGTGATTGCAGTGCACACACGAACTAACCTGTGCTTTGTACGACGTTCAAAACTAAATTATATGAATCTCTCTGATAAACTAAATATAAACTAAATTATATGAAAATCTGAGAAAAGTTTTTACAGTGTCAGGGAGTTCCTAGAGAATGAAATTGTAGTATGATTAAATGTATTTGTACTCAGCTATTGGTTGCATGAAAAGTTTGCACGCTTCTATGAAGCAAAACATGTTTGTTCCGTTTTTATCATGTACGTTCCACCTCTTTATACAATGTTTTATGCAAATAAATGATATTATTATTATTATTAGAAGCTGCCCTGGTGTGAAGTGCTACCGTACCTTTGCGATAACGCCAAGTTTCCTGACAGCCACCTTAGCCTTGAACTCAATGAACCGCCTAAAGTTTAGGTTCTAAGAAATCTCAACTCCCAAAAGCTGAAGGCGGTCGGTACACTCCAAGGATACATTTCGAAAACTAGGAGCTAAGGTGAACGGGCTCCTTTTGGCGGTGAAAAGACACGCTTGTGTTTTAGTGGCATTGAATGCTACAAGATTGGCATTGCCCCATTTGGAGACTGCCTTTAGTGCAACACTGGTTCGCCCTACCATGGCATCTCTTTCGGACCGGATTGATTCCCTACTAGCCCGAGCATCCGGCAGGTATCTCTCTATAACTGTACTGTCATCTGCATACCAATAGATACCGGGCATCAGTAGATCATTAATATGCAGCAGGAACAGATTTGCAGAGAGAACAGACCCCTGAGGAGCACCGGCATTAGTCGACATGGGCTCCGATGAGCATCCGTCGACAACAACTCGGAGGGACCGTTCAGTCAGGAAGTCTTTTAGCCAGCCACTCAGGCTAGGGGAAATGCCGTCAGGGTGACGCAGGTACTGTCGGGGCACGGCTGCTTCGGCAAGTACCTGCGTCGCTTAGGCAGGGAGCCGGACGCTCGGTGCCACCACTGCGTCCAATGCGGGGAGGACACGGCGCAGCACACGCTCTCCGAGTGTGTAGCTTGGGAGGAGCAGCGCCGTGTCCTCACAAATGAAGTAGGAGGCGACCTGTCGCTGCCGGCAGTAGTGCGGAGGATGGTAGGTAGCGCAGTGTCGTGGGACGCGGTGGTGTCCTTCTGCGAGGACGTGATGTCGCAGAAGGAAGCTGCGGAACGGGAGAGGGAGACCTCAACTCCCTTCCCGGGACGCAGAAGACGCACCGGGCGTCGAGGAAGGGCGGATAACGCCCTCTTCCGCCCTCCATGAATGGGTCCGGGGCGAGAGACATGGGGAAGTCCCCGCCCCCTATTTGTTGGACCCCGAGGCGGAGGTGCGCGCTAGGTTCGGCACGCGCCTCTGAGGCGATGCATGGGGTAGTTTAACACCCCACTACCCCGTGCAGGAGACGAGGCCCGGACAGACCGGGCCAGCACGAGAGTGTGGGGCCGTGGAAAAATTTAGACTCCCACGGTCCGACGCGCCCTCGTGATAGAAGAAGCACCGGGGTGGTTTTAGTCAGTAAAAGTCTGACAGACCCCGTCGCCCATCCCAGGGCAGCGGACATCCTATGAGGATTTCCACCCCGAAAAAAAAAGGGGGAAATGCCGTACTCTGCAAGCTTACTCAAAAGGCCAGCGTGGCCTTAGCCGGTCTAAGGCCATCGAGACATCAAGGGAGACAGCAGTCCTAAATGAGAGGTGATTACAGAAATCACAGTGTTTAAAAAAGTGTCGGCTCGGCCTTTGAACGTTGCAAGCGTGCCGCCGCGCGTGCTTGTAGGTGTGACGTTGACCCCTTATGTGAACTCTATTAATCAGCTGATAGGATAGTTTTTCGTGTTTTGTTCACATTGCGCTTCTTTGTGAAATTAGCGAATTAATGTTTATTTTAAAATCTTATTGGGTTATAAAAGTATAGAAATTATGAACGGTCTTAAGTGAAAAACTGCATATTTTTAATCATGGAAGATCCGACGAAAAATTCCACCACTGGGGGGTTCAGAATCATGTACTGGATCCATGGTCCTCGTTTGTGCGTCGATGTCAGATACAGCTAGCTTTCCGCCCGCGGAAAGCTAGTGTTAATTTGGCTTACATTATTCAGTGTCTTTGAAAGGCGCTAGTGACACGGTGACCTGGGAATTGAACCCTGAGGCGAGAATACACTTGATAGTCGCTATAGGCCGTACCTTCATACATCCCTAAACTTTGAGATTTCTCTAAACTTCGTTCGCATATAAAGTTCGTGTAAATAATATCACTTGGAAGCGAGGTTTTAAATAGACTTTATGGAGTCGCTCAGCGGGCTATGTTGGGCGTCTCTCTGAAGGACCGCATCTGAAATGAGGTGATCCGACAGAGGACCAGAGTCACCGACATAGCTGAGAGAATTAGCAAGCTGAAGTGGCAATGGGCTGGTCACATATGCCGCAGGACCGACAACCGTTGGGGTAAACGAGTCCTCGAGTGGAGACCGCGTCTCGGCAAACGTAGTGTGGGACGCCCTTGGGCGAGATGGAGCGACGACATCAAAAAGGTGGCTGGTAGTGGCTGGCGGAGAACTGCTCAGGATCGAGCTTGTTGGCGTGCCATGAAGGAGGTCTATGTCCAGCAGTGGACGAGTAGAGGCTGATGATGATGATGATGGAGTCAAAGAATATCTACTTACGTTCCAGCAAGGCAGTGAGCGGCACTCAAGATATGATGACTGGTAATACAGGAGCCAACACAGGTCTGCAGCCACGCCAGGGCGGCGCCTCTCTCCACCTGGACTATGCTAGGGAAGTCCTCGATGTTTGCTGGCGAAGTGGCGAACACGGCAGCAAAGCCTAGAAAATATAGACAAGTGGATAAATATGCCTTCAAAGTAGGAATTAGATTAATAAATAAACAAAATGTTTGACACATGCTAGCAAAGACCGGCAACCCCACCTCAAGCTCACTATAAAAGGCGCTGCCTACCCGCTCGTGTCTCTCTTTCGACAACGAACACTCGGACTGGTAACTTCGTGCAAGCTCAGTGAGATCTATAATTTCTATATTAAAAAAAAAAAATATTTTATTTTATCCAACATTGCGTATATAAATTAAGGCAACCCCAGTAAGTTACAAAAGCACTTGTGTTGGGGCTGTCTCGTTTCTTCCCTTACAAACCAAAATAACAATGTTGAGACTATAACTACAAATATAGAAAATATGTTAAAAGTAAAAAGGAATATGTGTAGAAGCGTGTTTGTATGTGTGTGACTATCTGTCTGTATGTGTGTGTGAGTGTGCGGGGGGTTTATATGAGGATGTCGGCATAGAAGAGGTATGTGTATGTGTACAAATGTTTATCTAATTCTGACTAGTATATCTTCAGTTAGTTTTAGTTAATTAAGAGCTGCTGGCTATCGTTTGACATATTGTTGTGTGCTCGGTGATTATTATTGTGTTCATATCATAATTAATAAGTTCTGGTTGTAATTGTAATTTAAATGGATAATACACGAACATTGGAACGTCCTGATTTGTTTCTTTAATAAATACCACTTCTGATCGCTAACACACAGTTGTGGGTTCTCATCTCCACCACTTTCCACACTTAAGTAAGATTTAAATAATTCTCAGGTTCTCCGATGACCTCAGAGACGTGTGTCATGACGGAACTTGAAACTTTCTTTAAGATAAGAGGTAGTATCGACTATTCGAAAATTTTCTTAAATGTGAGTTACATTGTGTATTTTGGTCTAGAAAAGCTTTAAAATGATGCCTCATTTATGTATACTGATAATGTATGAAGAAAATTGTGATGAAATGAAATGAAATGAAATCGTTTATTAAGCAAGTAGGATCACTGATCACTTTTACACGTCATGTTTATTTTTTATTTTGTTTTTTTAACTAGATGAAGCCGGCATTTCCTAACTGACTACCTCTGAGAAGAAATGGCCGAAACAAACTCAGGGATCATCGTCTTTTTTCAAGTCCAGACATTAAAAATGAAAATGTTTACAATAATTTACCTTATAATTACGCATATTGCTTAATAAAAATTAACAATGCTTAACAGAGCGAGCAGCTCAATCCCAAGCTTTTTTGTCTTCTAAATAATCTGTGATTTTATAATACCCCTTTTTGCAAAGTTTGGCCTTTATATGGTTCTTAAATCGTTTAATGGGTAAGTTTCGAACGTCCATGGGAAGCTTGTTGTAAAAGTGTATACATTGACCCATGAACGAGTTGCCTACTCTGTGGAGACGAGTGTGATGTAAAGCAAGATTGTGTTTGTTCCTGGTATTTACATTATGAATATCGCTTATCTTCTTAAAATTCGAGATATTTTTATGAACATACATAAGATTTTCAAATATATATTGTGAAGCTACAGTCAGAATGTTCACCTCTTTGAACTTTTCTCTAAGAGATTCTCTAGGACCAAGGTTATAAATGGCTCGAACAGCCCTCTGATGTACCGACAAAAAAGTCCTTATTAATAAGATTTACATCATATTTTTGAATCGGCTGAAAGATCCCCATTCTTCGTTGATACTAGTAAATTAGGTGTACTGTTACGGTTAGTAGACTATTTACTAATTTAAACTTTTTACAAAAAATGGTTATGGTGGGCGAGTGGTTAAAACACCAGCCTCTCAAGTATGAGTGTGCAGGTTCGATTCCAGGTCAGGCAAGTACCAATGTAACTTTTCTAAGTTATATGTACTTTCTAAGTATATCTTGGACACCAAGGACTGATTAAAAGGTGAAGGAAAACATCTTGTGGTGACCTGGACTTTAAGTCTGAAGTTACCAACCCGTATTGGGAAAGCGCGGTGATTACGCTCAATCCTTCTCTGTATGAGAGGAGACCTGTGCCCAGCAGTGGAATGATAAAAAGGTTGGTGATGATGATGACACAAAAATGATACAAAGGCGGCCATTGTACCATGGACGATGAAGAGAATAAATGGCAGGTGATAGAAACAATTTTAAAACAAGGCTATATTTCTAAATAAAAAAGGTTTTTTGTATACTTTACCGGCAACCAGGAGTAGCGTGAAAGTAGCGTAGGACACCATGGTTTCAGTTTGTGACTTCGAAGTCGATTCCTCGAATAAAGTGTGCCAATGAATTTTCAAAGCGATTATTTATACAAAACAGCTGCAATTGATATCATAAATATCTTTAATACAATAACCTATATTTTTTATTAATAAACAGATCAAGAGCGTGTCGGGCCACATTCAGTGTAGAGTTCCGTAGTCACAATAAGTGTCCCCACATAAAGAGATAAGAGTTTAAAAATGGGCTATTTGTTATATTAAGTTGACTTACTCAATACGGAATCCTGAAAACGGCCCACAAAGGACGATGATAGCTAATGAAATTCTATACCACATATCCGTCCCGGCCCCATCTTAATAACGCGAAGTAGCCCAAAACACAGCGAAATCTCTCGAGAAATTGTTACTATTTTATAAAAACTAAATGGGTTATGTATGTTGGATTTTCAGTGGTAATCTTGGATTACGTGAACCGATACTATTAATTATATTTTTATTTAAAAGAAGATACATTCAGAATAATAAAATAGCTTCAAGCAAGCTTTCTAGTGTTAACGGTCACTGAAATTATCCGCAGTCGGACGGGCCGACAAACAGACATGATTGGTGAAACTATGAGTTCGATACTATATAGTTGACTAGCTTTCCGCCCGCGGCTTCGCCCGCGTGGAATTCGGTTATATCGCGCTTTTTAGGTTTCCCTCAGGAATATCATTTTTTTTTCAATAAAAGGTAGCCTTTCTCAGGTCTTAAAGATTGTCTGTGCCAAATTTCATCAAAATCGGTTGAGAGGTTTAAGCGGGAAAGCGTAACAGACAAACAGACAGTCAGAGTTACTTTCGCATTTATAATACTAGCTTTCCGCCTGCGGCTTCGCCCGCGTGGAGTTCGGTTATATCGTGCTTTTTAGGTTTCCCTCGGGAACATCAAATTTTTCCGGGATAAAAGGTAGCCTATGTCCTTTCTCAGGGTCTAAAGATTGTCTTTGCCAAATTTCATCAAAATCGGTTGAGAGGTTTAAGCGGGAAAGCGTAACAGACAGACAGACTTACTTTCGCATTTATAATATTAGTATGGATTACGGAACCCTAATAATAAAAGTGCGTTAGTTTTATGAGGAGGGGTTTATAAACTCTTTTGATAAAACTAATGCAGGACACCTGCACAAATCCGTATCTATTAAGACAGAATATAGATTAGAGAAGGTGTTGTGTCTTTTACAATAGGGTTTTTCCATAAATATGAGGAAAAAGTACTTACCTACTCCAAAACTGAAATAGTTGAACGATAGAAAGAAAAAACGTTGAAGTATTTGCGATAAGCATGACGCAAAAAATTATAAAAACACCAAAAATAGGTGGTAGGCCATATCATCGGCTGCCGGCAGAAGTTACCACCCACCAGACAAAGTCTTGCCGCCAAGCGATTCGTCGTGTTCTGTATGATGTCTGGTGAAGCCGTACGGAGGACGGGTCTGAGCAGTTGTGTTGCGATGTGTGCCGGGTACGATGCGCCAAATGCTGTTGTGTCGGGAGTTTGGTCGTGGAGAGTCTCCAGATCAATCTCCCTCTGGGGCAGCATCGTTGGTCGTGTTGGTCTTGGGTTTAACATTGCATCACTTCGCTAACTGCCGTCATCCTTCCTATTCCTACGTTTTTTAAGTGAATAGGCTTAATAAGCTAGTGCGCTATACCATCAACGATTGCATCACTGCTTACCATCAGGCGGGATTTCAGTCAAGCACTAGTTTATAATTATAAAAAAAAAATGGTTGAGGTAATATGCTTCAACTCCACGCAATAAGGGCTGTCGCTCAGCATCATACAGCTATCCTATGCAAAACAGAGCCCAGCGCTGGTTTTCAGCGACAGCTGCAAACGACAGCCACAGCTTTTGCTGTAGCTGCAAAAGAAATTATAGTTAGCTATTTAATATACAAAGATTACAGACAACACAGACACAAAATCATTACAAGAAACATCGAAAAGTTTAGAAACACTAAGAGAGCATATTGTTACGGGCTGGGGGTATTAAAATGACGGTTAAGGGTTGCGAAGTTTATTGGCAACGAAGGTACAGTCGGTAGTAGGCAATGACAAGTAGAATGTAGCTGACGTTGCACCGAAGTCTTCCTTTATGTCCACCAAGTCCGTGTCGTACACACACAAGAACACTACAGATTTATTCATTCAGGTTAATTCACGCAGTCCTCAAAGTTCTCTTTATGGTTGTCGCAGTAGGTATTCTCAAAGATCGCTTCTTAACTTTAACTTTCGCTTATTTCGCATCGGTAGTAAAGTGCATTATATAGATCAGCTGATCGAACATTCCAGACCCGTCCGGAATCAATAATAATAGCGCATAACTCGAGTACATTCGGCAGGTATCTACGGTAATTTTCCGGAGACTAGTTTCTAGAAATTTCGATGTTGACACTTCGTTGACGATATTAGATTTTTATTTTATTTTTTATTACATTTTTATTATTAGATATTTATTAGATAGACCTGTAGTTTATGCACCGTCACTGCCCAGCATAAAATTAATAGAAACATTCGTCGCTCAATCTCGCCTTTACCATGTAAAGCATCAAATTCACGAGGCTGCATCCAGACTCCAATACCAGGTAGGTTCCCTGTTATACTTGGGTCATCGAGCTCCAGAAATACCGCTTGTACCGCAGAAAGCAGTTGGAGCCAGGAAAACTACCATTTTCCTGGCTCCAACTGCTTTCTGCGTAGTGCTGGCCAATCTATTCGTCGGATAATACCCATAGCACCGTTCACCAGCCCATGATTAACATTGATGTTCCGTCTTAGCATGGCTCGAGAGCTTATACCTAATTTGAGTTGGTTTGGTATACTACCTAATTTATTGGGATCTTCAGGTATGTATTCCTCTCGTGGTTTTTGACCATATGTTTTAGGATCAAATGAGATGTCTACAGCACTAACATTGTATATTTTGTGAGCTTTTCTAACTTTTCTGTCATGGTCGCGTTATATACATGTCGGAGATCGTCGTTATAATTTTAATAGAAGTTGCTGATTTGATTTATGTAGTAGGCGGCAAACGCTTGTGACGTCATCTTGTGATGGCGGGACATGGACAGAGTCGCTTTGGAAAGTGAGATTCGGTCGAACGGTGACTTTGCATCGAGACGCGGACCAAGGCACTTCTCCGAAACGAAACTGTCGGTTTGCCTATTTAAATTGTGATTGTCAAGATTGGAGAGTATATCTACACGTCGTGCTTTAATTCAAAACTCACCTACGTAATGGAACCCGTACCACTACACCAAGATGCTGTCGACCCTACCGCTCTGCCGTCGCTGTCTGCGACATCAGAAGTTGGATAAAGAACTACACTGCTCACATTCTCGTTATAAATCACAGAACAGAATAACAGTCACTTTCCGCCAATATTTTTATAGTACTTGTCTGTGGGTACTTGTGTGATTACTTGTGTGGTAGTTGTTCATTGCATTTGTATGAGCTTCTGTAAATGCTGGATGTACTGGCAGTGAGGTTGGAAGTGAACGACACCTTA
The DNA here is from genome assembly GCA_017933935.1 of Sesamia nonagrioides. Lineage (NCBI taxonomy): Eukaryota > Metazoa > Arthropoda > Insecta > Lepidoptera > Noctuidae > Sesamia > Sesamia nonagrioides. The sequence continues at coordinate 105,153 of JADWQK010001513.1, read as the reverse complement.
CGAGGTGCCCTCAATTGCTGGCGCAGAGATCGCTCCGCGTGATGGTGCGCTGCAGGATGCGCTGCAGGCGTGCACGTGCGGCTGGACGCGGCGCTGGACAGTGCTGGCTGTTGCTTGGCGCGCGACAGTGCTGGCTGTTGCTTGGCGCGTGGTGCGCCTGCGGAGCGCTGCTAGCTGCGTGGTGATCACATCAATGGCGTGCGGCGCAGCCGGAGCTGCGTGCGTTTTGCGGAATGCCCAAGGTTTCAAGACTTGAGCCTCTACTCTGCAGGCGATGAGAAGATTTCAAGAAAGCATCTACTCTGCAGGCGATGAGAAGGTTTCAAAATACCCAAAACGTTTGTGGTAACGTAATTGGGTTTTATGAGAGCACGTGGCAGGTGTTTGCGGGAAATTGCCATAATCCGGTGAGTCGTACTATTTTTATTTTGATTTCGGTGCTGAATGTTCTCTTGTCAAGCTATCTGTAATTTCATTGGTGTACGTCCACACGCGATGGTACAGGGTATGGGTTAGACATGGTTGTTATTTCACGTAACCAGTTACAATAACCAGTGACGCGATGAGTAACTGAATAGCTAAAGTACTAGTAAATGCGTTATTTCATACACACGTTGTGGCGTAGCCGTATCATGCATCACACCGGCCTAATTTATTGAATTAACTGTATAGCTACACACTCAAGACAGTGATTTAATTTAGTTTCGTTTCGTGAGTAACTTTATAGTTGGTGGACTATCACAGTAACTGAATGACAATAACTAGCTGCAGGAATAACTCGTTTTGTGACGGGTGACGCCGACCAGGTGGCTGGTTGTGTTGCGTTTCTTGGAAAGGGCGTGGCGACCCACACCTAGTATAAAGTAGTGCCAGCGTTGTGTACTGAGCCATTTCTTTGCGATGTGATAATAAGAGTTATTTGAAAATTTTATTTCTTGTACTACCCGAGAAATTGTAAAACAGGATTTTACAATTATAATGTCTGACTTGTCTTTGAATATTTCAAAACTAAAGTTCACTGTGGTCTATAGTTACGAGCTCACTTGAGCTTCTGTTAATATGTGTGGCTAGACTATTAAATCTTCTCAAGAGAGCATGCGGCAGACGAACATAGAAATGAGTGCTATTTACGAAAAATCTAAATTTGATAGAAATGAGCTAAAGTAATGAAATGGTGAGTTGTTTGATGGCGATGATGGCGATCGTTACCTATTGAAATCGTTGATTGGAAACGGAACTTATAAGTACCCCACGATCGCATACGAAAGTTTTCTCCAAGTAATGTGTCTGCTGAGTTAGATTTTCATAATGTAGAAGATGGTGAGGAGGGTGCCTCCGCCAGCAAATAGAACACGTATCATGGCTATGTGGTCGCACTGCACGCACTAGTCTGTAGTCGTAACTGCAACCCAGTGAGGGGTTGTTCAGGGCGCGATGGGCAGCTAGTGGTGTAGTGGGGACTAGAGTAGATATGGTCGCACTGCACGCACTAGTCTGTGGTGTCGTGACTGCAACCTAGTGAGGGGTTGTGCAGGGCGTGATGGGCAGCTAGTGGTGTGGCGGGGACTCGAGTAGATATGGTCGCACTGCACGCGCTAGTCTGTGGTGTTGTAACTGAAACTCAGTGAGGAGTTGTTCAGGGTGCGATGGGCAGATGGTGGTGTGGTGGGGACCAGGATCTCAAAGGAGACTATTAGTTGTACGGTCATGCGTTGACCTGGGAGTCGCGGGAGTTGGTCGTATCACAAGAGGTGATGACGATATGGGTGTCAACTATGAGTTGTCACTAGCTACTGTGGTAGCGGGCCATGGTGTGTTTTCTTTTTTTGTGTGTGATTATGATCATTTGATAATTGTGAGGCTTGGAGGAACCTTTTTGTGTTTTCTTATTGAAATTTGAGAATAATGAGGCTTGAAGGAAGCTTTTAAGTTGTTAAAATGATTAAGTTTGTTTGGTTTTCTAATAGTCATTGTAATTAAACGTGACGTGCTACGGTCAGGTTGGCCGAGTTCTCAATAATGCTTCAGAGACGGTTTTCTGTGTTTTTTTTTTTTATTTGTTACAGACATGCACAAGGACGTGCAACGGAGAACATCGAAGTCTGGCCAGAATCGGCGGTTGGCCTGGTGAAGAGGACCCCGGACTCCGGGGCTGAAGGAGCTTCGGATATGACTGGGATTGGCGCTGGGATGATGAAGATGCACGAGGACGTGCAAATCGTCAGGCTGGCCGTGTCGGAGATCGTCGTTATAATTTTAATAGAAGTTGCTGATTTGATTTATGTAGTAGGCGGCAAACGCTTGTGACGTCATCTTGTGATGGCGGGACATGGACAGAGTCGCTTTGGAAAGTGAGATTCGGTCGAACGGTGACTTTGCATCGAGACGCGGACCAAGGCACTTCTCCGAAACGAAACTGTCGGTTTGCCTATTTAAATTGTGATTGTCAAGATTGGAGAGTATATCTACACGTCGTGCTTTAATTCAAAACTCACCTACGTAATGGAACCCGTACCACTACACCAAGATGCTGTCGACCCTACCGCTCTGCCGTCGCTGTCTGCGACATACATATTAATGTAGCAGATTTTTTTCCTTCCATTTATAATTTATACTGCACGTTATAATAGTTCTTTACATAAGAAATTGCCATTCTGCAGTACTGGCCATTTCAAATTAAAAATTTGTAAAAATTTCTGTTACGCGAGTTTAGCTTTTTTTCGTATTCTTTTTTTAGACTATATGAAAAAAAGCTAATCCTTCAAACGCAGAACGACAATAGAAGTTATGGAAACATCACACAAACAACAAAAACAAACAACACCATAAAGGTGTCATAACTCTATCATTTTCACTTCATTAAGCAGCTTTTATGTAAGCATGTTGGTAGGTCATTGGCCGATAAAATCATTCAATAAATACACGTATCATACATATGCCACTCACACACATATTCACGCAATCACACGCACGATCAACTTTACAGACATGAACATGAACACATATTCATTCAATCCATTCAATCCGATAAATCTATTACATTAGAATTAAGTACTTACCTATTTATAGATTACTTATCTAAATTACTTATCAACTACTATTACGTATTTATTACTATGGCTTAAACGCCTTTTAAATTGGCAGCTTTTTATCACAATTCTCGAGGGTAATGATGCTGATAGCCGAAATACAGGCTATGACGCCATTTATGTTGTTCACAAACTAAATTAATTTTAAATTAAGTGCATTTTCCTTTTTTTTTATTATTTATAAACCAGCGCTTGACTGCAATCCCGCCTGATGGTAAGCAGCGATGCGATCGTTGATGGTTAAGCGTGCTAGTTTATTAAGAGCCTATTCACTCTAGCCTTGAAGACACTCAAATTGTAGTCCGACGGAAACACCAGCGCCGGTAAGTTGTTCCAGTCCCTTGATGTACGCGGTATAAAGGAGGAGGCGAAACGCCTCGTCCGGATCGTAGTAGTGTTAACAACGTAAGGGTGGAAACTCGCCGTACGACGGGTCGTCCGATGGTGGAACGGAGATGGGGGAATTAAATCATGCAATTCCCTCGCACACTCCCAAAAATGCATCCTGTAGAACACCGAAAGGCTGACTACTCTACGCCTGTGCTCTAGGCTTTGGAGACCGTCTCGAGTTAAATCAGGGTCACCGGTTTTCTTTCCATTTCGTTAAGAAAAGGATAGAAGATAACATTTTAGTTTAATCCTATCAATTAAGATACTCCATTTCGACAGCCTCCGTGGCGTAGCGGTAGCGGACGCAGCCGCTGCGCAAGGTGGCGCGGGTTCGATCCCCGCACAGTGCAGGTACTTGTATGCATGAATATGAATATTTGCACTGGTCTGGTCGTGCCTCGGAAAGCACGTTAAGCCGTTGTTCCCGGTTGCCACACGAACATCTAGTGGCAGTCGTTACGGGTTCTTGAATTGATCTAACTGCAATGCTTCGATGTCGCCTTCGGGTTGTGGAGGTCAGACGGCAGTCGCTTCACGGAAAATGTCGAAGTTTAGCCATATCAGCAGTTGGACTGGTAAAGCGGACCCCAGACTCCAAAGCTGAAAAGGCTTCGGATGCGACTGGGATTAACGCTGGGATGATGATGATGATGATGAATTAAGATACTCCATAGACAGTTTAGACGCGATTATAAACATGGCCACTTACAATACGCCAGTTTACGTCAGGAACGCACTAATTTGACAGGTCTAAACTGACATTTGAAATCTTCTGTCCTTTTCTTATTGAAAAAGATGCATTGAACTTAAATATAATACAACGGGGTTACGGGGTTTCTAACAAGAAATGTTTTGGACTGTCAGTTTGTGAACCACTGCTGCTTTAGTATGGTTTGTAAATGTATTACTAACATAGTTTGTAGGCACATGTAACTAACACTATGAGTCTGGTTGCTCGAAATAAATAGATTAATAATAATAATAATAAAAAAAAAAATTGTCACGGCAACACGTACGTCAACAAATTCTTTAATAAAAAACTGATATTTTTGGATTACATTATATTTTACAGCAGTTATTATACACAAGATATTTATAAAAATCAAAGAAATCAACACAATATTCATACTTTTTTCAACGAACATCAAAAATGAATACAATGAAGAAAATCAACCGAACCGCTAATGTTGACAAGATCTGCCGCTCGACGTGCACGCCCACCATCTCCGGACTCGTTGCTCGGCTCCGCCTCGCCGCCGCCGGTCTCCAGCCCCACTGTAAGCGCTGTGACGACCCCGGCCGCGGCAGTTGCGTTGAGCTCGAGCGACGAGTACTTCTTTCCGCCGACGACGCCACCACCTGTTCGCCGACGGGGAGGACGCCGGCCGCCGGACCGCTTAGGACCTCGAGGCCCATCGGCTTCTGACAGGGTCCCAGCTCCCGGCGGAAGTGTGCAGCGCATGAGATGGACACAATCCATTAATGAAAATGTCATGCGCTCATACTATGGGGCTACAGAGGGAGGAAACAACCTGACCGCGTACCGTGTTCGAATGCTCTCTCTGTTTCAGGTGCTTGAACCAGCTGTCAACGTTTCGGCACAACGTCTATCGGATCAGGTACGGGTTATCCAGCGTAATCATATGTTGGATGATACTGTGCTTGATCGCCTGCGCAATGAAATGCAGAGTAGCCGTGTCATCGCTCACCGGTCGCAGACTGCGGAGATACCACCGCAGTCAACAAACTATGCAGACGAGGGGAGTAATGACAGGGCTACAAATGTAAGTACTCAGTGCAATGAGGAGTTAATAAATGCTTTGGAGGTTGCGATTCGGGAATATCGTTCCACGTCGGCAGAACTAAGACCACGCCTGCCACGTTTGCCCATGCATAACAGAAATAGGGCACTGATGGCTGCTCTGGATGCGCAGTTGTCAAATTATTTTGACACCTGCGAGGACCTCACTGATACTCATTCAATCCTGTACTGCGCAGCTGTCGCAGCTTGTCGTGTAGCTCATGTCAAATTCCCCAGTGACTCTAGAGCTACACGACCGAAACCAGTAGTACCAGCTTGGCAGCACAGGATTGAACGTCGTATTGGTGGGGCCAGAGCACTCATCGGTAAACTAATCTGCTTCAGGGAGGGTAACACTCGTCCTAGAGTGATGCGCTTTGTGAGGCGGGCATTTGCAGGTACAAATATCAGCCCACAGAATTATATGGCCCGTGTCACGGAGCGCATCGACTTCCTGAAGCAGAAAGTGTATGCATGGGCAAACCGTATCAGAAGATACATACGACGAGTGGAACGGTACACCCAGAATCGCACCTTCCAAAACAATGAAAGGTGGGTTTATAGGGACTGGGAACGACCAGAACAAGGTGTGACTGACACGTGCCTACCGGATGATGATGTCATGTGTTCATTTTGGCGCAGCATCTGGTCGGTACCTGTCAGTCACACTGAAGGTGACTGGGCCCGGGATGTCGAGAGAGCCTGCGATCTAATACCTGAAATGGGGACTATTACCATCTGCCCCCAAGATGTAGCTTGTGCAGTTCGTCCATTACCTAACTGGAAGTCTCCAGGACCGGACGGGCTGCATAACTTTTGGATAAAATGGTTTCCAAGGTCACACGCTCGCTTGGCATCTCAATTCCAGACTGCTTTGGTGTCCGGTTCGTTACCTCAATTCCTAACTACTGGAATAACCCACCTGCTCCATAAATCAGGTAGCACCGCGGAACCCAAAAATTATAGGCCGATCACCTGTTTACCGACGGTCTATAAAGTTCTTACATCCATTTTGAAAACTAAAATTAACAAACATATTGACAGCAACTCCATCATGTCTGCCTCTCAAAATGGATGTAAGAGCGGGTCCCGCGGTACTAAGGAGCTACTCCTTATTGATATGGCCATTAGCCAACAGGTTCGTCGTTCCCGAAAGGATCTGTCGACATGTTGGATAGATTATAGGAAGGCCTATGACTCAGTCCCACATACATGGCTCATGCGGGTGCTGGAGTTGTATAAAGTGGATGCAACTCTGCGCACCTTCCTGATGTCGTGTATGAGGACATGGAGGACAGTCCTTCGCTATCCAGGATGTCGAAATATTCAGAGGAATAGCGAACCGATAAGGATCGAGCGAGGAATATTTCAGGGCGATAGTTTGAGTCCACTTTGGTTTTGCTTAGCATTGAATCCTCTAAGCACACTATTGGAGGATTCAGGTCTAGGCTATCGGTTGAGGAGAGGTGGTCAGGTTATATCGCACCTCCTCTACATGGATGACCTGAAACTTTTTGCTCCCAACAATTCACAACTGAGGGAGTTACTGAAAATTACTGAAACTTTCAGTAGCTCCATCAGAATGGAATTTGGTGTGGACAAATGTGCGGTCATGCATGTAAAGCGAGGAGAGATTATGGAATCCGTGGGAACCCAACTCACTGGTTCCATAAACCTTAGAGCCCTCTCCGCATCCGAAACCTATAAGTATTTGGGTATGTCGGAAGCGTTGGGTATCAATGTTACTGACATGAAGCAATTGTTGAAAGAACGCTTCTTTGGCCGCCTGAAAAAAGTACTTAATAGTCTTCTATCAGGCGGAAACAAGGTGCGCGCTTTCAACGGTTGGGTCATGCCGGTATTGATGTACTCTTTCGGCATACTAAAATGGACTCAAACCGAACTTGACGCCCTGGATCAGAGGGTCCGTACGCTGCTGACTGCAAATCGATTGCATCACCCACGGTCATCGGTTATGAGGCTGTATATCCCGCGAAACTGTGGAGGTCGTGGCTTTTTAAACGCCAAGACCCTCCACAATCGCGAGGTATGCAGTCTCAGAGAATATTTTCTAGAAACCGACGTGGGGATGCATCGAGATGTGGTTGCGGCTGACAAGGGCCTCACTCCGCTCTCCTTGGCTAAAGAGAACTGGCGTAAACCAGTAGTGCTTGACACAAATGATCGCTTGGAGGTATGGAAGAGCAAAGAGCTTCACGGACGCTTCTTCCGAGCCCTACACGGGCCGGATGTAGATTTTCAAGCGTTCGTCGCCTGGCTACGTTTCGGTGACCTCTTTGGGGAAACCGAAGGTTTTGTCTTTGCAATTATGGACGAAGTTATGATGACGAAAAATTACCGGAGATTCATTGTGAAAGACGGCACAGTTGACATCTGTCGGGCATGTCACCGGCCGGGAGAATCAATTAGACACATTATTTCCGGGTGTTCTCGTCTGGCTAACGGAGAGTACTTGCATAGACACAACCTTGTAGCCAGGATAATTCACCAGCAACTTGCTCTTAAATACAAACTTGTGGAATCGGAGGTGCCGTACTACAGGTATATGCCCGACCCAGTCAGGAAGTTCATCTCTCTGGAGCCCTGACCGCCGGTAGCTTGGACCCTGTTCCCGATACCGGTGGGCTACTATTTTTTTTTTATATTTTTAAATGTTTTTTTATTTATTTATATATAAATACTAGCTTTCCGCCCGCGGCTACGCCCGCGTGGAGTTCGGTTATATCGCGCTTTTTAGATTTCCCTCGGGAACATCAAACTTTTCCGGGATAAAAGGTAGCTTGTGTTCTTTCTCAGGGTCTAAAGATTGTTTGTGCCAAATTTCATCAAAATCGGTTGAGAGGTTTAAGCGGGAAAGCGTAACAGACAGACAGACACAGACAGACAGATAGACAGACAGACAGACAGAGTTACTTTTGCATTTATAATATTAGTATGGATTTCTTGCTTTAACCGAATGCATCAACGGGTGAGATTTTTTTTTTTAAAGATGTACGGTATATGGTACCAGGGTAGCACAAAAGTGTAGGAGAAGTCGAAACAATGAAGCTCATTCATCATTATTAATCTAATATTACATGGATAAAGTTTTATTTTGCCTACTTTGAGGAGGTGCAATGTACCAGGGTAGCACAAAAATGTAGGAGAAGCCGAAACAATGAAGTTCATTCATTAATGATAAACGCACAGGATATTGTAATCGTTTGAACTCAAATGGCATATCAATTGGATCATAGGGATACTCCGTAACATACAAACTTCTCCTTTTGATATACCAGTTGAAATCGTAGATTCAATTAAATTTCGCAATAAGTTTTTCACTGTCAATCTGGTGCCATTACACAGTTTTGGTGGATTAAAAAAATACAAAGAAATTGGCATTGAATTTTATATATATAGAAGATGAGATGATGATCCACCGTTCATTGAATTCATTTGTGAAAACGTGATAAATGAAGAACCGCTCGGCGGATTTTATTCAAACTTCACACAAACCATTGTAACGCTTTAAAAAAAAGGAAGAGGTGTCTACCTCCACCCTACCCGGCAGTTACAGTAAATTTAATTATGTAAATAAATACTTGGTAGCTAGGAGCATTAAATAAAACAATAAATGGATACAATTACAAATTTATTTTATAATTACCCTGTGTCATAAATATATGACAAAACAAACTCCTAACTTACCTATACGATTTCCTGACTCACTCCGTCTCGGGTCGGAGTGGGGCAGGGAATCCACATGAGACAATTCAGCGAGCTCAGGGTCGCTTGATGAGGATTCGTGAGGTGAACCGTTGTGATCACGGCTCAGTCGTTACCAAAGTATCTCAGGTTATGCACACAATATCAAGCCAATAGCCTACTTAAATGCAACCTGTCGGAAACCCACTCTCAATCACTAGATACATCAAAACACAGAAACAAGGACAGGGAGTCCACGCTTCTAAATTACTCCTAGATTACGTTACTGGATTACTCTTCTAAATTACGATAGCTCTCCTGCCTAACGCCTCTGGATTACGGTACAAAGACCCTTGGCTTCACTAACTGACGGGTGTCAGATTAATGCACGGTTGAACGCGGCCTGCGGGAATAAGTATCTCGGGAACACCATGGGCAAAAATAATCATGACAGCCTATACCTATCCAGTCGTCGTCGAAAGAGAACTCGATGTGCCGTACCATCAGGGTTCAGCCACATCCACTCCAACAAGCCTGATCCAATGGGAATCAAGGCCACCAAAGATAAATTAACGTGACGCCTCCCAAAACGGGTTCCCACCCTAGGCCCGCCAATAAAGCCAAATCTAGAACAACATTTAACCTAATTTAGTACTACAGAATCACGGAGACACGTGGAGAAAATATTCCGGGTACAGGAATGAATACTCACAGAGAGATGCGCCAGACTTCATGTGCACCGCCCCATGGGGCTTATTGCACCAAACGCCGGCCTTGGGTAACGGCTATTTCCACAAAAGACCTCGCGACACCACGCAAGCTTCGGTCGTACCTCCTTCTGGAGATTTCTCTCTGTTCCGACCGACCACTCCCAATTGTCTTTTCCTGAACCATAGACTCGTGCGTTCCGCGACTTGTATTTTATTTCAGACTCATGATTTAATATCTTTATTTTAAGTCCTTCTTTTAAATTATTTAACCCGGTCGTTCTTTATTTAAATTTATTTATTACTAGCTTTCCGCCCGCGGCTACGCCCGCGTGGAGTTCGGTTATATCGCGCTTTTTAGATTTCCCTCGGGAACATCAAACTTTTCCGGGATAAAAGGTAGCTTATGTTCTTTCTCAGGGTCTAAAGATTGTTTGTGCCAAATTTCATCAAAATCGGTTGAGAGGTTTAAGCGGGAAAGCGTAACAGACAGACAGACACAGACAGACAGATAAACAGACAGACAGACAGAGTTACTTTCGCATTTATAATATTAGTATGGATTTCTTGCTTTAACCGAATGCATCAACGGGTGAGATTTTTTTTTTAAAGATGTACGGTATATGGTACCAGGGTAGCACAAAAGTGTAGGAGAAGTCGAAACAATGAAGCTCATTCATCATTATTAATCTAATATTACATGGATAAAGTTTTATTTTGCCTACTTTGAGGAGGTGCAATGTACCAGGGTAGCACAAAAATGTAGGAGAAGCCGAAACAATGAAGTTCATTCATTAATGATAAACGCACAGGATATTGTAATCATTTGAACTCAAATGGCATATCAATTGGGATCATAGGGATACTCCGTAACATACAAACTTCTCCTTTTGATATACCAGTTGAAATCGTAGATTCAATTAAATTTCGCAATAAGTTTTTCACTGTCAATCTGGTGCCATTACACAGTTTTGGTGGATTAAAAAAATACAAAGAAATTGGCATTGAATTTTATATATATAGAAGATGAGATGATGATCCACCGTTCATTGAATTCATTTGTGAAAACGTGATAAATGAAGAACCGCTCGGCGGATTTTATTCAAACTTCACACAAACCATCTACTAATTAGTCACAACAAAGCCTAAAAATTTGGTTTGGATAGGTGAGTCCGTTCCTGAGTTATAAAAATACAAAGAAAGTGGCAGCTGACCCGGCGACCTTTGTTCCGCCTTGAAGGCAATATCACATGATCCAGTTTTTTACTTTTTAAATTAGGGTAACACAAAAGTGTAGGAGAAGTCGAAACAGTGAAGCTCATCATTTCGGTTGAGCGTAATCACCACGCTTGCTCAATGCGGGTTGGCGATTTCAGACGTAAATTCCACGTTTCCTGATGTTTTCCTTCACCTTGCATAAATGCATCTAGCTCTGAGAAGAAACGCCGAAACAAACTCAGAGGTCATTGATGGGACATTATGATATTACTGGCCAAGCCAAAAGGAAAATAAAATAAAAGTTTTATCAATAAAGTTCCGCCTTAAAGGCAATATGGCATGGTCTTATTTACTACTTTTTAAATTAGGATAATCTATATATATTAAAGAAAGTCGAGTTAATTACACTATTTATAACTCAAGAACGCCTGAACCCATTTGGCTGAAAATTGGTAGGGAGGTAGCTAAGAACTGGGAGAAGAACATAGGATATCCTTTTTACCCCGTTCCCGTCGCTCCTGTGTGAATGAATGAACTTCATTGTTTCGACTTCTCCTACACTTTTGTCCGACCCTGGTACCTTGCAACTCCTCAAAGTAGGCAAAATAAAACTTCATCCATGTAATATTAGATAGATAGATAATAATGATGAATGAGCTTCATTGTTTCGACTTCTACACTTTTATGCGACCCTGGTACCTTGCAACTCCTCAAAGTAGGCAAAATGAAACTTTATTCATGTAATATTAGATTAATAATGATGATGAATGAGGCTTCATTGTTTCGACTTCTCCTACACTTTTCTGCGACCCTGGTACCTTGCAACTCCGAGCTTCATTGTTTCGACTTCTCCTACACTTTTGTGCTACCCTGGTTAACAGATTAACAACTGAAGTTAGCTAAAATTGAGTTTCTCGAAGCTGACCACTATTTATGTACTATATGTATTTTGAGACTATGCAATTTTGTCGCGTTCGCGATTCACTTTCACTTTTGTTGAGTTTCAGAACGCGATATTAGGTCCTCTAACGCGCACGCGAATTTGAACTTACAAATTGACTCTCCATTTTATTTAGAAAACGTTTGTATGGGAAATAGAAAAATGCTGTTTTGAGAATTTTCCCGGCAGTTATTCGAATTTTTCTCACCTTTTAAACCTTCCCTAGACCTCCACGAATAATTCAAGACTATGATAAGATAAATCCGTTCAGCCGTTCTCGATTTTTAGCGAGACTAACGAACAGCAATTCATTTTTATATATATAGATAGATATTATCGACCGTCCTTTCGGGCAACGCCATCTCTCGGCTCGATGTAAAATATGTGACCCGAGTTCAGCCCTAGTCCACGAGATGTCGCCTGCTGCTACATTTTGCTACGTGACAATGCCCCCTTTCCCACGGAAAGGTTTTCTGCGTAAGCAGAAAACCGTACACCGCCCTCGGTGTTTAAACTATACGAAGAGGCAACATGCTTGTCTTGAACGTAGCTAATGGCAATTTTCACCAAAAAAAAATTTTTCTAAATTAACTATTGATGTTTACTCTGCCTAAAGTGATATGCTATCCTTAAAAACTCGACTTTGCCAGGAAATATCTTCTACCAACCGACTTTCATCCTGCAGTCCGGGCATAAACCCCCCCGTAATCTTTTATACATCTCCATCCATTCCTCTATCATACCCCTCTCACAAATCCGTAGCAACCTGCATCCTTTCGCAGGAAGCCACTCCTTGCAGTTCCCCCGAATTCCTCCTGTTCGCCAGTGGAACTCTAATATTTTTTCTGCTTTTGTTTATAAACAGTACTACTGGTGAACATGTTCAGCTAGCTGAAACATAATTACATGGGCAATCATATCCCTATCGCTCACCAGAGACACGTGAAGGTCTTTCCAGAAGCAAAACTTCTGTAAAAACATATTGTGTAGGCCTATTTTAGAAGTCACAATCCGCTTCATAAATGATAGTAAACGTAATTCATTTGACCTGTTACCATCGTGTAGGCTTATTTTTGAAGTCACAACCCGCTTCATAAATTTATTGGTAAACGAGGTGCATTTGAATTGTTACTAATGTGTAGGCTTATTTCAGAAGTCACAATCCGCTTCATAAATGATAGTAGACAACATTCATTTGACCTGTTACCATCGTGTAGGCTTATTTTTGAAGTCACAACCCGCTTCATAAAATTATTGGTAAACAAGGTGCATTTGAATTGTTACTAATGTGTAGGCTTATTTTAGAAGTCACAATCCGCTTCGTAATAACAACATAAATACATTAACAGTATACAGTACTGGTATGCATACGCCTTGTCGTCGTTGCTGGAAGAAACTCCCAACAACACGTGCAAGCACGGACTACGGCTAATATACTACCTCTACCGTCTTTGTTGGAAAGAAAAACTAATGTGTGATAAAAGGATTTCATTAATTTGTCTTAATATCCTTTATGTGCCATGAGCCTAATGATTTCCCATCTAGTCCCACTAGTTCATAAACTAGGGGTGAAAGCACCTTCCTTACTATGCATTTTTCGTATTTAGGAGCTAATTTTGAAGCTTTGTATTTAGCTGCGTCACTTTGGACATACGTTTTACGCCAAACCTGCTGTCCTTCACGTAAAGTTAAGTGACGTCTACGTAAGTTGTAATATTTCGCGTTGGTTGCATGCGCTTTAACTATATTAGCACGCACCTTTTCGAATATATCCTTAAGGAGTCCTAATTCCCCTGCGTACTCCTCACGAGGCATAGTAACTTCATAATCGCAATCTTCTGCGTTTTTATAAAATGTGCCATTTATAATGGGTTCTCGGCCATGGACTAAGAAAAACGGTGTAAACCCGGTTGTTTCGTTTACTGTACTGTTTATAGCAAATTGAATTTTGTTCAAATTTAGATCCCATGTCCTATGATCCTCTTTGACATAAGACGATACTGCTGTCATAACTGTTTTGTTGTATCTCTCCACCATATTAACCTGTGGAGCATATCTAGGCCCGTAGTGCACTCGTGGTATATTATACTTCTTTAGTAGACTACGAAATTCTGATCCCGTGAATTGAACCCCGTTATCGGTAATTACGGTTTCCGAAATTCCGTGAGTGAGAAGAACATAATTTTCGAAGTTTTTAGCTACTAATGCACTAGTTGCTCTACGTAATGGAAACAAAAATGTGTATTTTGAGAAACAACATGTAACTACTAATAAATGTATGTAGCCTGAACGTGATTTTGGTAGAGGACCAACTAAATCTATTGATACTGCTTGAAACGGTCTATAGCATTGTTTGGGTTGACCCATGAGGCCTGGTGTAGGAGTGGTTTTATGTTTGTAGGCTGTACAAACACTACACCGTTTTACAAAATCTACTACGTCTCGATACATGCCTGGCCAAAAATACCTCAGACTTAACTTCCGGTGTGTCTTAAAGACTCCCATGTGTCCTGAAGTAGGAGGTTCATGGTTTTCAGATATAATCTGGGAACGGAGTAATTTGGGGACCACTTCCTTCCATTCAAACTCTTGTGTCAGCGCGTATTTCCCTTTGCTATATCTATAGAGTGTGCCTTTTTCTACTCGATAGTTGGGATAATTTTTTGGACATGACGTTACACCGGCATAAACCTTATCATACCATCCGTCCCCAGTCGGTGTCGGCGTAGTAGGTGTATTAACTGCCTCTACCTTAAATAACCTGGATAAAGCATCAGGTACAACATTATCCTTACCCTTCCTATGCTCTATAGTATAATTATACTGTGACAGCCGACATCCCCATCGTGCTAGACGACCTGTTGGGTTCTCTAAATTCTTAAACCACTTTAGTGAAGCATGATCTGTAATGACTGTAAAATGTCTACTTCCCAAATATGGTTCAAATTTTTCTACTGCATATATCACAGCTAGTGCTTCACGTTCAGTTGCACTATAATTACGTTCAGTTTTACTAAGGGATCTACTAATGTAGGCAATAGGATGATCATTCCCCTCAATGTTCTGGGTTAGCATACCTCCTATGCCGTAACTTGATGCATCACAGTGAACAGTAAACGGTTTTTCAAAATCTGGACAAGCTAATATTGGTGCAGTTATTAATGTGTTTTTCAATGAATTAAAAGCGTTTTCAGCTTCTTGGTTCCATTTAAATTTTATTTTTGTACTGGTAAGTGCATTTAATGGCGCTGCAATTGTTGAAAAGTTTCTGATGAATCTACGGTACCAAGAACAAGTTCCTAAAAACATCTTGACTTCTTTAGAAGTTCTTGGCACTGGGAAATCCAATATTGCACGCACTTTTCCGGGATCAGTCCACTCATCTACTACGTAGCCTAAGAATTTCAAGGATTTTCGAAAAAATTTGCTTTTCCCAAAATTTATCGTTAAATTTGCACTTTTAATTCGTTCATGGAGCCTTTTCAGAAGATGAATATGGGTATCTAAGTCCTCGGATACTACACAAATGTCATCAACGTAGCAGAATATTAGTCCTTTTGTGATATCACTACAAAATGGATGTCCAAACAACATATCCATTAGTCTTTGTTGACGAGCTGGTGCTCCGCAAAGACCAAACGGCATGACTTTAAATTTAAAAAGTCCTCGACCAGGAACAGTAAAGCTGGTTTTCTCCTGTGAGGCTTCCTGCAGTGGGATTTGCCAGAAACTAGATTTAAAATCTACTGTACTAATGTATTTTGCATTTTTGAGGCTATCTAAGATTTGAGGTATATAAGGTATTGCATACGCGTCCCCTTTTGTGACCGCATTTAATTTACGACAGTCAAGACAGAACCGCCATGACCCGTCAGGCTTTGAAACCATAAGGACCGGTTTATTCCATGGACTCTCACTAGGTACTACCACATCGAGCTTCAACATGTTGTCCAATTCCTTATGAAGTTCTTTTAACTTTTCCTGTGACATAGGATAAGGTCTGCATTTAATAGGTAAGGCTTCGCCTGTATCTATGACGTGTTGAGTTAAATGAGTTCTACCTAACCCTTTGCTCTCAAAAGAAATATCTTGAAATTGTTGTACTATCAATTCTGCTATCGATTTATGTTCTGGCTTCATGTTTTCTAATATTTCAATTGTATTTATTATGCTCCCACTATTGTTTATATTATTTATTATGAATTGTTTTGGAGTCTCCATATAATTTATATGACTAAATATTTCTGGTAATAAATTAAAAGCTAACCAAAAGTCTATACCAAATATTACATTTGATGTTATTCCCGGGATGACATAAAATTTAATGACCTTAGTTACCCCATTTAAGGTAATCGGCAACCTTAAAATTCCAATAGGACTACTTTCAGAACCATTTGCAACCAATATCTTGTCCTTTAAGTCGCTTGAGGTATCCAGTGAATAACCTAAGCTAATGAATTTTTCATGAGCTCCATTTCCTATTATTGAAATGTCTGCCCCTGAATCTAACAAACCGTAAAATGCCACATCATATAGATTGACACTCAAATATGGCCGAACATCTTTATCTCTATTTGGCTGAAACAGTGCTGCCAACGCTTTATTGAATTTATGGAAGTTAGAGACAAAGTCTAACCATGACCTCCACTCACCTGAATCGACCTGTTTAGGTGGTCGTTGACAGACTGTTGATGCTAGTTTTTTGGATCATTTGGTATTTTTGTACAATCAGGACAAGTTTTTACTGTGCATCCTAGCTTCCCACATTTATAACATTTAAATTTCCTCTTAGGATATTTACAATTTGGACATGTTTGCTTAGTATACCCTAGCTTTCCACATTTAAAACATTTCACTTCATTTTTAGTTGACTGTGGCCTTTGTTTACCATCTGTTTGTTTGTGTGTGTTTTTATCTGACAACTGGTTCACGCTTGCTATCTTTTGTTTTTGCTTTGAATCTGTTGGTGTATTGTTGTAGGTGTTTGACTTTATATCCTCAGCCTCTAATAGGCGGCAAACATCTTTTAATTCCGCTACTGAATCTGGCTTTACCAAAACTAAACCTCTGGAGATGGATGGTTTGACATTCTTTTTGAGTATTTTTATCTTCTCTTGTTCTGTTAATGGTATTGTTATTCGCGAGAATAAGGCCTTCATAACAGCAAAATACATATGAATAGGCTCATCATTACCCTGCATACGTTTCTTAGCAACATCCAATAAGTTGTCCTCGTAATCTATGGCATTGAATTCTCTAAGGAGTAGGTCTGCTAATTCCTTCCATGTACTCACTTGGCATTTCGCACTTCTATGCCACAACAAAGCGTCTCCTTTAAAGAATGCAAAAGCTGAATCAAATAACACGGAATCCGGTACCTTAAACGCCTTTGCACGCTCAGCAATTGATTCCAAAAACTGAAATGGGCATGTCTTGCCATCAAAATAGACGTTCCATTTACAGACATGTTTACTTAAAACCATATAGTTGCTATGACTGTCCGAGTTGTCCTCAGTATCAGACGGTTGTTTTTCCGTGTCAGACCGCCTAAACAATTTGTCGAGTGTACTTCTATAACCCTTCATAAGGTTCCTAAGCTTCTCCTGCAACATGCATTCCTTTGATTCCCTACAACTTAGCCTCTGCAAACGATGATGCAAATGACAATACAAAGCCCTGCCACGAGCTAAACTGTGGCTGTCTCGGGTTTTCTCCGCACTTTCTACTTTACTTTGTAATTCCTCAAGTTTATCTTGGATCGTAGTCAATTCCTTACCGGATTCCAATTCTTCACAAACGAATTCCGCTGGAGCAATACCTACGCACAATCCTTTGAGTTGTTTACGAAGCTTAGCCACTGTATCCTCAGGTGTTTCAGCCCGTATCGTTACCTCATACGACAATTCATCGCGCAAGAGTGAGTGGTAAAATACCCTTTCTAAATCCATATCAAGTTTTCAATGAATAACACACGAAACAACAAATCCACAATTTTGTAGCCAAACATTAACAAATAACCTCCAAATGACACATCTGTCAGCAACGTTTTCGTTCTGAAACCTATCTCGACCAATCTGTATAAAATCTTAGGTTAATTCCGAATACAAGTATCCTGGCTTTATTGAAATTTATATGGCTTAAAGGTCTTAGAATCCAGGCCATAAAATCCCAAAAAAAAAATTGAAACCTATAAACGTCAAATGTCACTGTCATGTCATATGTCTCTCATCAAAACAGGTTATGTTTTGATCAATGACCCCTGATGCCGAAATCAATGTGATTTTACAAAGTTCTGTTGTTATACGCACTCAGAACATTAGATATTGTTTATGTATGAACGACTTTTGGATGTATCCACGTGAATGAGTGAGTGGGTGTAACAGGTTTTGCTTCAAACTAATGAATGCACACTCCCATCGACCTCTTACCGTGATCCTCAGAACCTCGTT
Organism: Sesamia nonagrioides; assembly: GCA_017933935.1. NCBI lineage: Eukaryota > Metazoa > Arthropoda > Insecta > Lepidoptera > Noctuidae > Sesamia > Sesamia nonagrioides. The sequence continues at coordinate 86,854 of JADWQK010001513.1, read as the reverse complement.
AAACCACCGTTAGCGCACTGATGACCGCTCGTATACAATATTGTGGTCCTGTCTAAACAATACAATAACAATGCAATGATTGTACCAACCTCAAGATTTCCTATTTCTAGGCTTACTTTACCGCTGTTACAGAAGTGAATGTTCTAATAAAGTTTATATTTTTTATAACAATGATAGAATTATGGTGGTTAATGATTATATTATTACATTAAACATGTTGTTAGGCTTACAGCATGATACATTCTGTTCACCGTTGGCAGATATGAAACTGTTTCTATAATGTTTATAAATTATTATGCCTAATTATCAAATTATGGTTGTTATTGATTGTAGGATTACATTAAATATGTTGTTAGGTTCAAAGAAGGAATTACTCAGTATACCATTGTCATACATGAAACTGTTTCAATAATGTTTATAAATTACTGTACCTAATTATCAAATTATGTGTTAGGTTCACAGTATGTAATACTCAGTTTACCATTTTCAGACATGAAACTGTTTTTATAATGTTTTTAAATTACTATACCTAATTATCAAATTATGTGTTAGGTTCACAGTATGAAATACTCAGTTTACCATTTTCAGACGTGAAACTGTTTCAATAATGTTCATAAATTACTATACCAAATGATCAAATTGTGCTGGCAATTATTAGCAGAATTACATTAAATATGTGTTGTTGTTTTAATTTGACTTGCAATAATATTGTTTCACTAACTTTGTTACAATGTTGGTTTTGTTGTTAAAAAATTATAATGTAGGTATGTCAAAAAATAATTATGTGGTGTATTTTTCTTGTTAATTCCTTGTTCCTATAGGTTAGGACTACCTTACTTGTAACTAGTTACAATACAAAACTAAACAACCATTCTTCAAGTTGTCAACTATAAATTTTATAAGAAATTTCAACACCACTATAATATCAATTAACTTTGTTAGTGAACTACAAAACACACCGTGGCTTCTTTTTGGCAATATTTTAGTAATTCTCACTAAATTACACATGAAATTCTTAAAACTAGCCTATAACTAACATTGTACCGCAATCCAGAAGAGAATGTATGAGAGAGAGTGGTATGTAATCCACGACCGTTCACTTTATATAAACTAATTTATATACCTTTGGGCGCCAACTGTAAAACTATGGTTACAGTGGATTTACTCATGTAAACAAATTAGACCATATACCTTTGGGCGCCAACTGTAACACTATGTTACAGTGGATTTAATTATGTTAATATATACTTGGTAGCTAGGAGCATTAAATAAAACAATAAATGGATACAATTACAAATTTATTTTATAATTACCCTGTGTCATAAATATATGACAAAACAAACTCCTAACTTACCTATACGATTTCCTGACTCACTCCGTCTCGGGTCGGAGTGGGGCAGGGAATCCACATGAGACAATTCAGCGAGCTCAGGGTCGCTTGATGAGGATTCGTGAGGTGAACCGTTGTGATCACGGCTCAGTCGTTACCAAAGTATCTCAGGTTATGCACACAATATCAAGCCAATAGCCTACTTAAATGCAACCTGTCGGAAACCCACTCTCAATCACTAGATACATCAAAACACAGAAACAAGGACAGGGAGTCCACGCTTCTAACTAACACTTCTAGATTACTCCTAGATTACGTTACTGGATTACTCTTCTAAATTACGATAGCTCTCCTGCCTAACGCCTCTGGATTACGGTACAAAGACCCTTCACTAACTGACGGGTGTCAGATTAATGCACGGTTGAACGCGGCCTGCGGGAATAGGTATCTCGGGAACACCATGGGCAAAAATAATCATGACAGCCTATACCTGTCCAGTCGTCGTCGAAAGAGAACTCGATGTGCCGTACCATCAGGGTTCAGCCACATCCACTCCAACAAGCCTGATCCAATGGGAATCAAGGCCACCAAAGATAAATTAACGCGACGCCTCCCAAAACGGGTTCCCACCCTAGGCCCGCCAATAAAGCCAAATCTAGAACAACATTTAACCTAATTTAGTACTACAGAATCACGGAGACACGTGGATAAAATTTTCCGGGTACAGGAATGAATACTCACAGAGAGATGCGCCAGACTTCATGTGCACCGCCCCATGGGGCTTATTGCACCAAACGCCGGCCTTGGGTAACGGCTATTTCCACAAAAGACCTCGCGACACCACGCAAGCTTCGGTCGTACCTCCTTCTGGAGATTTCTCTCTGTTCCGACCGACCACTCCCAATTGTCTTTTCCTGAACCATAGACTCGTGCGTTCCGCGACTTGTATTTTATTTCAGACTCATGATTTAATATCTTTATTTTAAGTCCTTCTTTTAAATTATTTAACCCGGTCGTTCTTTATTTAAATTTATTTATTATATTATCGACCGTCCTTTCGGGCAACGCCATCTCTCGGCTCGATGTAAAATATGTGACCCGAGTTCAGCCCTAGTCCACGAGATGTCGCCTGCTGCTACATTTTGCTACGTGACACCATCTACTAATTAGTCACAACAAAGCCTAAAAATTTGGTTTGGATAGGTGAGTCCGTTCCTGAGTTATAAAAATACAAAGAAAGTGGCAGCTGACCCGGCGACCTTTGTTCCGCCTTGAAGGCAATATCACATGATCCAATTTTTTACTTTTTAAATTAGGGTAACACAAAAGTGTAGGAGAAGTCGAAACAGTGAAGCTCATCATTTCGGTTGAGCGTAATCACCACGCTTGCTCAATGCGGGTTGGCGATTTTAGACGTAAATTCCACGTTTCCTGATGTTTTCCTTCACCTTGCATAAATGCATCTAGCTCTGAGAAGAAACACCGAAACAAACTCAGAGGTCATTGATGGGACATTATGATATTACTGGCCAAAAGGAAAATAAAATAAAAGTTTTATCAATAAAGTTCCGCCTTAAAGGCAATATGGCATGGTCTTATTTACTACTTTTTTAAATTAGGATAATCTATATATATTAAAGAAAGTCGAGTTAATTACACTATTTATAACTCAAGAACGCCTGAACCCATTTGGCTGAAAATTGGTAGGGAGGTAGCTAAGAACTGGGAGAAGAACATAGGATATCCTTTTTACCCTGTTCCCGTCGCTCCTGTGTGAATGAATGAACTTCATTGTTTCGACTTCTCCTACACTTTTGTCCGACCCTGGTACCTTGCAACTCCTCAAAGTAGGCAAAATAAAACTTCATCCATGTAATATTAGATAGATAGATAATAATGATGAATGAGCTTCATTGTTTCGACTTCTACACTTTTGTGCGACCCTGGTACCTTGCAACTCCTCAAAGTAGGCAAAATGAAACTTTATTCATGTAATATTAGATTAATAATGATGATGAATGAGGCTTCATTGTTTCGACTTCTCCTACACTTTTCTGCGACCCTGGTACCTTGCAACTCCGAGCTTCATTGTTTCGACTTCTCCTACACTTTTGTGCTACCCTGGTTAACAGATTAACAACTGAAGTTAGCTAAAATTGAGTTTCTCGAAGCCGACCACTATTTATGTACTATATGTATTTTGAGACTATGCAATTTTGTTGCGTTCGCGATTCACTTTCACTTTTGTTGAGTTTCAGAACGCTATATTAGGTCCTCTAACGCGCACGCGAATTTGAACTTTATCCAGCGGTAATAAATTACAAATTGACTCTCCATTTTATTTAGAAAACGTTTGTATGGGAAATAGAAAAATGCTGTTTTGAGAATTTTCCCGGCAGTTATTCGAATTTTTCTCACCTTTTAAACCTTCCCTAGACCACCACGAATAATTCAAGACTAGGGATAAGATAAATCCGTTCAGCCGTTCTCGATTTTTAGCGAGACTAACGAACAGCAATTCATTTTTATATATATAGATAGATTTAAAAATATAAAAAAATATGTACATATAGAAAAATAAAGAGAATAATAATAATTTAGTTTGCGAACAAGGGAATAGGGGCATATGCCTAGTTCGGCTACAGATTCATTGCTTTCATTGAAATTTTTGCCATATTGTCATTGTAAAGAATTACTAAATATTTTAATAGAAAACAAATTATAAAATAAATATAGTTTAAAAAACTAAAAAAAAAAAAACATGCTTTGTAGAATATCAAAGTAAAAAGTTAAAAATAATTTTAAAATTTAATTTATGACAATCCATACTATCCATACTATACTATATATACTATATAATATTATAAATGCGAAAGTAACTCTGTCTGTCTGTCTATCTGTTACGCTTTCCCGCTTAAACCTCTCAACTGATTTTAATGAAATTTAGCACAGACAATCTTTAGACCCTGAGAAAGAACATAGGCTACCTTTCATCCTGGAAAAATTTGATGTTCCCGAGGGAAATCTAAAAAGCGCGTTATAACCGAACTCCACGCGGGCGCTGCCGCGGGCGGAAAGCTAGTTATAAAATAAATATAGTTTAGAAAACTAAAAAACATGCTTTGTAGAATATCAAAGTAAAAAGTTAAAAATAATTTTAAAATTTATTTTATGACTATCCATACTTACTAATATTATAAATGCGAAAAAAGGATATCAAACCAAAACATTGAAAATAAATCATACTAATATTATAAAGGCGAAAGTAACTCTGTCTGTCTGTCTGTCGGTCTGTCTGTCTGTCTGTCTGTCTGTCTGTCTGTCTGTCTGTCTGTCTGTCTGTCTGTCTGTCTGTTACGCTTTCCCTCCTAAACCTCTCAACCGATTTTGATGAAATTTGGCACAGACAATCTTTAGGCCCTGAGGCGCTTTATACATATACAAAAATTATGGCACAAAGCGCCTCACGCTTCTTTCTCATTGATACTAGTACTAGCTTTCCGCCCGCGGCTTCGCCCGCGTGGAGTTCGGTTATATCGCGCTTTTTAGATTTCCCTCGGGAATATCAATTTTTCCGGGATAAAAGTAGCCTATGTTCTTCCTCAGGGTCTAAAGATTGTCTATGCCAAATTTCATCAAAATCGGTTGAGAGGTTTAAGCGGGAAAGCGTAACAGAGAGACAGACAGACAGACAGACAGATAGACAGACAGACAGAGTTGCTTTCGCATTTATAATATTAGTATAGTATGGATAGTATGGATTGTCATAAATTAAATTTTAAAATTATTTTTAACTTTTTACTTTGATATTGTACAAAGCATGTTTTTTTAGCTTTTTAAACTATAAGTTACTTTCGCCTTTATAATATTAGTATGGATTTATTTTCAATGTTTTGGTTTGATATTCTTTTTTTAGATAATATACGGATAACACGAACGCTTAAATGGTGCTCATTTGTTTTTAACAAACTTTTCTTGATCTCCAACAGACAGAATAGCAAGTGCTAAAACTCGTAATGATGCGTTACCCAAGTAACTAAATATAAAACTAAATTTAAACTAAATACTTTGCCTGCACAAAATAATACCGCTCGGCCAGCGAACGTATTGAAAACGGTGGGACATTTTACAGTAATGAGCCTCTCACTCGTAGTCCAAAGAGTTAGAGACGGGCAAACAAACAAACAAGCAAGCAAACATACAAGTGAAGCTAATAAAAAGCATGTAAAAACACTTAAAAACATTAAAAAATACTGATCCGCCGACGTCGGGAACTGGGTACAATCTACCGGTAGTTACTTGTTAAGGCAGAACAGAAGAGACAGGAACCTCCTCACGGTGCGGGCCCAATCGAGGAGTACTACCTTCTGAATCAGGTCCTTTATCCAACCGCTAATGGGATGATTGATCGAGGATTTCGGCTATCAGGCTATCGGCTGATAAATGGCAATAGGCAAAACGATAGCTGAGTTCATATTCCACATATCAACGTGTGCTACGTTGAGATATGTATTTTAGTTGTTTCTGCGTAGAACCACTATCACCACTATATCAGGCTTATTTACGACAATAGTCCTGTCAGTAATGATAGATCGTTCCCAGTACAACGTGCCATGGTCATTTTCAACACTCATACCTGTAACTTCAGAATCCATAAGTTTATATTTCAAAGCAATTTTCAGGTGGATAATCCCAGCGAATTTCCCGGCTACTACGTGACACTTTCTAGATGCCAAAAAGAGTAGTATACATATAGTTACTTACTTTATGGTTACTAGATATGGTGCGCTTAATAGACTGTGGGGGACAAACCGATGCTGAATATTCCGACTTTAAAAAAGCGTTGTTTTAGCCGACAATGACTTGTTACGGTTAACTTTCTTACAATGTATATAAGTAATAAGCAACAATATATATGCATTATGCAGGATATCATTCGAACTCTTAGTATATTTTATATATCCGGGGTAAGCCAGTGAAGTAATAATGTCTGTGATTTTTTTCTTAATGATTAATGACCAACAAAGCGAGAATGACTGATCTTGGAGCATGAGTAATCTATAGTATAAGACATGTAAAGAAATACTGGTTATAAACTTATAAACGGTCCTTGAAACAAGAATCGGAACGGCATATTTTTAGTTAGGTAAATACAGTATTGTTACAGGATTGTTACTTACTTTTTTTTAAATATATCTAATTATAAACTAATGATTGACCGCATTCCCGCCTGATGTTATGCGGTGGTAAGCATCGTAATGGTAAAGCGCGCTGGTTTATTAAGAGCCTGTTCACTGTAGCCTTGAAAACACTGAAATTGTCGTCAGACGGAAACAACCCCGCTGACAACTTGTTTTGTCTTGCATGTCTAGTTTATTTTTTTATTGATCCTCAAAGATTTAATTAATTGCAACGTTTTAAACGGTTTTGGAACAGTATTTAAAAGCTTTGTCGTAGTATCTACTTTTAGTAGCGTTATGCGTTTTCCCGTCTATTATCGCCCTTGACGGTCTCTGGAGGGGGGTGATGTGGCGTATCGCCCACATTTGTGTAAACAAATAAGAAAAATAATTTGTACAACCTTTTGTGTGTAAAATTAGTTTGTATACGCGAGCGGACAGGCGATCGTCGTTATATATATATAATGAATTTCTGTACCGAGAACCGGTTCCTACGCATGCGCGGCGAGCGGCCAAGTCTTCGGCCGGGCCACGCTGATTGGTGCATGGTTATTGGACTTGACTGTTTGTCCGCCGCGATTGTCACATCGTTGTCATAGTGATGAAATTAATAAACCTTCTGTTTTACCGAAGTTTCGAGTTTTTATTTAATTCATTGATATTACCAAACGATTTTTATTTTTTATTAAACTTCCTTTCTTACTTTTTATAACTCTGTGTCTATGTTTTCTCTCTCTTCATCCATTACTACGAGTGGTTTCGCATTTTGGACACTTTATTATTAGTTCATTGCTCATTAAATCGACAATTCTTTGTTTATCCAGCCCGACTTTGGTGGATTTTGTATTGATTTGTTCTAGGAATTCTACTTTACAGCTTCCATAAGTTTTGCTCAAGTTGTCCGTATTTCAGATCTTGTTCTTCAGCCTATAGAGTTCCACTGCTGGACAAAGGCCTCCCCCAAGGCTTTTCAAAATGGTCGGTTCTGTGCTACCCGCATCCATCAGCTTCCGCAACCTTCACCAGGTCATCGTTCCACCTTATTGGGGGCCTCCCTACGCTGCGTCTTCCGGTACGTGACCGACAGTCCAAAACCTTACTGCCCCATCGGCCATCAGTTTTACGAGCAATGTAATATTTCAGATCAACGTCCAGGAAAAGAAAATTTCGATTGTCTTGTTTAATTTTTCATAGCTTAAAGTAGTGCATCTGTTTTTTTTTTTCTGGTTCGTATTTGTGTATCTAGGTATAAATGTCGGTGATCAGATATCGCGGATCAGATATTTATAACTGCTTGATAAAATGTACCTAATGTTCTTGATATTGTTGGTGATATGGCCAGGTATATTTTAATTCGTCTAGTTTCCCTGCACTGATTAAACTGCATACGGTAGGGTATAAACATATTAGAGATTTCTAATCGTTGATAACATTAGCATTAGTGTTCGATAGTTGCTATGTGATGTTACTTAGGGCATCTCTTAGATAAACATCTGTTTTATTTTTTTTAGTTTGGGAATCGACTTTTTCTGTTATTTTATTTAGTTCAGCTCGGAGTTTTAACATTTCTTGTTTCTGTATTGGCGTTTGGTCGGAGGAAAATTTTTGATGTTTTTTTTTTTTTATATAAATTGTATCTTTGTTGCAGAATATTGCTTTAACCGTATCTGCAGAAACAAATCAAGCTTTTTGGTTGTTGTAAACTTTTGGGGTTGTATTTTCCCATTCGAAAATATTTTGTAAGTTAGGAATAGCGGAGCAACATGCATTACTGTTGTTGCCCCGCTCTTCTTTACACGCTCGCTCTTCTTTACACGCTCGCTCTTCTTTCTGCATTACACGCTTTCTGGGTAGGCTACTCGTGCTGGCAACTAAATAACAAAGTATGAGTAAAGTAAAAGAAATAAACTTTATTTTTTAATTCGAATATTCGGTGGTAGGCCATAAAATCCGTCGCCGGCAGAAATTACCACTCACTAGACAAAGTCTTGATTCGTTTTTAGTCTTGATTTGTTTTGAGTCTTGTTCTTGTCTTGGTTTGTCGGAAGTTTGGTCGTGGAGGGTGTGGAAATCAAACTCCCTCTGGAGCAGCATTGTTGGTTGTGTTGTTGGTTTTAACATTGCATCACCTCGCTCAAGACCCGTCTTCCCTCATATTCGCTGTTTTTTGCTTGAATAGGTCCTTAATAAACTAGCGCGCTTCACCATCAACGATTGCATCACTGCTTACCGTGAGGCGGGATTGCAGTCAAGCACTAGTTTATAATAATTTTTTTTTTTTTATAACTTCTTGTTTATTGTATTCTATTATTTTTTTTTGTTTGGGTTGGGAAATCTTCAAATGACCTCTGCCGCTCTGGGCGAAGTCGAAGGGCATGTCAGACTTTTACTGACTAAAACCCACCCGTGTTCTTTCACTTGCCTATGCACCACGGCCACGGTTTCTTTTTTGACCAACCCGTAACCTTGACCCAGGAGGCATTACTCTTCGTAGACCCCGTCACGATATACTGACATCTCTTTAAGGCGCGCGTGAAACGCAACGCACCGTCGACTCAGGCCTGGTTCTTACCGGGCGGCGAGCTGCCCAATGCTCACTACCCGCAAGCCCGCGCCTACGGTGGCCGGGAGTCCGATTTTGTCTTCCGACCAGGGCGTCTCCTGCGGCGCCTAGTGGTGTGAGATTCCCGCTGCCTCACGCGCTTCGCCTCTCCTACTTTGCCAGCATCACTGCTTCGCACAAGGGGGTGACGGCCTGCCATGCACTTTCGCTTCGGACCATGGCCTGGACCAGGGTCGGCCGCGAGAGATCGTCGCCGATCGCCGCTACGAGGACACAGCGGTACTCTACCCAAGCCGAGCAGAAGACCTCCACCATATGATCCACCGTGTCCTCAGAGCGATTCAAACAATGGTGACACCTTGGCGTTGCCTCCCGCCTTATCCGGAACAGGAACCTCCCGAAACAACCATGTCCGGTGAAGACCTGCGTCAGGCGGAAGGTGAAGGCGCCGTAGCGCCTCTCTAGCCACTCCTCAAAGAGGGGACTTACCGCCGCTATTGTGGCGTGCCACGTCGTATTCTCTTCCCTCGACCAAGTCTCAAGAGGTACGTTTTACCTTTACAATATACTCTATACTTTTGGAAGCGCTGGTTCTCAGAGATCATGATATGATATAGAGATAGTTGTTAATTGCATATTGCGAGTTCCAGAAGCTTTTAAATTATCAATTTAATTTGTCATGATGACAATTTTTTTCATCAAATCGAGTTTTGACTAATTCATTCTTAACCCTATTTTGTTTCAGAGAATGTTGATTTATAGTATTTAAATTTGAGAAATTTCGTAGAATAGGTCCTCCCGTGGGTGTCTTATGAGGCGACTAAGGGAACTCTCACCAGGAAAGCGGGCAGCTTCAGCTGTGGAATAACAAATTACTACCATCCACATCCCGCCTGCCAAACGTGGGGACTGTGGCAAAGTCCCCCAATAAAATGAAAGCCTTCGGGGAGGCATTTGTCCAGCAGTGGACACCTATAGGCTGAGAAGTAGAATAAGATTGTGGAAACTTGTTAAGATATTTTGTCAAATTTTTCAGTTTACATATTGGCTAAAATCGACATAATTTTCGTCACAAATTGATCAAATCTGTCAGAATTATCATCATCAAGTGTCCTTCTTTAGCGATATCTGACTTGTTACCTACTGCTTCCGACTACCACAACTATCTAGGTACTAAGGTCAGGTTATCAATTATAGTACCATATATTACATTATAACACGCTATCAACTCGTTGCTATCAGCACATGTAATCTGTTCCTTGATTGGTGTTCAACGTACTTTCATTGTAATCTACCGTTGATAATATAAGTATAATAAGTGCGTATATATAGTTACTTACTTGAGCCATTGCTGCGTGCAGCTACAAGGATGTGAGATAGATTATCTCTGCTATTTAGCCTGATGAGATGTGAGTGGCATCCCTCACCCCTCACCACTCGGGTACAAGAGAAGAAGCCTAAGCATCAGGCTGCAAAGCCTGATGCGTAGGCTTCTTCTATAGTCTAATACCTCTAAACCAAAAGATCACATACTTGAAATGCAGATTTACATTAAGACATTACCATTATACGAAGACGGTAATGATGTACGCAAACTAGATGGCTCTGTTTAATGTTTTGATTGAACAGGAGTAAATTTTTATTTTCTCAATTATTTTTAAAGTGACATTAAATGACATTGTCAATTGTAGGTAGGTAAAAATAAAAAACAGGAAACATGTGATTATCGTATCTATTGTTTTCCTTGAAAACAACTACCCCCTTATTACAAAACGAAATCTAGTTTCATTACTTAACCCTTTTTTTTTTGTTCTGGGTGGGAAATTATCTAATGACCTCTCCAGCTCTGGGCGGATCGGAAGGGCGTGTCAGAGTTTTACTGACTAAAACCTACCCGTGTTTCTTCACTTGCCTGTGCGCGAGGGCCACGCTCTTTTTTAACCAACCCGCAACCCCGACCCAGGACCCCGTCGCGATGTACTGACATCTCTTTGAGCCGCGTCTGAAACACAACGCCCGTCGACTCTGGCCTAGTCCTTACCGGATGGCGAGCTGCCCCCTGCTCGTCGCCCGCAAGCCCGTGCCTACGGTGGCTGGGAGTTTGATGTTGTCTCCCGACCAGGGTGTCTCCCGCGGCGGCTAGAGGCGTGAGGGCGCTGTGATGCTCCCTCACGCGCTGCGCGTCCTCCTTTGCCAGCATCACTGCTTCGCAGAAGGTGACGGCCTGCCATGCACTCTCGCTCCGGACCATGGCCTGTATCAGGGCCGGACGCGAGAGATCGCCGCCGATCGTCGCCACGATGACACGGCAGTGCTTTACCCAAGCCGGGCAGACCTCCACCGCATGCTCCACCGTGTCCCCTTATCCGGAGCAGGAACCTCCCGAAACAGCCGTGTCCGGTGAGGTGTCACCCGCGTCAGGCGAAGGTGAGGGCGCCGTGGCGAAAACAACTAACCTTTGAGTCAGTATTTGAATTTCGAATTTTATTTAGATTTGGTCAAAGTTCTCAATACAAAAGTCACACCGAACTAAGCTGTAATTTTTATATAAAGAACTGTATTTCTATATTAGTAAGATGTATAATTCAATAACCATTTCTGTGGTTTAAACCTATATGGTAATTGCATAACACATTATTTATCAAATAGGTTTCAACTTGGCAGTTCAACAGCATTTATTGCGTGGTTTACCTTGTTAAGCAGATACATTTTTCGAAGAAATAGAGCAATGGATTCGCAATATGTATCATCATCATCATCATCCCAGTCGCATCCGAAGGCTTTTCAGCTTTGAAGTCTGGGGTCCGGTTTACCAGTCCAACTGCTGTTTTGGCCAAACTTCGACATTTTCCGTGAAGCGACTGCCGTCTGATCTCCACGTCCCGAAGGCATTACCAATATGTATGTGAATTATAATAGTAATACGCAGTTATGGTGCTTATCTAAATAAATCAATCCATGTTAAGTAAAAAGTCGGCCACTGTTCAACTGTTATATGCACTTATTTGAGAAATTGTCATACTTTATAGATCTTGTTCTAGTGTCATCATCAACCTTTTATCGTCCCACTGCTGGGCACAGGTCACCTCTCATACAGAGAAGGATTGAGCGTAATCACCACGCTTGCTCAATGCGGGTTGGTGATTTCAGACTTATAAAGTCCAGGTTTCCTCAAGATGTTTTCCTTCACCTTCAGTCATTGGTGTCCAAGATATACTTAGAAAGTACATATAACTTTAGTAAAGTTACATTGGTACTTGCCTGACCTGGAATCGAACTCGCGCACTCATACTTGAGAGGCTGGTGTTTTAACCACTAGGCCACCACGACATTGTTCTAGTGTATTTAGAGTTTATTTCGACATTTATTCATTTTACAAAAAATACCAGTGACACTGACATCATGGGTTAAATCACTTATAGTAGTCGCTTATCCATATGGTTTACAAATATTATCCAGTGTGGAGGAACAGGGAGTAAAGTCCACTCATCCTCCATAGAAATGGGAGGTTCCTCCGACCAGACGGGTGTTATGTCTGGCGGGCACTTGCTCAACGGTTGATTTTGGGAAGTTGTATGTATGTTAACTGCACGGTGAACTCAGCTTGCGAGATGTAGAATTAGATTAAATTTTATTAAAAGATTAAATCCAAAGATATGTACGTGGGTGAATACACGTACCTATCTTTGGATTTAATCTTTTTTAAACACTGATTTTAAGATAGATCTTATATTATCAAAATATATTTTTAGAGTAAATAATTTAATATACTTTCAGAAGGAAATACGTTGGCATCATAATATATGGCAGTAACAACTGATCTTAATCAGCTTTTAATGTTCACACTCCTGGGGCACAGGCCTCCTCTCAGTGAGAGGAAGTGGGCCGTAATCTACCACGCAGGCTCAGAGTGGGTTGATCGATGTCATATATCTTAGAAGTTTTACCTTTAAGACATGTTTCCTCGTGATGTTTTCCTTGACATGAAATAATTTACACAAAGTAAGGCGCCTGACAGAGTTCGAACCTACGACCTACAATTTGTGTGTTGCGGCCGATGCCACCGCAGCCACGAGGCCACAGCAGTTCTATGCAGCAGATTTTACATATATGGTATACTAGCTTTCCGCCCGCGTAGAGTTCGGTTATATCGCGTTTCCAAGGGAAGTCTTCAAAATTCCGGAATCAAAACTATCATATGTTAGCTATTTCTCAAAGTCAACTCTATCTTTGTACCAAATTTCAATAAAATCAGTTCGGTGGTTTAGACATAAAAGCGTAATAGACAGACAGACAGAGTTACTTTCGCGTTTATAATATTAGTAAGAATTTAACTCTCTGCAGTCGGTCCCTCATATCTGAGGATCGTGGTCAGCATTGGGGCATTTCGAATGGATGATCTGCCTCCATCGGTTTCAATCCAGCGCATCTCTCAACACCGCGTAGAATTTAGAAGACGATGAGTCTTTGACTTGATCGGTCCATCTGGTTGGTGAACAACCGCGCGATCGTTTGCCTTCGGAATTTTAACAAACAATATAATTTTGAGAAGTTGGATTATATTGGAAATTCCTTTTACAAATATAGTTTGCTTTTGTATTTACGAAGTTACTTTAACTTGAGTTAGGGTTTTAAAAAAAAATGCTGTTGAACAGTATGGTACATCATGACTGTCTAACTCGAAGGGCTCAATGGGAATGGGATGAAAATATAGGAGTATATTAATTACGAATAAGTATTTCTGGAAGAATCTCTCAAATCTTCTCTATTTTTATAAAAATCAAAAATGGTTTAATCAAATTAAGCTAAATCACCATTTTTAGCAGCAATAGCTTCCTGGATCCGGTCTCAGTGGTCTTGGACAGTTTCGCCATCGGTACCACCGCACTTGTCGCCGATAACCGACGCGAACTCCTCGGACTTAATTTCATCAAACAGCCATCACCGGTTCCGGCGCCAGTAGTGCTTTACAAGTTTACGTTGCCTTTGCGGCCTTTACGCAGATATCCATGATAAGGAGACGGTGTTGTGCAGTGAGGCTCTCACCGGGCATGACTTAGCAGTTGGCTACTTTGCCGATGTGGTGTCTCCTAGTTAGTAGGAAGTCCATCTGGGTAGCGCTTCACCCGCTACGGTGGGTAACAAGGTGCTCCGGTTTCTTCTAGATTAGGCGTCCACAATTGCAAAGTCAGCGGAATAAAACCATCGTGAACACGCTCAAAGCCCTCAGACTTCTCAACCACATAGCAGTTCAAATCACCACCCAGACCGATTTCCTGGGACAACGGGCTCTGGCGAATTCAGTCCATTGCTGCTGGCTCCAGAACAACGTCTTCTCGGCGTCACCAGAACCGGTCTGCGGAGCATAGGCGCTTATCAACTGGCATCAGCCGATCACTGATGCGACTCTCCTCCAAGACGTCATACTGGAGCTCGTCCGATAAAACCACGGCCACCACATTTCTGCCACTAGAGTGCACTGTGTAGATCAGCTTGTAGCGATTCCCAATAAACCGGGATCTGCTGCCGTTCCACCAGGTCTCCTGCAAGAACGCCATGGCTACCCTCCGCCTGCGGAGAGTTTCAGCCAGTACTCTCACTCCTCCTTTCGCAGGTCAGCTGGAAAAACAACTGTAAATTTAACTTAAGAAATAAGCAGCACATTGATACTCAAATCTTAATTTTATCCTTTCCTTATGTATTTTATAGTACGTACGTATCTATACTAATATATAAAGCTGAAGAGTATGTTTGTTTGAACGCGCTAATCTCTAGCTAAGCACTAGGCTCTGGCGGCCGCCAGTAATTAATAAAATTATTTAATGAAATATTATTAAAATTTTAACATTTTAAAATAGTGCTTGACCGCAATCACGCCTGATGGTACCTATGCAGTGATGCAATCGTTGATGATAAAGCAAAACAATCCCCCAAAACAACCGCCGTTTACCACTTTCCTCAACAGCACAGCTATTTGTTCAGTTAAAATTGCTTGCATTTCTACAATAATAGGCATATAAAGCAATTTTTTTTTTACACAGAACATGAAATTAAACTATTTGCCATAATTATGTCCGTTATCCATTATACCAACTCATTGAACTACTTAAACAAAAAGAAATATTAATGAAAACAACATTTGATAAAAGAAAATCCTCCAGGCATAATGGGCGGGGCAGCTTACATATCGGGTATTATTTATGTAGATTATCTTAATTCATAAGTAATATTGGATTAAGATAACCCACACAAATGATAAACTACGAATATAAAATTGTTTTGATCAATATTTCCCACCCAATCTTAATTCATAAGTAATATTGGATTAAGATAACCCACACAAATGATAAACTAGGACCATAAAATTGTTTATATTAATATGTCCCACACACGATGTTAAACCCATTGGACCCTCTGGTTATTCCGAATACATTTTCGGCGTTTCTTCTCAGAGCTAGTACTAGAAGATGCCGCGGTCATCATCATCATTATCAACATTTTTATCGTCCCACTCACGTCACACACAGGTCTCCTCTCATATAGATAAGGATTGAGCGTAATCACCACGCTTGCTCAATGCGGGTTGGCGATTTCAAACTTAAAGTCCAGGTTTCCTGAAGATGTTTTCCTTCACCTTGTAATCTATCATCGATGTCCAAAATATGAACGTCGATGAAGGTCGCGGGAAACCGCTGGATGCGGGAGGCGCAGGACCGGTCATCGTAGAGATTCTTGGGGGAGGCCTATGTCCAGCATTCGACGTCTTTCATCTGAAATAATGATGATAATCTAATTGTGTTTCATGAAACATCTAATTGTTTTCTATGGAACATGTAATTATTTTCATAATAATGACGATAATTTGCTACAATTCATAGTTCCATTTTATGGGTAAAGGAGATATTTGCCCATGGGCCACCACTATGTACGCTATATGTATACATAAAAAGGAAAAAAATAAGAGACTTTCATAAAAATACTACAAAATTAATTTTAATAATAATACAAGTAAATTTAATTAATTATTTGAACCGTTTTTTAGTGAGATAACCCTTTATTAAGGTAGACATGACAGTGGTTATGACGTTTGATTGACGAGTTTGACAGTTTTATTTTCCCGTTGTGTTCGAGTCGAGTGTTGATTTGAGTTGTTTGTGTTTATTTAATGGGCCGTATGTTCGGAATTCATGTTTTGTTTTTTTTCGTAGTCATATGGTAGAGAATATAAATACGATAGCCTTAGATACATGACAAGGCAATCACTGTCAAAATCTTATTTCGCTTATTGCTGACCACCATATTTATTAGTAGTTGTGTTGCACTCCTTGGCCGAGCTAAATTGAATCTGTATAAAAACTAAGCCAAAATATAGAAAATTAACATTAAAAACAGTTAACTATAGCGTAACTATACCTAGCATTAAGTGTACAATTTGCTGGCCCAGGCTCCATACATTTCTGAAACATCTCCTTTGGTAAAATTTTGTATTAGATAAAGTCGCGCCTTTCAAACCTACGACTACTGTTACTAATTCACTATTACTACCGCGACTATTATCGCCGCGGCTCCATTACGCAATTTATCGTATAACACTGGCCATAACAACAGCACGTGACCACAAGCATCGTAATCCTTAGAGTTCGGGACAGTCCCTATATCACAACAATTAAATTCTTTATGAATCGATAACCATTTTATCAGGTGTAAAGTAACCTCAGTTGTGATAACTATACAAAATAGAAAATAATCTAATAACAGGTGTCTGTAGGTAACGGATATTGATGGAAGGATGGATGTAATTATAGATAGTACATATCATTATCGACGTGGTAACTACACGATCGAGTTTTATCTAATCATACCCAATCATACCACAATATCATTGTACTTTGGTATTTGATATCACTTAATATCTTAATTATAAATACGACAGTATAAAGGTATGTACTTACCTATGTTTCTCACTGTTTCACGCAAAAACTACTGAACAGATTTGGATGTAATTTGACACCGATCATTTAAGACTGGTGATAAGGGATGCCAGGATATGTGCTGGTGGCCTAGTGGTTAAAACACCAGCCTCTCAATTTTTCACGATTACAGGTCAGGCAAGTACCAATGTAACTTTCCTAAGTTATATGTACCGTCTAAGTATTCTTGGACACCAATGACTGATTACAAGGTGAAGGAAAACATCTTGAGGAAACCTGGACTTTAAGTCTGAAATCGCTAACCCGCATTGAATAAGCGTGGTGATTACGCTCAATCCTTCACTGCATACAGTGAATATGAACATTTGCACTGGTCTGGACATGCCTCGGAAAGCACGTTAAGCCGTTGGTCCCGGTGGCCGTACGAACATAAGAGAAGACCTGTGCCCAGCAGTGGGACAATAAAAATGATGATGATGATGATTTATAACCAGGAATAACTTTGGAACCACGTAAGCCGATGTTGTACGCGTGAAACTGCGGGGCGCAACTAGTTTTATTATAAACGTGAAAGATTCTGAAGATGGATGAATGTTCGTAACTAGAAAACAATAAAACGGAGCTGAATAAAATTTGGCCCACAGATAGTTATAAGCAACATTAATATAATAATACCTATTATTCCCTTGACAGCCTCCATGGCGTAGCGGTAATGAACGCGGCCGCTGCGCAAGGAGGCGCTGGTTCGATTCCGGCGCAGTGCAAATATTTGTATGTATAAATATGAATATTTGCACTGGTCTGGACGTGCCTCGGAAAACACGTTAAGCCGTTGGTCCCGGTGGCCGTACGAACATCTAATGGCAGTCGTTACGGGTTGTTGAAGCCCTCAAAAGTCCAACAATTGGTCTAACTGCAACGCTTCGATATCACCTTAGGGTTGTAGAGGTCAGACGGCAGTCGCTTCACGGAAAATATCGAAGTTTAGCCAAAAATCAGCAGTTATACTGGTAAAGCGGACCCCAGACTCCAAAGCTGAAAAAAAAAGAAAAGTTTGGGATGCGACCGGGATTAACACTGAGATGTATCAACGCTGATATATACACACATACATGAATGATGTAATCAAATATTTGTAACAATAGCTTGAAAATTTAAAAGAGTGTCCATGGAGTTTCTTGCCCGTTCTTCTCCATAGGTACCTACTCTTTGGAATGGGCGACTAGCTTCATCTTATTGACTGACCGACCTTCTGACAATTCAAAAGTGCCTGTAACTGGTTTATTTGAAATAAATGCTTTGATTTGATTTGATTTGATATACATTGTGCTCACATGATAGAAGCAACTTGAATATTACATATTCAAGAAATGAAACCCATATTATAATTTTAAAAGAGTGTCCATGGAGTTTCTTGCACGTTCTTCTCCATAGGGATCTACGCTTCGCAACGTGCAATTTAACTTCACTTTTCTTGGACTGACCTACATTGACTATGCAAAGGTACCAAGTGATGGTTAATTAGAAATAAACAATTTTGATTTCCCGCGCGGCGCTACTTGCATAGAATAATTATTCTATGCTACTTGTTTACTTATATCAATTTACGCCACCACGAAAGATTATGCAGTATTATTAATTTATAATCGATAATTATTTTATATGTGCTCTAAAAGTTTATTTAGGTGGGGTAAATATAGTAATAAATTATTACAATGTCATGAGTAGGACACAACATCTGCGTGCTGCAAAATGCCACCTGGCGACTTTGGATTCGGTGGAGATGCGTGCGAAGAGGCGACTCAGATTTAGTTCAAAACGGTCTCCAAAGCCTGGAGCACATGCGAAGACTAGTCGGCCTATCGGTGTTATAAGATGCATTTTGGAGAGTATTCGCGGGAATTGCTTGACTTAATTCCTCCATCTCCGTTCCATCAACGGACGACCCCTCCTACGGCGAATATCAATCCTTACGTTGTTGACACTACTACCATTCTGAGGAAGCGTTTCGCCTCGTCTTTTATCGAATTTAAGGGCCTTCAAGGCTAGAGTGAATAGGCTCTTAATAAACTAGCGCACTTTACCATCAATTATTGCATCACTGCTTACCATCAGGCGGGATTGCGAAAAAGTTATTACAATATTTTTTTTAAAGATTATAAACTAGTGCTTGACCGCGATCCTGATTGATGGTAAGCAGTGATGCAATAATTGATGGTAAGGCGCACTAGTTTATTAAGAGCCTATTCGCTCTAGCCTTGAAGACACTTAAATTGTAATCAGACGAGGAGACCGCCGCAGGCAAATCGTTCCAGTCCCTCGATGTACGCGGTACCTATAAAAGACGAGGCGAAACGCTTAAAACGTAAGGGTGGTACTCGCCGTACGACGGGTCGTCCGATGATGGAACGGAGATAGCGGAATTATGTTTTAATATTTATTAACATTATCTTTGTAATTGAAGCATATACTGTACTTTATTTTGTAGGAGTTAAGGTCCTATGTCGCAAATGCAGAGTAACTGCTTTCCGAGGCCATACACAGATCAACCGATTGATCGCCTTGTCTGGCTGTTATAACTTAAGCTCCTCCAAGGTCCCACTTAGACTCCTCCAAGGTCCCACTAAGACTCCTCCAAGGTCCCACTTAGACTCCTCCAAGGTCCCACTAAGACTCCTCCAAGGTCCCACTTAGACTCCTTCAATATCCCGCAAAGACTCCTTTAAGGTCCCACTAAGACTTTTCCAAGGTCCCACTTAGACTTCTCCAAGGTCCCGCAAAGACTCCTTTAAGGTCCCACTAAGACTCCTCCAAGGTCTCTCTTAGACTCCTCCAAGTTCCCACTAAGACTCCTCCAAGGTCCCGCTAAGACTCCTCCAAGGTCCCACTAAGACTCCTCCAAAGTCCCACTAAGACTCCCCCAAGGTTCCACTAAGACTCCTCCAAAGTCCCGCAAACTTCATGCTATTCCCCATAAACGTAACAGCGCATATCTACGTCTCTTTCAAGGCCAAGGCATATCAGACCTCATTTATAAAGGTACGGTCTACAACAAGTCAAGCTACCCGAAACTGTCAAATACTCCTAATCAATATTGAGCCTTAATGCTTCAGAGATTATGTTGAAAATCTAATAAAGAAATTTGACAGATTGTAGCACTACAATTTACTATTGATATGCTATCGTCTGTGCATTCGTGAATGTAACTATCACACAGACAAATATCAAACACGGCTGACATAAACCATAAGCAAGCAATTCAGTAAAGGTCTACCTTTATCATAGAACTAGCTTTCCGCCCGCGGCTTCGCCCGCGTGGAGTTCGGTTATATCGCGCTTTTTAGATTTCCCTCGGGAACATCAATTTTTTCCGGGATAAAAGGTAGCCTATGTTCTTTCTCGGGATCTAAAGATTGTCTGTGCCAAATTTCATCAAAATCGGTTGAGAGGTTTAAGCGTGAAAGCGTAACAGACAGACAGACAGACAGACAGACAGACAGACAGACAGACAGACAGAGTTACTTTCGCATTTATAATATTAGTATAGTATGGATTACTTGAAGAAGGAATAAATCACCTAATCACGTGATTTATTAGGCTGAATATAATTCAGCTTCGCTATTCAAATTGAACTAAGCCATTTTTTATTCTCAGGTGAGATTCCTCAATATTGTGGAGATGAATGCAGCAATTTTATGTATCTACATCTGTGTCTGTTAAGAGCCATGCCCATTTCACAAAATTTTAACGCTCGAGTTTAGGTAAATGACGGCAACATTACTGATGTGTGCGCAAACACACCGCGACCAGTGTAGCGAGCTAGCGTTGAGTCATGACGAGTGAGACAGACTAAACATTTTAAGCCGTTATTAGCCGTCATCTTATGCCTTATTACATTTTTTTATACCAATTAATAACTAGGGGTGAATATGTCACGTTAGTACCTAAGTATAATTTGAAATGAACAAGAAAATAAGTTAAGATTCAAAATATTTTATTATAATATGTATATGATTCAAAGATTAGGTATGTATAATATATGATATAAGTTCTTCTGCAGAGGTAAGTAGCAATAAATTTGAATATTTTGGTAGACATAATCAAACTAATTGAAAACAACTTTGACGATTCGATGCTTTTTTACAGAATCCAATTAATGAGCATATTAAAGTTAATGTAAGGAGAATCATTGATTTTCAACATTTTTTGAGGGGTTGGTTAAAATTGCAAACCATAACAATCGCTTTGGACGTACAGATCACACACACCCACACATCAAGCTACCACAATCTGTCAGATTTCCTTATTAGATTTTCAACTTAATCTCTTTAATAGGATTAAAGCTCAAGGTTGATTGCGAATATTTGACAGTTTCGGGTGAGAATGTTACACTAATAAAAGAAAATAAAATAGGATTACTGTTAAAATTCTTCTTTCAATGTAATATGTGCGATTCTAAATTCAAATTGAGTAGTCACGACGCACAAACAAATGAACTAAATGTCAACGAAAGCGCCGTGATCAGGAGCCATCATTTCAGGAATAGGCCAACAAATTTAAATGAAGTAGTTGCATCAATGAACTTACCTATAATTTCATTATTTATATACTTATAGTAAACTAGCTTTCCGCTCACGACTTTGCTCGCGTGGAGATCGGTTATATCGCGCTTTTTAGAATTCCCTCGGGAATATCATTTTTTCACAATAAAAAGTACCCTATTATTTAATCCGGACTTCTAACACTACGTTTGAAAATTTTCAAAGCAATCGGTTCAGTAGTTACGGCGTGAAAGCGGAACAAACAAACTCACTTTCCGATTTATAATATTAATAAGGATGTCATATACAAAGTAGTTGACATGTGGAAAAATGCCGCTAAAGAAAGTATGATTAATAATAATAATAATAATTGTCACAGCTCAGGAGGAAACAGCTACTGCTCGATTACGAGGTGACTTTTTTTTTATTAGTTTAAACTAGTGCTTGACTGCAATCCCGCCAGATGGTAAGCAGTGATGCAATCGTTGATGTTAAAACGCACTAGCTTATTAAGCCTATTCACTCAAAAAAACTGAGTGAATAGGAAGGAAGACGGCAGTTGAGCGAGGTGATGCAATGTTTAACCCAACAACACGACCAACGATGCTGCGCCAGAGGATGATCTGGAGAGCCTCCACGACCAAACTCCCGACACAACAACATTAGGCACATCGTACCCGGCACACATCGCAACACAACTGCTCAGACCCGTTCCTCCGTACGGCTTCACCAGACATCATGCCGGAACACGACGAATCGCTTGACGGCAAGACTTTGTCTGGTGGGTGGTAACTTATGCCGGCGGCTGATGTTGTTGCCTACCACCGAGAAAAACACTGACACTCATGATATCCCGATAATACCAGTGTAAGCAGACTGTTAAAAAAAAATTAAAAAAAAATATGTACGGACAAATCACACAGATTGAGCTAGCCCCAAAGTAAGCTCGAAACTTGTGTTATGGGATACTAACTCATTTATAATAGATACATATATAGATAAACATCCAAGACCCAGGCCAATCAGGAAAAGATCGTTTTCCATCATGACCTGGCCGGGGATCGAACCCGGGGCCTCCACGTCGCAGGCAGGCGTGTTGACCGCTGCACCACGGAGGTCGTCAACGAGGTGTTACTGGAGCAAACGCTCATAAAAATCAATATACATAATGCGTTGTCTGGTGTTGCAGCTATTATAGGATATCACACAGGGAAAGTTCTCTACATTGGAGTCCAGAATAACTATTGTGAAATTTCTGCCTGCATAAATAAAAAGGAACAACAACTTGCTGTTCAAAAATACTCTAAAAATCACGTCGGTTCATCTTCTAGTATGGATCCAAAAATACTGGCCGGCTTTAAGTCCTCCGTAGCAACTCGGAAATTAATTCATAATACATTAATTGCTGATGGTAATGCCAGTACATATAAAAATATATTAGAAAGCAGACCATATCACGGCGTTCTGATTCAAATAAATGAGTGTACCAACGATTTCCTCCGATATTACAACGAAAAAAAAATAATTTCTTAAAATTGATACATCTATCCCTCTGTCGGAGCGTAAATTTTTGTCACCTGAACGATTGATTCGGCTAAGGATAGCAGTAAGATTGAAATTAAACGAAAAAGGCAAAAAAAAAATAAGAATATAATCAAATAACTATCTACTTTTAGGTATAAACACTAAATAATAATCACAATTTAAACAACTTAAATCTCTTTCATGATTAGGAAAGAGATACCTATTAGCTTGAACTGATAACAAAAAAAATAAATTAATCATATCATAATCTGAAGTACTTAATCTTCCTCCTCACTATCATAGGTGACAAAGATTGAATTGTCCTAAAGAAGTAAGTTTCTATAAAAAGTTTGGTAATGGTCTGCTATGGCTCCTGAATCACACAAACTTGTATGCTATTATTTATTTATTTTCTTAACCTAGTTTACAATACGTTGAGATAAAATCTAAGCCCCGTAAAACCGTTGTCACGGTTTGTCTGTGGGAACGGAACAAACAGTGTATCAAAATTAATTATTTATTACTAGCGCGGACATTTAAATTAGTATCTAGCAGTAGCAAAGACGTTACATTATTTACAAATATTAGGTCTTACAGAATCGCTTACAGACTACTGAGTAAGAACATTTTAAGTGATCTGGCAAATTTTCCTTGTGTTTTCTGACCTCTTATATCAGTAGGCAATTGGTTGAGCCAGTGTGTTACTCTTTTGTCCAGCGTTCGGTCGCCAAAATAATTACTAACTCTTGTTACATTAAATTTACCTGCTGACACCAACATAGTTGCGTAGTTATGGGTTACTAGCGAGTGACGCTCCCAGCTACCATAACTGCTAACCAGAACTAGGTATGCTTTAGGCTGACAGGAAGAATTTTACGAATTTTAAACAACTTATTGTAATCATCTTTACATTTGTTTTTGGTTTTCTTACTTACTATTAGTTTTAAAATATGATTTTCTGGGCTGATAGTTGGATGACACTGTGTTTGATCACCTGGGAAATGAAAAGCAATGTAGCCGTGTCATCGCTCACCAGTCGCAGACTGCGGAGAGACCACCGCAGTCAACAAACTATGCTAACGAGGAGAGTAATGATGGGGCTACAAATGTAAGTACCCAGTGCCATGAGGAATTAAGGATTGCTTTGGAGGCTGCGATTCGGGAATATCGTTTCATGTCGCCAGAACTCAGGCTACGCCTACCACATTCTGGATGAGCAATTATTAAATTATTTTAATACCTCCGAGGACCACACTGATATTCATTCAATTCTGCACTGCGCAGCTGGAACAGCTTGTCATGCAGCTCATGTAAAATTTTCCAGTGACTCCAGAGCTACATGGCCGAAACCAGTCGTACCAGCTTGGCAGTACAGGATTGAACACCGTATTGGTGGGGCCAGAGCACTGATTGGTAAATTAATCTGCTTCAGGGAAGGAAATACTCGTCCTAGAGTGAAGCGTTTTGTGAGGCGGGTATTCTCAGGTATAAACACCAGCCCTCAGGGTTATATAGTCCATGTTACCGAGCGCATCGACTTCCTGAAGCAGAAAGTGTATGCATGGGCGAGCCGTATTCGTAGATATCAAAGACATTAAAATTATATTAAATCTCTTTGGTAGATATAAACGGCGAGTAGAACGGTACACCCAGAATCGCACCTTCTAGCATAATGAAGGGTGGGTTTATAGGGGCTGGGAACGACCAGACCAAGGTGTGGCGGACATGTGCCTACCGGATGATGTTGCCATATTCCATTCTAGCGGAGTATCTGATCGGTGCCTGTCAGTCACACTGAAGGTGATTCGGCTCGGGATGTTGAGCGAGCCTGCGAACTAATACTGAAATGGGAGCTATCACCATCTGCCCCCAAGATGTAACTCATGCAGTCCGTCCGTTGCCTGATTGGAAGTCTCCAGGGCCAGACAGGCTGGACAACTTCAGGATAAAATGGTTTTCAAGGTCGCACGCTTGCTTGGAATCTCAGTTCCAGACTGCTTTACTAGTGTAACCCACATCCATACTTAATATTATAAATGCGAAAGTAACTCTGTCTGTCTGTCTGTCTGTTACGCTTTCCCGCTTAAACCTCTGAACCGATTTTGATGAAATTTGGCACAGACAATCTTTAGACCCTGAGAAAGAACATAGGCTACCTCTTATCCCGGAAAAATTTGATGTTCCCGAGAGAAATCTAAAAAGCGCGATATAACCGAACTCCACGCGGGCGAAGCCGCGGGCGGAAAGCTCCAAGAAAGTCCATAAATCAGGAGCACCGCGGAACCCAAAAATTATAGGCCGATCACTTTTTTACCGACGGTCTATAAACCTGTTACATACATTTCTAAAGCTAAAATTAACAAACATATTGATAGCAACTCCATCATGACTGCCTCTCAAAATGGATGTAGGAGCGTACTAGGCCGTATTAACCAACAGGTTCGTCGTTCCCGAAAGGATCTATCGATATTCTGGATAGATTACAAGAAGGCCTATCACTCAGTGCCACATACATGGCTCATGAGGGTGCTGGAGTTATATAAATTTGATGTAAATCTGGACCTCCTTGCTGTCTGGGGCAATGGAGGACAGTCCTTCGCTATCCAGAATATCGAAATATTCATAGGAATAGCGAACCGAGAAGGGTCGAGCGAGGTATATTTCAGGGCGATAGTGAATCCTCTAAGCACACAATTGCAGGATTCAGGTCTAGGCTATCGTTGAGCGGTGGTCAGGTAGGTATTCACACATACATGTATGAACTCGCCTAATTACTAATCAAAGTATAGAAGGGAACTTATTCAATTCAATTCCATTCAATTCAATTCAAAAAATAATATTTCTGATTAAAAAACATAATTATCCATATAGTGTTAGTACAAATAAAGCTTAGCCTAATGTTAGTAATGAATTAACTAAAGTGGGTCTGGACTCCTATCCACCTACGTAAGAGGGCCGAGTCCCACCGATCCGAAAACACATTCAGTATGCCATTGGAGGAGGTGCGCAAGCGCGCCATCATGGAAGCACAACGTTTCCGCATGATCGCGGCGAACCCGTCGACCCTCGCCTCCGCGAACATCCCTGACGCGCTACAGCGCCACGGCAACCCCAAGAGCACCCTGAATGCGTTATTATACTATACATGCTGGTCGCTGTATGTCCGCTGGGTATACGTGATCCACAGGCTGCACATGTAAAACGACTCTCAGAAGGCCTTAAAAAGCCTTTAAAAGCTTATGATGTAACATTGAAATAAACCACCCAGTAGACAGGCAAAATGTGCGATGCAATTGCCAAGAAATCGCCTGCGGCGATATCCACAAAGATTATCTATAATCATTCACCAATCTTCGGTAGGGACTTACTAGCTGAGATTGCGAGTGATTAGCATTTATTTTACCTATTTGACATGTTATTATTTTAAAGAAGCTAAATCAAACGTAGGTGATTAAAAATATCTTTAGACTTTATCACGGAAGAAGTTTTAATCAGTTTTGCGAGGATCTTTTGTCCTCGAAATTTACTTTTAACGATGACTATTCTATGTGGAAGCAATTTAATATAAATAAGATAAAAATGCATGCGTAGCCAAATTTATTTTTATTTATTCAAATTTATTTTTATTTATTCAACTTTTTTCTTACTAATTATAAACTAGTGCTTGATCGCAATTTTTCCTGATGGTAAGCAGTGATGCAATCGTTGATGGTAAAGCGCGCTAGTTTATTAAGAGCCTAT
This sequence comes from Sesamia nonagrioides, assembly GCA_017933935.1. Taxonomy (NCBI): domain Eukaryota; kingdom Metazoa; phylum Arthropoda; class Insecta; order Lepidoptera; family Noctuidae; genus Sesamia; species Sesamia nonagrioides. The sequence goes on along the minus strand of JADWQK010001513.1, from coordinate 60,044 downwards.
TCACTCAAAAAAACTGAGTGAATAGGAAGGAAGACTTCAGTTGAGCGAGGTAATCCAATGTTATACCCAACAATACGACCAACGATGCTGCGCCAGAGGGAGATTGATCTGCACACCTTCCACGACCAAACTCCCGACACAACAACATTTGGCGCATCGTACCCGGCACATATCGCAACACAACTGCTCAGACCCGTCCTCCGTACGGCTTCTCCAGATATCATGCCTTAAGACGACTACCTATAAAGCAGGATCATTCATTATCTTCAAACACTTCACTATATATAAGTAGATAGATAAATGTGTTCATGTAGTGTGTAGGACAAAACAGTCGTGGAAGATCCGATGCTAAAAATCTGACTTGCCCCGGTAGACACTGAGTTCATGGCGGGCCATCACCTCCTTCTCCGAAGCAGTGATGCTAACAAAGGAGGAGGTGGAGCGCGTGAGGGAGCACGAATCCCCCCGCCATCACGCCTCTAGCCGCCGCAGGAGACGCCCTGATCGGGAGACAGCATCGAACTCTCAGCCACCGTAGGCGCGGGCCTGCGGGCGGTGAGCAGTGGGCAGCTCGCCGCCCGGTAAGGACCAGGTGCGAGTCTACGTTGCCGCAAAGAGATGTCAGCACATCGTGACGGGGTCCACGACGACCGATTTCTCGTGGTTGCGGGTTGCTTAAAAAAGAAACCGTGGCCCTGGCACGTAGGCAAGTGAAGAAACATGGGTGGGTTTTAGTCAGGAAAAGTCTGACATGCCCTTCCGCTCCCCCCAGGGCGGGAGAGGTCATTTAATAATTTCCCATCCCAAACAAAAAAAAAAGGCCAGACATTGGGTACGCCCATGCTTTGCCATGTTTTCGAAATAAGTAGGTATATGTCGATAATTATTTTAACTTATCTCACTTTAGGCGTAAAAGAATGAGTTTAGTGTTGTCGATGTATTGTATAGTTTGTATCATTTTATTTTGTTAAGTGATAGTTTCTGTTCAATAACATTGATATCTTTGAACATATTTATTTGAAAATACAATATGAATGTCCATGACGACTCGGTTGGTGCAGTGGCTGAGCCATCGACTGCTCCGCTGCGTGTCGCGGGTTCGACTTCCGTACGGAACAATTAATATTTGTATGGCCTACAGGTAGTTGTTTCGGGTCTGACTTAAATGTTTGTGAAGGCACCCACGATACAAGGGAAATAACTAGTGTGGGACAAAGTTTCTTTGTAAAAAAAAAAAGAATCTACCAATATGTGTGAATCTATGCGTGCCATCATCATCTTCTTAAATGCTTCAAATAAGTTTTGCTACGTTTGCGGACTATTACCTACTTATGAAATTACAAACAAAAAATGATATTCGAAAAAGTGAGAACTTCGTAGATACCCATTTACAGTATTTTTGGACGTGGTATTAACAAGATAAACTATGAATAGCAAATATCCTTTTTGCCTTACCTTTACAGATCTCAGCAACTACAATCAAAGCAATCTCAATAGCGCGAAGTAGCCAAAAGTGCAGCGCCATCTCTCGGGGATTTAGATTACTAATTTTTACAAACTATCTGCACTGGTAATGTATATTGGATTTTCGGTGGTAATTTTGGATGGCTTGACCGCTTTTAATCATACTGTTTGTGTTTGGAAAAAGATATATTAAGAATAGTAAAATAAAAAATAAAAATTCACTGAATCCATTCTCATTTTTTCTTTCTTTTCGTCTAATCTTGGTGCGGTCAGTGATGAGCAGGGTGACAGGATTTTCCAGGATGTAAAGAAGCTTGAAGAACGACATCAAGGCTGTTAAGACACAAATAAGATTATTAGGTAAAATTATTACTGGCGTCTAAAACAAGAAAATCATTCAAAGCTTTAAAGAAAAAATTAAAGTTTCACGATATTTTGTGTTAAAATTTTATAAGATTAGGTATGTTAAATAAAATGTTGAATAATGTTAAATATTGTGAGTTATATTTAAGAACTAGCAGCCGCCAGCGACTTCGTTCGCGTGGTGTTAGTTATGCTCCGCTCCTATTGGTCGCAGCGTGATTTTATATAGCCTAAAGCCTTCCTGGATTAATGGGCTATCCAACGCAAAAAGAATTTTTCAAATCGGACCAGTAGCTCCTACGATTTTTTAATAGTGTTATGTTATATCGTGTGTTGTGTGGTTTAAATTTATGTTTTTGCTGTAATGTCAATAAATGCATTTTTCTTTCTTTCTTTCTTTCTTTCTATATTTCATATAGATTATTGTAACTTTGAATTCAGCGCCATCTGTAACTCTTAGATTGAACTTTTAGAAACGCAGAGCTGTACGATGCAAGGAAAGCCACTTAGTATTGTATTAGTTCGTTTATATAAAGCTAGATGTCACTTACGAGTTATTATAAGTCATTTACTTATGCAAATAATTTATTTCATTACCACTGACGTCAAATGGTAAAGGAAATCGTCGTGACAATATCAAAGACATGTCACTTCTACCAATTTTGATGATTACGGCCCACTCTCTCGCACACCAAGAGGAGGCCTCCCAGGTGATTGATTGATGGATCATTTTGGCATAACCTCTTTAGCATTCATGAGAGCTTCTGCCCTTCTATTTGTTGGAAGGACTACAATTTGACATTAATTAGAAGTTAAAACAATGGGCTAGTTATTACATTAAATTGAATTACTAACTACGGAATTCTAAAAACAGGCCCACAGAGGACGGTGATAATAAAAAAAAGAGTTATAAATTCGAACTATTCTATAATGTCTACCTTTCCAGATCTCAGCAACTACAATCAAAGCAATCTCAATAGCTCGAAGTAGCCAAAAGTGCAGCGCCATCTCTCGGAAATTTAGATTACTATTTTTTACATTTTTTACAAACTAAACTGGTAATTTATATTGGATTTTCGGTGGTAATTTTGGATGGCTTGATCGCTTTTAATCATACTGTTTTTGTTTGAAAAAAGATATATTAAGAATAGTAAAATAAAAAAAAGGCTTGCATATAGGTTCGGTTACCTAAATAACAAACTTGGTTCGGAAATTATTTTGTAAAACACTCCTAAACATATTAAAAATAATTTTCGCAGAGTTCTAGTTTTAAGATATTATTCATTTTTTTTTTTATGTATTGCTAAACCGCATTAATCAAGCGTGGTGATGACGCTGAATCCTTCTCTATATGAGAGGAGACGTGAGGAATGGGAGGATAAAAAAGGTTGATGATGATTCATATTTTTAAAACTTATGGTTCAAAACTTAGAGAGGGTCGCACATTTTTTTTTTTTACTTTTTTGAGCGATGATTTTAAAAAATATTAACATGAAAAATAAAGTACATATTGGATACAAACAGCTTTCTAGTGCTAACAGTCACAGATATTATCCGCGGACTGAAAACTATAACGGTTCAAGTTGACTATGGAACCCTAAAGAGACGTCGGAACCATCGACTTCAACGAATGGAAATGCCGTACGCGTATAATCTGCATTAATTTTTTTGGTTTGAAAAGAGTGAGAGAAATGGCCCATGCTTTCGGTCTAGCACTATCTCTTTCTCTTAAGACGCAGCGTGGGTAGGCCTCCGACAAGGTGGACCAACGACCTGGGGTGAAGGTCGCGGAAAACCGCTGGATACGGGAGGCGCAGGACCGGTCGTCGTGGAGAACCTTGGGGTAGGCCTATGTCCAGCAGTGGGCGTCTTTCGGCTGAAATGAGGATGAAGATGATGATGACTATCTCTTTCCTCATAGATGATTGATGATTTTGAGACGGTTAAAGAAGACCGAAACTTCGTTTGCCCTCTTTCTTTCGGGGTGCCACAATTCTCATCTCTAAGGCATGTCTATTAGTGTATGTCGATGGTCGGAACATTTTAGGACAAAGTTAATTACAGTGTTGCGAGAAAAAAAATGGCTATTTTGTATAATGTAGTTATTTAAATAACTTTTATAAATAGGGTAGTTGACAAAAAAAAAGTAATTAGTGCGTCGCGCGTCGGTCAGTTTTCCAAAAAATACTAGACACGTATTTTTCCTTTTTTCATATAAACAAAAAATGAAGACGACACAGTGCGTTGAAAACTCGTGTGACGTCACTGCATGCTACACTTTTTAGTGGCCAGTGACGTCACCAGCCACCACCAGATCTTTGATGCCTTTTATATTTGTCAATTTTTATTGATTTGATAAAAAAAAATATACGTATCAAATATTTTTCTATAATCTGAATGACGAACTAAATAGAATTCTTTTTTACCCATGAATCATCACTATTGTGATATCCTACTAATATTATAATGCGAATGCTTGTGAGGATGTATGTATGTATGAATGGATATTCGTTAAGTGGGGCTGATGCGCGCGTCATGCTCGTGAACGGGGGCCGTCAGTGGAGACTGGTCATCTCTTAGCTGCCAGTGGGCTTGATTAATTTTCTATCTTTTCGTTATTTTTTATAATTATACATTGTGCTCACATGATAGAAGCAACAGAAATATGTAACGAAGACATGTAATCCATATTATGATTTTAAAAGAGTGTCCATGGAGTTTCTTGCACGTTCTTCTCCATAGAGACTTACGCTTTGGAACGTGCAATTTAGCTTCACTTTTTCTTGGAATGACCGACATTGACTATTCAAAAACACCAACTGTTGGTTAATTTGAAATAAACAATTTTGATTTGATTTGATTGTTATTATTTCACACAAAAAAGCTTCAAAACGGATTTGGAAGAAATTTAGCACAGATATATAAACAAGATAAAAACATATATTACTTTCTATAGCGATAAACCCACCCCCATTGCATCAATGTATTATCGTCATTACGAAAGATTATGCACAAAGACATTAAAATTATATTTATCTTAAATCTCTTTGATTATGCAGTATTTTAAATTTTTTATCGATGATTGTTTTATATTTATCTGTTCTTAAAGTTTATTTAGGTGGGGTAAATATAGTCATAAAATGTAACAATGTCACAGGTAGGGCACAACATCTGCCTTGAAATAATAATATTTCTATGATGTTTCTAGAAAACATCGAAACATAGCATATGACCACAAACGTAGGCGTAGGAAACAAATAGTTTGCACTCGTGAACATAAACCTGAAACTTCCTTTATCAGAAGATTCTTTGTATTTTTGAGTCTCTATGTCTATAATGAAATCAACTACATTCTAGACGTTTTCTCACTGGGGATCGTTGTAAAGACAGAGTAAAGAAGTACTTGCTGACCTTAACATATGATGACACTGAAAAATTGTTAATCGTACCAGAGTAAATAAGTTCCTTTGAGCAACTTCTAAGAGATTTTATTCATTTATGTTTTTTACTCTTCATCTTCATGTTACTTAAACACACATTCCTGAGTACACTCAACATTCTACACCAATCACGCACACACACACTCTAACACTCACCACCCTTTACACATTCATGCACACTTCTCCATACATAAACACCAACTCACTTAGCTTTCCTTGTATTTGTTTTAACTCACTAAGTTTGAGCTTAATTTACTGTATTTTGTTTTATGTATAATTGTTCTAACAAACTTAGTTTTTAGCTTAGTTTACTTTATTTTGTTTTATTTTGCTTTTCCTTTTATCTACATAAAGCTGTTCGCTTTAGCTTAATTTCTTATGATAATAACTTGCTGAGAGGTTTGGCGCTGCCAGCCGAGATACAGGTTTTACTTAGTTCGGTTGCAAATGCTCCTATTATGTAGCGTATGTATTACCTATATAGTTACTATGTTTTATGTTGTTTTGTAGTTTGTATATTTATTGGTGAATAAATTTATTTAAAAAAAAATACAAAAGCACACATTAAAATCTTCACTATGTGACCATTCTCATACAGATTCCTCACAGTGCCACTGAAGCAAATTAAGCTCCGCTGCATTGATAAAGTTTAATATTTTATCAATGCTCCGCTGCCATTTGTGGATCTTAAACAGTTGTTACGAGTCATCAGATTTAAAACTATAACCCACACGATAGGTAGTTTTTATACCGATATTCCCAAGGGATAAAATCGCGTTTAAAACCGAGGGACACAACTAGTTTATTATATTATATCTATTGACTGATTTAAATTAGAATATTATTGAATGTTTAGAATAGTTTTTGTTGTTGTTATTAGTAAATGATGAACTAGAATTATGTTAATAGAATACCTACTAAATATTTATTTTAGTTGTAAACTCTTTACTTTTCCTTCCTTTTTAATTGAAAAAAAATGTTAATTTCTGTACTTATATGACGGCGCATTCCTAGCGCCATCTTTTAATAAATACGTCGGAAAGAGTTTTGACAACTGACAGCCTGGCGGAACGTCGCGTCGTGTCGATGGTCAGCACAGCCATGTTGAACTTTTGTTTTGAACGTCAACGACGAGCGCATCACGTTTCAGACGAATCGCTTTTGTTTCGAGCAATCTTGTGCCTTATAGTTTCAAAACTAATTAAAAGTTATTGATTAAGTGATTTCCTAATTACTTGTGAATGGATTTTAGTGAATTTCTGTAAGGAAGATATTTTGTACGATTAAATAACTTTTGATTGAGACTTTAGACTTTCTTGGTACCCACCGAAATTATACATAATTTATTGAAGACTTGGCTGATTCTGATTGAGAGGGCATTCGCGTAGATATGTATGTAAATAATATTTTTATCTTTATATTAATATTAAAAATTTAAATCATACAGCTAATCTACTTACTAATTTTCTCTTTACATTAGTAAAATGTATCTACTGACCACGTAAATAACGCAATGTTTACATCTCATCCCAGCCTTAACAATGTGTATCGGAGCCCTATGTAAACGAATTAAGTACCACCATATTTACTAATTTGGCGAGTGTGCGAAGGAATTTCATGATTTAATTCCCCCATCTCCATTCCACTATCGGACGCCCCTCGGAAGGCGACTTTCCACCCTTACGTTGTTAACATCACTACGATCTGGACAAAGCGCTTCGCCTTCTCTTTTATACCGCGTACATCGAGACTGGAACAATTTGCCAGCGGCGGTGTTTCCGTCAGACTACAATTTGAATGTCTTCAAGGCTAGAGTGAATAGGCTCTTAATAAACTGGTGCACTTCACCTTCAACAATTGAGTCACTGCTTACCATCAAGCGGGATTGCGGTCAACGCTAGTTTATAATTTATAAAGAAAAAACATTCGGCCGTCCAGCTGTTTTTCAGATCAACCAAAACTTTGTATCATCAACATCATCAACCTTTTTATGGTCGCACTGTTGGGCACAGGTCTCCTCTCATACAGAGACGCAACTTTGTATAAGTCATCATCATCTCAGCGTTTATCCCAGTCGCATCCATAGCTTTTCAGCTTTGGAGTCTGGGGTCCTCTTTACTAGTCTAACTGCTAATTTTGACTAAACGTCGATATTTTCCGTGAAGCGACTACCTTCTGACCTCCACAACCCGAAGGCGATATCTAAGCATTGCAGTTAAACCAATTGTTAGACTTTTGAGGGCTCCAACAACCCTTAACGACTGCCACTAGATGTTCGTATGGCAACCGGGACCAACGGCTTAACGTGCTTTCCGAGGCACGACCAGACCAGTGCAAATATTCATATTCATGCATACAAATATTTGCACTGTGCGGGGATCGAACCCGCGCCTCCTTGCGCAACGGCCACGTTCGCTACCACTACGCCACGGAGGCTGTCGAAGAAGGAACTTTGTATAAGTATCATTAAATTAGCAAACAACTATAACATTACATATAACCATGTACCTGCGGTTATCTGTACTTACATATGGGATTATCGATCGTATCATACACGCCATATCACAAGTCGATTGCCGATGATCTTTTAAGTAGCTTATCAGGGATAATACAGCAATAAACATTACACAATTAAATAATAACAATAATTTATTTATTTATGAACGTTAAAGCTATTCGGGTTGGGACCGAATTAATATGCTGATATGAAGGAAAAATGGAACTTTAAATAGTGCAGTCGAAGCTTTCCCAGAAAACAGTGCCAGTATCATTTACCAGTGTTGAAATCCAGTGGCAGTTAGTCGATTGTAATTGACCAATGAAATTTAACTTCAGTCCAGTTTCCTGTATCCAGCATTGAATTAAAAAAAGCAGCAGCTTAGCCGGCTTCGCTGCAGTATGGTAAGTCCAACCGCACAGGATTGCAAAGCTGGATCACAATACTGGATCAATATATATCACTACGTATTTGAATAAAACTTGTAGTATCCATGTTTTATTGGCGTACGAAGGAGACTGAACTTAATGCTAATCTTCAATAATCAAAGAAGTAGTTAACAGAGAAATCTTCTAAACTGCAGCACCAATAATCCAATCGGTATACGACGACACAGCAGTACTGACTCCGGGTAAAGACATATCCCCACAACCTTCGCCCCAGGATAGGATACCAACGAGGATTTGGCCATAGTACAGGGGACCTCCAAGATCGCCTTGACAAGCGTTGGAAACGACTTCTGGACGGCCGGCACAGATCATGTTCTCGGTGACGGAGCGAGGAATGGACAGAGCGTTGTAACGCTCAGCACAGCTATTCCTGTCGACGATAAAAACGGTGGCCTCCTGAAGTTCGCTGGACGGTAAGCCTCCCATCTGTTCATGAAAGTTAATGATTAGTTTTCTATTTAGTTTCATATTAGTACCCTACACAATAAATTACCATTGTACAGTAAACTGAAAACGTATCATTAAATTATCTACAAAAATATATCGTTTGTGGAAATTTCAACTGTGTAGGTATCAGGGTTCGAAAGATACAGCCTAGTCACAAACAGACTGACAACGGAGTTTTAATAATAGGCCGTTTTTACCTTTTGGATCGGAACCCTAAACAGGAGGACCAGACCAAAAAATATCCCTATGCGTGTTCATCATGCATGTATCAGCATTGCAAGGGCAAAAACATGTGATTGCCTTCCTGCGAGCATCTTTCAATTTATTCATTATCATCATCATTTCAGCCAAAAGACGTCCACTGTAGGACATAGGCCGCCCCCAAGGATCTTTTCGACGACCAGTACTGCGCCTCCCGCATCCAGCGATTTCCCGCGACCTTCACCAGGTCGTCGGTCCATCTTATAGGGGGCCTACCCACGCTGCGTCTTCCGGTGCGTGGTCGCCACTCTAGAACCCGTCGGCCCTATCGGGCATTGGTCTTACAGGCAATGTAACCGGCCCACTGCCACTTTAGTGTTGCAATTCTTATCATCCAAAAGTATATAATTGAATTAAAATCTACTTGCTGGTGTGCTAAAGAGAAAAATCTTGTTAACCACACAAACCTCGGTAGAGCCCCAACCAACCATGTCGACAGGTATGTCTGCAGGCATTTCAAAACCTTGCGTAATGATGAGACCCTGTTGGACGTTGATATTATAGGTCAGGGGAGTCAAAAGTCGCACTACGGTGATGTCGCCATCCATGTCGTTGGCACCATAAGTCGGATGGTTGATCTCCACATCCACGTAGGAGACCTGGCCGCCGTAGCCGCGGATGGAGGACCCAGCCCTAATGCGGCGGTTCTTGGGTTCATAGAATCTGGAATTAGAGTCAATCTGTCCTTCTACACATGTTCCTATTTATTCCGAAACAAAACAGCAGAAATTGTCAGTTTGCACCAAAACGTGGCAATTTAAAATTTTTTAAAATATTTGTCAATTTTGAAATTTCTTTTTTTTTTGCGATAAGGATGATAGAAAAATCAAAATGGAATTATATTGACATATATTAGCAGCGCTTTACGGTTTTATCCGCTAAGATGTCAATCTCGAGACATGGAGACTGCAATTATTGCACCCAGTGCTGGGCATGCCAGAATGCAGCAATAAGTCCCCTCTTTGAAAAGTGGCTAGAGAGGCGCCATGGAGCTCTCACCTTCTGTCTAATGCAGGTAGGGTCGCGAGTCGCTTTAACCCGCTCTACCGTGGACCTTGGTGCAAGCATTGAAGAGATATATATGATGAATGAGATAGAGTATTTTAGCCAGTAAAAGTCTGACACGCCCTTCCGCTTCGCCCATATCGGCGGGCAGTGTCGTTATTCGACGACAACCCACCCAAAAAAAAAAGTAATAATGATAATTCATTGACTGCAATGCATAATAATTCACAAAATTGACAGTTTTTTTAAGGAAACTACTCACATTCCATGGAAGCAATGTGCTGCTGACAGTATATATCTGGCTGTCAGGATGTTGCCTCCACAGGTTTGCGACCAGATACCAGAGGACACGCCCGCTGACTCCACCTGGACGACGGATGGATACTGCGCTGTGTTGGTCGGTCTACCTCCCGAGATACGGGAGGCCGGCGTCGAACAGGCAAGGCCTGAAAAAGGTAAAAAGAATTGATTATAAGAAAATAAAAGAGAACGGTATTTACAATAGTTACTAAGGACCGATATTTTGTTCCAAAGTTAAGAAAGGACTCTAGTGCCGAGGAATTTGGAAAATAGGTATTTGAAGAAACTATTGGCGTCGCTCTGCTTCAAACCTCTCCCGGTAAAGTTCGAAAGGACGGAGTTGCAGCACAGGCTGATTTTACCTACAAAAACGTTGGTCAAAAGACGTTTCGTATTCCGCTGTTTTCTTTTTCAAAACACGACAGGTCTCAATTATTTTTATATCCTATATAGTAAACCCATGCTTCTATTATTTTTTGTTTTGTCAAAAACTTATCACGTTTGTCTAATAGCCATCTGAACATCACGGTATAATTGGGTTATTTTTCGTAATTTTGAAGTATAGTATTTCTTTTATTAATTAAGTTTCGGAAAAATCAAATGATAGGGGTACGTATAATCACGGTGTAAAATTGTAGAAAAAATTGCTCTAAAAGCATTGTCCACGAAGAAAACAGAGGAATACGTTTGTACAGAGAAAGCACCACTAGAGTTCCCTCTTAACTCAGCTTATTGTATTAATTTATTTAGAATTACATAAATACCTGCAAAGAGGACCAGAGCAAGGAGTGTCAGCGTTGCCATGTTAACTTGAACTGGAGCATCAGCCTTCACCGCACTATTATAATACCTGATTAATACATTGTAAAATTATAAAGATATTAATAAAACCGCTATTATGATATTTCAAAATTACTGATTACCGATAAAAAGTTATATTTATGTTCATACAGAATTCTAGAAGCTAATCATTAATGCACTGCAATAAATTATATGAACTTCTGCTGTTTTCGTTTTTCCATCGAGGGGGCCGGCTAAATCAACGCTGTGTACCACCACTACGCCGCGGGATTACATAACCATTCCACTGTTCTCCCACTAGACCTCGATCCGCTGTTCCTCAGTGGGTCTCACCTTCCCGCGCAGCCATTCGACAATGGTCGCACTCACTCTCGAGTGACTCGCATATAACACTGCGGCGCCAACATGGGCCTCCGAAAACTCGGCTACTGCGAAAATTAACTAAGCCTTAGTGTAATCAACTTGAGCCTATTGCAGTGCACTTCTGATCATACAGACCTCACACAAGGTGTGCCATAATATCCTATCCTGCATCTGTTGCATCCAGTCTGGCCCAGCTACTTTCTAAAGGTCATGGGTCTATCTAACTAGGAGGTTACTTACTTTTAAAATGTTGGATGACCAGCTTAAGGCGATAGAAATGTTACAGGTCGAATCAACCCCCTGGAACTTACAATACAAGGCGTAAGTATTGATGGTTTGACTTCTATGTTATATTTCTATTGACAGCCGTTACCTTGTATTTTATTTTTAGTAAGGCCGTGAAGTCGCGTATTAAGTGTTTCGTATATTTTTCTTATTTAATTTAAGTGATATTACTACCAATTATTATACAGAATGTTCGATCCCCTCACACCCTGTGAATTTCTTTTCAACGACTTTTATTGATTTACTAAAAAAAAAACAGATTTTACATTCAAAGACAAATTAAAACTCACTCTGAATTGAACACTGAGAATTTTAATTTGATTTCGATGTGTATCGTATAAGAGTACTTTTAAAATACAAAATTAGTGGCATTAGTCACCTAGTTTTTTTAATTCACTCGCAAATGTGCAAGTTAAAGCTGTACATGTTACAGCTGTTTATAATATGGCTACAAACAAAAAACCAAAAGCGACCGGAATCTAAAAGGGACCGGTAAAACGTAGGCGATATATCCGGGTATCCCCCCACCCCCCATCACTCCTAAGACTCCAGGGAGCCGACATCGCATGGTCGTCCCGCGTAAAGTACCTGGGGGTAGCTATCGACCGTCGGGCCACAAGACCGCTCGGTCGCCGCACGGGGCAGGGTCGCACGCAACCAACTCAAACCAGTGATCTCATCCTCGAGATTTTCTTCCGTTCCGTAGTCGCTACCGCTAGCTATGTGAGGAATAATATCAGGCGGAGGGATCTCAGGACTGATAGCCTGGATGAGTTTGTGCGGCGCCTCGCGAAGGGCAAACAAGACTTGGCGCGCTTGGTTATACAATATTCACAGATTTCTATAGTGTGTTTAGTATCAGCATTACACCCGTGCGAAGCCGGGGCGGGTCGCTAGTAATAAAATAATCCATACTTAATATTATAAATGCGAAAGTGTCTCTGTCTGTCTGTCTGTTCGGCTTTCACGCCAAAACTACTAAACCTATTGTAATAAAATTTGGTACACAGATATTCTAGAGCCTGAGAATGGACATAGGCTATAAAACATCCCGCTATGACCAATAGGAGCAGAGCAGGAATAAAAAATGTTGCGGAAACGGGAGCAAACGCGTACGTACTACATATTGCTCCCATTATTTTAACAGGCGCTTGTTTTATATAAGCTCATTCGGCTAAAAGCTTACGTGGGTGAAACCGCGGGGCACAGCTAGTAGTCTATATTTGACCTATTGGGAGACCTACTGTTTTATGTGGAAGCGTTGGTTGCTCCATCAGTGCGATAAGCGCACTGATGGAGCAACCAACGCTTCCAACACTGAAAACAGATTGTCTTAAATAGTTAGGCTTCGGCAGTACATATACTAAAATTGGAACGATACAGAGAAGATTAGCATGGCCCCTGCGCAAGGATGACACGCAAAATCGTGAAGCGTTCCACATTTTTCCTGGATTTGGGAGTCGGCGACGGACGGCCCCGTCGACGTCGAAGCGGAGGCGCTGCGGTTTCGCGGGGCGATGACGCAGATCTGCGACGCGTCCATGCCCCGCGTCCGCCAACAGTCCGCAAGGCGCAACGTGTACTGGTGGAGCGATGACATTGCGCGGTTGCGCGTCGAATGCGTCGCGGCTCGCCGCCAGTACACGCGCTACCGGAGACGACGTCGACGGGATCCCGTCGAGGAAGCCGCGCGGTATGGGGTGTACCGCGCGGCCCAGGAAACTCTGTGGCTGGCCATCGGCGACTCTAAGTCGCGGGCCAGGGAGGAGCTGCTGGGGTCCCTCGATCGAGACCCGTGGGGGCGCCCCTACCATTGGGTACGGGGCAAGTTGCGTCCCTGGGCGCCCCCACTGATGCAAAGTATGCAGCCCCAGATGCTAGAGGCGGTGGTATCCACCCTCTTCCCTGAGCGGGCGGGACATGTTCCTCCGGCGATGGTCTCACCCTCAGTGACAGACTCTCCAAAAGAGGAGGGCACCGATGTCACCGAGGTGACGCAAGCAGAGACGGGAGCGGCCGTGTCGCGGCTCCGGGCCAAGAATATAGCGCCCGGACCCGACGGTGTTCCTGGCCGAGCTCTCGTCCTGCCTCTGAAGGAGCTATAGCCCCAGCTGAGGGGGCTCTTCACGGCATGCTTCGGGCAGGGTCAGTTTCCCAGTGTGTAGAAGGAGGGGAAGCTGGTCCTGCTCAGGAAGGAGGAGCGCCCCGCGGACTCGCCGTCCACGTATCGGCCCATAGTGCTGCTCGACGAGGCGGGCAAACTTTTTGAGCGTATAATCGCAGATCGCCTCATCGGCCACTTGTGCGGAGACGGGCCGAACCTGGACGATAACCAGTTCGGTTTTCGTCGGGGGCGCTCCACCATAAACGCAATCATGCGCGTGAGAGCCCTGGCGGAGGATACGGTATCCCGGGGTGGAGTGGTGTTGGCGGTGTCTTTAGACATTTCCAACGCCTTCAGCACCCTACCCTGAAGCTGTATTAGGGATGCCCTGAAATAGCCCCCCGCGTGCGCCGGCGCCGGGATCACATATCGTGGTCAGTGGTGCCCGGATAGCTGTCGAGTCCACCATGAAGTATCTGGGATTGGTGCTCGACAGCCGATGGGAATTCGGACCCCACTTCCGGCGGCTGGCGCCCAAGCTAATGGGTGCAGCAGGCGCGCTGTCAACGTTGCTTCCCAACATGGGGGGCCCGAGCGCCGCCTGTAGACGGTTATACGTGGGAATCGTGCGGTCCATGGCCCTGTATGGGGCCCCTGGGTGGGCGATGGACCTGACGGCCGGAACACTCGCCATTCTGCGCAAGCCGCAGAGGGCAATGGCCGTCAGGGTCGTCCGCGGGTATCGCACGATTTCCTACGAGGCGGCTTGCGTCCTGGCCGGATCCCCGCCCTGGGACCTAGAGGCGAAAGTACTCGCGTCATTATACCGATGGCGCGAGGAAGAGCGGACACGGGGCTCCAGTCCGGCGCAGCGGCAGATCGAGCTGCGCCGAGAGGAGCTCCGGCAGGTCCTGGTGGCGGACTGGCGGCAGAGGCTTATGCGCCCTACCGCCGGCCTCGCTACCGTCGAGGCGATCCGGCCAGTACTCGACGACTGGCTCGGGAGAAGGCACGGCTCCCTGTCGTTCAGGGTGACGCAGGTGCTTTCGGGGCACGGCTGCTTCGGCAAGTACCTATGTCGCCTAGGCTGGGAGCCGGACGCTCGGTGCCACCACTGCGTCCAATGCGGGGAGGACACGGCGCAGCACACGCTCTCCGAGTGTATAGCTTGGGAAGAGCAGCGCCGTGTCCTCACAAATGAAGTAGGAGGCGACCTGACGCTGCCGGCAGTAGTGCGGAGGATGGCCGGCAGCGCAGAGTCGTGGGACGCGGTGGTGTCCTTCTGCGAGGAACGTGATGTCGCAGAAGGAAGCTGCGGAACGGGAGAGGGAGATCTCAACTCCCTTCCCGGGCCGCAGAAGACGCACCGGGCGCCGAAGAAGGGCGGATAACGCCCTCTTCCGCCCCCCATGAATGGGTCCAGGGGCGAGGGACATGGGGGAAATCCCCGCCCCCTATTCGATGGACCCCGCGGCGGAGGCGCGCGCTGACACTCGCGCACGCCTCCGTCGATGACAGCTATCCGGGCACCGCTGAGGCGATGCACGGGGTAGCTTAACACCCCACTACCCCATGCCGGAGACGAGGCCAGGACAGACCGGGCCAGCACGAGAGTGTGGGGTTGCGGAAGAATTTAGACTTCCGCGGCCCCACGCGCGCTCGTGATAGAAGAGACACCGGGGTGGTTTTAGTCAGTAAAAGTCTGACAGACCCCGTCGCCCACCCTAGGGCGGCGGACATCCTATGAGGATTTCCACCCCGGAAAAAAAAAGGAGAGAATTACCTACACATTGAAAATAGTATTAGGTTGGGAGTTGTAGAATATATATTTAACTTGGACATTGTTTCGTCCATTATTAAATGGCCAAACATTTGTATAGTGCGAAGTGCATTTAATGACCTGCAAAAAGGGCTATAGTCAAAAGAGCAAGTACCACCATATTTGCTTATGAAATGACTGCGAGGACCATGATCTGCACATTTTATTATAAATAGCTAAACAAATCTATTGGAAAAACCATTTAGGTCAACAAATCTAACTATCGCACTTTGTAGCTGTGGATTAACGATAAAAATTGTTTTTTTGTGTGATAATATATACCATTAGGAGGCTGAAAGCCTCTCAAAGGTCAATTCGGCTCACCTAATCAATATGTCATTTACATCTGGGAGTTTTCCCGAGTAAATTAAAATTATCCATAGTAAAGCGGATATTCAAAAAAGGAGATAAATGTGATAACAATAATTATCGTCCTATAACTTTAATACCTATTTTCTCCAAATTTTTTTAAAAATGTATGTACAAAAGAATAGTTAATTTTTGCAATAGAATAGTTAATTTTTGCAATAAGTTCCAAATAATAATTGATGGGTTTCAAAAAAATAAATCCACGTCTTTAGCCATTTTCACCCTTATGAAAAATATACTTTCGAATATTAACAAGGACCAAATCCCTACTGGTCTTTTCTTTGATTTATCGAAAGCCTTCGATCTGGTGTCACACAAAATATTGCTGGATTAGGGGACCTGCTCTACAGTGGATATCGTCATATTTAAGTAATAGACAACAACGTGTCATAGTCAATAAAATTACCAAAAATAAAGATATGACATCCTACTCATCGCAATATATGGTTAATAAGTATGGTGTTCCACAAGGAATCGTACTAGGCCGAATATTATTTATTTTATATATAAATAACATCATAAAAATAACCAGGCATAAATGCGTATTATTTGCTGACGACATAACAATCATAGTGACATCTGATAGAAAGAAAAGTACTGTCACGTAGCAAAATGTAGCAGCAGGCGACATCTCGTGGACTAGGGCTGAACTCGGGTCACATATTTTACATCGAGCCGAGAGATGGCGTTGCGCGAAAGGACGGTCGTTAAGATAATAAATAAATTTAAATAAAGAACGACCGGGTTAAAAAATATAATATAAAAGAAGGACTTAAAATAAAGATATTAAAAAATTAGGAACCAACTCATGAGTCTGAGTTAAAAATACAAGTCGCGGAACGCACGAGTCTATGGTTCAGGAAAAGACAATTGGGAGCGGTCGGTCGGAACAGAGGGAAGCTTCGAGAAAAAAAAGAATGACCGAAGCTTGCGTGGTGTCGCGAGTTCTTTTGTGGAAATAGCCGGTACCCAAGGCTGGCGTTTGGTGCAATAAGCCCCATGGGGCGGTGCATATGAAGTCTGGCTCATCTCTCTGTGAGTATTCATTTCTGTACCCGGAATATTTTTTTTTTAAAGCGTTACAGTACCATTGCAGACCATGAGTTAGATATCAATAATACAACAGATATGTTATTAAATTGGCTTAACATGAATCATTTAAAAATAAATTTAGTTAAATCAGTTTCATTTAATCAATCAAATAATAATAAACACAACATAAAATTTTTAGACCCTGAGAAAGAACATACGCTATCTTTTACTTAAAAAAAATTGATATTCCCGAGATTTCTAAAAAGCGCGATATAACCGAATTCCACGCGGGCGAAGCCGCGGGCGGAAAGCTAGTAATAGATAAAGACATTAATTGGAAAGAATACGTAGATAATGTTAGCACTACAATTAATAAATTCGTCTATGTGCTGAAACAGGTTCAAAATGTAACGAATGTAAAAACTGCTCTTATTTCTTAGCATGCGTATTTAGAATCTTGGCTTGTCCATGTTCATTTTAAGACCGACTCGCTCGGAGGCTCTACTGAGGTCTTCGAGCATTGTACCTCCGCGGTCTCAGCCATGACTACGATATCATCAGCAAACCGAAGGTGTGTCATGTACTCGCCATTGATGTTGATCCTCAGTCGTTTCCAGTCCAGGACCTTGAAGACATCCCCCAATGCAGCGGTGAACAGTTTCGGGGAGATAACATCTCCCTATCTGACACCACGCTGCAGAGGTATTGATTTCGAGGTCTGGTCCTGTATTCGGACTGACATGGCGGCGTTTTCGTACAAACCCTTCAGCGCTTCAATATACCGATAGTCTACTTGGCAGCGCTGGAGAGACTGCAGTACAGCCCAGGTCTCGATTGAATCAAAGGCTTTTTCGTAGTCCACAAACGCCAAGCAAAGGGGTAGGTTATACTCCTCGGTCTTCTGTATAACCTGCCGCAGCGTATGTATGTGGTCTACTGTGCTGCAGCCTTTTCGGAAACTGGCTTGATCGTGAGGTTGGAAGTCGTCAAACCTTCAGGCGAGACGATTCGTGAGGACTCTCGAAAACAACTTATAGACATGACTCAGAAGTGAGATGGGTCTGTAGTTTTTCAAAAGGGTGTTGTCACCCTTTTTGAAACAGAGTACCACCACACTTCTGTTCCATGACTGTGGCGATTTTCCCTCGACTATGACGGAATTAAATAACTTCTGAAGGGCCTTAAGGATCGGTTCACCACCCGCCTTCAGTGGCTCAGTCCTTAGTCTTTGGTGTCCAAGATATACTTAGAAAGTACTTTAGAAGAACTTTAGAAAAATTAAATTGGTACTTGCCTGACCTGGAATCAAACCCGCGCAGTCATACTTGAGAGGCTGGTGTTTTAACCACTACGCCACCACGACATACGCGGTTCTATATATATATATATATATATATATATATACTAGCTGACCCGGCGAACTTTGCTTTGTTCCGCCTTAAAGGCAATATCACATGATCTTATTTTTAAATTAGGATAATTAGGATAGCACAAAAGTGTAGGAGAAATCGAAACAATGAAGCTCATCATCATCAACTTTTTTTATCGTCCCCCTGCTGGACATAGCTCTCCCCTCTTATGGAGAAGGATTGAGCGTAATCACCACGCTTGCTCAATGCGGGTTGGCGTTTTAAAGACTTAAAAGTCCAGGTTTCCTTAAGATGTTTTCCTTCACCTTGTAAATAAAATGGCTTGTAACATTTCCTTACCTCTCCCTACCTACTACCTAATTTTCAACAAAATCGGTTCAGTCGTTTATGAAATAAGATAATAATTATACATAATACTTGGAAGAAGTTTTATTTTGCCTACTTTGTGGAGGTGCAAGGTACCAGGGTAGCACCAAAGTGTAGGAGAAGCCGAAACAATGAAGCGCATTCATCATTAAACCATAATAATTACATGGAAGAACTTTTATTGTGCCTAGTTTGTAGAGGTGCAAGGTACCAGGGTAGCATAAAACTGTAGGAAAAGACGTAACAACTTTTCCGAGATCACACGCTTTTTCAAGCAATCAGCGCTATCTGCCGGGCTAGTTTGTGAATCTAAACCATCCAGGGCACCACTCAAACGCATACAGAAAAATTCATTTAAATCAGTCAAGCCGTTTAGGAGGAGTTCAATGACATACACACGTACAGCAGAATTATATATATAAAGATAGATATATATATATATATATATATATATATATATATATATATATATACAATATGTAAAGAAAACCCTGTCCGATCCGTGAAGGTATTGTTAGGTATCGTTAACTGATTCTAATAATGCCTACAAAGCCGGGCTAAACTTAAAAAAAAATCCCCCAAAAAAAATAAATATTATTTCGAAAAAGCGAGGTAACTTAATGCATGTGCAGTAGGCAACCCGATAGCCCCGCCCCCCTTCACCCGCGCATGTATGCGCGGGTGAAGGGGGGCGGGGCATGCGGCACGTGGTCGCATCGCTATTCGCTCCGTCACAAATGGTGTTGTCAGTTTTTTAAAAATTACCAAATTTCGGGGAAATTGGAATTAATACCCGGGAAAAAAAGATTATTTCAAAATTCATTATTGTTGTTACTGTGATGATTATGTAAAATTTTATATTATATTTGGTCAAGTGTTTACCTAACCTTTATTATCCTTATGGGTCGGACAGGGTTTTCTTTACATATTGTATATATTATATATATGTACATACCAAAAAACCAAAAATAAGCACGATATGCACCATACCATTCAATCCTGACTATATACTACACATAGACCAGCAAAACCTAAATATTTGTTTATCTTACAAACATGAATCAGCAGTAAGTATATCAGAATAATATCAACAGTACCTAAGTAATATTTATGACTCCGTATTTTCCCAAGTATTAAAACCGAGTTGTAGAAACTATATTATCACATAAAGAGATTATTTAATTAATTTGTAGCGGTATCTAAAACCACCACATGTGAACAGGACGTCATACTGACGTCACACGAAATCTACATCTCGCAATCAGAGTTTACCGTGCAATTAGCATATATACAACTTTCCAAAATCAACCTCCCTTTTTATGGAGGATGAGTGAAATTTACTCCCTGCTCCTCATGCCTCTAAACATTTTCTAACCATGAAATTGAAATTAATAACAGTACTGACAGAATTTTACAATGGCTACAGATTAATAAATTAAAAATTAATTTACATAAATATAATTACGTACAATTTAAAAATTCAAATCATGCCAAATGTAATTTTAAACTTAATATTGATTTATAATATTAACTGAAACCAAACTCTTGGGTGTATTCATAGATCAAGACTTAAACTGGAAAGTACACTTAGATAATCTATGCAATAGGATTAACAAATTTACTTACGCACTCAGACACGTAAAAACGCAAACAATTATTACATACCATACGTATATAGAATCAATATTACTTTACGGACTTACTGTATGGGGAAAGAGTAGGGATAAGGACAGAGCATTCATTGCACAAAAGAAGTGCATCAGGGCCATTTGCTAACTTCATCCTGACGAATCTTTCAAGCCATTTTTTTAAAAGTTAGATCTAGTACCAGTTCCTGTACTTTACGTATATGTAATCTGTAACTTTGTTTACAATAATAGCAGATTGTTCATAAAAAAAAGCATCTGAAGTAATTTCTCGTTCAACAAGGGACAAAGACAGACTCATTGTGAAGGTTAATCCAAAATCGGCCAAGTTTGATAAAAGTTGCCTTGTGATGTGTTTTCGCATTTACAACAAAATCCCTAATAAGATAAAATATACAAATAATGCGAATTTATTTAAAAACAAGCTGTAAAAATGGCTAAATAAACCTAATTTCTATGGCATTAAGGATTTCTTTCACATAAATTTATAATACTTATTACTATTAATTTGGTTTAGGTATATAATGACATTGTTGACAAAATTATTATTTTTTGTTGGAATATGTAACAAAATGATGTGTGTGGTAGTGCCATCTAATATCACTATGACGTATTTTTTTTTCTCGATTGTCTTTTTTTTTTTTTAATAAATCTGCCGTTGCCCAGCCATACTGTTTGTCACTACAGGTTATGGGCCCAGCTACGCGAGTTTCATACATTTTGATGGAAATAAAGTGCAAAAATGTCGACAAATCTTATAACAAGCACTACAAAGCTAAAAGGAAGGGAAAATTACCAAGATTCGAAAAAAAGAATGTATTAAGGAAAAAATACCGTGTATTAAAAATTCTTGCAAATTTAATGCTGATTCAAATGAGATACAACACTTTACTCTTTGATATTTAGTTTTGATTTTATGGTCGTTCTTTCATATCAAAGTGCAAGTTTCATTAAATTAACCTTATTTTTAATTCATTACTTTATCATCATCGGCTAGTGTTTTTTTTGTGCTAGATAAGTGGAAGATGGCTGCTGCGAGGAGGGCATATACCCAACGGGAATATGCAGATATGCATTACCTCTATGCCTTTTGCGACGGCAATGCTCGGGCAGCTGCCAGAGAATATCGACAGTGCTATCCTAACCGAGACAGTTTCCCGGACTATAGGGTCTTCGTGCGCGTGCACAATGCGTACATAGAGGGAACCTTACCCGGTGAGCATTCTGCGAGAACAGGTAGACCAGTGGTGCGATTTGACAATGAAGAGCAAATACTGAGACAGTTAAGATTTGACGCTGGTATTAGCCAACGCCAAATATCACGAAATCTCGGGATCCCACGATCGACGGTGCAACTTATTATTAAAAGAAATAAGTATCACGCTTACCACGTGCAAAAGGTGTAAGCTTTACTGCCAGTTACTATGCACCTAGAGTGAGATATTGCAGAGACATGCTTAGGAGAGGATCCGCAGTTCTTCAACAAAGTGTTATGGACTAATGAGTCAAATTTTAGAAGAATGGGAATTGTTTACATGCACAATTTACATTTCTACTTCAGAGTAAACCCATATCATCATCAACCTTTTTTTTATCGTCCCACTGCTGGGCACAGGTCTCCTCTCATACAGAAAAGGATTGAGAGTAATCACTACGCTTGCTCAATGCAGGTTGGCGATTTCAGACTTGAAGTCCAGGTTTCCTCAAGATGTTTTCCTTCACGTTCAGTCATTGGTGTCCAAGATATACTTAGAAAGTACATAATTAACTTTAGAAAAGTTACATTGGTACTTGCCCGATCTGAAATCGAACCCGCGCACTCATACTTGAGAAGCTGGTGTTTTAACCACTAGGTCACCACGACATGTGAACCCACACATCATCAGAAATTATCGATTCCAGCATCTGTTTGGTATCAACATATGGGTTGGAATAATTGACCAGCAGCTTGTGCCACATGAAATGCCAGCAAGGCCGAATTGTGCTCTGTATTTGAATTTTTTACAAAATAATTTGAACCAAATACTTAATGAAACTGAGATTCCTGAACACAGAATGGCAGAAATGTGGCTGCAACAAGACGGCGCCCCGCCTCATTATGCTCGGGCAGTTCGAGGTCTTTTGAACTAGCGTTTCCATAACCGATGGATTGGTAGAGGCGGGCCTATTGCATGGCCACCCCGGTCGCCCGACCTTAATCCAATAGACTTTTGAATAACACCGAACAAGAACTAAGTACGACAAAAGCTCGACTTTGCTAAGTTACAAATTCTTAATAACAGAGGTGTATTCCGCCGATTACGTGCGAATAAGCCGGCATAAGTTACCACCCACCAGACAAAGTCATGCCGCCAAGCGATCCATCGTGTTCCGGCATGATGTCTGGTGAAGCCGTACGGTGGACGGGTCTGAGCAGTTGTATTGCGATGTGTGCCGGGTACGATGTGCCTAATGTTGTTGTGTCGGGAGTTTGGTCGTGGGGGGTTTCCAGATCATCCTCTGGCGCAGCATCGTTGGTCGTGTTGTTTGGTTAAACATTGCATCACCTCGCTCAACTGCCGTCTTCCTTCCTATTCACTCAGTTTTTTTTTGAGTGAATAGGCTTAATAAGCTAGTGCGCTTTACCATCAACGATTGCATCACTGCTTACCATCAGGCGGGATTGCAGTCAAGCACTAGTTTATAACTAATAATAATAATAATAATAATAATAATGAATTTTATTAGGCGGTGCAGATTGTGCATTATGGTCAGAGGTAGGAACTTTGGACATTTAATGTAAAAAATTGTATTTTAATAAAATTATTAGGTCATAATCATTCTTTTTATTTCATTATGCCTTCTGAAATTAATAATAGTACTGCTTATGTAGTACAGTAGTGTTATGTGTAATTAATAGTACTTATGTATAAGAAAAAATCTAAATTTTTCTCTAAGTTTACCATTTTATTAAATTTGCACCTTGATATGAAAAAACGACAATAAAACCAAAACTCTTTTTTTCTATTTTTCCGTAATGCATTTTTTTTTTCAAACTGTGCTCTTAAAGTAAGAAGTAATTTTTTGTAACACTCCAAAATTTATGAAAAAACATTAATTGCTCGTTAAATTTGATACCAAGACCTGCATTACAGTTTTTGTAATCTTGATACATTATCGAATCATCATAGAACATCCTTTGTTTTATTGTTTTTAATTAATTAAATATTTTACTGATAAAATTGTAAAATACCTCGATAGCTTCATTCAAAAATACATAATAATTCATAACTTTTCGTGCAATAAAGTTATGGCGATGCTGGAGAAAGGTTTTTTGTTGGATATTACCTCCTTTGTCTCCCTGTTTCGTTTGATCGACAACTTTTTGGCCACCCTGTATAGCCAAACATGTGGAAATTATATTTAAATAAGACTGCAACATTATTATACCATGTTTAAGGCAAATAAAGACTTATCTTTGTTTATTCTGACACGCTAATATCTGAAACTACGAGTGGGGCTTGAAATATTATTTTGTTTTTATATATAACTAGTTTTCCGCCCGCGGCTTCGCCCGCGTGGAATTCGGTTATATTGCGCTTTTTAGATTTCCATCGGGAATATCAATTTTTTCAATAAGGGTAGCCTATGTCCTTTCTCAGGGTCTAAAGATTGTCCGTGCCAAATTTCATCAAAGACAGACAGACAGATAGTTACTTTCGCCCAGCTGTTGCCCAAGCACGAATGAATCGCAATGCAGGTGCGTTTCGGATCAGTGCCGTTGAAATCAGACTCTGAGTGACTTCCTTTCTTTTTATCATTATTGTTGGGTTTGGATCGGACTGAGGACACAGGTGGAGGTCTGCCCAGTTTGGGCGGAGCACCGCCGTGTACTCGTGGAGCTATCTCTCGTGTTCGGCCCTGGTTCAGGTGTATACCATGCTGTATAGCATGAGCAAATAGGAGGTCACCTTCATCTGCCAAGCAATGAGGCAGGAACTCGTGACGGAGAGGTAATCTCAGTTTCCTAGACGTCGGGAGACAACAGCGAACTCCCAACTACCGCAGGGGGGCTGCGGACGGCGAACAATGAGTAATTCGCTGCCCAGTATAAGTCTGATACGCCTATCCGCTCCAACTAGCGAGTGAAGTCATTTGATGATTTTCCACCCAAAAAGGGAATAAGCCTTAATAAAAATAGAGGATGTTTATAAATTTTAATTTATTGCATAATTCTATATTTTACAAATTTAGACCGCAACAGAGACGATCCAGTCAGTGTAAGAGCTGACAGCGGTGCTGATGGCCGGGTAGTGCGCCCTAGCACATCCACGACCCCAGGAGACAATACCTACGAGAATATTGTCGAAGTAAAGAGGGCCACCGGAGTCTCCTTGGCAGGCATCCTTTCCACCGACGTCAAGAATTCCAGTACAGATCATGTCCGGAGTAACCACAGCAGGCCAAGGCGATTCAGAGGCTTCATAGCGAGCAGCGCATAGTGCGTTGTTAATCGTGTTGACCGTAACATCACGGAGTACCTCAGATGGTGGACCATCCTCCTGCAAATAAAATTCGTTTTTATGTAAGAATAAAAAGCTTATCAGTAAAAGGTTGTATTACAGCCAAGGAGCTTGCATAAAGAAGCGAATTGCTGGTGAAGACAAAGTCGGTACCGACCATCACCGGTAATTAAATTTAAGCGGTAAAAAATTAAGTCCCTTATTAGCTTATGTGTAAAAATAAACAGAAACAGCTTAATCAAGCAGTTTATCAGTTGATTGACTGAAAGAACACATTTATTTAGCACAAACTTAAAGACACGCAGTACTCTAGAGTCCTAAATCAGATAAAAAGCCTAATGTCTATCGGTGCCACACGTATGTAGATGCTGACGTGACATGGCGCAGTTCAAAAATGCCTGACGCTGGTTTACACTTGAACCTGATATCTAAGTTTTAGAACGAAGCGTTTTGCCTCGTCTTTTCAACCGTGTACCTCGAGGTACTGGACCAATTTGCTAGAGGTGGAGTTTCCGTCTGACTACAATTAAAGTCTCTTCAAGGGCAGAGTGAATATATAGTAGCTGATCCGCAGACAATATCATGCGACATTTATTTAGCCTCTATTTATTAGCTCAAATGACAACATTTTTTCGAGCTTTCCATGTATAGTTGCAATCTTTCTTAAGTTATCACTATCCTTCATGGGCCCGTTTTTAGGATTCCGTACTTAGTATGACAATTTAGTGTAATAAATAGCCCATTTTTTTATTAATTCTAAGTAGGGATACTTATTGTGACGGACGGGTAAACTACAAAAATTACACTGAGCGTACTCCGACACGCTTTAACTGTTTTCTTTATAAATTTGTGAACTTATGTGCAAAAATAATTTTACTTTATTTTGTGGTCTTTCTTTAAAAACCTAGTGTAGGTATCTATAAAATTCTAACTTACCCAAATTGCACCCCATCCGGCGTAAACAACAGGTAAGCCATCCGGAAGTACAGTATTTTGAGCGACGATGGCGATCGGTTGAATCACTGGACTGTACACCAAGGGTTGAGCGAGGCGGGTCACTGCGATGTCGTGAGTACGAGCATCCAGGTCGAAGTTGGGGTGGTTGAAATTGGCCTCTACTAAGAGCATAACGCCTCCAGTGTTGCGATAGGAAGAACCGGCCCTGATTCGGCGGGAGGAAACGTTTCTAAAATCACAAAGTTAGATTATTACTTATTTATTGAAGATGACACGGCTATTATTTTCCATAACAATCCTGAGAAAGGGTCTGTGAAAAACCCCAAAACGCTTTAACCAATATAAAAAAAATGGCTCGTACTTAACCTTCTGTAACTTAAAAAACTAACTCCATATAGAGACATAATTATGATAAAAAGGTGATAAGAAAGGCAAGCTTAAACCTAGCAGTGGGTAGGACATGATGATAATAGTTAAGTAATATACTCACTCCAACATACAATGAGCAGCAGTTACGAGGTAGCGGGACGTCAAAATACTGGCAGCACAGGTCTGAATCCAGATTCCACCCCAGCTGAAGAATTCCACCGCAACAATGGAGGGGTACTTCTCGATGGATGTCTCATCTCCTCCCACGATCCTATTCGGCAAGCCCACAGATGCGCCTAAGAAAATTAAAAAATATAAAAGTCTATGTTTGACCCTTTGCGGGACCTATTCCTTTAGATAAAAAGGTAACCGTACTAATGAAGCACCCACAACTGAAAACCGATTGTGTTTTTAATAGTTGGTCTAGTTGAGAATTGGCCATTGAAAATAGTATTAGGTTGAGAGATGAAATTGGTGTTTTGTTAGGGGAAAATAAATCAATTGTTTAAAATATTTTTTTTATCATATATAACGGAGTACCATGCTTACTGGATTTTTTAGAAACTGTGGCGTCAACACAGTTGACCATACTCCACCGCTAGGCTCAGATGTAGCAAAAATGAATACACCTAAATGTTTTTACGCACATTTTTTTGCTTGTCACTTAACAGCGATTACAAATAAGTTTAGCCTTGCGCTGACATCATCATCATGATCAACCTTTTATCGTCCCACTGCTGGGCACAGGCCTCCTCTCATACAGAAAAGGATTGAGCGTAATCACCACGACACATATTAATTTATTCAATTTTTTACCCTTGCTAGATAGTTCACAGATCCCTTTCTTCATCACAAATCTTTGAAGACGCTTTGGACTGCCTCGTCGTAGTTGAACTTTGTTGTTTCTTGTTGAGTAAGATCCAGGGAGTACAGTGCACCCACCGTACTTCCCGGATCTTGCTCCAACAGAATACGATTTTTTTTAAGACATCTATTAGATATTCCAATTGAAGCCCTTCTATAAGGTAGCCGTGCCTAGAGCAATTGACCAGCCTCGGTTGATTAGCGGCTAACTTTTATACCATCGTTTGCAGTTGCTAACAATAGACCTCTGCAGTAATCGTCTAGTGAGATTTGCGAAAGCTGTAGTGAACCACGCCGTCACAAGTCAACCAACAACTAATTTTTTTAACTGACAAGTAATTTTTTTAAGTCCGTTTTAGTTCCGGGCAGGATTTGGCTGGTTCGACATTGTGCAGCCATTGAGATGAGCATTTCCGATTATTGTACAAGATCCACTTTTCATTACAGATAATGATTCAATTTAAAATCCCTTCATTATTGTCCCAGTTGAGTAAATTAACACAGCAGTCTACACACGTTTGTCGTTTTGCTGCACTCAATTCATGGGGTAGGAATGCATGGTGGTGGTATACATGTAGGTATGCGTGATGCATGCAAAGGAGGCTACGGAGAGGGAGAGAGAGCATGCTTTCTCACTCCACTCGCACCAGAAGAGCAGCCGGGCATCGAAGGGTGCTCGATCGAACAACGATCGGTGAACGATCTCCGGCTACCATGGGAAAGATCACGCGGACGACGAAATTGGGGCGAGGCTCAAGGAGGGAATATGCAGTATGTGCGTCTTAGTGGAAGGCTGTGCGTTCGTGGTATCGGCCGCACTTAGTGATGGCTGCTAGGGATTTCGGGCTGATACCAGACGGGGGTGCGGCGAATGTAGTAGCATCTCCTGGGCCCCCATCTCATAGTACTCGAAGAAGTAGTGGGGTTTTAGTCGGTAGACGTCAGACATAACCTTCCGTTATTCCCAGGTGGAAGAGGAAACCAGTTAGGTACCCACCTTTCAAGGTTTTTCATTTTGCCAATTTACTTCAAGTGCATTAAAACAGTTTTATCACTAACGCGGCAACCTGCAGCTAACTCGGACGAGGTTTCCGATGGATCCGCTTGTAGAATAGCCTTCAATTCTTCATTATCAACTTTCGACTCCGGCCGTCCATGGAGCTTGGTCTGAAGAAATTTCCAGAAAAAAACGCATTGTGTTTTCTTTAGCAACACCACCATCATACACATAATTAATCCTTCGAGCCGTTTCTGCAGTACTGGTGCCACAATGAAAATCGTACTCGTAAATAACACGATAATTCAAGTTTTCCGTTTTGTAATACAAGTAACGCAAAGAAAAAACCAATTGAGGTAAAAACATAATG
Source organism: Sesamia nonagrioides (assembly GCA_017933935.1). Taxonomy (NCBI): domain Eukaryota; kingdom Metazoa; phylum Arthropoda; class Insecta; order Lepidoptera; family Noctuidae; genus Sesamia; species Sesamia nonagrioides. The sequence goes on along the minus strand of JADWQK010001513.1, from coordinate 31,604 downwards.
AACTACTATTTTAAAAACACATAATTATGATTAAATGGTTGACTAAATTTGAAGTTGGAATTCCTTATCAAAGAGGAGATATTTGAGATCAAAGTGGCTAGTACGACAAAACACCAATTTCATGTTATGTATGAAGCTATTACTTAGCTTGGATATTGTTCCGTCCATTATTAGATAGCCGGCAGAAGTTTCCAACCACCAGACAAATCTTGCCGCCAAGCGATTCATCTTGTTCCTTCATGATGTCTGGTGAAGCCGTACGGAGGACGAGTCTGAGCAGTTGTGTTGCAATGTGTGCCGGGTACGATGCACCAAATGTTGTTTTGTCAGGAGCTTGGTCGTGGGGGTCTCCAGATCAATCTCCCTCTGGCGCAGCATCGTTAGTCGTGTTGTTGGGTTAACATTGCATAACCTCACTTAACTGCCGTCTTCCATCCTATTCACTCAGTATTTGTGAGGGAATAGGCTCTTAATAAACTAGCACGCTTTACCATCAACGATTGCATTACTGCTTGCCATCAGGCGGGATTGCGGTTAAGCACTTATTTTATTATAATTATAATAATAAAAATTAAAAAAACACTTGAATCACCTGCAAGAAGGGCTATAGTTAGGAGAGCTAGTACCGCCATGTTCGCTTAGGAAAACACTGCAAAACAACACTGCTCTTATAAATAGTTGGACTCTAGAATAAAAAAGGATATAGATTAACACATTCGTTTGTAATTACCATTTGCACTAAGCTGAGGATTAACGATATCATTTGCGTTTTTTTCTGATATTAGGTATACTTATCTAATTATGGTCTCGTTATATTATTTATTTATTTAATTAAGGTTCGCCAACAGTTGCTACAGATATTTCACACATTATAAATACATACAAATTATTGACTTAAATCTAACTGCACAACCAATTACAGGCAAACACCACATGCTAAGTGCTCTTTGTAATTTTACTAATGTATTTGCTTATATTCTAACCAGACTGGATTCTCAATAGAACTAACACACTAATAACGTCTGACAAATGTGGATATTGAGTCAGCGTGGACGTCAACCAGGTCGCTGCGTTCGTTTAACAGTTTGCACATGCGAGGTACAGGTGAATTAGCACCAGACAGTGTATGGCGAAGGGACAGCCTCCGTGGCGTAGCGGTAGCGGACGCGGCCGCTGCGCAAGGTGGCGCGGTTTCGATCCCCGCACCGTGCAAATATTTGTATGCATGAATATGAATATTTGCACTAGTCTGGTCGTGCCTCGGAAAGCACGTTAAGCCGTTGGTCCCGGTTGCCATACGAACATCTAGTGGCAGTCGTTACGGGTTGTTGGAGCCCTCAAAAGTCTAACAATTGGTCTAACTGCAATGCTTCGATGTCGCCTTCGGGTTGTGGAGGTCAGACGGCAGTCGCTTCTTATGTTTCCTCAACAAAAGAAACTAAATTTGTGCTTGTGGATCTGTTCTTCACAAAGCCGTGCTGATGGTCGCTTAAAAACTTGGAAAAATAGTGTTGAATATGTGGACAAATCAACGACTCCAATATTTTCCCAAAAATCGAGAGGATGGATATTGGCCTATAGTTCTTTCTTTTCACAAGGGTCTTCACTTTTGTAGACCGGTACTACTTTCGCCTGTTTCCACTCTTTAGGGAAACGACCAGACCTTAATGATGCGTTATATATCCTTGTCAAGGGAACAGCCAGGTTAGGTGCACATCGTACAATAAACACTGGTGGTATGTCATCTAGCCCTGCCCCCTTAGCAATATCAAGGCTCTTTAGTTTTTTCTCAACGTTTTCTTATTTTATCTCTACGGAAGCTATATTATCTGACTGTGTGGCTATCATATCCAGGTATTCGGAGGCTACACAGTTTTGATCTAAAAGCGGTGTTGTTTCTTCATTATAAATGCTACTATAATTTAAAGCAAATAGCTCACATATTCCTACTCCATCAGAAGACGTTATCGGACCATTAGTCACTGATGCTGGATATGAACTTTCTCCACCACATTTATTCTTGACAAATGACCAAAACATTTTAGGACATCTAGCAATAGATTCTTCTGTACTGTCAATGTAACTTTTGTATCACTTTTTAGCGTAATTATCACACCGTTTGGAAATTAACCCGAGTGACAGCTTGTCTAGGGGATTCTTATATGTTTTATACTTCATTCGAAGTTTATTTTTCTCTTTTAATAAATTAAGAAGTTTCTTATCAAACCATATTGGGATATTACTGTAATGCTTTCGGACAATGGGCACAAAATTATTAATAGTTGACGTAATAACGCAGTAGAAAACGTCCACCATTGCATCAACATTACTGCAACATCCCAGACATTCTTCCCAGTCTTTATCCTTCAAATGCTTGTTTATTGCTTCATAGTCGGCTTTATGAAAGTTTCTTTTTGCAATGCTATTACACTTCAGTTTTACAGACTCCGTGAATGTTACTTGTATATTCAATGGAGGTTGGTGAGGGTCCACATTACATAAAGGATCCGCTTCATTAACGCAACAACCTGGGACGTCGACCAATACAACATCCAATAGTCTACTATTTTTGTTGGTTACATTATTGCATTGTCGTAACTGATGTGAAATCAATAAAAAGTTGGTGAAGTCCACTAATGTGCTGATTTTTGAAAGGATTGTGTAGGTCATTCCATTTTATTGTTCCCAAGTTAAAATCTCCCACGATGCATGTGTACGCATTATGGCTATCTAGGTAAGAATTACAATTAGAAATAAAATGTTCCAACAATAATTTTGAGACTGGAGGTGGCAAGTATACTCCACAAAGATCAAGACGGCGGAGCTGCCCCGACCGCACGCGCATACTACTACAGTACTTCTACAGACACCCATAGATCCTCAAAATTACTTTGTCTATGCATTAATCTTTTTGAATTTAGTTTTTTAGATACTGCGATCAAGACACCCCCGCTATCCCTATCCCGGTGGTAGCCCGAGCTTTCCCTGTCTCTTCTATAGACCAAGTACCTACCATCAAATAATTCTTTATTGCTTATACTATTATTAAGCCAAGTTTCTGTCAGAATTATGATATCGTACTTAGAAGTTGCTACTTTGCATAAAAAATCGTGCGTTTTAGTACGTAGGCCTCTTACATTTACACATTATGAATCAAAGGTCAATATAGTCACTCTCTGATGAAATCGAATCACATCAAATGAAATGAAGGGATCCATAGGGAAACCAACCGAATGATTGATCGCTGTTGTTTCTTCAGAATACGGTTAATGAAAGTTTCTATGAGTTCTATCTACATAATTGTTTATTTCTATTTGATAAGTGAATCTATTCATTATTTGAAGTAATTTCAAATAAGATCAAAATTTTGATGTTTCAAATGTGTTTATTCTTAGCCTAATTTGTATGTTTGGCTTATGACTCATCCTGATTTTTCAGCTAGCCGAGTTTTTTTTTACAGCCTCCGTGGCGTAGCGGTAGCGAACGCGGCCGCTGCACAAGGACGCGGCTTCGGTCCCCGCGCAGTACAAATATTTGTATGCATGAATAAATAAATATATACGGACAAATCACACAGATTGAGTTAGCCCCAAAGTAAGTTCGAGACTTGTGTTATGGGATACTAACTCAACGATACTACATTTATAATAGGAACATATATAGATAAACATGCAAGACCCAGGCAAATCAGCTAAAAAGCTAAAAATCAGCAGTTAGACTGGCAAAGCATACCCCAGACTCCAAAGCTGAAAAAAGCTTCAGATGCGACTGGGACTAACGCTGAGATGATGATGATTGATCCTGATTTTTAGGTTCAAGGTAACCGAAGTAGACGAAAGAATATATAATATCTAAAATATAGAATATATAATCTTATCCAAATAAATTACGTCATATCAAAGGTAATTTCAGTAGCAGCAGATCTCCTTTTAAATGATTGGAATTGGTTGTTTTATTCAGGAGATATCACGATTTATTCGAAACTAAGGACCAGAAAAAATCCGCGTGCCGCTCGCGCCCATGCCGGCCGCCTGCTACTTGAGTGTTTCTCTGCCTAAACCGCGAAGGAAGTGGGCCGGAGCGGGGGACCATTATTTCGAACAAACTTGCTACCCCGGTAGGCTTTCATTGTTTGAAGGTGGTGGAACTTTCTATCCATGGACGATAAGGTCGATGTATCTTACAGAGTCAGATATTGGTTGATGGGCGGCACAGTAGACATTATTTTTATTGAAGGGCCACCGTTTCTTAAGGAAGGCTTAGGTACCTATATCATTTGTCTACGTGCGAAGCCGGGGCGGCTCGCTAATAATTTATAAAAAAAAGTACGTACGACGTGATCACCGATTCCGTAGCCAAATGGCAAAAAACGGAACCCTTATAGAGTCGTCATGTCTGTCTGTCCGTCTGTCCGTCCGTATGTCAAAGCCATTTTTTCCGAAACTATAAGAGCTATACTGTTGATACTTGGTAGGTACATGTAATCTGTGAACCGCATTAAGATTTTGATGCAAAAATATAAAAAGAATAATAAATATTGGGGGCCCTCCGTACTTCCATAGTAAGAACTGAAACTCAAAATTTTTTTTTTATTCAAACACATATGTGTGGGGTATCTATGGATAGGTCTTCAAAACTGATATAGAGGTTTCTAAAATATATTTTTTCTAAACCGAATAGTTTGCGTGACAAACGCTAGTAGGTAGTTTTTTTTTAATACCTCGTAAATCGTAAACCGCTTATTACCGTGTAATCTTTCATACAAATAACTTAAATCCTTTAATTTCATAAATCAATGGGACGGAACCCTTTGTGCGTGAGTCCGACACGCACTCGCACTCGCACCGTAATGATGACATCAGGCCGTCTTCTCTGACGTTGGAACTGCTACTCTGCATAAGCAGCAATAATCCGGTACCTGGTGTCCTATACAGGAATAATCCTGTATGTACTTCAAAAATACAGAGCCCCAGAACCTCAACCAACAGTGAGAACCTCCAGAAGTTATTCGTAAGTAAAGAATTATCTGAATTGAGTAAATAACGACAATATAAAACAGTATTGCTTAAAAATAACATTTGGAAAACTTATTAAGGGTCAGTATCTGTATCGATTGTATTTTCAATTTGCAACTGTGATAATTTGTTTGGTTGTGTATAATACTGTGTGTGGGTACATGGCTTGGGCTACTCTCTAGTGGTACCTTACCGCACATTATTGCAAATACTAACTACACAAAGGACATTGCTAAAATTCCATACATTGAATGCCCCAGAATTGACAGCAATAAGAAAATGCTAGTTGTGTTTGGAATGATTCATGTAATCATATCAGGTATTTGTTGATACACGGACAAGCTTAGGAACCGAGTATCAAACTAAAATGTGTTTGATTTTGAGGTTATATAATCGTAAAGAAAACTGAATAGATTTATTATTTCTTTTACGTTTAGTAAGAAAATGAATGTAATCATCAAATGTGTAAATAATACAAGTAATTTATAGTCTAGCCTTTTACCAATTATTTTGGGGTCGGCGTCCGGTCTGGCCGGACGCCGCTGAATATCAATGTTTTACATGGAGCGACTGCCATCTGACCTTCACAACTGTTACTCGTGTAATCCAGTAACAAAAGTGAACACTCACTACTCTGCACAAAGGCAAGAAAGCGAGTAACGATTTTTTTTTTTGGTTTAATTCTTTCCGTTCTTCTGAACGGAAAAGGCAAAGGCATAGTACGCCATACAGCCTAGTCTTTAGTATTTTTTTTCTTGAGTAAGTTTCTATCCTTACTTATCCTAGCTTAACTTAACTAATTTATCTCCTTTCTTTTCCTGCGTGAGGCCGACAAGAAAGAATTTGGAGTAAGGACATGATGTGGCCACTGTGCTGCATTATTTCACTGTTCTTTATAAATTATTCACTGAATGCACTTTTTACTACATAAATCACGCGATTTTATTTAGTAAACAACACTATAAATAATTTTAAAAGTCCAATGAAAAATGAGCGTGACACTCATGCCGCAAAAAAAAAAAATCGCGAGTAACAAACATAACAAAACAATTGGAGATGTCACTCATTTCCGCATCTGTAGAATCGATACCGCTATTTGAACTAACGATTTGAGAATCGATTTTGTTTAATATCGATAAAACACTATTATTACGCTATTTTACAGATTGCGTTTAATGTATTTTGATAACAAATGTAGTCATAATAATAAAAAAATGCATACATTAAATAAAACTTCGTGTTTTTTAATTCATAAATACAATTATTAAACTATCGATTTCGTAAAAACAAGAAGCAACATCTCTAAAGCAGCAATTTATATGACAGACAAATTGTTTAGTAGTTACAAGGCTTTTAATTATTCGTTTTAAACCCACGCTTGTCCGTTAACTATGGATATTTGCATATAATATAAAAAAATGAAAGTAAAATTATAATGCAGGACATTTATTTGTCCATGCTGGGGCGAATTTCGGCGATCTCCTTTTTGGTGCGGGTACGTGCCCAGGGCTACCCTCTGGTAATACCATAGCGATTGTAACTGGACTTATCTTGTGCTTGGTCAGAGCTACTCTCTGATAGCACGGGATTTGTTAGTTACTTTAATTGCATGGTAAAGAAAGGAGGTTTTGAAAAATAAAGTTCCATCTGTCTCTTAATAATTAAATTCACAAACAATCTGACACAACATCGCTAAAGCTTTAAGGCTCAAGCTTTTATTGGGAATATTTGGCAGTTTCGGGTGGCTTGACCTGCTGTCGTCCGTACCTTGTATAAAAGTTGAATAAGACGAAGTAACTGAATACTGATACTTAATAGACTTGATTGAATAACTTGATTGACTTGACTGTTAACTTGATTGACAGACTAGACAGATTATTATTTTTACTGATACTGTTGTTTGATGAGCCAGGTCTATCCGCATAGGCTGACTGACAAAGTACAGTGTCCAGAATTAATAATAATAATAATAAAAAGGTGCCTGTGGCCGTGGTGCCTGTGGCCGTGGTGCCTGTGGCCGTGGTGCCTGTGGCCGTGGTGCCTGTGGCCGTGGTGCCTGTGGCCGTGGTGCCTGTGGCTGTAGCTGTGCCTGTGGCCGTGGTGCCTGTGGCTGTAGCTGTGCCTGTGGCTGTTGTGCCTGTGGCTGTTGTGCCTGTGGCTGTTGTGCCTGTGGCTGTTGTGCCTGTGGCTGTTGTGCCTGTGGCTGTTGTGCCTGTGGCTGTTGTGCCTGTGGCTGTTGTGCCTGTGGCAAGTGCTGTATCCCTGACGGGTGATGCCATGAAATATGGTAGATGTCAAAATGGCATAGAAAAACTGATATAGCAAAATTAGATCGACAATTGGAGACATCAAATAGTAAAAATGAAATAAGTTTATATGAATTATATTCAGCTATTGCTCTGTAGATGGCCAGTGTGGTCTATGTTGCCAAGTCCGATTTAATACCCCTAGTATAGACTAAATCGGGTAAATATCGGTAAAAAAAAAAAAAACAATAAATATCGGGTAATAAGTGAATCTTGTCTGCTACAAACAGCAACACCTATTTTAGCATTATATTCGCTACTACATATGAAGGGTGACGCTAAGTAGAAACATAAAAACTGTGGTAGGGATCTTGGTTATTTCGATATAAAATTATCGATAATATTCAAAGAACTTATTGCGACGACATTTTTTCGTATTTTGGTGGTTTGAGACAAAAAATTAGGATGCAGAAAAATTATTACCAGTTGTAATATTTACAAGTTATTTATTCATATAATTCTTTTAATATACAAATCAATAATTATTATGATCTAGTAATCCATGAGTCGACTGCTATTTATATGAAGAATATAAAGTGTTTGCCCAAGTCATAATATAACCAAGATAATGTCTGGACTTTTTGATGGACTGTGATGTCAATTGCAACACAAATCCTATCTAATTTTCTAGTGCTACATTATTTTTATCCGGAAACCTAAAATAACAAAAGCTTAGGTGAATGGATAGCACTTGTTCAGTAAGTATGATTACGTTCAGAGTTAATAGATAATAAATAAACTTGAAGCATAGCAATACTTACTAAAATCACCATGAGATGACCGAAACCATATTAACAGAAAATCCTTGTCGAATAGTTTTAATATTGAGACTGAGCGATGGTTTGAATTACCCGTAACATATTTATTAATACGTTAACAGAAAATGTTTGGAAAGTTTTAATGATATTGTCAGAATTGACCGAGCGATGAGTTATTTTAATTGTTAGATATTTGTTAATCTAACAGAGAATGTTTGTTAAATAGTAGATTTGAATAATATCGACAGGTTGACAACACTGGAACTTGTTTGAATTTCATAATCTCTGCTTATTGTTTCGAATCAAGAACTGTTTAGTCGGCGGTCAATGTCAAACGTTATTTTTTGTGAGACTGTAGACATATTTGCAGGTACTTCGAGAACGAAGTACATGTCAGTATGGCAGTGTTATATATGAAGGATATTATAGATTTATAAAGTAGTTATAATGTGTTATATAATTGTCACTACAATGTGTATTGGGTAATGGCATATGCCATATTTGCTGCTAGAAGTACCTGATTTGACTAGATATTGTGATTTCATAAGACGAGGCTTAAATTATAAAAATCACCTATAAATTATGAAATGTTGGTTATTTAAGCATTGCAAATGAACAATTGTTATATTGATAAATTACCTTAAAGTGTTTTCAAAAGGATTTAACACATAGGATGTACTTTAATATGATGTTGTGGTACAATGTGTTATATTTTATCCTAGCGATTGTTATTAGATATGTTACTATAATTTTGAGTTCCCTTGAACTGTTACGTTATTGTTAATAAGAAACTTATTGATGAAATACGTTGATACCATTTCCAGGGAGTTTCTTGTCATTTCTGTAGTGTCAAAACTATTTGCGCTATTTATTATGTTAATCGAAAAGTTTACTTCGAGAACGAAGTAATTATCAGAATGGCCGTGTTATATATATAACGAGTCATAATTCTAATAAAAGTATTGTATTGTGGATTGCTTAAGTTTAGTTGATTCCGAGGGTAGAAAACTTTTATAAAATTATAAAAACGGCTCGATGGTACTCTGAGAGTGGCATTTCCTATAAATACGGTGACTCGTCCCTTAGTAGACAGTCTCCATCGAGCCGTCGGACCGAGCACACTACCAGTTAAGTATTCTGAATATTCGTTATAGGCACATAATTCTTATGTGCCTGGTCTTATGTAATTTATATTGCTGATGATTCTAAATATGTCCAGTGTGTAATGTTATAAGTAACTATGTACATAATGTTTCTCCTATAATGTTTGCTTTAATATTATTTAATTACCCCCACACTCTGCTATCCTAACAAGTGCATCAAGTTTGCAAGAGACCTCTTACGATTGCCTATCACAATCCTATTTAATAAAATACTAGCTGAAGAGACTGTGCCTCGCCTATGGGCTGAATCCGAAATTATTTTGCTATACAAAAAGGGTGACCCAAGCGACATAGGAAACTACCACCCCACAAGCCTCCTGTCTAGTCTCTACAAACTATTCACATCATGCTTACTTGAGAGAATATCTTTAGATATCGACACACATCAACCAATTGAGCAAGCCGGATTTAGGAGCGGATTTAGTACAATCTATCATATCCAAGTAGTCGATCAAGTCATAGAGAAATACACAGAATTCCAAAGACCACTGTATGTAGCTTTTATCGACTACAAGAAACCGTTCCATTCTATAACCTATGAAAGTATCTGGGAATCACTTAGCTCACAAACTTTAGAAGAAAAGTATATTAATATTCTCAGAAACATATAAAGCATCAGTACAAGTAGAGTCAAGTTGGACAGACTAGGAAAGAAATTCGAACTAAAAAGAGGGGTAAGACAAGGTGACCCAATATCGCCAAAGTTGTCCATATCCGTCCTACAAAACATAATAAAAGATTTACCGTGGCCAAGAAAAGGTATTAACATGAAGGGGAAATTTCTCAGCCACCTTCGATTTGCAGACGACATCATTTCATTTTCAGAAAGTCCAAAACAATTAAATTCAATGATAAACGAGCTACACAACGCAAGCATAAAAGTAGGGCTGGAAATAAATCTTGAAAAAACGAAAAACGTGACCAATCACAACAAGAAACCTGTTATGGTAAATAGTACCCCACTGGATTACGTAGACATATATATAGTTTAGTAAGAATAGAAATCAAGAAGAAGTAGACCGAAGAATCTCAATCACATGGGGGAAATACTAGGCCCATAAAGAAGTATTTAAATCGAAGATACCAACTTCAATCAAAAAAATTGTTATGAACTCAGAAATTCTACCATGTCTTACTTATGACTGCCAGTCTTGGGCGTACAATCTAAAAACATTTAAAAACATTAGAAAGATACAAATCACACAAAGAAAAATGGAAAGAAGTTGCCTTAATATAAAACTGAAGACAGAATTAGGAATGCAGATATCCGTAACATGACACAAGTAACCGACGCGTCAACCTTTGCTTTACAAAGAAAATGGAAGTGGGCCGGCCATTTGGCACGATACAGAGACTACAGATGGACCTTACGGTCGGTACGATGGAACGGGCCGCGAGGCACCAGAGCTAGAGGCCACCCAAGCACCAGATAGGTCGACGACATAGTATCGATAGCTGGTAAAAGCTGGCTGAATACCGCTCTAGTTAGAGAGAGATGGAATACCTTGGAGGAGGCTTTCATCCGAAGGGGGATCATACAATAACTTCACATACTAATCATAGTACTTTAAACATTAGCTCTTAAGTAACACCTAACCTTATTGTAAGAAATTTCAAATAAAGCTTTATTATTATTATTTCCTTTATTTCATCTTAAATACATATAAATTACATTTTGAAATATTTTTACATAAAAAATACATAAAAACATTTAAAATATATAAAAAATAGTAGCTCACCGGTATCGGGAAGAGGGTCCAAGCTACCGGCAGTCAGGGCTCCAGAGAGAGGAACTTCCTGACAATGCGAGCCGTGTCCAAAATTACAGCTTTCTAAATCAAGCCCTTGATCCAGCTGCCTAACGAGAGCCTCCTGAGGTGTTGGTCGAGGCTTTTGGCTAGTAAGCCATTGGCTGTCACGACTAACGGTACAATGATTGCTGAATCCACCTCCCACATGTCGACAACCTCGTGAGCCAAGTCAAGATACTTGATTTGTTTATCTTTCTCGGCTTTCACGAGGTTCTCCTCATGCGGGATGGTTATGTCAACAATCATTGCACGCCGCTCTGATCGATCCACCACTATATATATATCAGGCTTATTGGCAACAATAGTCCTGTCAGTGATGATGGATCGATCCCAGTACAATGTGATATGGCCATTTTAGAGAATTGGGTCGGGCATATACCTGTAGTACGGCACCTCCGATTCCACAAGGTTGTACTTAAGAGCAAGTTGCTGATGAATTATCCTGGCTACAAGATTGTATCTATGCAAGTACTCTCCGTTAGCTAGACGAGAACACCCGGAGATAATATGCCTTATTGGTTCGATGATTGTGACGTGCCCGACAGATGTCAACTGTGCCGTCTTTCACAATAAATCTTCGGTAATTGTTCGTCACCATAACTTCGTCCATAATTGCACATACAAAACCTTCAGTTTCCCAAATAGGTCACCGAATCGTAGCCAAGCCACGGACGCTTGTAAGTCTACATCAGGCCCGTGTAGGTCTCTGAAAAAGGATCCGTGAAGCTCCTTGTTCTTCCATATTTCCATGCGATCATTGGTATCAACCACTACGGGTTTGCGCCAGTTCTCTTTAGCCAAGGAGAGCGGAGTGAGGCCCTTGTCAACCGCGACCACATCTCGATGCATTCCCACGTCGGTTGTTAGGAAATATTCCCTGAGACTGCATATCTCGTTATTGTGGAGGGTCTTAGCGTTTAAAAAGCCTCGACCTCCACATTTTCGCGGGATATACAGCCTCATAACCGAGACCGTGGGTGATGCAATTGATTTGCAGTCAGCAGTGTATGGCCTCTCCTATCCAGGGCGTCGAGTTCGGTTTGAGTCCATTTGAGTATGCCAAAAGAGTACATCAAAACCGGCACCTTGTTTCCGCAGTACTTTTTTCAGGCGCCCAAAGAAGCGTTCTTTCAACGATTGCTTCATGTCAGTAACATTGATACCCAATGCTTCCGACACACCCAAATACTTATAGGTTTCGGATGCGGAGAGGGTTCTAAGATTTATGGAACTCGTGAGTTGGGCTCCCACGGATTCCATAATCTCTCCTCGCTTTACATGCATGACCGCACATTTGTCCACAACAAATTCCATCCTGATGGAGCTACTGAAAGTTTCAGTAATTTTCAGTAGCTCCTTCAGTTGTGTATTGGTGTGAGCAAAAAGTTTCAGGTCATCCATGTAGAGGAGGTGCGATATAACCTGACCACCTCTCCTCAACCAATAGCCTAGACCTGAATCCTCCAATAGTGTGCTTAGAGGATTCAGTGCTAAGCAAAACCAAAGTGGACTCAAACTGTCGCCCTGAAATATACCTCGCTCGATCCTTATCGGTTCGCTATTCCTCTGAATATTTCGACATCCTGGATATCGAAGGACTGTCGTCCATGTCCTCATACACGTCATCAGGAAGGTGCGTAGAGTTGCATCCACTTTATACAACTCCAGCACCCGCATGAACCATGTATGTGGCACTGAGCCATAGGCCTTCTTATAATCTATCCAACATGTCGACAGATCCTTTCGGGAACGACGAACTTGTTGGCTAATGGCCACATTAATGAGGAGTAGCTCCTTAGTACCGCGGGACCCGCTCCTACATCCATTTTGAGAGGCAGACATGATGGAGTTGCTGTCAATATGCGTGTTAATTTTAGATTTCAGAATGGATGTAAGAACTTTATAGACCGTCGGTAAACACGTAATCGGCCTATAATTTTTGGGTTCCGCGGTGCTACCTGATTTATGGAGCAGGTGGGTTATTCCTGTTGTAAGAAACTGGGATAGCGAACCAGACTCTAAAGCAGTCTGGAATTGAGATGCCAAGCGAGCGTGCGACCTAGAAAACCATTTAATCCAAAAGTTGTGCAGCCCATTCTGCCCTGGAGACTTCCAATTAGGCAACGGACGGGCTGCACGAGCTACATCTTGGGGGCAGATGGTAATAGCCCCCATTTCTGGTACAGGATCGCAGGCTCGCTCAACAACCCGAGTCCGACTACCTTCGGTGTGACTGACAGGCACCAACCAGATATTGCGCCAGAATGAGCACGTGGCATCATCATCCGGTAGGCACGTGTCAGTGACACCTTGGTCTGATCGCTCCCAAGCTCTATAGACCCGCCTTTCATTGCTTTGGAAATTGCGATTCTGAGAATACCGCTCAACTCTTCGCTTGTACCGACGAATACGGTTTGCCCATGCTTATATCTTCTGCTTAAAAATGTCGATGCGCTCTGTGACGCGGAACAAATAGTCTCGAGTACTAGTATCAGTCCCCGAGAACGCCCGCCTCACAAAGCGCATCACTCTAGGGCGTGTATTGCCCTCCCTGAAGCTAGTTAGCTTGCCAATGAGTGCTCTAGTCTCTCCGATACGACGCTTAATCCTGCACTGCCAAGCTGGTACAGCTGATTTTGGTCGTGTGGCTCTGTCGCTGTCTAGAAATTTGACATGAGCCACACGACATATCGCAACAGCTCCACAGTACAAGATTGAATGTGTATCAGTCAGATCTTTGCTGTCTTTTAAGTAATAAGACAGCTGAGAGTTTAGAGCACACACCAGCGCCTTGTTTTTTTTATGCATGGGCAATCGAGGTAAACGTGGTCTAAGTTCAGTCGGAGTAGAACGGTACTCACGGAAAGCATCCTCCAAAGCGCTCCTCAATTTTTCGTTGCACTGGGGACTCACGGATACAGCCCTATCATCATCCTCTTCATCAACGTGGTTGGGTCGCGGTGAAACACTATTAAGTTGTACCGCGACCATGACGAAGCAGGCGTAACATGACTATTCCGTGACTCGAGGCGTAGGCGATGAAGCATTACATCATCCTGCATTTGGTTACGCTGGATGACCCGCACCTGATCCGACAGTCGTTGCGCCGACACGTTGACAGCTGGCTCAAGCACCTGAAACAGAGAGAGCATTCGAACACGGTACGCGGTCAGGTTGCTTCCTCCCTCTGTAGCCCCATAGTATGAGCGCATGACGTTTTCATTGATGGATTGTGTCTGTCAGAAGCCGATGGGCCTCGAGGTCCTAAGCGGTCCGGCGGCCGGCGTCCTCCCCGTCGGCGAGCAGGTGGTGGCATCGTCGGCAGAGAGAAGTACTCGTCACTCGAGTTCGACGCAACTGCCGCGGCCGGGATCACAGCGCTTACATTGGTGCTGGAGACCGGCGACGGCGAGGCGGAGCTGAGCAACGAGTCCGGAGGTGGTGGGCGTGCACGTAGAGCGGCAGGTCGTGTCAACATATTCAACGTATTTTTTTCATTTCTACAATATTTTGTCTCGATTTGACATGACAGGTGTCATAGGTCCCAGTTTTTCATTGCTTATGTACATTGTGCTAGTTGTTTATTTTCTTTTATAGGTATTCTTTTTCTTCGATATTTTATAGCATGGTTTTTCATTCCACGAATATATAACTGTAAAAACTGTTTCTATTGTTCTAATTATGTATGTAAATATGAATAGACAAAATGATCGTTGTTGTTGACGTTGGTGTTGCCAGTTTATTATTATTATTATACCCACCTTTCAAGGTTTTTCGTTTTGCCAATTTACTTCAAGTTCATTAAAACAGTTTTATCACTAACACGGCAACCTGCAGCTAACTCGGACGTGGTTTCGCATGGATTCGCTTCTAGAATAGTCTTCAATTCTTCATTATCAACTTTGGACTCCGGCCGTCCATGGGGCTTTGTCTGAAGAAATTTCCAGAACAAAAATGTTTAAACCAAAAACGCACTGTGTTTTCTTTAGCAACACCGCCGTCATACACATAATTAATCCTTCGAGCCGTTTCTGCAGCACTGGCGCCACAATAGAACTCGTGCTCGTAAATAACACGATATTTCAAGTATTACATTTTGTAATAATATGAGTAACGCAAAGAAAAAACCATTGAGGAAAAAACACAATAAACTACTATTTTCAAAACAAAAAAATTAGGATCAAATGGCTGAATATGTTTAAAATTGGAATTCCTTATCAAAGAGGAGATATTTGAGACCAAAGTGGCTAGTATGACAAAACACCAATTTCATATGTATGGACATTGTTCCGTCCATTATTAGATAGTCAAACACTTGAATTACCTGCAAGAAGGGCTATAGTTAGGAGAGCCAGTACCGTCATGTTTGCTTAGGAAAACACTGCGAGGCCTGTGCCCGCACGCTTTTATAAATAGCTGGACAAATCCCTTGCAAAAAGGATATAGATTAACACATTCGTTTGTTATTACCATTTGCACTAAGCTGAGGATTAACGATATGATTTGCGTTTTTTTCTGATATTAGGTATACTTATCTAATTATGGTCTCGTTACACTATGAATCAAAGGTCAATGTAGTCACTCCCTGATGAAATCGAATCACATCAGATAACATGAAGGGATCCATAGGGAAACCAACCGAATGATTGATCGCTGTTGTTTCTTTAGAATAAGGTTATTGAAAGTTTCTATAAGTTCTATCTACATAATTGTTTATTTTTATTTGATAAGTCAATCTATTCATTATTTAAAGTAATTATTTCAAATCAGACCAAAGGTTGATGTTTTGAGATTTTTTTTTTTGACAGCGTCCGTGGCGTAGGGGTAGCAAATGCGGCCGCTGCGCAAGGAGATGCGGCTTCGATCCCCGCACAGCACAAATATTTGTATGCATGAATATGAATATTTGCACTGTTCTGGTCGTACCTCGGAAAGCACGGTAAGCCGTTGGGGGACCAACGGCTTATTGCTATTAAATGTTCGTATAGCAACCGGGAGGTTGATGTGCTGTCGTCAGTACGTAGTCCTTCGTAACAGACTGCGACCGTCCCACCTAACTACAGTGTGGTTACCAGGAGTTTACATTATGAAGTTTCGTACGTCGATATCGACCGCGTTTGGCGCTCTCGTTGGTTGAGAGTTCTTACAACCTTGAAGCGGGCCAATCGATGAATCAAACGCGGTCGATATCGACCATCGAATCTTCGTAATGAAAACTCATGGTAGACTAAGTAGCGGGCAGAAATAGTATGTTATAATTATACCCGACGGAAGTTGCCTTTAGATAACAGGTTGATGTGTCTTTATCAAAAAAATACAACGCTTGTAAAACTAATAGATAAATATAATAATAAAAAGATTAATAAAGCTTTGTTTCCAATACATACAACTGTTGCTGTTAACTGGCTACTGATAATTTACTGATTTGAGAATTCCAGCGAAGACGTATGCGAATCGATTTAAGCTTTGCACGAAATTCAGATATGTGGTCATATTTGCGCAGGCCAAATATAAATCTTATGCAAAAGTATTTAAGGCACTCAAGTTTATCTATTTGTGCCTCAGTAAGATGACTGTCATCTGAATAGTCAAGGATAGGAAGTAAAAGTGATTACGTAAGCGCAGTATTAGTGGCAGTAGGAAGAAAGTTCCGCAACCGTCATAGAGACTTATTGAATGCAAAAATTTTGCGACTCACATCCTGTAGCTGTGGATTCCAGGAAAGATGTGCATGTCTATGCAAACCCCAAGGTTCTTAACCTTCTCACTTAAAGGTTCAGAAGTTCCGTTAAATTGAATCTGGGGAAGTTGCGACCAGTTTATCTTGAGGATCATCCTTGAACTGTCAGTAACAATGACCTGGGTCTTCGATGTAGTGAAGAACAAATCCTTGTTGATAATTTTAATGGCATTAGCTAAATTTGAGTGGCCAGCTTGTTTATAAATTTGCAAATAATCTGCATAAAGGTCGTAGGAGGAATGAAGAATTTTGGTGATGGAGTTGATAATAATTTGCGAAAAGTAAAGGAGATAAAACACTACCCTGAGTTACACCGTCAGAACTACAAAAACACGAAAAGCAAGACTTTTCTATGCATATTCGTTGCCGACGGCCATGTAGGTGGTAGATATGTTAAGTGAGCGAAGCAGGATACCGAAATCGACAGTATTAAATGCGCTAAAAGCCAGTAAGCAAAGAACCGACAAGTGTCCCTACTCTATGCCCAAGCGTATGTCATCAGTGACAAAAGTAAGGCTGTAGTGGTACTCTGACCAGGTCGAAAACCGCATTAGAAAGGCTTCAGTAGACTATTCTTACAAAGAAAAGTACTGAGCTGATTGTGGACCAGGCGTTCTAAGTCTAAGTAAGACCTTGGAGAGAAAAGGCAAGATGAAAATTTGGTGACTAACATATACGCGCGGAAATCGGGGAAATACGAGGGAACACGCGTGTTTGCTCACCTGACATAACCAGACTGAATTATCTGCAAATACCCTCGAGTGAGATACATGACATGCCTTCCCCCCGAGATGGATCACCATTGTACTCTTCTTTCTTCAATGCACCCACTAAATGTCTATTGTTCGTAATACACTAAATCACTTATAACTTTACACACTAAATGCTTAATCCTATTAGTTTTAGTTCTACATCAAGGTTTTAACACTATTGTTCATTTTCGGAGTCTATTATTCCCCAAGACTGTTGGGAATCTTCTAATTCAGAAACCTCTTCTTCTCCAGACAGATCACAGGCAACCTTCTTGCTGGCCGACTGTTCAGGTGATTCTGATAAAACCCTTTTATTCCTTTTTGCAGTATTAGTTCCATATTGTGAACTTTCCCGTATTTCAATGTCTTGTGGCCCTGATACTCCAATAATTTCAGCCCACTTCGATTGTGATGGTAGTGACACGTAGTCTTCTTCCTCATCATCTTCGTATAATCCATTTCTTGTCGCCTTTTGTTCCTTATCTTCTTTCCTCCCCCCAAAACTATGTATCTGGTTGATGTGTCTCTTCAAAAGTTTACCATTCCATCTTACTAAATATCTACAAACTCCAACTTTTTTCTCTACTACTCCTTTTAGCCACTGTGGTCCTCTGCTATAATTTTTTACATAAACAGTTTGTCCGACTTCCAATGTTCTTAATTTTGTGTTTTCATTATTTTCTATTTCTTCCAACATAGGCTTATCTTTTGAAGTGAGAGGATTTAAATAATCGAATTTAGTCCGGAACCGTCTGTTATTCAGTAGTTCTGCTGGTGTTTTATCATTTACGCTATTTGGTGTAGTACGTAAGCCATATAAAATTTTGGGAAGTTTTACTTGCCATGGTTCAGAGGAATGTTTCTTGAGTTTATTTTTGATGGTCTGAACTGTTCGCTCCGCTTGCCCATTGGATGCTGGATGATATGGTGCCACTAGAACATGCCTAATACCATTCCTCTTGCAATAGTTCTGGAATTCTTCTGAGATGAAACTTCTGCCATTGTCACTTATAAGGGTATCAGGTAGCCCTTGCTCCGAAAATATTTCTCGCAATATTTTTATTAATGTTGCGCTGCTCATATCTGGAACAATTTTGACTTCTGGCCATTTTGAGAAAGAATCTATAACTATAAGAAATGTTTTTCCTTGGAATGGACCAGCATAATCCATATGGAGTCTAGACCATGGTCTATCTGTTCTTATCCAGCGGTGTGTAACTTTAGTAGGCATACTCCTGTTTTCTGCACATATTTCACAGTTTTTTATCATATTTTCAATATGTTTATCAATGGATGGCCACCAGAAGTAACTTCTTGCCATTGCTTTAGTGATAACAATTCCATCATGATTTGTATGTAACTCTTCCAAAACTTTGTCTCTCATTTTCTCTGGTAGAACTACTCTGCTTCCCCACAAAATGCAATTTTTAAAAATAGATAATTCTTCTCTTTTCTGTCCATATGCTTTGAACTTATCATCTATTTTGCTTGGCCAGCTTTTGCGCGTCCAATATAAAACTTTACTCAATATGGGGTCTTTTGATGTAATTCCTGCTACTTCCTGTGCTGTAAATTCTAACTCTATTGGTGTCTCTTCTATTAATAGCACTCCTGAGTACTCTTCCTCCCTTTTTCCTGTATCTGCCGATGGCCAGCGGCTTAAAGCATCAGCGTTTCCCAATTTCTTCCCTTGTACATACTCTATTGTATAGTTATAGGAGTTTAGTAAAAGTGCCCATCTTAGCATTCTAGGAGAGATTATATTAGGTATGGGACGTTTAGGGTCAAATAACCCCAGTAATGGTTTATGGTCTGTCTTTATATTGACTTTTCTGCCACTTATAAACTGATGAAATTTCTTAAGCCCAAATATTATTGCCGCTGCCTCTTTATCTACCTGAGCATACTTTCTTTCATGTATATTCATAGTCCTTGATGCAAATATAATGGGTCTTATACTGCCATCTTCCATTTCATGTTCTAATACAGCTCCTAGTCCATATTGAGAAGCATCACATGATAATATCAATTTTTTCTTTAAGTCATAATGTACCAGAGTATCTTTGCTTGTCAACATTTTCCTTAATCTTTCGAAAACTTTTTGATGTGTCGCAGTCCATTGCCAAGGTACTTCTTTATTTAATAATTTATATAAGGGTTCCGCTATTGTGGCCTTGTGTGGCAAGAATCGATCATAGAAATTAACTAATCCCAAGAATGCTTGTAGCTCTTTTAGATTACGTGGTGCCGCCGTTTTCTCAATTTCATAAATCTTATCTTCACATGGATGTATCCCAAATTTATCAATTCTGTATCCTAAAAATGTGACATTTGTTGCTGCAAACCTACATTTCTCTTTATTTACTCTTAGCCCTGCTTCCTCTAGTTTCTGTAGTACGGCTTTTAGCCGTTCATTATGTTGGTCTATGTTTGTGCCACTCACAACCACATCATCAAGTAGGACAGCCACACCCGGAATCCCAGCTAGCAACGATGACATCAAACGTTGAAAAATACCTGGGCATGCTTTTACACCAAATGCCAGCCGTTTTACCTTGTACAGACCTCTGGGAGTATTAAGAGTAAGTAGTTGTGATGTAGGTTCATCGACGACCACCTGTGTATATGCTCTCTCTAAATCAATTTTCGTGAATATTTCACCACCTTGTAACTGTGTGAAAGCTTCGTCGAGTGTCGGAAGTGGGTACGTATCAGTTTCAGTCACTGAATTTACCGTTGACCTGTAGTCTCCACAGAGTCTCACCTTACCGTTAGGTTTTAATACGGGCACAATTGGGGTTGCCCATTCTGAGTATGGCACCGGTTCTAGTACATCTTCTTCTACTAATCTGTCTATTTCCTTAAAAACTCTATCTTTTATAGCAAATGGTACCGGCCTGCTTTTCAGGAACTTAGGGGCTGCTCCTTCTCTTGGTATGATACTCACAACTGGCCCTGTGTACTTCCCTAAACCTTCTTTAAAAACACCTTTGTACTGACCAAGTAACTTGTTCATATCTAAAGTGTCTATTTTTATGCTATTGAGACCATGTATTCCAATATTTAATTCTCTGAACCAGTTTCTCCCTATGAGACTAGGACCATTGCCTTGGGCTATGATCACTGGTAGTGTTCTAGAAATCTCTTTGTAAGCTACCGGAACCATTGCCCTTCCTACAATCTTCAATTGGTTATCTGTCCATGTTTTTAGCATAATATCATACTTTTCTATTTCAGGTAATTTTCCCTTCCATATGAGTCTGGCTGTCGGCTCACTAATTAATGTGAATGCACAACCTGAATCAACCTCCATTTCAATTTCAAACCCATTAAGCAAAATATTTATCATAAATGCGGGTAGTCTGTTGTCCCTAAAATTATTAATAGGACTTTCATAAAGGCCATTACAATTAGACTTTTTGTAATTGTTTTTATTATTCTTATTCAAACATACCACTTCTATATGACCAGTTTTCCCACAAAAATTACACTTTGACCACCTGAACCTGCACTCTTCTTTATGTGATTTACCACAGCGGAAACATTTAAATTTACCAGTAGGTTTTTCACTTTTTTTAAAAGAAAGTTTATTTATTTCCATTGGTTCCTCTAAATCCATGGTAGGTTTACTCGTAGTAACTCCAGGGTTAACAATTAAATTAGAATCACAATTGGCTGACTCATGCGATAGTGCTATTTCACATGCAAATTGGAAAGTTAACTCCCTCTGCTGTAGCATTTTCTTTTGAATGTCTTTGTCGTTAATTCCACAGACCAATCTATCTCTCAGTGTTCTGTCAATATCACTAAAATTACAATGAATGGACAATTTCCTCAAACTAGCTATATAATCGCGTATTTTTTCTCCTTCTTCTTGATTTCGGGAATGAAATTTGAATGATTCAACTATTTCATTTGGTTTTGGATGAAAATGAATATCTAAAACATTTTTTATAGTTGAAAAAGTAACCTCACTTATTTTCTTCGGGGCAATCAGTGCAGAAATTAAATCAAATAAATCAGGACCACATACCGACAATAAATTCGCCTTTTTCTTAGCATCATCCGTGATTTCATTTGCTTCTAGACAAAATCCAAACCTTGTAATGTAGTTTTCCCAACAGCCATGTGCTACATCATATTCACTGAACTTAATCACCATTTTTACCTTTTCCACCTAAAGATTTTTATACAATTCAGTGAATTTAGTTTATTACACACACTTTTAAACACTTTTTCCTCGTCGCCAATAACATATACGCGCGGAAATCGGGGAAATACGAGGGAACACGCGTGTTTGCTCACCTGACATAACCAGACTGAATTATCTGCAAATACCCTCGAGTGAGATACATGACAGGTGACTGTTGAAATTATTCTGGACTGTGACCTTACTTTTAAAACTAAGCTTTATAGACTAGTTTACCTTACACCCAGTTTAGTAAAATGTTATTCAAATAATAGACAACAAGAATTCAAATCATCGTCAACTTTTTTATCATCCGACTGCTGGGCATAGGTCTCCTCTCATACAGAGAAGGATTGAGCGTAATCAAGATGTTTTCCTTCGCCTTTTAATCAGTCATTGGTCTTCAAGATATACTTAGAAAGTATATGTAACTTAGAAAAGTTACATTGGTACTTGCCTGACCTGAAATCGAACCCGCACACTCATACATGAGAGGCTCGTGTTTTAACCACTAGGCCACCACGACTTTTTAAAATTCAAATAAATCGTGTCAATTCACGTGGTTTAAGTCGGCTGGGCGGAGTGGATGAGCGTGTCAGACTTTTAGTGACTAAAACCCAAGTATTCATTGCCACGTTTTCTTTTTTAACCAAACCAAACCGCATTGCAGCAGTAAGCTCTGCTTGCAAGTTGTATAATATATACAATACTAGCGAACAACCCCTGCTTCGCACGTGGACAAATTATATAGGTACCTGAGCCTTCCTTTCTTGAAACAGTGGCCCTTCAATAAAAATAATGTCTACTGTGCCGCCCATCAACCAATATCTGACTCTGCAAGATACATCGACCTTATTGTCCATGGATAGCCAGTTCCACCACCTTCAAACAGAATGAAAGCCTACCGGGGTTACCAAGTTTGTTCGAAATAGTAGTCCCCCGCTCCGGCCCAGTCCATCCGCGGTTTAGGCAGAGAAACACTCAATAGTAGGCGGCCGGCACGGGCGTGAGCGACACGCGGACTTTTTCCGGTATTGAGTTTTGATTATAACGTGATATCTCCTGAATGAAACAACCAATTCCAATTATTCAAAAAGAGATCTTATATATTATGCATGTTATATACATAAAAACCTTCCTGTTGAATCACTCTATCTATTAAAAAAAACTATCAAAATCCATTGCGTAGTTTTAAAGATTTAATCATACAAAGGGACATAGGGAAAGTAAAAGTGACTTTGTTTTATAATAAGTAGTTACGACGATGTAAAGAAAACCCTGTCCGGGTCGTAAAGGTATTGTTAGGTATCGATAACTGATTCTCTTGCATGCTCTCGTGCCATAGAACGAGTACTCAGAGTGGGGCCCTCGTTGAATAATTCGAGCACCTGCTCTTCAATATCCGGATCGTGGGTGTGTTGTCTCCATACATCAGCGCGATGCACCGCGCATTACGTAGACGTTGTAACGCACACTCTCCGTCTGCGTGTGCGTTGGGGATACCAAACGGATCTCATAGTCTCTATGAGCTTCTGCATCATTGCAGTCACTCCTACCCAGACATATCAGCATGTTAAAATACTCTACGTTAGAAAAGGACTTGATCACACAATACACGAAACATCTACACGGATCCAATATTTGCACGTAAGTAAAAGTGATTTATATTTCCTAAAAATAGGGAAACAGGTACACGTTGCGAGATGACTCTGACTAGAGATGTGAAAGTACTCAAAATTATCGATGGACCAATTGATACGATTTACTCGTAACTATTTTTGTAGTATCGATTTATAAGCCCCGCACGATGATATTGCGATGGAACCGTGTCACAATAACAGCGTTGTGACGTCATCTGTCACACAAAAGGACAGCTAGCAAAAGAATGTTAAATGCAAAATTAATATTAGGGTTAAGGGTTTATTTGTATTTTATAATTTTATTACACTCTTTATAAAGAGTGTATGTATTATTACACTCTTTATAAAGAGTGTATGTATAATAAAATTATAAAATACAAATAAACCCTTAACCCTAATATTAATTTTGCATTTAACATTCTTTCGTAGGTATACCTACTCACCCATATTCTGACAAATAAACTTTCATTATTAAAACTTTCAAGGAAATAATTTTTGTAGACGTAAGAAAAATATACTTATTCGTATATCTTTCTTACATGTATACTATTTTTTTCTAACTACATTTCTGTTAATTTGCGAGCGGGAATTGAACCAGAGTCCACTGTGTAGTAGTCATGTTTTAATTACTACCTACATCTATCAGTTTATAAATAAAACCAGGATACTAAGTAAAAAAATGTATATAGTCTTCTGAATCAGAACTGCTTTCTGTGTCTGTCGTTTCCGATTCACTGTCGTCGCCGTATTTATGACAAATAACTCGTCAGTTATTCGATCTTTATTCCAATATTCCTCTTCAAGCCGTTTAACATGATTGACTTCCTTTCGCCAGTCATCTGGAGTTATTGACGCCGACGCCTCCAACGTCAGAGCTTCAATGCGACTTTCCAACTGCTCCACATTCTTTTCTGACACTCTCATCTTTACCAGGTTCTAGATATACTCAATGAGGTTGAGGTCGCAGTTGTAAGGTGGTAATCTAACGACTTCATGGCCATTGCCAGCTAATAAATTGTCAATTTTGTAATTTTTCGGCGGTCTGTGCCGTTTAATTAATAAATACAGTTCAGGTTTTGTACTGTCGTTGGGAAAGTCGATGTTGTGAGCTTGTAGCCACTCAACAATCAACTGTTTTTTATTGTTCATACTTGGTGGCCTATTCTCATCCCTACTGTGATAAGGGGCGTTGTCCATCACAATTTTGGAGTTGCGTGGTATGTTGGGTACTAATTTTTCTGTAAGCCACTTGGTGAAATTCTCAGCATTCATTTGATCATAGTAATCCCCCGTTTTGGTGTCTGCTTTAAACATTAAAAGGGCATTGTCAACAAAACTTTAACTTCCCGCGTGAACTATTATCCGTCGGCGGCCGGGGCTGTCGTTCCGTCTCACTCCATTGGTTGCTGTTTGTCAACATATTTCTACCGTGTAGTGTGCGTGTATCCACGTTTCGTCGAGATAAATAACGGGTCTTTTATCTTTTATCTTTTATTTTTCACCAAGCGAGTAATTTTCTTTCATACGTCGTAAATGTTTAGCCCTCCACGCTTGAATTTGGGGTCTTTCAATTAGGGCCAGTCCTTTTTGGTAGCATCGTTTAAATTGGTAGCCTAAATCACATTTAATTATTTTTCTTAATGTAGTTTCACTACCAGTATAATTAAGGTCTACTTTTGAAGCCGCCAAGATTTTGCGCATTGTGGGTATTTCTCTCCTCACCGTATACATTGAATCTATAATATTTCTTAACGCTGTCAAGGAAAACCCGTCGAAATATTTCTTCTTTTGTCTTTTTCCTTTAGTAAGAGTTCTCATTTTGCTGCCACTGGCTGTTGCTGACTCATTCTCTCGTCTCAATTTCGTCACAGTATTTTTTGCAACGCCTGTGGCACATGCCACACACTCCGTGACTTTGATAGAATCTTGCAAAATATTTTTAATAACTATAAGCAGTTGCTTCGGTATTAAAATGTCCGAAGCACTTTTTAAAGCACGGTTTATACTTTCAAGAACTAACTTACAGTCCTCTTTCTCTTTAACAAAATAATTGTCCACTTTAATTATAATTTCACGAGCACGACTACCAATTAATTTCTTACTCATTTTAACGAGTAACAGCTAACAAAACTAAACAACAAAACTCAAGAACAACAATAAAACAGGATAACAAAAACAAAAAGCTAACAAAAATATTCGATGTGCGTAAGCGGGTAAGTGCGGAATGAACTTGCGAACGGTACCGACGGTGCGAGTTCGACTACGTCACCAAGATGGCCGCCAATCGCAATATCATCGTGCGGGGCTTATAGTATTGCAGAATCTCATGCATCGATTCAACATGGCATGGAATTGTTTAGAACGTTCACATAACTTAAATTAGGTAAACTTAAATGCTTACATTGTTAATAATACTTTACCAAAATCGTATTTCACAAAACCATCAACCAGTTTCTGTTTACTAATACACACATCAAAAGTGTCTAGGGATCAACATATATTTTTGCAATAACTTTTCTCCTGATTGATATTAATTAAAATTTTCTTTAAGGATTCATCAAATAAAGTGTTTTCGTTTGTCACAGTAACGATAAACCAAGTCACCTTTGCATTAATAAAGAAATTTGCCATTTTCCTAATAAAGGGATATTTGACATTTGAACCACTAACACAAAAGTTCGAAAAAAAGACTGAAATAACAGTTTTCTCTAAAATTTTATTGGGTAACTTAAACAATTAATAATCCGTGTTTCTACCGCGAACACTAACAACACAAGAACATCGGTTTGGCATACTCAAAATGAGTTCATCCAAATCACGCTGTGGAATGGCCGCCCATGTTCGTTGCAACAACAAAAAAAGGTCTTCTTGCGACTGGATACCCTCCATATTCGGCAGAGCTCTTCTCTGTAGCATATCCCATGCATGCTCAATCGGGTTCAAGTCTGGCGACTGAGCAGGCCAGGGCAGGACATTGATGTTAGCTGCGGCGAGAGTCTGTCTTACAACTC
The DNA here is from genome assembly GCA_017933935.1 of Sesamia nonagrioides. NCBI lineage: Eukaryota > Metazoa > Arthropoda > Insecta > Lepidoptera > Noctuidae > Sesamia > Sesamia nonagrioides. Next base: position 5,219 of record JADWQK010001513.1, on the reverse strand, counting down.
TTGCGGTGTGCGGTCGTGCATTATCATGCATTAACTGAAATAAGGGACCGATTTGCACTTGTAGAGGAACGATGACGTCTGATACAATCGTTTCAGCATAAATTTGAGCGTTGAGGTTGCCTCTGATCCAAATCAACTCAGTTCTTCCGCCGATCCAAATACCCGCCCATACCATGATGGTTCCACCACTATAAGGATGGACTTCCTGGCAGGATTTTAATCGCTGTTGGCGTCCAGGGGTTCTCCAGTGTCGTATACGTCTTGTATCCGGTCTCATACCAAAACGAGACTCATCAGAAAAGCACACGAAACGCCATTGTTCTTCTGCCCAATTTCTGTGTTCAAGAGCCCATTGATATCGAATCCTACGATTGTGCATTGCTATAGGTGGTACCCGTAGCGGTCTTCGGGAATGAAGGTTCACTTCATGCAAGCGGTTTCTGACTGTTTGGTCGCTAATTAAGTTCCCTGAAGAGTGATGAAGCCTCACGGCTAACATCATGGCTGGAGCTCTTCGAGTTAAGATTTGGTATCGGTCTTGTCTCCGTGTGGTGCAGTCGATAGTTCCCTGAAGAGTGATGAAGCCTCACGGCTAACATCATGGCGGTTATTGTTGGAGCTCTTCGAGTTAAGATTTGAATGTATCGGTCTTGTCTCCGTGTGGTGCAGCGATACCGTCCTCCATGGCGCTCAGCCACGGTACCAGCTTCGGTAACGTGTCCAAAGTCGACTGATAACACTCTGACTTGTATTCAGAGCTAAAGCCACAGTACGTTGCCGGGAACCAGCTTCTATCATTCCCACAGCTCTGAGCATTTCTTCCCTGCTTAAATGACGTCGCCGCTCCATAATAACGTTGGTTTTAATCAGTAGTAGGGAAACAGTAGCACTAATAATGTCTTCAATGCGTTGTATGTTTTTATAGGGAAAATATTGACAGCTGATTTTCATCTTTACTCGAATTTGATTCACAGTTCCTGATTCAAATTATGAAATGCACCAAAAAGGATCCATATAAATTTATAAAATCATAAATTTATTACAAAGCCACATCTCAATCTCAAGAAATCCGCATAAAAATGCTTGATCCCTAGACACTTTTGATGTGTGTATTTGTGTTGTAATAATATTATTACTTAGTAATTAAGCGATAATGAAACGAAAGTACTTTAACCATTATGTAATCTGTATTTTTACAACAATTCATTCAACCGGGTACAAGTTTCTATTATGAGCGATAAAAAACGTTATTACGCAAAAAATAGTACATCTCTATTTATTACTTAGAAGCTTTGTTTGACGATGCCTTTTGTCGGCATCGTCAAACAAAATGCCGCCAGCTTTGTACATTCATTCATTCATACAAAGTACCTACTTAATTTACTAAATATTAGGGAAGTTGGAGTTAATTTGCGGAAAAATAAGATTATTTCAAAATTGATTAGAATTGTTATTATGATGATTAAGTAAAGTTTCATATTTTATTTGGTTGTGATTACCTAACCTTTATTATCCTTATCGGTCGGACAGGGTTTTCTTTACATATTGTATACAAGTTCCCAACAGAGGCAAGTGCTCGCTATATACAACACCCGTCTAGTCGCAGGATCCTCCTTTTCTATGGAACATGAGTGAACTTTACTCCCTGTTCCTCATACTTCTAAAATTTCAAAGCGCAACAACCACAGAAACATTCATCATCATCAGCCCCTACTCGTCCACTGCTGGACATAGGCCTCCTTCAGGGCACGCCAACAAGCTAGGTCCTGAGCAGTTCTCCGCCAGCCACTAACAGGCACCTTTTTGATGTCGTCGCTCCATCTCGCCCAAGGGCGTCCTACGCTACGTTTGCCGAGAGGCGGTCTCCACTCGAAGACTCGTTTACCCCAACAGTTGTCGGTCCTGCGGCATATGTGACCAGCCCATTGCCTCTTCAGCTTGCTAATCCTCTCAGCTATGTCGGTGACTCTGGTCCTCTGTCAAATCACCTCATTTCTGATGCGGTCCTTCAGAGAGACGCCCAACATAGCCCGCTCCATAGCTCGCTGAGCGACTTTAAACTTATGGACTAGTCTGACCGTTAGTGTCCACGTCTCGGCTCCGTAAGAAACATTACATTATTGGTAATTCTTATTTTGTGTAAAAAAAAATTGATGTCGGCAGGGAGGAATCAGTATCCCATCGAATTTAATTGTGGGTTTTGAATAACATGTGTTGCTAAGGGTTCGGATCGGACTGAGCACACGATGGAGGTCTGCCCGGGCGGAGCACCACCGTGTGCTCGTGGCCGCGATCTCTTGCGTTCGACCCTCACACAGGCCATGGTACGGAGCAAGACTGAATGGAAGGTGGTCACGTCCTTCTTCTTCTTCAGCCTATAGAGGTCCACTGCTGGGCAAAGACCACCCCCAAGGCTTTTCACGATGACCGGTCTTGTGCTGCCAGCATCCATCGGCTTCCCGCGACCTTCACCAGGTCATCGGTCTACCTTGTTGGAGGCCTCCCTACACTGCGTCTTCCGACACGTGGCCGCCACTCCAGAAACTTAATGCCCCAACCGCCATCGGTGCTACGAGCAATGTGCCCCGCCCACTGCCACTTAATTTTAGCGAGTCGAAGAGCTATGTCGATGACTTTGGTTCTTCTGCGGATCTACTCATTTCTGATTCGAAGCAGTAATACTCGCAAAGGAGGATGGTGACCGCATGACAGAAAGGCAGTCGCAGTGCCCTGGACATTGGGAGATACCACATGCGGGCGGCAAACAATGAGTAGCTCACCGCCCGGTAAGGACCAGGCTTTGGTCGACAGCACGTTGTATTTCACGAGTGCCTTACAGAGATATCAACATATCGTGACGGGATCCACTAGGACCGATGCCTGCTAGGGCCGTGGGTTCTTCGAAAGAAATGCCGTGGCCCCTGGTACAGAAAGGGTTATCCACACAAAAAGAGTTGAAGTTAAGGTTTTAATTGAGACTTAAAAATGGTATCAATACGTTTGGAAATTTTAATTTATAGCATACATTTAAATTTAGACCGCAAGAGAGACGATCCAGTCAGTGTAGGAGCTGACAGAGGCGCTGATTCCTGGGAAGGTCTCATTAGCACATCCATGACCCCAGGAGACAACGCCTACGAGGATTTTGTCGTAGTAAAGTGGGCCACCGGAGTCTCCTTGGCAGGCATCCTTCCCACCGACGTCAAGAATACCAGCACAGATCATGTTCGGAGTAACCACACCAGGTCTAGGGAGGGTCAAGTAGCGAGCGGTGCAGAGTGCGTTGTTGATAGTGAAGATCGTAACATCACGGAGAACCGATGATAGAGGACCTCCTTGCTGCAAATAAGTATGGTTTTTATGTAAGAATAAATATAATAAGATGATTAATAATAAATCTATCGGATATAAGAAATTAGCAGGAAAGTGTTACATACGGCTGCACCAAAAAGGTATAGTAAGAAATTCCAGATATCTACTGCCTCACACTGGTTTTTTCCAAAACCCGATATGTGAAGTGACGGATGTAAACAATTTACACAATTGTACAATTGATCTCGTTTTTTTTTTTCTAAATAAAGTGTGTAGTTACGACATGTGTTAAATATACTTTATTTTCTTTTTTGTTTATCTTTAAAAGCTTATGAGGGATTTATAAAATTCTTACTTACCCAAATTGCACCCCATCCGGCATGAACAACAGGTAGGCCATCAGGGAGGACAGTATTCGCAGCTACGATTCTGCCTTGTTGAATCACAGGACTGTATACCAAAGGTTGAGCGAGGCGGGTCACGGCGATGTCGCCATCATAACCGTTCTGGCCATAGCTGGGGTGGTTGAAATTGGCCTCTACTAAGATCACAATCCCTCCAGTGTTACGGTAGGAAGAACCGGCTCTGATTCGGCGGAATGTAACGCTCCTGAAATCATAACACGAGATTAATTATTTTTTATTAGCTGACATTGTGTCCCACTAATGGAAAAGGGCCTCTTTCCTTCCAAACAACTCGCCCATGTTGGACCTACGAACGTTAACAGATCGTCTCACCACCAGACTAATATTCTTTTTCAGCCTATAGAGATTCACTGCTGGACAAAGGTTTCCCCCAAGGCTTTCCACGTCCGGTTTTGTACTGCCCGCATCCATCGGCTTCCCGCGACCTTCACCAGGTGATCGTTCCACCTTGTTGGGGGACTCCCTACGCTGCATCTTCCGGTCCGTGGCCGCCACTCCAGAACCTCCATCGGATCCTCCATCGGCCATCGGTTTTACGAGCAATGTGCTCCGCCCACGGCCACTTAATTTTAGCGAATCGAAGAGTTATGTCGGTGACTTTGGTTCTTCTAGGGTTCTCCTCATTTCTTATTCGATCACGCAGGGTAACTCCGAGCATATTTCTTTCCATCGCCCTTTGTGTGACTCTGAGCCTTCGTTGCAGCCCATTGTGAGCGACCACGTTTCAGTTCCGTAAGTCATCACTGGCAACACACACTGGTCACGCACCTTAGTCTTGGGACACTGTGGTATCTTGGACGATCACTGTTGTAAATCTTACATAAGGTTACCATTTTTTATTAAAGTTAGTTGAGTAATTTTTCCTTGTCGAGAGTGAAAAAATATCATAAGTCAGCCGGAATCAAGAAATTTACTCACGCCATCATACAATGAGCAGCAGTCACGAGATGACGAGACGTCAGAATATTGGCAGCACAATTATGACTCCAGACTCCAGTCCACAAGTCATGGAACTCCAACGAAACAATGGAGGGGTACTTATCGATGGATGTCTCATCGCCTCCCACGATCCTATTCGGCAAGGCTGCAGATGAGCCTAAAAAGTTTTTTTTTTTTAAATATTAAAGTTTATGTGTATGGATGTGTGTATTGTTTTATTTTGAACCTAAACACAAAAAACAAAATATTAATTGTTTAATAAAAGAAAAGCCATTTATTGCAGACTAATTACATATCCATAGTTGTGAGTAAAAAAAACAAAGGACTTAATACTATATTTAAATAATAAAATCATGTCAAAATAAAACTCATAGTAATATTGAAGCTGGATGAATCTCCCCAGCATCACCCTATCCTCAACAAATTAATAGACAATAGATCAGAACTTGACTCATTTTACGAAGGGCCGTAGGCCATTAAATTACACTAATTGTGAAGCATCCATTATAAGTAATGCTTCACAATTACAAAATATAATAATAA